>CAVMJV010000025.1:0-1200000 GCA_963681835.1 Meloidogyne enterolobii | reverse complement strand
ATCAATGTGGTACCGTCATTCAGAACCGGAAAACAATATATGTAATTCCTGTTACAAGAAACGACAAAGATTAAATAAGAAAACAAATAACATTTAAACAGAAAAGGAATCGAATAAATAGTATTTAAATTATTATGATTTTCTAACTTTAATTTTCATAGTTTATTTAAGAAATTATAAAGCTATTTGAAATATAACATATGTAATTTCAGTAAATAGCAAAATTCTTTAATTTTTACCAAGATAAAATTAAATAAATATTTATTTCATTGTTTTATTTATTTTACAAAGGCTAACATTTGAAATGACCAGTAGTTGTTATATTCGAGCTTTAGTTTCAAAACTTCATATGTATGTCACGTCCCGAATTTTACCACCGGTACTACATTCCAATTTTTATGTAATTTATCATTTGACAGTGCATGCCTTATGCGTGTGATTTTTTTCTGGGCAATTAAATTTTTTATAAATATTTGTTGAAATACAAATACATTTACAATCAAAGTATTAGAATGGAAAAACAATAATAATCGTAAAAAGTGAATTAATAAAATATTACATACATATTTAAAATGACTTAATTTTTTTCGTAGGCTAAACATCAGTATAAAAAAAGGTTTCAATAAATAAATTAATAAATGACCCACAATTCTCATAAGTTAAATCGTAAATCTACGAGGTATTAGAACTTATTAAGAGGGATATGACAGATAAGGTCATGGATAAACATTCTCCTCTGCTGGATAATTAAAGGATAAATATTATTAAAAATTTAAAGAATATATTCATAATTGTTAAAAGTTAAAATGTGATTTTATGTTTATGTTTTTTTACTTATTTAAAATTTTCATAATGTTTATAAATTATTTCCTTTATCAGCTTCATTTCCAGTTTGATTTATATTTGACTTCTTTTTTACATATCTTTCCCGATCGTAACATGATTTACATATATATTGTCCCGGTTCTGAATGATTCAACCATATTTTTGATTGTTTAATTCCGCAATTATAACAATGACGATCCGCCTTAAATGAATTTTGTTAGCACATCAATATTAAGAATGAAATTTCAATTTATAATTGTGGAAAGTAAAAACGGATGGGCCAGAAATGGAATTATCAGCACATGAGAAATCATTTGAAATCGTATCGGAGACTTAAAAATCGTATCGGAGATTTTTAAGTCGTATCGGAGAGAGAAATCGTATCGGAGACTTAATTCATCGGATAACGGAAAACTATTGAACTTCCTGAACTTCCTTCAGATTTTGGGTAACATTTTTAATCCGCATGTGTAATTATTTTATTAATTTCATATAAATATGCTCGAAAATTTCAATCTACTCATGTACGTTTATAAAATCATTGTTAATTAGAATATGAATAAAGTTAAACCATTTTAGTAAGACTTCCCTCAGGTCTCATTTTGCCATTATATATTATATATTTGTGACATTTATTGCACAAATAATGTTCTTTTAGGTATCTATGCCATTTTTTGGTAATTGTAAATCTACAATTGAAACAGTTACGTTTATTTCCTTCAATTATTCCTCCTATAATAATAATATTAAAATGTATTTTTTAGAAATATAATCAAACTAGCTGTGGGTTTGACCACTGATGGCGGAGGATAGCTGGGTGCCTTTAAGATACTTTGGGTCAAATTTTGTTCTACCCGTTGGAAAGCCTATCGGCTTTGGGGCGCGCTTCGCGCGCTGCTAGAAAGTTTTGATGCTTGGAAGAAGAGTTTAGACTGCCTTTTCATTGCTTCGGGCTTCGGCCCTCGCCTCCCTTTCAGATGGGTGTCAGCTCGGGCCTTCGGCCCTCGCCCTTACTTTTAGACACTTTAGGATTAATCCTTCCAATTAGAGTCACTTCGGGCCTTCATCTTCCCCTCGATGGGACTTATCATGCCACTTAGAGTCACTTCGGGCCTTCGGCCCTCGTCTTCCCCACGTTGGGGAAGCCGATGGGTGTCAACTCGGGCCTTCGGCCCTTGCTCCCCTTTTAGATGGGTGTCAGCTCGGGCCTTCGGCCCTCGCCCTCCCTTTTAGATTGGGTTTCAGCACGGGCCTTCGGCCCTCGCATTCCCTTTTGGTTGTTACTTCGGGCCTTCGGCCCTCGTCTTTCCCCATTGGGATTAATCCGTCCACTTAGTCACTTCGGGCCTTCGGCCCTCGTCTTCCCCACGTTGGGGAAGCCGATGGGTGTCAACTCGGGCCTTCGGCCCATGCTCCCTTTTAGATGGGGTTCCAGAACGGGCCTTCGGCCCTCGCCCTTCATTTTAGATGGGTGTCAGCTCGGGCCTTCGGCCCTCGCATTCCCTTTTAGTTGGCTGTTACTTCGGGCCTTCGGCCCTCGCATTCCCTTTTAGTTGGCTGTTACTTCGGGCCTTCGGCCCTCGTCTTATTCGATAGTACATTTATTAAATAATACATTAAAAAATAGGTTTATGTTGATAGACCTATGGAGCGTCGGCAAGGCGCTTGTGCAAAACCCCGCGCTTCGCGCGGGGTTTTGCGGCACGCGCCTTGCGGGTGTCAACGGTCGCTGGGTTCTACAACAGTAACATAAACCTAATCCTTTTTCCGTTTTCAGCCTTGTTCTGCCGACCTACCCCCGTAGCTTACAAAAATCGGATTCATAAACCAAAATTTCAAAATTTAATCAAATTTTCTTCAAAACTAAAAACTTGAAAAATTTTTTCATATTTAAAAATTTCAAAACCTGAAGCAAATCTGCTTCAAGTTTCAAATTTCGAAACTTGAAGCAGAAACCTGAAGCAATAGATGCTCCTGATTCGGATCTACACATGATCCAGCTTATCACCCCACAAAATTTGCCCAGATATACAAAATTCACATTTAAGTTCTTCGCCGGTTTGCCCTGCATGGTCAGAGACGGAGAAAAATTTAGCTTCTCTGCCTCCAATTTCACCTGTCAATCATTTTTTCTCTCTCCCTACCAAAATCTCCTAATACGGTACTCCACCCCACAAATTTTCGAACCTCTGCATTTTCGTCAAAATGCCCCATAAAATTTCGAAAAAAATATTTTTAAAGTCAGCTCGATGAGAGCTTTCGAATGATATATCATTCGCCATATCTATCTTGGTTTTCGAAAAAATAAATTTTTGGCCGGAAATTTCGGCCGAAAAAAATCACTGAAATATTCAAAAAATCATAACTGGGCCAAAGTATCCTTTTTTGAAGATTTTAAAATTCTATTATATACGGAAAAATCTGCTCTATACGGGGAAACTACTTTTACACCGATCTCACAACAAAAAACCAAAAAAATTTTCAAGAAACCGAAAAATTTTGGATTTTTAAAAAATCGACCCCCTACGGCTCCAGTTTTGAATTTTTCAAATGTTTTTTACCTTAAACAATTTTTAAGTTTAAGTACTATTTTATAATCGAAATCCCATTCAAAAATCTCAATCCCTTAAATAGTTATGCTTTTTTAAATATTTCCAAATACTTTTCAGAAGGGTTACCCATATTGAAAAATTCGAGGGGTAGAAATTTTTTAATTTTGACAGAAAAAATGTGTTTTATAGAGAAACCGAACACGCTGAGATCGAATCCGAAGACGAAAAAATTCTAGAAAATTTTCTTGAAAAGTTATGTCCGAAAAACCATTTCAGTCCCAGACTCAAATCCCAAATCTCGAACTACAAACTTTGAAATTCGAAATGTTGGTTAATCCCAATGGATTCCCCTTTAGATATGCTTTAGAATGACTACTCATTCACCTATATCCATATGATTCTCAAATCCCAGAAATGTCGAATCTCGAACTTCGACTTCTACATTTCAAGTTTCGATATTTTTAATAATCCCACTCATCTCCCCTCATTATCCCCTCTTGAATGAGTACTCATTCGACCATACTTCTCAATCCCGTAAATCCCGGATTTCGAAGTTCGAACTCCAAACTTCGACTTTCGGCTTTATGCCATTCAACTCCCCTCGTTATCACCTCTTGAATGACTACCCACTCATCCATATATCCTAACCCCGAAAAACCCGGACTTCGAAGTTCGACTTCGACTTTCGGCTTGATTCTTTATCCCACTAAGATCCCCTCATTATCCCCTCTCGAATGAGTACTCATTCGACCATACTTCCCGATAACGAAAATCCCGGATTTCTAAGTTTGAACTTCAAATTTCGACTTTAAACATTATCCTTTATCCCGTTGAACTCCTCTGATCGTCCCCTCTTGAATTACTACCAAATTGCACTTATCCCCAAATCCCGAAAATACCGGATTTCGAAGTGCTTCGATTTTCGACAATATCTTTTATCCCACTAAGCTCCTCTCATTATCCCCTCTTGAATGAGTACTCAATCGACCACACTTCCGAATCCCGAAAATCCCGGATTTCGAAGTTCGAACTCCGAACTTCGATTCAACTCCCATTCAACTCCCCTCATTATCCGCTTTTGAATGAATACTCATTCGACCATATTCCAAAATCCCTAAAAATTCCGAAATCCCGGATCCCTAATTTCGAATTCCCTCTATTTTGCTTCAACTTACCCTCCCTCAACTCGAAACTTGCTTCAGTTTCGAAATCCCATTGTTTCAACTCGAAATTTCTCCTATCAATCACAATTTCTCTCTCACCTATAAGATATGCCCCCAGGATTTCTTCACTTTAAATAAAATCCGACATTTATCGGTCGGACAGTTTTCTTATCAGAATTTTGTGTCAAGCATAAGTACCCCTAAAGTTCGAAATTCAGATTCGAAATTTTTCCTAACTATATCTCTTCATTCTGCTTTAGTGCCCTCCCAGCAGAAGTTTTCCGCTATCTTTATCCATTTTCGAGTTATTTTAAAAAACGCGAATTTTTAAATCCGACAAACCCTGCAATTCACCGAAAATGTCCGAATTTTGTGTCAAGCATAAGTACCCTTCAAATTCGAATTTCGACTTCGAATTTTTTCTGTTTGACATCGTCTATTAGTGTTTCAGTGCCCTCCCAGCGGAACCTTTTCCTTATCTGTACCCATTCCGGAGATAGCCCCGGCACCTATATTATTTAGGTACCAAAGGGGCACCTCAGTATCTCGTCCTTATTTTTCTCAGATGCCCCATAAGATTTGACCACGGACATGTCAAACTTCCAGCCCATTATCTCAACTCTGTAAAAAGTTCTAGGTTTTTGAAAGTCCCGTAGTTAAACTACCAATACTTTTATAGGCAAAGTAACTTTTTTTATATATATATATTAATAAAAAATTTAAAAAGTATTTACGTATTTCACTTCCGATGTAAACAATTCCACTTTTTAATTCTTCCTTCGGATATTCAATTTTTTGTTTTTCTAACAATTCAATTTTATATCCAATTAAATTAATTTCCGTCCAATAACTTGCCAAAAGTTTGTCTTTGTAATTTTCTATATTGTCTTCAACCGAGGTGAAATTATTTCCACTCTTGAACAATATCGATGTTTCATAACAATTAATATTTTCAATAAAATTATTATTTCGAAGTACCTTAAATTTAACACAATTTAGAATACATATTAGAATAGCTATACATTTTATTGCTGGTACTTTTTTGTTTGCTACCTAGTTTTTGTAACACTATGTAATGGAATTTATTAGTAAAAATATACCATTTTCTCAAATCCAGGCAGAAAATTTTGAATTAATTCATTATTACTAATTTCAATCAAAATTTTCTTTTTTAATTGATCAGATGGAATATATTTTGATTTCTCACTTATTTCAACTTCAAACATATTTTTATACAGATTTAAGTCAATTAAACGCAAATATCCTTCTATATTTTTATTAAAGCCGTCATGTTTATTATTTGTCTTTTCAATCACTTTCATCACAAAACGATCCTTTATTTCAACATTTTTTAAATAGATAAATTCTCTTTTTTCTTTCCAATCATCTTTGATTTTGACTTCAACGTGAATGAGTTTCCCGGCGCATTGAATTTTTAAAAATACAATTAAATATATTAGTATTATATTAAATTTAATCATCTAAAATTTAGAAAATTTAAGTTAAAAAAATTAGAAGAGCTTCAGTTTTGAAACCTTTTTTTATTCCCTAAAAAATTATATTCTAAAGATAATTCCGTCATATACCCCGGAAATCAATTTGGATAAACAATGTCATTCGAAAGAGTTTGGCGAGCTGAGTTGAACGACATTAATTTAAGCTGCGGTTTCAATTGTAAGCCGAGTTATAGTCTCATAATTGTCAACGAATGTAAAGCTCTTACGAAAGAGCTTTTACCCCAAAATCAGCTTGGTCCTCCCTATGGTTTTTTGATTTTCAGAGGCTTGTATCTTGGCCCATTGTTGAGACAGTAACTTAATTTTGATGTCGTTCGACTAAGCTCACCGATCTTTGTCGAATGACACATTGTTTGTCCGAATCGGTTTCCGGAGTATATACGGAATTTTACCATCTTGTATTTTATAAAACTAGAAAACTACCGTTTGATAAATCATCGAATTACAATAAAATAAGCTCGAGATCTAGATTCTGACAATGAGACAGATATACCAGTTCAAAATGGTCATCTTAAACCTATGGGGCACAGGCAAATGTGCAAAACCCCGAGCCTCGCACATGTATTACGGCACGCGCTTCGCGGAGTGTCATCGGTCGCTGGGTTCTGGTTTCGTAGCATAGCCACATGGCCTATCCTTTAAAAACATTACGGATCCTTTAGGCAGGATGCCATATGTAAGGAGTTAAGAGAGTATATACATTAAGAACCGTGTCCAAAAAATTTTTTTGATGAATTGAAAAAATCCCAAACTCCAAAAATTATTTTTACCGAATTAAAAAGACCGAATTTATTTGCAAAATCCGGCCGGATCATGTCCGGCATGAGCGTGAAATCCAAAAAATGCCTAATAACAAACAAAGAAATTGCTATCGATAAATCAATTAAAATGTCAATCGACAAAAATTGGAAATATTTATTTATTAATGCCGCAAAAAAATTGAAATATTGTTTACAAATTCGAATATCCGAAGACTATTGTTATTATTTAATAGAAATTGTAAAAATTTTATTTTTATTACTATTTTTATGATTGAAAAATTTAATTATGAATTGAGTCTCATTTATGTTAATGACATTGTTTGACTCGACATTAGGTACAAAATGTTATAGAGTAATAATAAATTTTGGCAAATTATTTAGAAATTTGCACTTTTCCCAATGACACGGCTAATATAATTAGTAAACAAAATTAATTTTTGAGCAATTTTGTAACCTTTTCTACCAGCTTTATTCTCTTATTTTTCATTAGAATTTAAAACTGAGGCATTTATTCATAGAGTCTCAATCATTTTTAAATTATTTTAAATTTTATGATTAAATTTGAAATTGGGAATTTTATTTTTAATTAGACAAATATTTCTGCCAGTAAATCATATTTATGCTAATAAGTTTCAATAACCCATAGTTAGCATTCCAATTATATTTTGGCAAAAATAAGATTTATAAGCAATTTAAAGAATAATTGGCAGAAATAGTTGTCTAATTTAATATAAAATTTCCAATTTCAAATTTCATAATAAAATTTAAAATAATTTAAAAATATTTGAGACTCTATGAATAAATGCCTCAGTTTTAAATTCTAATGAAATATAAAAGCATAAATCTGGTAGAAAAATTAACAAAATTTCTCAAATCTAAATTTTGTTTACTAATTATATTAGCCGTGTAAATTGAAAAAGTGCAAATTTCTAAATTATTTGTCAAAGGTTGTGATTAACTATAACATTTTATACCTTATTTAATGTCGAGTCAATATAATGTCATTAAATAAACGAGTCTCAATTCATAATTATATTTGTTAATCATAAAAATAGTAATGAAAATAAAATCCAAAAATTCGGCGCCAAAATCCCCCCCCCCCCCCCCCCCCCCCCGAAAACAAGAACTGGATCATTTATAAGTCATTTCTAATTCATTATAAGTCATATAAGTCATTTTTTTCATTTAAAACTCTTTTCTAATTATATAAACTGATTGTCTAATTTATGTTTCAAATAAATGTCTAGATTTAACGTTTCTATTCGATTTAGCAAATGATAGTCTTTTAGTTTTGTAGTATACAAAATATTATTGAATAGAATTTTTGTAGAAAATACAAAAAGTTTTAACACCGAAACTCTATAGATTTACTTTGCAATTAAATTTTCTAAATTTAAGATGATTAAATTTAATTTCATCATACTAATATATTTAATTATATTTTCGAAAATTCAATGCGACGGTAAGCTCATTCCCGTTGAAGTGAAAATCAAAGACGATTGGGAAGAAAAAAGAGAATTTATTTATTTAAAAAATGTTGAAATAAAAGATCGTTTTGTGTTAAAAGTAATTGAAAAGAAAAATAATCAACATGATAGTTTTAATAAAAATATAGAAGGATACTTGCGTTCAATTGAATTAAATCTAGATAAAAATATGTTTGAGGTTGCAATAAGCGAAAACTCAAAATATATTCCATCTGATCAATTAAAAAATAAAATTTTGATTGAAATTACTAATAATGAAATAATTCAAAATTTTCTGCCTGGGTTTGAAAAAATGGTATATTTTTATGAATAGAATTTCCATTCCAAATTTAAATTTAAATTTAATTTAATTCAATTTAAATTTAAGGTACTCCGAAATAATAATTTTATTGAAAATACTAATTGTTATGAAACTTCAATATTGTTCAAGATTGGAAATAATTTCAGTTCGGTTGAAGAAAATATAGAATATTACAAAGACAAACTTTTGTCGAGTTATTGGACGGAAATTAATTTAATTGGATATAAAATTGAATTGTTAGAAAAACAAAAAGTTGAATATCCGAAAGAATTAATAAGTAGAATTATCTACATCAGCAGTGAAATAAGTAAATAAATTTTAAAATTTTTTATTTGCTTTTATGCCTAAAAAATAAATATTTTTCTCAATTATTATAGGAGGAATAATAGAAGGAAGTAAACATAACTGTTAAAATTGTAGAGTCACACAAACAAAGCATTGGTATAGATACCTGAAAGAACATTATTTGTGTCAGCCATGTCACTATTATAAAATACATAATGGTAAAATGAGACCTGAAGGAAGTTTGTATCAAACTAAAATGGTATAAAATTATTCTTATTTTAATTAACAATGATTTTATAAAAAATATGATTAATTTCAACTGTTTCGAGTATATTTATATACATTATTGGTATATACTTAGTTTGTAGAGTTATGCCGACTTCTACATTTCAAGTTTCGATATTTTTAATAATCCCACTCATCTCCCCTCATTATCCCCTCTTGAATGAGTACTCATTCGACCATACTTCTCAATCCCGTAAATCCCGGATTTCGAAGTTCGAACTCCAAACTTCGACTTTCGGCTTTATGCCATTCAACTCCCCTCGTTATCACCTCTTGAATGACTACCCACTCATCCATATATCCTAACCCCGAAAAACCCGGACTTCGAAGTTCGACTTCGACTTTCGGCTTGATTCTTTATCCCACTAAGATCCCCTCATTATCCCCTCTCGAATGAGTACTCATTCGACCATACTTCCCGATAACGAAAATCCCGGATTTCTAAGTTTGAACTTCAAATTTCGACTTTAAACATTATCCTTTATCCCGTTGAACTCCTCTGATCGTCCCCTCTTGAATTACTACCAAATTGCACTTATCCCCAAATCCCGAAAATACCGGATTTCGAAGTGCTTCGATTTTCGACAATATCTTTTATCCCACTAAGCTCCTCTCATTATCCCCTCTTGAATGAGTACTCAATCGACCACACTTCCGAATCCCGAAAATCCCGGATTTCGAAGTTCGAACTCCGAACTTCGATTCAACTCCATTCAACTCCCCTCATTATCCGCTTTTGAATGAATACTCATTCGACCATATTCCAAAATCCCTAAAAATTCCGAAATCCCGGATCCCTAATTTCGAATTCCCTCTATTTTGCTTCAACTTACCCTCCCTCAACTCGAAACTTGCTTCAGTTTCGAAATCCCATTGTTTCAACTCGAAATTTCTCCTATCAATCACAATTTCTCTCTCACCTATAAGATATGCCCCCAGGATTTCTTCACTTTAAATAAAATCCGACATTTATCGGTCGGACAGTTTTCTTATCAGAATTTTGTGTCAAGCATAAGTACCCCTAAAGTTCGAAATTCAGATTCGAAATTTTTCCTAACTATATCTCTTCATTCTGCTTTAGTGCCCTCCCAGCAGAAGTTTTCCGCTATCTTTATCCATTTTCGAGTTATTTTAAAAAACGCGAATTTTTAAATCCGACAAACCCTGCAATTCACCGAAAATGTCCGAATTTTGTGTCAAGCATAAGTACCCTTCAAATTCGAATTTCGACTTCGAATTTTTTCTGTTTGACATCGTCTATTAGTGTTTCAGTGCCCTCCCAGCGGAACCTTTTCCTTATCTGTACCCATTCCGGAGATAGCCCCGGCACCTATATTATTTAGGTACCAAAGGGGCACCTCAGTATCTCGTCCTTATTTTTCTCAGATGCCCCATAAGATTTGACCACGGACATGTCAAACTTCCAGCCCATTATCTCAACTCTGTAAAAAGTTCTAGGTTTTTGAAAGTCCCGTAGTTAAACTACCAATACTTTTATAGGCAAAGTAACTTTTTTTATATATATATATTAATAAAAAATTTAAAAAGTATTTACGTATTTCACTTCCGATGTAAACAATTCCACTTTTTAATTCTTCCTTCGGATATTCAATTTTTTGTTTTTCTAACAATTCAATTTTATATCCAATTAAATTAATTTCCGTCCAATAACTTGCCAAAAGTTTGTCTTTGTAATTTTCTATATTGTCTTCAACCGAGGTGAAATTATTTCCACTCTTGAACAATAACGATGTTTCATAACAATTAATATTTTCAATAAAATTATTATTTCGAAGTACCTTAAATTTAACACAATTTAGAATACATATTAGAATAGCTATACATTTTATTGCTGGTACTTTTTTGTTTGCTACCTAGTTTTTGTAACACTATGTAATGGAATTTATTAGTAAAAATATACCATTTTCTCAAATCCAGGCAGAAAATTTTGAATTAATTCATTATTACTAATTTCAATCAAAATTTTCTTTTTTAATTGATCAGATGGAATATATTTTGATTTCTCACTTATTTCAACTTCAAACATATTTTTATACAGATTTAAGTCAATTAAACGCAAATATCCTTCTATATTTTTATTAAAGCCGTCATGTTTATTATTTGTCTTTTCAATCACTTTCATCACAAAACGATCCTTTATTTCAACATTTTTTAAATAGATAAATTCTCTTTTTTCTTTCCAATCATCTTTGATTTTGACTTCAACGTGAATGAGTTTCCCGGCGCATTGAATTTTTAAAAATACAATTAAATATATTAGTATTATATTAAATTTAATCATCTAAAATTTAGAAAATTTAAGTTAAAAAAATTAGAAGAGCTTCAGTTTTGAAACCTTTTTTTATTCCCTAAAAAATTATATTCTAAAGATAATTCCGTCATATACCCCGGAAATCAATTTGGATAAACAATGTCATTCGAAAGAGTTTGGCGAGCTGAGTTGAACGACATTAATTTAAGCTGCGGTTTCAATTGTAAGCCGAGTTATAGTCTCATAATTGTCAACGAATGTAAAGCTCTTACGAAAGAGCTTTTACCCCAAAATCAGCTTGGTCCTCCCTATGGTTTTTTGATTTTCAGAGGCTTGTATCTTGGCCCATTGTTGAGACAGTAACTTAATTTTGATGTCGTTCGACTAAGCTCACCGATCTTTGTCGAATGACACATTGTTTGTCCGAATCGGTTTCCGGAGTATATACGGAATTTTACCATCTTGTATTTTATAAAACTAGAAAACTACCGTTTGATAAATCATCGAATTACAATAAAATAAGCTCGAGATCTAGATTCTGACAATGAGACAGATATACCAGTTCAAAATGGTCATCTTAAACCTATGGGGCACAGGCAAATGTGCAAAACCCCGAGCCTCGCACATGTATTACGGCACGCGCTTCGCGGAGTGTCATCGGTCGCTGGGTTCTGGTTTCGTAGCATAGCCACATGGCCTATCCTTTAAAAACATTACGGATCCTTTAGGCAGGATGCCATATGTAAGGAGTTAAGAGAGTATATACATTAAGAACCGTGTCCAAAAAATTTTTTTGATGAATTGAAAAAATCCCAAACTCCAAAAATTATTTTTACCGAATTAAAAAGACCGAATTTATTTGCAAAATCCGGCCGGATCATGTCCGGCATGAGCGTGAAATCCAAAAAATGCCTAATAACAAACAAAGAAATTGCTATCGATAAATCAATTAAAATGTCAATCGACAAAAATTGGAAATATTTATTTATTAATGCCGCAAAAAAATTGAAATATTGTTTACAAATTCGAATATCCGAAGACTATTGTTATTATTTAATAGAAATTGTAAAAATTTTATTTTTATTACTATTTTTATGATTGAAAAATTTAATTATGAATTGAGTCTCATTTATGTTAATGACATTGTTTGACTCGACATTAGGTACAAAATGTTATAGAGTAATAATAAATTTTGGCAAATTATTTAGAAATTTGCACTTTTCCCAATGACACGGCTAATATAATTAGTAAACAAAATTAATTTTTGAGCAATTTTGTAACCTTTTCTACCAGCTTTATTCTCTTATTTTTCATTAGAATTTAAAACTGAGGCATTTATTCATAGAGTCTCAATCATTTTTAAATTATTTTAAATTTTATGATTAAATTTGAAATTGGGAATTTTATTTTTAATTAGACAAATATTTCTGCCAGTAAATCATATTTATGCTAATAAGTTTCAATAACCCATAGTTAGCATTCCAATTATATTTTGGCAAAAATAAGATTTATAAGCAATTTAAAGAATAATTGGCAGAAATAGTTGTCTAATTTAATATAAAATTTCCAATTTCAAATTTCATAATAAAATTTAAAATAATTTAAAAATATTTGAGACTCTATGAATAAATGCCTCAGTTTTAAATTCTAATGAAATATAAAAGCATAAATCTGGTAGAAAAATTAACAAAATTTCTCAAATCTAAATTTTGTTTACTAATTATATTAGCCGTGTAAATTGAAAAAGTGCAAATTTCTAAATTATTTGTCAAAGGTTGTGATTAACTATAACATTTTATACCTTATTTAATGTCGAGTCAATATAATGTCATTAAATAAACGAGTCTCAATTCATAATTATATTTGTTAATCATAAAAATAGTAATGAAAATAAAATCCAAAAATTCGGCGCCAAAATCCCCCCCCCCCCCCCCGAAAACAAGAACTGGATCATTTATAAGTCATTTCTAATTCATTATAAGTCATATAAGTCATTTTTTTCATTTAAAACTCTTTTCTAATTATATAAACTGATTGTCTAATTTATGTTTCAAATAAATGTCTAGATTTAACGTTTCTATTCGATTTAGCAAATGATAGTCTTTTAGTTTTGTAGTATACAAAATATTATTGAATAGAATTTTTGTAGAAAATACAAAAAGTTTTAACACCGAAACTCTATAGATTTACTTTGCAATTAAATTTTCTAAATTTAAGATGATTAAATTTAATTTCATCATACTAATATATTTAATTATATTTTCGAAAATTCAATGCGACGGTAAGCTCATTCCCGTAGAAGTGAAAATCAAAGACGATTGGGAAGAAAAAAGAGAATTTATTTATTTAAAAAATGTTGAAATAAAAGATCGTTTTGTGTTAAAAGTAATTGAAAAGAAAAATAATCAACATGATAGTTTTAATAAAAATATAGAAGGATACTTGCGTTCAATTGAATTAAATCTAGATAAAAATATGTTTGAGGTTGCAATAAGCGAAAACTCAAAATATCTTTGATTTTGACTTCAACGTGAATGAGTTTCCCGGCGCATTGAATTTTTAAAAATACAATTAAATATATTAGTATTTAAATTAAATCCAAAAATTCGGCGCCAAAATCCCCCCCCCCCCCGAAAACAAGAACTGGATCATTTATAAGTCATTTCTAATTCATTATAAGTCATATAAGTCATTTTTTTCATTTAAAACTCTTTTCTAATTATATAAACTGATTGTCTAATTTATGTTTCAAATAAATGTCTAGATTTAACGTTTCTATTCGATTTAGCAAATGATAGTCTTTTAGTTTTGTAGTATACAAAATATTATTGAATAGAATTTTTGTAGAAAATACAAAAAGTTTTAACACCGAAACTCTATAGATTTACTTTGCAATTAAATTTTCTAAATTTAAGATGATTAAATTTAATTTCATCATACTAATATATTTAATTATATTTTCGAAAATTCAATGCGACGGTAAGCTCATTCCCGTAGAAGTGAAAATCAAAGACGATTGGGAAGAAAAAAGAGAATTTATTTATTTAAAAAATGTTGAAATAAAAGATCGTTTTGTGTTAAAAGTAATTGAAAAGAAAAATAATCAACATGATAGTTTTAATAAAAATATAGAAGGATACTTGCGTTCAATTGAATTAAATCTAGATAAAAATATGTTTGAGGTTGCAATAAGCGAAAACTCAAAATATATTCCATCTGATCAATTAAAAAATAAAATTTTGATTGAAATTACTAATAATGAAATAATTCAAAATTTTCTGCCTGGGTTTGAAAAAATGGTATATTTTTATGAATAGAATTTCCATTCCAAATTTAAATTTAAATTTAATTTAATTCAATTTAAATTTAAGGTACTCCGAAATAATAATTTTATTGAAAATACTAATTGTTATGAAACTTCAATATTGTTCAAGATTGGAAATAATTTCAGTTCGGTTGAAGAAAATATAGAATATTACAAAGACAAACTTTTGTCGAGTTATTGGACGGAAATTAATTTAATTGGATATAAAATTGAATTGTTAGAAAAACAAAAAGTTGAATATCCGAAAGAATTAATAAGTAGAATTATCTACATCAGCAGTGAAATAAGTAAATAAATTTTAAAATTTTTTATTTGCTTTTATGCCTAAAAAATAAATATTTTTCTCAATTATTATAGGAGGAATAATAGAAGGAAGTAAACATAACTGTTAAAATTGTAGAGTCACACAAACAAAGCATTGGTATAGATACCTGAAAGAACATTATTTGTGTCAGCCATGTCACTATTATAAAATACATAATGGTAAAATGAGACCTGAAGGAAGTTTGTATCAAACTAAAATGGTATAAAATTATTCTTATTTTAATTAACAATGATTTTATAAAAAATATGATTAATTTCAACTGTTTCGAGTATATTTATATACATTATTGGTATATACTTAGTTTGTAGAGTTATGCCGATTTTTATAATTATTTTAGCGAATGATTCAAGATCGAAAATGTTTTATTTGCGGGGCAACAAAAACATCAAAATGGTACCGTCATTCAAAACCTGAACATTATATTTGTGGTACATGTTACAAAAGACAACAAAGAATAAATAAGAAAACAAATAAAAATCAACCAGAACAGGAATCGAATGAATAGTTTTAAATATAATTTTTAACTTTAATTTGCTGTAGTTTTTTGTACAAATTATAAAATTGTTACCAAGATAAATATTAAATACATTGATTTATTTTCATTATTTTATTCTTTGAATAATATCAATTATAATGACACAGAAGTATCGTTCTTTATAATTTTTGTGGCCTCAAATAGAAAGTTGTTTACTGCTAACTTTATTGAAAAATTATATTAATTAACCTATAAAGATCCAATCTATAATAAATTATGTGTTATGATTAGAGCCAGGATTTTTAGGCACGATAAATTTAAAAATAGTGTCCTATATAGGCACTAAAATACTGCCAAAATAGGCACTAAAATCCTAAAAAAAAGGCAAAATAGGCAGTATTTTTTCGAGGTTTTCTGATTTAAATTGACTAAATTTTATCAAAAAAAATAAATCTAAGCAATAAACTGTTAAATAAATTAATTTCGATGATCAGAATTACATATAAATTAATTTATATGAATTATTTTTTTCCAAAAATAATTTGATGAATTTTTCAGAAGAACTCATTATTAATGAGTTGTCCCTCTGCTCATTAACCTGGCAAACATTTCAACAAGTTAAACCATTTTTAAATTGAGAAAGTCCTTCTAAAAATGAGATGAGATCAGGATTAACCTTAACAGCAACCTTTTAGCTATTGGTTAGCTCCCAAAAAATTAAGCATTGGTTGTGACCCGGTATCATTTATATTTAAATTAGAGGTGCTCTTTAGTCTCGTCAGAGGTTAGTTTCGTCAGAGGACATTTTCGTCAGAATTAGTTCCGTCTGAGGTCCTTCTCGTCAGAGTTCAGTTTCTTCAGTGGGTTTCTTCGTCAGAGATGAGAGCTCGCGAGCTGACTCGACTGAGTTATCATTTATTTACTCGAATTTTTCAGCTCAAAATTAAGCTTTTCAGAGCCCTTTCGAATGACACCTCATTTGCCCAAATCGATACAGAAACAAATAACCTAGTACAATTCATATTACCGTTGGTTAATTAGATTTTTAAAAAGGGAGCCATACTGACGAAAAGGACCTCTGACGAAACTTATCTTTGACGAAACAACCCTCTGACGAAACTGACCTCTGACGAGAGGGACCTCTGACGAAACTAATTCTGACGAAAATGTCCTCCGACGAAACTAACCTCTGACGAGACTACCGGACACAAATTAAACGGCATTATTATAACTTATACTTGTTTATTTATTTCTAGGTCGATTTGGACAAATGAGACGTCATCGAAAGGGCTCTAAAAACTGAGTCGAATTAGTTTCGGAAGAAGTTTTCAGACATTCCGGGACCGAATTAAAGACTTATGAATCATGAAAAATTACAGGGAGGCATCACCTCGTCGAGCTCGAGTCACTCGTCGAGCTGACTCGAATGATCTACCATTTGTATACTCAAATTTTTCACAACAAAAATCAGCGTTTCAGAGCTCTTTCGAATGACGCCTCATTTGTCCAAATCGACTCAGAAACAAATAGCCAAGTATAAGTCATAATAATGCCGTTTAATTAGATTTCTAAAAAGGGAGCTCTGACGAAACTCATCTCTGACGAAACTCCTGACGAAACTCATCTCTCATCATAAAAGAAACTCATCAAAACATCATCAGACAAAACTCATCTCATCTCTGACATAAGTCATAATAATGCCGTTTAATTAGATTTCTAAAAAGGGAGCTCTGACGAAACTCACCTATGACGAAACTTCTGACGAAACTCATCTCTGACGAAAAAACCCTCTAACGAAACTGAACTCTGACGAGAAAGACCTCTAACGGAACTAGCCTCTGACGAGACTACCGGACACGAAATTAGAGTAGCACGAGGTCGAGGTTTTAGGAAAAACCCGAGGCCGAGGATAACCAAGGCTATAAAAGCCGAGATCGAGGTCGAGGGGTAAATTTAAACATGAGACCGAGGTCGAGGCTGAGGATAACCGAGGGTTTTAAACTTTGTTATAACTTTCAAAAATCTAATATAATTAAGAGATTTTATCAAATATTCGATAAATCCTTATAAAATTAATATTTTCCAGCTGATCCAGATCAAGTAGGAGGTCCATTATAGACCAGACAACTCAAAGCTTTGGTCAAATAATTTTAAAGATTGATCAAATATTTTGAAATTTATTCGGATTGGACGGATATCTGAGGATCAGGGGTATATCAATGGACCAGTATGAACTAATTAAGAAATATTGCAGGATTATATACAGGAGTAACTTCCAAAGGCAGGATATCAGCTGAAAAATTCTTCAGCAGCCGCAATCCTAAATTTTAATTTTAAAATAAAGTAGTCATTTAAAGTAGTCATAAGGTTGGCAGATCCTGTGAAATTTAACCGACCCGTACCGAAAATTTTCGGATATCCGATCCTTTTCAGGCTCGGATATTTGGATCAGGAAACCTTTAAAAAATGACAACCGTACTACATGCCCAAGAGAAAAGTATTCATTTACCGTCTATGTCTTTATATTAAAAAAATTATATTTATAAATTATATTTATAAATTTTATTCATAAAATAAATAAAATAAATAAAATAAAAAATGAATCTATGAATTTAATATTTATTTTGTTGACAATTAAAGATTTTTGTTTTTCATTGAAATTACATAGATCATAATTTACATTGTTTTACATTTGTTCAATGAACTCAGAAAATTAAAGCTATAAAATCATAATCATTTAAATACTATTTATTCGATTCCTGTTATGTTTGATTTTTATTTGTTTTTTTATTTATTCTTTGTTGACTTTTGTAACATGTACCACAAATATGGTGTTCAGGTTCTGAATGACGGTACCAATGTGATGTTTTTGTTTCTCCGCAAGTAAAACATTTTCGATATAATATTTATAAAAATAGGCGCTGATACTAGTTCTCAGATAAAAATTATTTAACATTTTTACGATTTCCTAAATGTGGAAAAAGTAAGTTGTTTTATACTCTTATAAAAACATTGAAACCCATATTCATAAGTAAGATCCTTAATAATGAAATAAATATGCTCGAAACATTCAAAACTACGCGTATACTTTTATAAAATCAAGGTTAATTATAATATAAATAAATGTAAACCATTTTAGTTTGATAAAAACTTCCTTCTGGTCTCATTTTGCCATTCAATATTTTATACTTGTTACATGCATCACACAAATAATGTTCATTTATGTATCTATACCAATTTTTGGTAAAGGTAAATCTGCAATTGAAACAATATCGTTTATTTCCTTCATTTATTCCTCCTATAATAATAAGAATAATGTGTATATTTTTAGGCATATAACAAATAAAAAAATGAATTTATTTACTTATTTTACTGCCGATTTGAATAATTCTACTTTTTAATTTTTCTTTTGGATATTCAAATTTTTGTTTTTCTAACAATTCAATTTTATATCCAATTAAATTAATTTCCGTCCAATAACTTGATAAAAGTTTGTTTTTGTAATTTTCTATATTTTCCTCAATTGAGCTAAAATTATTTTCAATCTTGCTCAATATTGAAGTTTCATAATATTTATTATTTTTAGTAAATTTACTATTTCGGAGAACCTTGAATTTAAACAAATTAGAGTAGTTATATCGGCAGATTCCCATTTTCCTGCGGTTATATTTTAGTTGCTAGCTAGTTGTGACCAGTGATGCGGGGGTTCCGGTTCCGGAACCGGTGCGATTCCGGTTCCGGTTCCGGAAGTGAAACCGTGGAACCGGTAAAAGTCCGGAACCGGTTTGGAACCGGAACCGTGGAACCGGTAAAGGCCCGGAACCGGTTTGGAACCGGAACCGTGGAACCGGTAAAGGTCCGGAACCGGTTTAGAACCGGTTCCAGAACCGGAACCGGAACCGGGCAAAATTAAAAAAGCGGTTCCAGAACCGGAACCGGAACCGCCAAAATTAAAAAAGCGGTTCCGGAACTGGAACCGGGCAAATTTGAAAAAGCGGTTCCAGAACCGGAACCGGGCACATTTTGGAATTTCCGCATCACTGGTTGTGACACTTTGGAATAGAAATTCATTTAATAATATTATACCGCTTTTTAAAACCCAGGCAGAAAATTTTTAATTATATCATTATTGGCAATTTCAATCAACATTTTCTTTTTTAATTGATTAGATGGAATATATTCTGATCTATCAAATAGTTCAACTACAAACATATTTTTATCTAGATTTAATTCAATTGTACGCAAATATCCTTCTATATTTTTATTAAAACTATCATGTTGATTACTATTCTTTTCAATTACTTTCACCACAAAACGATCATTTAATTCAACATTTTTTAAATAAATAAATTCTCTTTTTTCTTTCCAATCATCTCTAGTTTTCACTTCAACCTTAATGTGTTTCCCGGCGATTTGAATTTTCAAAAATATAAATAAATATATGAGAATAATAAAATTAAATTTAATCATCTGAAAGTTAGAAAATTTATTTAAAATAGGTCGATAACATGAGATACAGAACTTCGTCATGGAACGGTTTCATCGCAAGTGGAAATGGTCTTTGTACAATTCTATTAAATATACTATTCTAACACGACGACTCCATACAAACTTAATACTAGAAAATTACACGGTATTTAGATAATTATAATAATCATTTAGCATTAGATTATCTACTGGTATTCAGACAAACCACAAGAAATACACAAATATTATAATTTTTAAGTAAATTGGTTCATGCATTTGTGTTAAATTTTTAATAAACAGAATATAAAATACTAGGCAAAAAACTTAGATTAATTGAATTATTTCTAAACCCTATAAATAAATAGTGTCTTACTTTTAAACTTTAATTAAATGCTAAGGGCATTAGACTTTTTCGAAATTTCGATTTTCTACTTGGGTCAACCAAGAGTTCGAACCAATGATTTCGAAACTCTGAAAGAAACAAAATTGACAAAAGTGCATTTTTTATAGTCCCCTAAGTGACAAAATAAATATAAAATTAATTATGAAATTTATTTAAGTTCATTTTTATATGTACATATTTATTTATTGTCTCACTTTGTTAGGGAAGTTTCTATTTACACTTTCTTCAAATCCCACTATTAAAGTATTCGTTTATTAAATTTTTCGTTTGTATTACACGCATTACCTTCTCATGCTTTTATAAATGCTTCCAAATTTTTGGGTTGAATGTGCTGAATAAACGAATATTATTAATAGTGTGATTTGAAGAAAGTGCAAATTTAAACTTTCCTAACAATGTGAGACAATAAATAAATATATATAAAAATAATCTTAAGTAAATTTCATAATTTACCGTCTTAATTTTATAATTATTTATTTTGTCACTTAGAGGACTTTTCAAAAATGCACTTTTGTCAATTGCCGTGTTAATATAATTAGGCAATAAAATTTTTTATTTGCTTACTGTGTCTTTCAAAGAGTTTCGAATTCACTAGTTCGAATCTTGACTGAGCCAAAGTAGAAAATCGAAATTTCGAAAAGCTCTAATGCCCTTTGCATTAATTTAAAATTTAAAAGAAAAAAACTATTCATTTATAGGGTTTAGCAAATATTAAATTAATCTAAGTTTTTCCCTTGGATTTTAAAAAGGGAATATATTCTGTTTATTAAAAATTTAACTCGAATGCTTAAACCAATTTTACTTATAAATTCTAACTTTTTGTATTGACTGTGAAGTGTCTGAATATCAAAAAACACCACCTAATTCTAAACTTGTAATTTATCTAAAACCTGTTTTTTCTAGTAGTAAATTTGCCAGCTTTATCTTTAAATAAGTTTAAGTACTGGGATCTCTCACTAAATAAATAACAAATAAAAGCAGTCTGCGTGTAAATCACCTTATTCAGTTTTAAAATATGTATTAATTTTTTGGCCTGTTTTAACAGGCTATTTTATTGAGGAGTTTTACCTGTAGTAAAAGGGGATTTTGGGTTCTTCTTCGAAGTTATGATAGTTATTTTCTATTCGAATTATAGTTATATTTATGGGTATTACGGTCATTAAACAGGATGTAAATTTTACAAGAGATTACAAGCGCGACGGTGACTGGGGTTGAACTACTGGGTTACTTTTATATGCGTTTAAATGTACTTGTGTGTTATCCCAACTTAGAGTCCAATTTAACTTATTTCCCCATGACAAATTCAATGAGACTGCAGACACAACCCTCAAGCTATTTGAGTCTCCCAATGGCTTCCAAAAGTGCCTCCTTTTTAACCGACTGTAAAATAAATTTGTGAGTGGCTTTATTACACAAAATTTCAGATGATTAATAATTTCATAATTCTCTTATATTTAATTATTTTATTTAATATTCAATGCTTTGGAAAACCAATTCGTGTTTCGTTAAAAATCAAAGATGATTGGCAAGGAAAAAGAGAATTTCTTTATTTAACAAATGTTGATCTGAAGGAGCGTTTTGTTGTGAAGACAATCGAAAAGCATAACAATAGTTATTTCGGCTCTAATTACAATACGGAGGGATTTACACGTTTGGTTGACTTGAATCTTGCTACAAATATTTTTAAAAATATTGAATTAAATGTTGGACAATCAAATGATCCAAATTATTTATTAAAGATGAAAATCGTGATTGAAATTGACAACAATATAATTATTAAAGAAATTTTACAAGGATTTGAAAAACTGGTATTTTATGCTTTATTAATCAAACTTCACTTGATAAGATAAAATATGAGTGAAGTTCTATTAATCATGCTGTTATGATTAACTTATTCTATAATAATCGAAATCGAGGATATAAATCGAAAACCTATAAAGTTACATGAATATTATTAGAATAATTTATGGTAATAGTGTCGTTTCAAGTCCCCTCTTTTTTACCTCCCCAATTTTTTACTCCATGTTTGTACGGAATGGTCAAAGATCTTCCCCTTTCTTCCATCAAATTTGCCTTTCTATATTTTATCTAAAAACAATCAAAAACATTAATTTGTAATATTTAAAAAAGTATGAGATCATCATGTCTCTTATTTATCCTTGTGAAAGAACTGAATAAAAATTAATCTTTTTGATTGTTTTTAGGCAAAATATAGAAAGGCAAATTTGATGGAAGAAAGGGGAAGATTTGACCATTTCGTACATACATAGGGTAAAAATTTGGGGAGGAAAAAATGGGACTGGAAAAGACACTATTACCTAATTATCCTTTAATTTTAGGCACTAAGATATAATAATTTTACTGAGAAGGATAATTTTTATGAAACCTCTATATTTAATGAGAGTTTAGATACAAAATTATATAAAAAAGAATTATTAAAAGAAAGTATAGAAAATTACAAAAACAAACTTTTATCAAGCTATTGGACGGAAATTAATTTAATTGGATATAAAATAGATTTTTAGATAAACAAAAAGTTGAATATCCTAAGGAAAAATTAAAAAATAATATTATTAACATTGGAAATAAAATAAGTAATTTTAAATTTTTAGCTTTGTCTAACTTTGCATTAACTAAAAAATTTTCATTAATAATTCTAGGTGGAGTTAATGAAAAAAACAAGCGTCATTGTTTCAATTGTAGAGTTACACAAACAAAAAAGTGGTACAGTGCACTAAAAGTTCACTATTTATGCCAAAAATGTGGCGATTATAAACACAAATTTGGAAAGTTTAGATCAAATAAATTATGGTTTAGAGCTACAAAGGTATCTTTATATTTATTTGTTAATTTTTGTGAGTCCGGGCCGTTTTTATTCTGAAGAATTTACATATAGAGAGTAGAAAGCAAAATATTTATTTTACACAGAGAGAAATTAGTTTAGTTCAATAGATTCAACTTAATCAAATGCTGTATATTAACATAAAGTATGAACGAAGTAACTAAGTATCTTCGTAGAGTTATTTTAGAAATCTTTATCGATAATTATAATTTAAATATTTAAGTTCCAATACTTGTCATATAAATATTTTAGCGAAATACACAACATCGAACTTGCATTATTTGCGGTATAACAAAAACGCCACATTGGTACCGTGATTCTATGTCTGAAAACGATTTGTGTTATAAATGTTATCTTAAACAATATAGGACAAGGCGAAAACAACTAAAAATTTAAAAGATAATTGATCTAATATATATATTTATGATGACTAGAGAGACTAATGTAAAACAAGGCATATATAAAATTAAAGCTCATGCCGTATAAAAGATATTTGTTGAAAAAGTGTAATTTTTATAAAAAAATTTTCAACACGTTTGTAATATTTAATTTTATTTAATATTGTGTCGTTGTAACAACTTTAAATTTTATTCAAAATGTAAATGATAATCTTAAGATCAAATTGTAAAAACATTTTAATTCCATGATATGTATATTTTTTCTTTATTAACTTCTACCTGCTGATAGGTTTATTACATTCAAGTTTATGTTTATTATAATTTACTATTTTAGAATTTTTTTAAATACATAAAAACAGTAGTATATATTTATTCCCCCTTTTCCAAGGAAATAAAAATGGTATATTTTTTTAAAGAAATAAAAATAATTTAAAATTTATCTGAAATACTACTTTTATACCCTTTTTCAGGAAATAAAAATTGTGTATTTTTTTCCAAAGAAACTAAAATATACTTCTTTATAAAATTATTTTTTATTTTACTAAAATAAATCTTCAAAATAAAACTTTATACAAATATGTAATCCTGACGTGCCCAAGATTCACCTAACTTATTTTTCCTCGCTTTATTTATTTGTTCTCTCAACGTTTCTTATAAATTAAATTGCTCGACACTTTTATTGTACTCTTTAATCGTTGAAGCGGGGTTTTCTACTCCTTATCTTGCTAAAAAATTTTTATTATACGATTGGTTTTTAGAAAGGATTGTCATTATTAAAGAAATATTTTGCTTAACATATGCAAGCTCTTTGTTAAAGTAGAAAAACAAAGAAGAAGAAGAATTTATTTTGATTAAGTTGAATAATAAAAATCTAATTAAAAAACACTTATATTTGCTCAACAATGACGGGCAGAATGTGAGCCATTGAATTAAAATCACTTATATCGGTAATGATTTCGGAATTTGTTTTTAATTTTAATAAACGGATTTTCTATTTATTAAGTTACTATCTAAAATGTACTGAAATTAGTTCATTAAATAATTTATCAGTTCATTTGTTATTTTAAAAAGTTTTTTAAATATTGCTCTTTCTCTCCAAACGCCCCGCAAAACTTATAAAATGCAACTAACGCATTACGAATCAAAAAGAATTTTTTTGATTCAACTAAAAATGATCAAAAATTAATTATCTAGAGACAGAAGCATATGTAAAAAACTAGGGTTGTTTTACATATAATATTTTTGCTAAGGTTAGTTATTCAAAAATATTAAATATTCCGATTAGCTCCAATTTTTCCCTTAAACTTACTTCAACCTCTATTTTGAATAAAGAAAAGTCATCCTAAATGATACTG
The DNA here is from genome assembly GCA_963681835.1 of Meloidogyne enterolobii. Taxonomy (NCBI): domain Eukaryota; kingdom Metazoa; phylum Nematoda; class Chromadorea; order Rhabditida; family Meloidogynidae; genus Meloidogyne; species Meloidogyne enterolobii. Next base: position 1,174,962 of record CAVMJV010000025.1, on the reverse strand, counting down.
TTCTAACAAAACTTATTTAAGGAGGATTGTTTTTAATATATTTACGGAATTAAGCAAACAAAATAATGTGTTGAACTTTCAAAACCTGGACAATATTTATCAAAAATAAAAAGATGGAAGATGGGAAAATAAAATTATAAATGAAAAGGAATCGAATAAATGAAATAATTCATAAAGGAAAGTGTAATTTTTAAAGAAAACAAAAAAGTCAAGCAGAAAAAAATATAGTTGAAATTTGATTACAATGGCTATATTACTTTATGCTCATTTTTATCCATTCATAGTTGGGTGTATTCCGACTTATGCAAATTGTAGCCGCTTTCAACTTCGATCTATAATTTTAAAGTCAACTAAATTTTAAAGCAAAATCAACCATATGCTTCCGTATTTTTAGTTGATTTCTTTATTCTATGCTGTTTATGGTAACAAGAAGCACATAAATATTGTCCTGGTTTTGAACAACGATACCATTGTGATGTATGAGTAACATTGCAATTCGAACAAATGCGATCTTTTGGTGTTATCTAAATATTTATAAAAAAAAGTATGCAAACTTATAAATTTTCACTTATATCAAGAAAATTTATCTATTATTTTATTAATACAGATATTATCAGAATTTATATATTTACCCAATCAGAAAATCTACCTTTAATTCATTCTTTATAATTATCTTATTAATATATATATACCCCGACACCTCCCCCTTTTTGGCTGTAAAATCCCTTTCAAAAATTCTGCCGGCCGAAGGCCGGCGGCTGGAATTTTTTGAAGGGTACATTTGTCCTACAAATTTTTACGCTCTATTCAGGAAAACTCTAACCTCGGCACTAATACGTCGTTTTCGTACTGAAACGGCCATAGGTGGTTTTTCAAATGGAAATAGCGAGGAAGGGTGAAGTAATATCAATAAGTGCTTGCTGGGAGGCACTCAAGTTGGGATATGTACTATATCGTATAAAAAATTTGGGAGGAGAGCTCCATGAGTAGGTTCTGGGAAAATTTAAATTTTTCTGACAATTTTGGGCAAAGTTATAAAACGCCAAAGTGTCAAAGTTACCCAAAAATACCTGGACCCCTAACGTGAAGGGTGGCTCCCATCGAATGTAATTATAAAATTGCTTAAGATTTGGCAAATGGTTTCATCTCTTTTTTGTATAATAGGGCACTAAATGTACTACACTTTTGGGGGGACAATTGTGTCTGGGATTTTTTTCTGACATAGTTATGGGCACCAAAGTGACCTCGCCAAAACCGACCTTTTAACGCGTGAATTGAAACACGATTTGAGTATTCTATCTTATAGAGCGTCCCTTGAAACCTCTAAAAATATATACTTTGTTGGGGGTACACTTGAGTCTGGGAAAGTTATACTCAAAAAAGTGGCACTTTTGGGGCCAAAAGTGGTCGGTTTTTTGAGCACAACTTTTTTTTAAAAATTTTAAAAATAAACGGAGTTCGGATTCCTTTTCAGCACCTATTGGAGTACCTTAAAACATATTTTTTTCGAGGTCGAATTTTTGACCCATTTTTGACGAAATTTTGGTAAAATTAAATTGGGCATAACTTTGTAAGTTTTTGTCGTAACCAAACGTATTAAAGGTTATAAAATAGAGTAAAAAATTACAAATTTTTTGAGTTATTTAAATTTTTGAAAAATTTCACCCGAGGCCTGGTAGGGTCGATTTTTTGAAAATTCAAATTTTTTCGGTTTTTTGAAAATTTGTGGGAGCAATGAAAAGGTAGAGCAAATGTTACCGTTTCTAGCAGCGCGCGAAGCGCGCCCCAAAGCCGTTAGACTTTCCAACGGGCAGAATGCTATTAAACCAAAAGTATCCTAATATGAATTGCATACTTAACTTACCGTCATACCCCAATGGGCACAACTAGTTAATTTGTATAAAGACAAACCTTTTTAATCGTATACCACAATTCTTTTGGTCTATGCTTCCCAAATTTTCGATTATAATCTCCACATTTGTGGCACAAATAATTTTCTTTTATGTATATAAACGAATTTATAGCTTCTATAGCTCCACAATTAAAACATTGTCGCTTAGTTTCATCAATAAGTGCATCTGTAATTTCAAAATTAAATTTTTTAGTAAATGAGCTGATAATAAAAAATAAAAATAATTATATTTACTCATTTTATTGCCAATGAAAATAATTTTGCTTTCTAATTCTTTTGAATATTCAACTTTTTGTCTACCCAACAATGCAATTTTATATCCAATTAAATTAATTTCAGTCCAATAACCTGACAAAAGTTTGTTTTTATAAGATTCTATATATTCATTAAATGAATGCATCTCATTACTATTTTCTAAATTTTTGTCTAATATCGAAGTTTCATAATAATTAACCTTTTCAGTAAAATTATTATATCGGAGTGCCTTAAATTATTTTTTAATTCAGTAATACTTTGTAAATTGAATATACAGAGCGTTCAGTATTAATGTAAAATCATGTTCTGCTGGATATTTTGCTCAAGAATTACTGATTCATAATCTTGATTTTTTGTTTAGCTCGTAAAATTTAGAGGTTTTTTGTTTCATTAGTTTCGTAAAAGTTAAATTTATTTTTTCGTTTCGTTTTTGATCTTTGAAAGCGAAATTTTATTTTCGCCTGGCTAAAGTTGGACGAATTATTACGTAAAATATTACACGTTTTTCAAATCCTTGTAAAATTTGTTTAATAATTCTATTGTTGGCAATTTCAATCACAATTTTCATTTTTAATAAAAATTTTGGATTTGTACGGCGAACATTTAATCCAATATTTTTAAAAATATTTGTATCGAGATCCAAGTCAACCAAACTTGTAAATCCCTCCGTATTGTAATTGGAACCGAAATATCTATTGTTATGCTTTTCGATTAATTTCACAACAAAACGCTCCTTAAGTTCAACATCTTTTAAAAAAATAAATTCTCTTTTATCTTCCCAATCATCTTTGATTTTTAAAGAAACAGGAATTGGTTTACCAACGCAATGAAAATTCGATAAACTAATTAAATATAAGAGAATGATCAAATTACAATTATTCATCTGAAATTTTGTATAATAAAGCCACTTACAATTTCATTTTAGAAGTGGTTAAAAAGGAGGAGCATTTGGCTGCCCCTGGAAGACTCAAATATCGTGAGGATTGGCAGTATTCTTGAATTTGTTACAGGGAAATAGAGTGGAATGTAGGGCCGTTAAACATTTTATTACAGGGAATAATAAAGGTTTAACGGCCCAACTCATTGATGGGCCTTTAAACGCTTTTAAAAGTGGTATCCCGACAAAGGCTCGGGTGGTTACGTGGTTTTCATTGTTTCGGGACGGAATTCGGGTTAAGTACGAGGTAGTATTAAAGCAAAAATCTACAAAATGCTCCAAAAATTCGGTTTATTTCGTTAATTTATTCAAAAATTATAAATAAAATAGACTCTTTAAATGAGGACAAAAAAATATAATAAATATTTAAATTTTTAGGTATTGAAAAATAGAATGGCTGCCATTCTATTAGAATAAATACGGTATATGGGTCGATCTGAGCTCGGTTAGGTTTCATATGCCGTGTTAAAAAGACATGGTCATTAATCAGTGCGGTTCTGTAATTGGGATTTGGAGGGCTTAATGTCAATATTGTTACCTTATCTCATGTATATCAACTCGCGGATAGAAGTAAGGGTATTTTTGTAATCCCCACCCTCTTTACTATATCGTATTTTTAATCGTTTTTTAAGACAAAATGTGGAGGCTTTGCGGAAGAAACATGGTTTTTCTGAGATTAAGAATTTGCGGGACTACGTCGCAAAATTACTATTTTTAGTCTGAATATTCTATTATATTATAAATAATATACATACAAGATAAAAACCTAAACAGAACATGTACTCTTAACAATAAATATTTCCTATTTTTAAAAGTTTAATTAAATGCTAAATGTATACAATAAAAAACAACGAGTACATACAAATTTTACTGATTGACTTTATTAATCGTAGATTTTGTAATTTTATTAAGCGGGAAAATAAATAAAATCTGGCAAATTTTGAAATTTTTGTTGACCAAAAAATTTTAAAGTACATATGATTAAATTCAAAAGAATCTGATCTTTGAATGTAATTGCACATTTATGTACAATTTTATGTACGAATTTATACCCTTGTCACGTGTCAAAATCATAAAATTTTGTGTTATTCTAAAAGAATAGTGTAAAGCATATACATAGCTATTTAATTCATAAATTATTGCAGGAGGCGGTTGATTATGTAACTCATCATTCCTGTGAACATAAGAAAGATTAGCTGTAATTGAAATAGTTACCCCATTTATCTTAATTATATTCAAATTAATTGAAATATTTAAAAATCATTTTTATTTTTTATTTAGCGTCTAACATAGTGTATACATATTCTAAGTTTCTTAAATAGACAATTTTCTTTTCATTGTTTGAAATATTCTCATTCAATTTAAATAGAGGTCGTATAAATATAATGTCGGGATTCCGATCCTCTCAAGGTTAAAGAACATAGTGGAGTTGCCAAATACTCACATTCTCTCCCTATTCTAAAAATGTCAAAACGGACGTGTTAAAAGTGCATATGCATCATATGCACCTAACGAAAAGGCCGGGAGTCACAAAGTTCGGGAGATCAAGATAAGGATAGATTTAAAGAGCGGTCATTTTAGGATATACTTTTGAAGAAAATTTAAAATAGAGGTTTTGTCCAACGTTATACGTATTATATGAGGCTTAAACATAAATATTTCTTATTTTTTAAAGTTTAATTAAATGCTAAGTGTACTTTTATTAAGCGGGAAAATAAATAAAATAGGACAAATTTTGAAATTTTTGTTGTCCAAAAAATAACAAAGTACATATGATTAAATTCAAAAGAATCTGATCTTTGAATGTAATTGTACTTTTATGTACAATTTTATGTACGAATTTTTACCCTTGTCACGTGTCAAATTCACTTAATGTTTGTGTAATTCTAAAAATTTTAAAGCATATAGCTATTTAATTTAAAAATTATTTCATTAGGATGTTGATTAAGTAACCATCATTCCGGTGAACATAAGAAAGATTAGCTAAAGTGGAAAAAGTTAGCCAATTTCATCTTACTTATATTTAAAGTAGTTGAACTATTTAAAAATTTTTATTCTTTTATTAAATGTCAACATAGGGTTAAGGTTCATAAGGAATTGCCAAAATTAAGAGCATAAGGAATTGCCAAATACTCACTTTCTCTGCTCTATTCTAAAAATGTCAATACGGACGTGTTAAAAGTGCATATGCATCATATGTGAAGCTGATGTTTGTACCTAAAATAGGTAGAGGAAATGCAAAGTCATGAGGGCGGAGATTTAGCTATACTCGTAATTTTCACTCTCAATTTTACTTAACTCCTTCCATTCAATGCTCCGTTTATAAGTTAGTCAGGAATGACAATAAATTCATTTACATCTTAAATTTATTACATTTTAAGTCGTTTTTCTAGATGTTAGCCGTTGAGTTTTGCTCAATTAAGGATTTTTAAATTATACTCAGGGTGAGGCAAAATATGCAAGAAAAATCCAGAAAGATGCACATAAATATGCATCGAAAACTATTAAAATTTAAGATGAATAAATTTATTATTATTTTTTTCTCATATTTGGTTGTTCTGTTGAATATCCAAATCAAAGGAAGAAAGGTTGAGGTTGGATTAAAAATTAATGAAGATTGGAAAGAAAAAAGCAAATTTATTTATTTAAAAAATGTTGAAATAAAGGAACGTTTTGTATTGATAATGAATGTAAAACCAAGAAGTAGAATAGTTAATTATATTTTTAAAAATACTGGTTCGTTTTGTAAAATTGAAATAGATCCTGTTGAAAAAGTTTTTCTTGTCAAACTAAATCATTGTTCGAAATTTAACTCTCAATTAAAAATGAGAATTGTGTTGAAATTGCCAATAATGAAATTGTTAAGAAATTATTGAAAAACTTGGGAAAGCAGGTATTTTACATTTAATTATTCGAATTTTAAGACATCAATAATACGCAAATTTAATATTTTTAAGATTCGCTTTAATAATGTTTTATCATGTATAATAATTTCTATGAAACTTCTATATTAGATGAAAGTATAGAAAATACAAAAATAAATAAAAAAGAATTATTAAAAGAAAATATCGAAAATTCCAAAAACAAACTTTTATCAAGTTATTGGACGGAAATTAATTTAATTGGATATAAAATTGAATTGTTAGAAAAACAAAAAGTTGAATATCCGAAGGAAATGAAAAGCAAAATTATCGACATTGGAAATAAAATAAATAAAAATTTTTTACTTTGGCTATATTTTCAGACTAAAAAATTTTCATTAATAATTATAGGTGGAATAATTGAAGTAAATAAACGAAAGTGTTTCAATTGTAATGTTACACAAACGAAACTGTGGTCTAATTTTCTAAAAGAACATTACTTGTGCAATGAATGTCGAGTCTATAAACACAAATATTCAAAGTTTAGATCAAAAGAATTATGGTATAAGCCAAGAAAGGTTATCTTTATTAATATTAGGGACAATGTTTAATGATTCTTATCATGTCTTTAAATGAATCATTTACATTATTCTGAACTTAGTCTCTCTTTAATTAATAATATTTTCGTCTATCTGTATGATCATAGTAATTAATAAATCTTTTTGGTGTAAGAAAACTCTAACTGTTTTAACATTTTTTTATAAATATTTAGATAACCCTAATAGATCTCAGTTGTTCTAATTGCAATGTTACTCATACATCACGTTGGTACCGTTATTCAATACCTGGACATAGTTTATGTGCTGCTTGTACACAGAAACAGCAAAGAATAAAGAAATCTTCTAAAAATATGCAAGCAGATGGTTGAATATGATTTAAAATTTAGTTTAATTTGATTTATAGATCGAAGTTGAAAGCGGCTACAATTTGGGGAAGTCGGAATACATCCAACGATGAATGGATAAAAATGAGTATAAAATAATATAATATTGTATCAGATTTCATTATATTTTTCTGCTAGACTTTTTTGCTTTAATATTTTTGAATAACTAACCTTAGCAATAATATCATGTATATGTAAAAGACCCCTAGTTTTTTACATACGCGTTCTAGATAATTTTTGATCATTCTTAGTTGAATAAAAAAGACTCGCCTTTGAGGCATAATGCATTAATTGCATTTTTTTAGTTTTTCGTGGATTTTGAAGAGAAAGAGCAATATTAAAAAATTTAAAAAAAACAAATGAACTGAACAAGAACAAATTTTTTAACTCAGTTCAGTATGTAAATTTTAGATATATACTAACCTAACAAAAATCCGGTAATTAAAATTTAAAAAACTCTGTAATCATTGCCGAATAAGTAATTTTAATCCAAGGGCTCACTTTCTGCCCGCCATTGGCTTGAGAATAGTTAATTGTTTTTAATTATATTTTTATTATTCAACTTATTTCCAGGTTATTTTTATTATTTGTTTTTCTACGTTAACGAAGATATCGCATAGTATTAGTAGAGTTTTTCTTTTAGTAAAGAAATGTCAATTGCTAATAAATCAATCGTAAATTTTCGCCTGCAGCGCTAAAACGTGAATTTTTCTTGACTTAGGCACATTTTTTCACTTATAAATGGAAGTTTTCCTTCGGAAACGCTTAGATGGTGAGTTTTGTGTCTTACTAAAAATTCCGCTTGTGGCATGAAATTTAAATTTAAGATTTTCTAGTGAAACCTCGACTGAAAGTCGATCCCCGACACGCCCGCCCTGAAGATTCGGGTTGCCACCCCACTACACTATTCATCTTAAACTTTAATAGTTTTCGATGCATATTTATGCGCATCTTTCTGGATTTTTCGTGCATATTTTACCTCACCCTGAGTATAATTCAAAAATCCTTAATTGAGCAAAACTCAACGGCTAACATCTAGAAAAACGACTTAAAATGTAATAATTTTAAGATGTAAATGAATTTATTGGCAGTCCTGACTAACTTATAAACGGAGCATTGATGTAAGGAGTTTAGTAAAATGGAGAGTGAAAATTACGAGTATAGCTAAATCTCCGCCCATATGTCTGTGACATTTCCTCTACCTATTTTAGTTACAAACATCAGCTTCACATATGATGCATATGCACTTTTAACACGTCCGTTTTGACATTTTTAAAATAGAGCATATTATTTGGCAATTCCTCTTTGCTCTTTAACCTTGAGAGGATCGGAATTCCGACATAATATTTATAAGACCTCTATTTAAATTGTAATAAATAATTAAGAGAATATTCAAAACAATGAAAAGAGAATTGTCTATTTAAGAAACTTAGAATATGTATACACTATGTTAGACGCTAAATAAAAAATAAAAATGTTTTTTAAATAGTTCAATTAATTTGAATATAATTAGGATAAATGGAGTAACTATTTCCACTTCAGCTAATCTTTCTTATGTTCACAGGAATGATGTGTTACATAATCAACCGCCTCCTGCAATAATTTATGAATTATATAGCTATTTGCTTTACAGTAGCTTTTAAAATAACACAAACAGTAAGTGAATTCGACACGTGACAAGAGAAAAAATTCGTACATAAAATTGTACATAAAAGTACAATTACATTCAAAGATCAGATTCTATTGAATTTAATCATATGTACTTTGTAATTTTTTGGTCAATAAAAATTTCAAAATTTGCCCTATTTTATTTATTTTCCCGCTAAATAAAATTACAAAATCTACGATTAATACGGTCAATCTGTAATATTTGTATGTACTCGTTGTTTTTTTAATGTATACACTTAGAATTTAATTAAACTTTAAATAATAGGAAATATTTATGTTTAAGTCTCATATAATACGTACAACGTTCTAAAAGTTCTGTATATTTTTCTTGTATATTATTTCTAAAATAATAGAATATTCTGAATAAATTCATATTTCAGATTTATAAATTCTCATAAATATTTTTCTTAATCCACCAAAATTAAATAAATTTAAATATCAATTAAAACAAATAGATCTATTTTTTGTTAATTAACTGTTTTACATTATAAATTTTAAAAATCCCATTACTTAACTGATAGAGATAGAATGTTTGAAACAGAAAAAATTTCAACTTCATTTATAAAACCCACTTTTTTAAAAACACTTTATACTTTTTCCTTTAACCATGCTCCCCCTATTTTAAATGCTATAATCTTTGATAAAGTTTTTGTGTTTATATAAGTGTCAAATTAATGTCGAGTTCTCCCTTAAAAATATCAAAATATTAGTCGGATTTAAAACTTTATTTACATCACAGTTCATTATATAGTAAATTTGTTTCCGTTGATAAGGTATCAAAACAAAATTAAAAATTTTCAAGATATCTAAATTTAAATGATTAAATATCTTATTATTTCCCTTGTAAATTTACTCATTCTATTGAATGTACAAAGTGAAGGAAAATTAATTAAGGTAGAATTGAAAATCAAAGATGATTGGGAAGAAAAAAGAGAATTTATTTATTTAAAAAATGTTGAACCGAAGGAGCGTTTTGTTCTGAAACAAATTGAAAAAAGCAATAGTCGGCATAACACTAGCTATAATTATAATATAGAAGGATTTTTGCTTTTGCTTGAATCTAACTTTAATAGAAATATTTTTATTTTGTATTTGGATAATAGAACATATATTCTATCAGTCCAATTAAAAAAAAAGCTTTGATTGAAATAGCCAATAATGAAATAATTCAAAATTTATTGCCTGGATTTGAAAAGCGGGTACTTTACATATTTTTAATGTCCGAATATTAAAACCCACTAATTAATGGATTTTTATTCCAAGAATTCATAGATTAATTTAAATTGAACATACAAATAAACCATTTGTATAACAATTTTTAATTAAGTTGCTCGATATAAAAATTTTATTATGACGAATAATAATCATTATGAAACTTCTATATTAGAGGAGAGTTTAGAAAATATAAAAATAAATAAAAAAGATTATTAAAAGAAAATATAGAAAATTACAAAAACAAACTTTTATCAAGTTATTGGACAGAAATTAATTTAATTGGATATAAAATTGAATTGTTAGAAAAACAAAAAGTTGAATATCCGAAGGAAGAATTAAAAAGTAGAATTATTGACATTGGAGATAAAATAAGTGAATATTTTTAACGTTTTATTAGTTAAAACATCTCTAGTAAATAACAATTTATTAAAATTTTATAGGTGTAATTAATTTAATGAAAAAACGAGATTGCTTCAATTGTGGGTTTAAACAAATTAAAACTTGATGGCATAAATATCTCAAATAACATTATTTGTGTCCCACTTGTTTTGTTTATATTCAAAATTATGGAAAACACAGACATGAAAGCTTGTTTATTAAGACTAAAAAGGTTTGCTGTTATTAGATATCGGTAGGATCGGATTCCCTTGATTTCATAACCTTGATTTCATAACCTCTGATAAATCTTTCTCTTAAAATAGCTAAAAATATGAGAATTAGACAAAATTTTAAGGATCTACCTAAATTAAAATAATTTTTATTTCGTTTCAGAATGATAGCCATTGCAATGTATGTTGTGCAATTCATCAAAAAGATGGTACAGACAGAAACAGCCTGGAAGCTATATATGTCAACTTGTTATATAAGACAATATAGAATAAAGAAGAGAGCAAATAGATATCTAAAAGCATGATTTAAACAACTAGAAGAAAATCAGAATTATGGTAAAAAGCAAAATATTCAGAGATAAAAATACAAAGATAAAGTGTTGGGTTCGAGGCCTTTTTCTTTTTATTATTTTATCGATAAATGTGTTTACTCAAAATTTTGCAAATTTTCCTTTTTATTAGAAACACTAAAATCGAAAGTGCGCTTTTACTTTTTAACAGTAAAGCTATGGAAATTTTTTGAAAATTTAGAGAATTTTTCTGATCGCATTTGAATAATTAGTTTTATAATTTTAATGCAAACTTAAGTAATATTTGGATAACTCAATCTTATTATGCAATTCTTTCGAATGCACTTGAACTTTTGAATCGCACTGCATTTAATACTTAGTAATAACCCAGAATTATGTGCTTAACAAAATAAAATAGGTAGTTTATCATTACATTTATTGCTTCTCCAAATTTACAATGTCTATTTTTTTAATTTTTACTTTTGTAATTATCCTAACTAAACAGCTCATTCGAAAGAGCCAAAAACGATATAGGGCATGAAATGATCAAAAATCATAGGGGGATTTAAAGCTCAAAAATCACATATACAATATCTTCACAGCTCAACGAGCTGAGACGATTGAAATCATCTTCATTAAATAAGATTGGAAAAAATGACTTTTCTTATCATTGAATATTATTTTATTTACCCATAAGGCAATACTTATATTTGGTATCATAACTCATATTGATTATAGCTGGTTCCTATAATAGATTTAATCCATACGATTTAGCAGTAAAAAGAGCAATAATCGACATTTTATGTGAGGTCACGAAAATTAGTTAATAACGACAATTCTGTGTCTGTATAAATGTTATCCTTCATAAAATAAATAAAATAATAAAAATAAATCTATGAATTTAATATTTATCTTGGTAACAATTAAAGAATTTTAAAGTTTTAGAATTTGTTCAATAAACTCAGAAAATTAAAGTTAGAAAATCATAATTATTTAAATACTATTTATTCGTTTCCTTTTCTGTTTGATTTTTATTTGTTTTCTTATTTATTCTTTTTTGCTTCATGTAACAAGCTATACATATTAGAGTTCGAACCCGGGCCGGGCCCGGACCGGTTTTTTCCGGGCCCGGTGGCCCGGAACCGGGTATTTTTGAGAAAATCCGGTTTTTCCGGGCTAACCGGTTTTTCCGGTTTTATCCGGAAAAACCGGCCCGGCTGCGATTTTAAGTAAAAAAACCGGGTCCCGGGCCCGGTAATTTTTTGCCGGGCCTGGAGAGTCGCCTCCGGCGGTGAAAAAGGAAGAAATCTGGCCTCTTGGCCTTTCGAAATTCTTAAAATTTTCGATTTTCTAAATTAAAAATTTTCAAGATATTTAAATTTAGATGCTTAAATTCCTTAATATTTTCCTTTTAAATTTATTTATTATATTGAATGTACAAAGTGAAGGAAAATTAATTAAGGTTGAAGTGAAAGTCAAAGATGATTGGGAAGAAAAAAGAGAATTTATCTATTTGAAAAATGTTGAAATAAATGATCGTTTTGTGTTGAAAGTAATTGAAAAGACAAATAATAAACATGATGGCTTTAATAAAAATATAGATGGATATTTGCGTCCAATTGACTTAAATATAGATAAAAATACATTTGAAGTTGAAATAAATGATAGATCAAAATACATTTGAAGTTGAAATAAATGATAGATCAAAATATATTCCATCTGATCAATTAAAAAAGAAGACTTTGATTGAAATTAGTAACAATGAATTAATTCAAAATTTTCTGCCTGGTTTTGAAAAAATGGTATATTTTTATTAATAGAATTTCCATCCCATAGTGTCAAACTAGTTAGCAAAGATAAAGAATGTAAATTAACTTCTTCTCTAAATAACTTCTCTAATTTGTGTTAAATTTAAGGTACTCCGAAATAATAATTTTATCGAAAATATTAATTGTTATGAAACTTCAATATTGTTCAAGATTGGAAATAATTTCAGCTCGGTTGAAGAAAATATAGAAAATTACAAAAACAAACTTTTATCAAGTTATTGGACGGAAATTAATTTAATTGGATATAAATTTGAATTGTTAGACAAACATAAAGTTGAATATCCGAAGGAAGAATTAAAAAGTAGAATTATTGACATTGGAAATAAAATTAGTAAATAAATTTTAAAATTTTTTATTTGTTTTTATGCCTAAAAATATAAATATTATATTTTTTTAATTATTATAGGGGGAATAATTGATGGAAATAAACAAAACTGTTTAAATTGTAGAGTCACACAAACAAAGCATTGGTATAGATACCTGAAAGAACATTATTTGTGTCAGCCATGTCACGATTATAAAATATACAATGGCAAAATGAGACCTGAAGTAAGTTTGTATCAAACTATAATGGTATAAATTTATTCTTATTTTAATTAACAATGATTTTATAAAAAAATATGAGTAATTTTAATGTTTGAGCATATTTATACGAACTTATTAAAGAATGTATTTGTGTATAAGGATTTCAGTATTTTCCTAAATATTTACAAGACCATTACTTTTGCAGCTTAAGTGAACCGGAAACTAGACAAAAAGAAACATGATAGTTATGAGCAAACCTGGACAAAATGAGTTCGGCAAAATCAGAAAAATAGCTTTAAAATATTTTTTAAGTGAGAACTAGTAGAACTCTTATTATTATAAATATTTTAGCGAATCACGAAAGATCGGAAATGTTTTACTTGCGGAGCAACAAAAACATCACAATGGTACCATCATTTGAAGCCTAAAAAACATATATGTATTAGAGTTCGAACTTTTCAAAATGCCGGGCCCGGGACCCGGTTTTTTTCTCTCAAAATCGCACCCGGACCGGTTTTTCCGGATAAAACCGGAAAAACCGGTTAGCCCGGAAAAACCGGATTTTTTCAGACCCGGGCCCGGACCCGGTTTTTTCTAAATTTATTAAAAACATAAAAAATTATCACACATACAAAGGATCGGAAAACATACAAAGGATTGATTAAGGAATAGATGAATCAAATGATAGATGCGATAAAGGATATATAGCAGGAGTGTCCGCAAGTGAACAAAAATTTTCCGCAGTCCGCAATCCGCAATTTTTGAAATAATTTGTAGTCTGGGAAAATAAGTGGATTTGAAGTATTTGGGAAGCCTCCATGTGATATCAGTGATTTGGAGGGATATAGAAGATTATGAATTTGAAGGAATTCATAGTTTTTTACCGCAGAGCCGAAAATTTTCAGAATTTGTGTGGACAAGGAGCTAGATTTCTTTTTCTAGCGCCGCAGGCGAAAATTTTGAGAATTTTGGAAGGCCAAGGAGCAAAATTTCTTCTTTTTTCAGCGCCGCTCGCGAAAATTTTAAGAATTTCGAAAGGCCAAGAGGCCAGATTTCTTCCTTTTTCACCGCCGGAGGCGACTCTCCAGGCCCGGCAAAAAATTACCGGGCCCGGGACCCGGTTTTTTTACTTAAAATCGCAGCCGGGCCGGTTTTTCCGGATAAAACCGGAAAAACCGGTTAGCCCGGAAAAACCGGATTTTCTCAAAAATACCCGGTTCCGGGCCACCGGGCCCGGAAAAAACCGGTCCGGGCCCGGCCCGGGTTCGAACTCTAATATGTATAGCTTGTTACATGAAGCAAAAAAGAATAAATAAGAAAACAAATAAAAATCAAACAGAAAAGGAAACGAATAAATAGTATTTAAATAATTATGATTTTCTAACTTTAATTTTCTGAGTTTATTGAACAAATTCTAAAACTTTAAAATTCTTTAATTGTTACCAAGATAAATATTAAATTCATAGATTTATTTTTATTATTTTATTTATTTTATGAAGGATAACATTTATACAGACACAGAATTGTCGTTATTAACTAATTTTCGTGACCTCACATAAAATGTCGATTATTGCTCTTTTTACTGCTAAATCGTATGGATTAAATCTATTATAGGAACCAGCTATAATCAATATGAGTTATGATACCAAATATAAGTATTGCCTTATGGGTAAATAAAATAATATTCAATGATAAGAAAAGTCATTTTTTCCAATCTTATTTAATGAAGATGATTTCAATCGTCTCAGCTCGTTGAGCTGTGAAGATATTGTATATGTGATTTTTGAGCTTTAAATCCCCCTATGATTTTTGATCATTTCATGCCCTATATCGTTTTTGGCTCTTTCGAATGAGCTGTTTAGTTAGGATAATTACAAAAGTAAAAATTAAAAAAATAGACATTGTAAATTTGGAGAAGCAATAAATGTAATGATAAACTACCTATTTTATTTTGTTAAGCACATAATTCTGGGTTATTACTAAGTATTAAATGCAGTGCGATTCAAAAGTTCAAGTGCATTCGAAAGAATTGCATAATAAGATTGAGTTATCCAAATATTACTTAAGTTTGCATTAAAATTATAAAACTAATTATTCAAATGCGATCAGAAAAATTCTCTAAATTTTCAAAAAATTTCCATAGCTTTACTGTTAAAAAGTAAAAGCGCACTTTCGATTTTAGTGTTTCTAATAAAAAGGAAAATTTGCAAAATTTTGAGTAAACACATTTATCGATAAAATAATAAAAAGAAAAAGGCCTCGAACCCAACACTTTATCTTTGTATTTTTATCTCTGAATATTTTGCTTTTTACCATAATTCTGATTTTCTTCTAGTTGTTTAAATCATGCTTTTAGATATCTATTTGCTCTCTTCTTTATTCTATATTGTCTTATATAACAAGTTGACATATATAGCTTCCAGGCTGTTTCTGTCTGTACCATCTTTTTGATGAATTGCACAACATACATTGCAATGGCTATCATTCTGAAACGAAATAAAAATTATTTTAATTTAGGTAGATCCTTAAAATTTTGTCTAATTCTCATATTTTTAGCTATTTTAAGAGAAAGATTTATCAGAGGTTATGAAATCAAGGTTATGAAATCAAGGGAATCCGATCCTACCGATATCTAATAACAGCAAACCTTTTTAGTCTTAATAAACAAGCTTTCATGTCTGTGTTTTCCATAATTTTGAATATAAACAAAACAAGTGGGACACAAATAATGTTATTTGAGATATTTATGCCATCAAGTTTTAATTTGTTTAAACCCACAATTGAAGCAATCTCGTTTTTTCATTAAATTAATTACACCTATAAAATTTTAATAAATTGTTATTTACTAGAGATGTTTTAACTAATAAAACGTTAAAAATATTCACTTATTTTATCTCCAATGTCAATAATTCTACTTTTTAATTCTTCCTTCGGATATTCAACTTTTTGTTTTTCTAACAATTCAATTTTATATCCAATTAAATTAATTTCTGTCCAATAACTTGATAAAAGTTTGTTTTTGTAATTTTCTATATTTTCTTTTAATAATCTTTTTTATTTATTTTTATATTTTCTAAACTCTCCTCTAATATAGAAGTTTCATAATGATTATTATTCGTCATAATAAAATTTTTATATCGAGCAACTTAATTAAAAATTGTTATACAAATGGTTTATTTGTATGTTCAATTTAAATTAATCTATGAATTCTTGGAATAAAAATCCATTAATTAGTGGGTTTTAATATTCGGACATTAAAAATATGTAAAGTACCCGCTTTTCAAATCCAGGCAATAAATTTTGAATTATTTCATTATTGGCTATTTCAATCAAAGCTTTTTTTTTAATTGGACTGATAGAATATATGTTCTATTATCCAAATACAAAATAAAAATATTTCTATTAAAGTTAGATTCAAGCAAAAGCAAAAATCCTTCTATATTATAATTATAGCTAGTGTTATGCCGACTATTGCTTTTTTCAATTTGTTTCAGAACAAAACGCTCCTTCGGTTCAACATTTTTTAAATAAATAAATTCTCTTTTTTCTTCCCAATCATCTTTGATTTTCAATTCTACCTTAATTAATTTTCCTTCACTTTGTACATTCAATAGAATGAGTAAATTTACAAGGGAAATAATAAGATATTTAATCATTTAAATTTAGATATCTTGAAAATTTTTAATTTTGTTTTGATACCTTATCAACGGAAACAAATTTACTATATAATGAACTGTGATGTAAATAAAGTTTTAAATCCGACTAATATTTTGATATTTTTAAGGGAGAACTCGACATTAATTTGACACTTATATAAACACAAAAACTTTATCAAAGATTATAGCATTTAAAATAGGGGGAGCATGGTTAAAGGAAAAAGTATAAAGTGTTTTTAAAAAAGTGGGTTTTATAAATGAAGTTGAAATTTTTTCTGTTTCAAACATTCTATCTCTATCAGTTAAGTAATGGGATTTTTAAAATTTATAATGTAAAACAGTTAATTAACAAAAAATAGATCTATTTGTTTTAATTGATATTTAAATTTATTTAATTTTGGTGGATTAAGAAAAATATTTATGAGAATTTATAAATCTGAAATATGAATTTATTCAGAATATTCTATTATTTTAGAAATAATATACAAGAAAAATATACAGAACTTTTAGAACGTTGTACGTATTATATGAGACTTAAACATAAATATTTCCTATTATTTAAAGTTTAATTAAATTCTAAGTGTATACATTAAAAAAACAACGAGTACATACAAATATTACAGATTGACCGTATTAATCGTAGATTTTGTAATTTTATTTAGCGGGAAAATAAATAAAATAGGGCAAATTTTGAAATTTTTATTGACCAAAAAATTACAAAGTACATATGATTAAATTCAATAGAATCTGATCTTTGAATGTAATTGTACTTTTATGTACAATTTTATGTACGAATTTTTTCTCTTGTCACGTGTCGAATTCACTTACTGTTTGTGTTATTTTAAAAGCTACTGTAAAGCAAATAGCTATATAATTCATAAATTATTGCAGGAGGCGGTTGATTATGTAACACATCATTCCTGTGAACATAAGAAAGATTAGCTGAAGTGGAAATAGTTACTCCATTTATCCTAATTATATTCAAATTAATTGAACTATTTAAAAAACATTTTTATTCTTTTACGTGCATTCTAAGAATCTTAGGATAAATAATTCTACTTTCATTGTTTTAAATATTCTCTTTTTTTATATTTTAATTTAAAACCGAGGTCTTATAACTATTATGTCGGAATTCCGATCATCTCAAGGTTAAAGAACATAGAGGAATTGCCAACTACTCACTTTCTCTGCTCTATTCTAAAAATGTCAATACGGACGTGTTAAAAGTGCATATGCATCATATGTGAAGCTGATGTTTGTACCTAAAATAGGTAGAGGAAATGTCGCAATCATAAGGGCGGAGATTTAGGTATACTCGTAATTTTCATTCTCCATTTTACCAAACTCCTCCCCTTCAATGCTCCATTTAAAAGTTAGTCAGGACTGCCAATTAATTAATATACATGTTAAAAATATTTGAAAACTTTTTAAACAACTTCAAGCCTTTTTTTAAATTGTTTGCCGTTGAGTTTTATTCGATTAAGGTCTGGACATGTTTAAAGTATAATTAATTTTATCCACCCTTTATAAAAGGAGATAATTTTGTAACTATATTATAGCCATATTATACAGATAAGTACTTCCTTTTGTAGAGTTTAAATCTTGTGGCCGAAAATCTTAAGGCCGAAAATTTCGGGCCGCAAATTTCACAATAGGGGGAACACTTCAAACGTCAAACCCGCAATATTCTGGAACTCACGTTGATAGCCGCAAGTCTGCGCCAAAAATTTCAGGACCGATTGTGTCCGTCCCGCATGTGACGGGCCGCAAAAGTCGCATCACGATTTAATTAAAGACTTTGAATAACGAATAACAATATTTTTAATATTAAAATTAAGATGATCAAACTGAATATTGCTTCATGCTTATATTTATTTTCCTTATTGAATATTAAATGTGATGGGAAAAAAGTTAGTATAGTAGTAAAAATTAATGACGATTGGAAAGAAAAAAGAGAATTTATTTATTTAAAAAATGTTGAATTAGAAAAGCGTTTTGTATTGAAAATAATTGTAAAGAAAAATAATCAGTATGCCACTAGCTATAATTATAATATTGAGGGATTTTTGCGTCAAATTGACGTAAACCATGAAAGAAATAATTATAATTTTGAGATAGATTATGGATCAGAAAATTCTGAGGATTTAAAAAAGAAAGTATTGTTTATTATTGCCAAAAATAAAATTCTTCAGAATATTCATCCTGGATTTGAACAACGGGTATTTTAGTTTTTTTCACTTAAGTAAACAAAACCCGTTTAGCCGACCAGCTGCGACCAAGCGCTTAATGAAACGACATTTTTCGGGGACTTTTGAGAGGACTTTTTGACATCTATTATCTGAAAATTTTTTAGAGACTAAATGTTTTATGAACCAAAAATAGTGCTAAATATGATTATGAACAAATTTTGTTGCAATAATCAATGTTTAAACCAAATAGTTGAAATTTTAAAAATTACGGGAACTTTTTACGCACCCTGTATATGCAAGTTGTTTTCCCCAAGAATGTAAGTAAAAATAAATGTAATTGCTTGCCCAAATAAGTCAAAATATCAAATTTAAAGAATAACTGAGACTTAAATAATTATTTATAAAAGGTGCTCAGATTTACTGAATTTATTAAAAAGAAAAATAAATATTATGAAACTTCTTTACTAAACGAGAGTTTACAAGAGTTAAAAATAATTGATAAAGATTTATTGAAAGAAAATATAGAAAATTACAAAATCAAACTTTTATCAGGTTATTGGACGGAAATTAATTTAATTGGATATAAAATTGAAGTTTTAGCAAAACAAAAAGTTGAATATCCGGAAGAATTAAAAAGTAGAATTATTTTCATTGGTGGTGAAATAAGTAAATATTTTTTTAAATATTTAATTTGTTTATAAATCTAAAAATAAAGTATATTATTATAGGAAAAATAATTGAAGGAAATAAACGCAAATGTTTTAATTGTAAATTTACAATTAACAAAAAATGGTACAGATACCTAAAAGAACATTATTTGTGCATCACATGTCGCATGTATAAAATATATGATGGCAAAATGAGACCAGAAGGAAAGTTGATTCAAACTAACATGGTTTAAATTTATTAATTTTATTATTTCAATAAAAATTTTAGGGAATCAAGAAAGATCGAAAATGTTTTACTTGCGGAGTAACAAAAACTTCAATGTGGTACCGTCATTCAATACCTGAACAATTTATTTGTGATACTTGTTACAGAAGACAAAAAAGAATAATGGAGAAAACAAATAAAAATCAATCAGAACAGGAAACGAATAAATAGTATTTAAATGGACAAATTTTCTAACTAATTCTCTGAGTTTTTGAACAAATTCTAAAACTATTTCACATATAACCTATGTAATTTCAGTGAAAAACAAAATTCTTTAATTGATACCGAGATAAATATGTATTAAATTGATAGATTTATTTTCCTGATTTTATTTATTTTATGAAAGATAACATTTAATAAACTATGATAAAAATTTATTTATTTTATTGCCAATACAAATAATTTTGCTTTTTAATTCTTTTCTGGGATATTCAATTTTTGTTTTTATTAATGCTCATCCCTCCTGCCTTAAATTGAAAGGAGAAAAGTTAGTTTAATTGATCGGAATTAAAGAGGTTTTTAGAAAAATTGAATTTTGGAAGAAATGATTTAAGGGACAGCTGAGCGCTAACTTGACAACTTCGATCAAGCGTGGTTAAAACAAAATACTGTAAATAAAAATAGCGGGTAAATATGTATATGCGAGAGTGCTGGGAAAATAGTGTTTTATATTCGGTCATAAAAATTTTTCGGGGTTCGGGGTCGTCGTGGTCGAACTTTCGGGGGTCGGGTTTTTGGGGTTGGGAATGTCGGGGTCGGGGTTTTAGGTCAAAAAATGTCGGGGGTCGGGGTTAGTCGGGGCGCAACACTGGTCTAAAGGTACTGGGTTTGAATCAACTACACTTCACGGAGAGACATTTGGTATTCAAATAAATTTTGAAACTAGGCGGAACTGCGTTAAAATAAAAGGAGGCCAAAAGTTTTTGGTTGGTTAAAATGCGGAAAAAAAAGCCGTAAATAAATGAATTTTCTCGGGTTTTTACTTACTAATTGCGTAGATGTAAGGGAAATATTAAATTGAAATGTTTTGATTGATTAGGTACAGTGATATGTATACGGGTGTGATTGATAAATGATAGGTGTGATAAGTGTTATGTGAAATATGAAAAAGTTTAATGGGTAATATTTTGATTAATAATGAAAACACTTTATAAAATTTAAAAAAATAAAATCGCAAGCGGAATCGAACCTTCACCGTCGTATTTTTTCGTATGCGGGAATAGTGTGTACTTAAATTAAATAAAATAATCTAATAATTTATTATAAACTAATTTCTCTGTGTATTTTGGGGGAGGATGTAGGATTTTAAAAATTTTAAAATTACAAAATTTTAAAATCAATTTAAAATAAATTAAAAATTAAATATAAGAATAATTAAATAAAATGATAATAAAAATTTTTTACAAAATTTTTACAAAAAAATAAAATGATTTTAAAATAGGGTAACGTCAAAAATAGCTATGAACACTGTTCAAGCTTACAAAAAATAAGCGCCAGTCTACAAAGTCCGATATTGACATAACCTTTCAGAATTTTAAAATTAAAAATAAAATAGGTAAATAACATTAAGTAGACTTTTGTTTAAATTCACTCTCATATAAGATTATTTTAAAAATCTCTTACTTCAATTTGCTGTCAACCATGTTCAAGTCCCGTCGATTTTCATCCTCTCTCTTTCCAAATGGCCTAAAAATTATTTACTTCATGTTTTTAATAACATTAAATGATGCTACCAATCTCTTTAGCTCAATGAGTGGAATCGTTTAATACTAAATTTGTTAAGATTTAGAAATTATGAAGCAAGTTATACAGGGTCTTTTAGAATTTTCCCTATTCTACTTTGAGATAAGGTTAAAGGAAAGTGAGAAAAATTATTGCTCCATGTCGCATCTTTTTTTTGAGACATTTTGCCTATAACATTAGAATAGATTACAGAAATTATACAAAATTTTTTTGGCATATATAGCAGTCTTTTATCTATATAAATTATAAAGCAAAAAATTTTTTAGATGGACGCTTAAAGAGATATTCGATTGCGCGTAACTAGGGTTGCCGTTTTCGAGTCGGGCCGACGGTCGAAGCATTTTTTCAGGCTTGTTTTTATCGAATCGGGCCGATACGAGTCTTTTAACAAAAAATCGGAATTTTTGGCGCCGAAGTCGCCAAAATTTTTTTATGATAAATTCCCGACTCACGATCACGCTACCGAGGTCATTTCACGACCGGACTCCCGTTTCCCGATTCCCGGGTTTTTTCTTCTCCCGAGCATCACTACTCTGCATGTATAATTAATACCTTGGTTGAGACATAAATAATCAATCCCCATGAGCTAAAAATTCAAAACTTTTTTACTAAGAGAAAAAAAGAGTTTGGCATCTTTGCCAAAAATAATTTTTAAAAATCTAATTCTACTTCGATAAGCTATAATATGACAAAAAAAATATAATAAGACAACAATAAAGAGACCTTATTAGAGACAATATAGCCCTTTGAGTTGAATGGCGACTTTTAATTGTCTGAAATTATATTTAATTAAACTCCGAGGTCGGAGTTACACATTAATAATTCTTATCAAAATTAAATATCGGGATCCCGACATT
This sequence comes from Meloidogyne enterolobii, assembly GCA_963681835.1. Classification (NCBI taxonomy): domain Eukaryota; kingdom Metazoa; phylum Nematoda; class Chromadorea; order Rhabditida; family Meloidogynidae; genus Meloidogyne; species Meloidogyne enterolobii. The sequence goes on along the minus strand of CAVMJV010000025.1, from coordinate 1,152,541 downwards.
CTTAATGTTAAAGAATATAGAGGAATTGGCCAAAAATCTTTTTCTCTGCTCTATCATAGAAAAATGTTAATGATGACGTGTCAACGATGGCAGTCATAACAGAGCCATCAGCTATGAAATGGCTACTTCACATTAGGAGGAGGATTTTAAAAGGGAGGAGTTTATACATATCCTTGTAATTATATCCACTCCCCTTTTTACAACTCCTCCTATCTAAATTTCGTTTAAAAGACGGGAAAACTGCCATTAACTTATATTTATTTTAACTTTCATTTCAAATTTTAGTTATGTTTCTCCATCTTTTTAGCATTGTGTTTTGTTGGATTAGGGTCTGAACAGTTTTAAATTATTAATACTAGCGGAGGGGGTCGCCCTTCGGGCGAGCCCCTTCCGCTAGCAAAATTCTAAACATTACAAAAACTTAAATTAAAACACCACATACATAAAACCTCACTCGTCATCTATTAACTTTAATTCAACTATTAACTAAGATTTTCAACTTCCAATATTAACTATTAATATCTATGTCTACTATTAACTATCATTTTTCAACTTATAACACTGATTCTACTATTAACTAAGACTTCCAACTTTAAACTATTAGCTATTAATATCAATATCTACTTTTAACTATTAACTATAAATTTTCAACTATTTACAATGATTCGACTATTAACTAAGACTTTCATCTTCCAACTATTAACTATTAATATCTATGTCTAATACATATTAACTATCAATTTTCACTATTAACAATGATTCGACTATTAACTAAGATTTTCAACTTTCACTATTAATATCTATGTCAACTATTAACTATCAATTTTCAACTATTAACTAATAACAATGATTCAACTATTAACTAAGACTTTCAACTAATGTCAATTTCAAACAATTTTCAACTAATTAACTATCAATTTTCACTATTAACAATGATACAATTAACTAAAACTTTCAATTTTCAGCAATTAACTATTAATATCTATTTCACCTATTAACTATTAGCCAAATTTCAAATATTAATATTCAAATATTAACCAACTTTCAAATATTAATTTACAACTATTAACCAACCTTCAAATATTAATTTTCAACTATTAACTATCAACTATTAACAACCCTTGTCATTTAACAGGTTGTCAGTCTCTTCTATATCAGTCACACTCGCTTTTTTCTCACCCATTGTGGGACCGTTTTCTCAAGCCTATTGAACGACTATTATCTCTTTCCTATTGACGGACTCTTTTTCTTGTTTACTGGCGAACCCTTTTCTCGAGCCATTTGACGGACACTTTTCTCTTGCTTATGTATTACACGAAATCTTTTCTTCCCACCATTGTCAGAACCTTTTCACACAGTTACGGGACCCTTTTCGTTTCCCATTATTCCAACCATCGCCAGAACATTTTCATGCATTTACGGGACCCTTCGCTCACCATTAATACAACAATTGGCACTCTTTTCACCAAGTTACGGGACCGTTTTGCCTATCATTCTTCCAGCCATCGCCAGACTCTTTTCACCCATTTACGGGACCCCTTTCGCTAACCATTATTCCAACCATTGCCAGACCTATTTCACCCAGTTACGGGACCATTTTCGCTCACCTCAACCATTTCCAGATCATTTTCACCAAGTTACGGAACCCTTTTCGCTTAGCTCAACCATTTACAGACCATTTTCACCCAGTTATGGAACCATTTTCGCTCACCTCAACCATCACCAGACCCTTTTCACCCATTTACGGGACCCCTTTCGCTCACCATTATTCCAACGAATGCCAGACCTATTTCACCCAGTTACGGAACCCTTTTCGCTCACCACAACCATTTCCAGACCCTTTTCACACAGTTACGGGACCGTTTTCGCTTACCATTATTCCAACCATCGCCAGACCCTTTTCACCCATTTATGGGACTATTTTCGCTCACCATTATTCAATCATTTCCAAACCCTTTTCATCCATTTACGGAACCCTTTTCTTTTCAACATTACTGGAACTATTCCCTAACTCTTAATCAGACGAATAGTAAAATAAAACTTAAAAAATTGATTAAAATAAAAAGTCCAAAAAACGAAAAAAATAGAAAAAGTTCCAACGAAAAAACACAAAACAAATTCTGAAAAATACACATTCCTTCTTTACTTCTCTAAATACACACAATTTTCACTTTGGGATATTTTGTCATTTTTAATTAAAAAATAAACACAACGCCAAACACAGCAAAATTTAAAGCTGCGGACAAACAACAATTCTAAAATTATATATAGGATTATTATTGTCTAGTCTTTATAATGCTAATGCTTATATAAAAAACGCGCGAGTCTTGCGGCAAAAAAGATAATGGGAAATGTGGAGATAAAAATACACCGTCCTGCTTAATTTCAGTCCGCAATCTTTCAATTTCAGTTCGTAAAATTCGGTCACCCTTTGTAGGTCCACAAAGATTCTTCCCTCCCTTACGAGAGGTAAGAAATGCCACATTACTCAAAGAAAACGCCTTTCATTTAATTAATTAATTTTTGAGAGGCATTCAAATCAATTATATAATTATTTACAATTTATTAAGAAACGTTTTTTTAAATTTCTGTTGACTGAAGAATGAAATTAACAAAGATTTCAACAATTTTGTTTTTAATTGTTCTTTTGATTGTCTTAATTGAGTGTGTAAAAAATGAGGGTAGAAGAGGAACTGGGAGAGGTCGCGGAAGAGGTGGTAGAGGACGCGGTCGTGCACATGAAGTCCAACCAATTATTCAAACTTATAGTTTTGGTACTAATTTACAATTAAAATATTTTAATTTTTACGGTAATTAAATGTTCTTTAGTACCGCCATCTCTTTTGGAATCATCCATCATACGAGAAGTAAATGTTCATGGCCAGTCAGTGGAGGGACCGAATATTTCAGGGGCAACTGCAGAAAGATCGAATGTTGGAAGTGGATTGCTAGTTCACGTCGGTGGAGGCCCTTCTAGAAGCGGTACCCAAGGACAGAACGAAGAGGGAGCTATTGTACAAAGACAAAGTTTGTATTATATTTTATTAAAAACAATGGAGTCGTTGGAGTCAACTCAATTTGCTGAGTTTCATTTTATAACTTTTATTTCGGGCAATAAAAAATAAACAAAATTGATTAAAAATTTTGTTGTAAATAATCTGTTTCATTTTACTTAGCTATTGTTTACTATCTCTCCTGATTTTTAAAAACTACTTTCAAACGGTGTAAAAAATTAAAAGATAAAACATTGGTAAATCATTCGAGCGATCTTTGTTTTACATTATTTAAATTTCAATCGCTATATCTATTACTAATTTTTGTTTTAGTTCGACGCCGAGTTCCTTCTCCAAATCCTAAAAGTTTCAAGTTTCCGGGGCATCCTCCAGCTCCATACACTTTTAAAAATAGAAATGAATTTCTGAATTCTACACCCCATATTCAGTATTCAGGTATTTAAATGTAAATTAACTAGCTAGTTTCAGTTACACGTTATTTATGGACTTTATTAGTTTAATACACCTATGTAGTAAGGTTGGCGGATAGTTGGAAATCTTCGGATATCCGGATCCGGTATCCGAACAAAATTTTCGGATATCCGGATCCAGATCCGCTATCCGAACCGAAAATTTCGGATATCCGGATCCGGAACCGATATCCGAACCGAAATTTTCGGAAATCCGGATCCGGAACCGAAATTTTTATTTTCAAAATTTTCGCCTGCGGCGCTGTAAAATTGAGTCCCAATGGATGATAGAGAGGTTAAGAGCTGGGGTTGGGAATTACGAGAGATATAGAGGCACTTATTGATTAATCTCCTATATCCGCTCTAATCCCATCATCCTTGATCCCTCTATATGACATCCATATACATCAACATTTCGTTAAAGTTGTAAACCCGCATGTGAGTTTTACAAATGTTTACAACTCTTTCCCTTTTAGCGCCGCAGGCGGAAATTTTGAAATTTTGGGAGGCTCTTAAGACAAAAATCTTTATTTTCAGCGACGCAGGCAAAAATTTTGGGAAGTTTGAAAGATCAATGGACTAGATTTCTTCCATTTTTCCCTAATTCTAGTATCCGAACCGAAGATTTCGTATATCCGGATCCGATATCCGAACCGAAATTTTCTGATATCCGGATCCGATATCCGAACCGAAAATTTCCTGATATCCGGCCTTTTTTCGGATCCGGATATCCGGATCCGCCAACCTTACTATGTAGGATATATTTTTTAATTAATATTTTTTAATTCGGTAATACATTTTCTGTCGATTTATACGTAATATTTTTAATGAAATTCTGGATCCCTAGCTAGTTTAAAATTAATAAAAACCCAGCTTCGGACCCAAAGTCACGTCTGGGACACGAACTGGAAATTAATATTAATAAATTAAGCACCAAATATTATTCAAGAATCTGATGGCGAAGAAAGCGAGGATACTGAATTAGAAGGAATATCAGATCCTGAATTGGATGTGTAAATAACTAAAATAGCATATTAAATCTGATGAAAACAATCATGAGTATTTGTTAGGAATATCAAATCATTTTATTAGTCTACTGATATTCAATTATACAACCAAAAAGTAGCAAATCACAGTTATAGATAAATAGCACAATTTTAAATTGTTTTCTGTGATTAAAACATTATTTAACGCATAAAATTATTTTATTTTATTGTTGGACTTTATATTTAAAGGACTCGTTTGTCACTACTTTTAAAGAATTGTCATTGCCCTTAATCACTTAGTAAAAAATACCATTGCTGATATTAATCTCATAAGATTAGGTGATAGGCTAAAAGCGGAAACTGGTAACCTCGATGGTCTTCTCTTGCTTATTATCTATAACCATCAGTGACCTATAAGTTTGCCATTTTTCCTTGTCATTATAAGTCAATGTCGTTTGGAGAAATAGGCCCTAGAATGTAACACGCATTTTTCATTACATCATAAATTTTTCTCCAATTATCTTTAAGACTATAAATAAATACTTTCATTTTGACATTTTTATCATATGCTAAGTTATTAAAAGCTGTTCGAAATTTCGAATTTTGATTTTGGCAATCAAGATTTCGACCCAAGTCTTAGAGATAAAAGGGGGTACAAATTTAACCAAACTACAAAATGTTATTTACTAATTATTTTAACTAAAGTGCAAATTTAAAATCAGTCGGTGAGAAAATAAATATAAAATAACATAATTACATTTCATAATTTACCGTCTTATTTTTTATTAATTTATTTAGCAATTATGAGCATTTTTAAAATTTGCACTTTTTGTCAATTGCCGCGGTTAATATAATTAGTTAAAACAATTTTTTATTTGTTTATATTTTTACCTGCTATATGTCTTTCACGCTGTTTGGAAATATTTGGGTTGAAATTTTAATTGCCCATACTGCAATCAGTATTTCGAAAAGGCTTTGATGACCTCCACATGCTGTTGAATTGTTCAACCTTTGGTAAGAAATTCTGAAAATATAAGAGCTGAATTGAAATACAAGTTTTAAGAATGTTGAGGAAGGTATTAACTAGGAAAGAATAGGTTAATGAATACAATAATTATATTTCGAATAACGAATAACGATATTCTAATTATTCCAATATTCCTTGGTTTATGAAGTTATGAGTCGAATTCTATTTAAAAATTTTATAGATTTCTGACATTTGTTTATGAATTTTAGTGTTTTAAAATTTGCACTTTTTGTCAAATACCGCGGTTAATAAAATTAGTTTTCATTAATAAGACTATAATGTCCGTTTCATAAGAATATTCATTTTTCGGGTGTTATCATATTCCTGTGGTCCGACCGAGTCTAAATTTTTTCTACTTGTAAATATTCTATAAATATTAGGATTTTGAGTTTCAAAAATTTTCAATCAATCTTAAATATTTTATTAATTTTTTTCAAAAACTGGTACGAGTATTTTTAATGAATATCTTACAATTAAATCCCTAACTTTGGAACTTTTATTTCTGTAATTATTCTCTCGTTTTCATTAAATTAAGGAATATGAATAACGATATTTTTAATTTAAAATTCAGATGATTAAATTTAATTTTACTATTCTCATATATTTAATTATATTTTTGAAAATTCAATGCGCCGGGAAACTCATTCATGTTGAATTAAAATTCTAAGATGATTGGCAAGAAAAAAGAGAATTTATTTATTTAAAAAATGTTGAAATAAAGAATCGTTTTGTGGTGAAAGTAATTAAAAAGACAAATAATCGACATGATGGCTTTAATAAAAATATAGAAGGATATTTGCGTTCAATTGACTTAAATCTAGATAAAAATATTTTTAGTATTGAAATAAGTGATGAATCAAAATATATTCCGTCTGATCAATTAAAAAAGAAAATTTTAATTAAAATTACTAATAATGAAATAATTCAAAATTTTCTGCCTGGGTTTGAAAAAATGGTACATTTTTATTTTTTAAATTCCGATCCATAGTGTTACAACTATAAAGTAATTATTAGAATGAAATTGGAAAACAATTTTTAAAATATCCTTTTTTGTAGTTGTCTGATCTGCATGAACTATTTAATTTGTGTTAAATTTAGGTACTTCGAAATAATAATTTTATTGAAAATGATAATTGTTATGAAACTTCAATATTGTACAAGAGTGAAAATAATTTTAAGCTAATTGGAGAAATTATAGAAGATTACAAAAACAAACTTTTATCAAGTTATTGGACGGAAATTAATTTAATTGGATATAAAATTGAATTGTTAGAAAAACAAAAAGTTGAATATCCGAATGAATTAGAAAGCACATTTATTTATATTGGCAATAAAATTAGTAAACAAATTTTTAACTTTGTCTAAAATTTCATACGGCTAAATTATTTTCCTTAATAATTATAGGTGAAATAATTAAAGTAAATAAGAGAAAATGTTTCAATTGTAAAGTTACACAAACAAAAAGATGGCACACTACACTAAAAGAACATTACTTGTGCTATGAATGTGGGATTTATAAACGCAATCGTGGAAAGTTTAGATCGAAAGAATTATGGTTTAAGACTAAAAAGGTTATCTTTATCAATATTTGGGACGAATTTTAATAATTCTTATCAAAACTCTTTAAATGAACTTAATTAACAAACGATGGCTTACTATGCTATATCTACTACCGTTTGATAACTTAACTTTAAGTAATTTAAGGACGGACTAAATGTCTTATTTGCGGATTTACACAAACTATATCTTGAAAGGCTCGTTCATATAAAAATCGCTTTGACTAAATCTACATTTGAAAAAAACTAAACAAATATTAACTCACTTTAAAATAATATTATCTTAAATCTTTATGCTTAAAGTAATAAATAGATCTTCAAGATATAATAGAACTTTTATAAGTTTCCATACTTTTTTCTATAAAAATTTAGATAATTCCACATAATAGAAAATGTTTTATGTGCGATGCTACTCATACATCACATTGGTACGTTTATTCAAAGCAAGGACACTATTTATGTGCTGCTTGTTACCATAAACAGCAAAGAATAAATAAATCAATCAAAAATACGAATGCAAATGGTTGACTGCTTGCTACATTAAACAGAAAAGAATGAAGAAATCAAATAACGAAGGCAGTTGGTTAATTTTGCATTAAAATTTAGTTTACTTTGATATTATAGATCGAATTTGAAAGGCTACAATTTGGGGAAGTCAGATTACACCCGACTATAAATGGATTAAAAATGAGTATAAAATAATATAGCCATTGTAATCAAATTTCAATTATATTTTTTTCTGCTTGACTTTTTTGCTTTCTTTAAAATTACTCTTTCCTTTATGAATTATTTCATTTATTCGATTCATTTAAAATTTTATTTTCCATCTTTTTATTTTTGATAAATATTGTCCAGGTTTTGAAAGGCCAACCCATCATTTTGTTTGCTTAATTCCATAAATATAATAATGATGATCTTCCTTAAATTATCAGAACAGTATTATTTAGGATGACTTTTCCGTATTTAAAATTGAGTTTGAAGGGAGATGTGAGGGAAAAATTGGATCTAATATAAGATTTATTATTTCTGAATAACTACTCTTAGCAATAATATTACTTATATATGTAAAAGATCCTTAGTTTTTACATCCTTGTTCGTCTTTAGCTAATTGATTTTTGATGATTTTTAGTTGAATCAAAATTATTCGTCTTTGGGTCATAATGCGTTAGTTTCATTTTATAAGTTTTGCGAAGCATTTGGAGAGAAAGAGCAATATTAAAAAAACTTTTTAAAAAAACAAATGAACTGATCATGAACAAATTATCTATTTAATTCATTTCACTAAACCAACAGAAAATCCGTTAATTAAATTTAAAAAACAAATTCCTTAATCATTACCGATATAATTGATTTTAATCCAAAGGCTCACTATCTGCCCGCCATTGGCTTGAGCAAAGATAACTGTTTTTTAATTATATTATTATTATTCAACTTAATCAAGATTAATTTTTATTATTTGTCTTTCTACGTTAACGAAGATTTGTGTCTAATATTTGTTGTTTGTTTGGTTCAGGAGATTTATTATTAAAATTTAAGATGTAAAAATTATTATTATTCTTTTCGCATATTTGGTTGTTCTGTTGATTAACCAAATTAAAGGTAGAAAGGTTGAGGTTGGATTAAAAACAAAAGAAGAATGGAAAGAAAAAAGAGAATTTATTTATTTGAAAAATATTCAAATAAAGGAACGTTTTGCATTGATAATGAATGTAAAACAAAATAATAGAATAGTTGATTATCTTTATGAAAACACTGAATCATTTTGTAAAATTGAAATAGATCCTGTTGATAGAGTTTTTATTGTCAAACTAAATCATTGTTCAAAAAATCGAAGATTACTATACCGCAATTTAAAAAATTTTTAGACAAAATATTAACTACTGAAGATAATAATTTATGAGTAAAAAATTTATAAAGCGTATAAACAATAAAATCCTAATCTAATTGTTCACTTTCTTACAAAAACATTTTTTAAATTAAAAGAGATTTTGTTAATACAAATATTTTTTGTACATAAATATACCTATATATTTTATACATTTACTTTCATACATTTAACTTGATTTTATATTTTTTTCTGTGGAGTCGATTTATTTATATTTTTTTACTTAACATTTTGTCCTATTGTATTTGATTTTTTTGAATGTTACCACTCCATAAGTGATCACTGTGGATCCAGGAGTTTATTTTATATTTCACATTTCATTTATTTGTTTTAGATAAACAAAAAATTGCGTTTCATAATTTTCTAGTGAAGGGAGGTTTTAAAAATTTTACATGATAAATTAAATAATAACAGCAAAATACAACAAATAATTTATATATAAAGACATTATTTTTTAAATTTAACATTTACTCAATTAATGCCTAAAATAAATTTATGTATGTTAATATTTGTCTTGGTAACAATTAAAGAATTTTGTTTTTTATTGTGTTTTAAAATTTGACTTTTTGTCAAATGATGCGGTTAAGATAATTAGTCAAAAACAATTTTTATTTGTTTAAATTTGTACTTCGGCTCTGATTTTAATAGTGTTTTTAAATATTTGGTTGAAATCCTGGATTATACATGTCAAAAATCTAAATTTCGAAAATGCTCTAACGTCTTTAGCATTTAATTTAATATTTCAAATTGCATCCCTATATATCTCTCTCTCCTAGAAATTAGTTAATTAATGTTTATTGTAAATTTCAGATGTTGAAATTCAATTTTAACATTCTCATTTATTTAATTATATTTTTGAAAATTCAATGCGCCGGGAAAACATTCGTGTTGAAGTGAAAATTAGTGATGATTGGGAAGAAAAAAGAGAATTTATCTATTTAAAAAATGTTGAAATAAAGGATCGGTTTGTATTGAAAGTAATTGAAAAGACTAAAAATAAACATGATGGCTTTAATAAAAATATAGAAGGATATTTGCGTTCAATTGACTTAAATCTAGATAAAAATATTTTCAAGGTTGAAATAAGTGATAAATCAAAATATATTCCATCTGAGCAATTAAAAAAGAAAATTTTAATTGAAATTACTAATAATGAAATAGTTCAAAATTTTCTGCCTGGGGTTGAAAAAATGGTTTATTTTTATTTTTTTAATTCTAATCCATAGTGTTACAACTATAAAGTAATTATTAGCAGGAAAATGAAAAACAATTTTTAAAATATCCTTTTTTGTAGTTTTGATAGATCAGAATGAATTGAGGGAACCATTTAATTTGTTATAAATTTAAGGTACTTCGAAATAATAATTTTATTGATAATAATAATTGTTATGAAACTTCAATATTGTACAAGTGTGAAAATAATTTTAACCTAATTGGAGAAATTATAGAAGATTACAAAAACAAACTTTTATCAAGTTATTGGACGGAAATTAATTTAATTGGATATAAAATTGAATTGTTAGAAAAACAAAAAGTTGAATATCCGAAGGAATTAGAAAGCACATTTATTTATATTGGCAATAAAATTAGTAAACAAATTTTTAACTTTGTCTAAAATTTCATACAGCTAAATAATTTTCCTTAATAATTATAGGTGAAATAATTAAAGTAAATAAGAGAAAATGTTTCAATTGTAAAGTTACACAAACAAAAAGATGGTACACTACACTAAAAGAACATTACTTGTGCTATGAATGTGGGATTTATAAACGCAATCGTGGAAAGTTTAGATCGAAAGAATTATGGTTTAAGACTAAAAAGGTTATCTTTATCAATATTTGGGACGAATTTTAATAATTCTTATCAAAACTCTTTAAATGAACTGAATTAACAAACGGTGGCTTACTATGCTATATCTACTACCGTTTGATAACTTACCTTTAAGTAATTTAAGGACGGACTAAATGTCTTATTTGCGGATTTACACAAACTATATCTTGAACGGCTCGTTCCTATAAAAATCGCTTTGACTAAATCTATATTTAAAAAAAACTAAACCAATATTAACTCACTTTAAAATAATATTATCGTAAATCTTTATGCTTAAAGTAATAAATAGATCTTCAAGATATAATAGAACTTTTATAAGTTTCCATACTTTTTTCTATAAAAATTTAGATAATTCCACATAATAGAAAATGTTTTATGTGCGATGCTACTCATACATCACATTGGTACGGTTATTCAAAACAAGGACACTATTTATGTGCTGCTTGTTACCATAAACAGCAAAGAATTAAGAAATCAATCAAAAATACGAAAGCATTGAGGAAGTCTACTACACCTAAAGATTAATGGATAAAAGTGGGTATAAAATAATATAAAAAATAATATCAAATTTCAATTATATTTTTTTCTGCATGCCTTTTTTTGCTTTCTTTAAAAAATTCCCCAATCCTTTATGAATTATCTATTTCATTTAATCGATTCCTTATCATTTAAAATTTTATTTTCAAAATTTTTTTTTTTAAATTTTATTTTATTTCTCCAATATGGTTGAGGATCCTAGAAAATTTCTATAAATTTTGTGTTTACACGTTAGGGCAGATCTAAATTGAAATAACCTAGACAAAACGTATAACCCGCATAAATTTTATTTTTGGATAGTAGTGATGCTTGGAAGAAGAAAAGACCTGGGATCGGGAGTATTCTAAAAATGACCTCGGGAGTCGTGAGTAGTGAATTTCCAATAATTCTATACAATTGTTAAAAATTTTCTAAACATCAAAATAAATATTCATCAAAAATTACTGACCATTTCTCCTAACAAAGTTTTCACAGTAAAAATGCTATGCTTCTCTACCCTCATCCCTTCTATTTTGTCTGTCATTAGCTGTTAAAAATCACAAGCTAGTTAATCAAAGTCAGCGGTAATTTTTTTACTCTTAACTCTCTCTCATCTTCATACCCTATTCACTCCCCAAACTCCCCTCTCTCTCCATTTTCTTCTCTCTATCCCTTCTTTAGCCCTTTAATAGCTTTATTCACGACTATATGACATCCACGTGCCTCCTGTATATTAAAAGTCTTTAAAAGATTTTCCCTCCTTGCTGCCTGTCTATCTTCTTTACCTTCCAAATTCTTACCTTCCAAAATTTTCCGATTGCCTAAACCGACCGGTTTCGGTTTATAAAATACACTCCTAAAGATGGAATTTTTTGGGAATTTTTTCGCCATTTGAATTCCCAAAATACAGTTAGCCAAAATAATTTTTCTAATTTCTCCTTCAATAAATAAGTTTTTTCTCTTTATGCAAACATTGTGTGTGGTTGAGTGGATACTTGATGGGTTCACTTAATTTGTTTTTTGTATTGGACTGGGTTCGAGTCCAAAGTTGGAGAGTTAACTTACTTATTTTCATTTTAATTCCAAAAACTAATAATCATAAGCTTTAGTTTTTATTTTATCTCGAAATTTATTTTCAATATTTAAAAAAGTGAAAAAAACAAGTCAAAATTTTCAGTGGAGTCCTATAATTCTCAAAATTTTCGCCTGCGGCGCAGAAATGAAGAAATCTGGATTCTTGGCCTTACAAAATTCTTAAAATTTTCGCTTGCGGCGCTGAAAAAAGTAGAAATCTGAGGATTTGCAAGGATTAAGGTGGATTTGGGGCTATCCAAAGAGTAGGAGATAAAGACCCGAGAAAATTTTAAAAGTTATTGCAAGGATTTCGGAAAAAGTTAAGCCTGTGTGCCCGCTTTTTTCTTATTTTTCTTACACCCCAAAACTCTTATCTATTTGCTTCAGCCAGAGCTAATAAATGGGCATAACCTACAATAAATAACAAAATTTTCGTTGGCTGATCTGTAGAAATTACATTGAAGCATAATCATGGGATAAAATATGAATTGAATATGTTGTATGGCAAAATTTAGACATAAACCGGTTTCGGTTAACCAAAAACCGGGCGTCAATCGAAAACCGAAACCGAAAACCGGGGGTCGTAAACCGGCCAAAACCGAAAACCGAGGGTACCGGTTTTTAACCGGTCGCCAACAACCCTACTATCTAACCGATATTATTTTTATAAATGTTCTTCTTCATAAAATAAAATTAATAATGAAAATAAATTTACTTATTTAATATTTCACTGTTTTTACATTATATTTTACATTATATTTTGCATAGTTTTAAATTTGTTTAGTAAACTTAGAAAATAGTTAGAAATCATTAGAGTTCGAACCCGGGCCGGGCCCGGAACCGGGTTTTCCGGGCCAGGAAACCGGGTATTTTGATAAAATCCGGTTTTTCCGGGTTTTCGAGGTTTTTAGCCCGGAAGCCCGGACCGGGTCGCATTTGAAAAACCCGGGCCCGGCCCGGGTCCGATTTTGAGTAAATTTTATAAAATATTCCGACTTTTTGTTCAATTCTGGCTCCTTAAAGGTCCAAAAATTGAAAAATTTTCGCTTGCGGCGCTAATAAATTAAATTAATTCTTCATAGACTTATGTCTTAATCCTTCTAAATTACCGATTTGGCTCTTAATCCTTCAGATTAAGAGATTTGGCTCTTAATTATTGCTCCGTCAATGGGAATTATAGTTCCGACAATGAGGGATATTGTTCCAACAACGGGGAAGGTTGTTCCAATGATTGTGGAAATTGTTCAAACACGGTTTGGTCAGAAGTTTACTAAGTTGACGGAAGTCGGAACATGCGGAAGCATGCAATGCTGATGATATAGGAAAAGCCCTCGGATGGAAAAGCCCTTGGAACTCGGAAGCTCCAACAAAGGTGAAAGTTTTTCTATCAACCGGCGAAGTTGATCAACAAAGAAGACGCCCCCCCCCCTCCCCCACAAGATCAAATAAGTATAGAGAGAGTTATCGAAGATTTGGAGATATATCTGGACTATCTAATCCTTGTAAATCACTATTGATCCCTCGAGATCCTGCAAGATTTACAAATATTTTCCACACACTAATATCCCTTAATCCTTTGATAAGGGATATTTTGACATTAATATCCCTTAATCCTTTGAATAAACATGTATAGATGAAAGATGACCCCAAATTTTAATAATTTTCTATTCAAAATTTAAAAAATTTCAGCGAAAAAGCTAAAATTTGATCATTTTGAAAATTTTGAAAAAACCGGGTCCGGGCCCGGGTTTAAAAAAATCCGGTTTTTTGGGCTTCCGGGTTTTCGAGGTTTTTAGCCCGGAAGCCCGTCCCGGGTCGGATTGGAAGAAAAAAAACCGGATACCGGGCCCGGCAAAGTGAAAAGTTCGAACTCTAGAAATCATTTTCATTTAAAAACTTTTTATTCGATTCTTGTTTAGTTTAATTTTTATTTGTCTTCTTCGTTATCCTTCGTTGTTTTTGGTAACATGTATGACATATATATTGTTCAGGTTTTACGTGACGGTACCACTGTGATGTTTTTGTTGCTCCGCAAGAAAAACATTTTCGATTTTTGGCGATTTGCTAAAATATTTAAATAATAGCATTTGAAACTAGAATAATATAAAAAAATATTTTAAGCTATTTTTCTAATTTTTATTAATCTGTTTTTGTCTAGAGTTTCTTCTACCTAACATGTTTCATTCTGTCTGTGATTCCATTTCCGACAAGTGGCAAAAGTAATGGCCTCTTAGATATTTAGAAGAATATTAAAGTCAATATACATAAATAAGATCAAATAATGTCATTTAAGTATGCTCGCAACATGTAAAACTACTCATATATACATTTATAAAAGCATTTTTAATTATAATAAATAAATTTAAACCATTTTAAGTTGAGACAAACTTCCTTCAGGTCTCATTTTGCCATGATGAGTTTGATACCAATGACATGTATTGCACAGATAATGTTTTTTTAAGTATCTATGCCATTTTATGGTAATTTTAAAACTACAATTGAAACAGTTTCGTTTATTTCCTTCAATTCTTTTTCCTATTATAATAAAGAATAATATGTATATTTTTAGGTATTTAAACAAAAAAAATTTTAAAAAGCTATTTACTTATTTTATTTCCGATGTAAATGATTCTATTTTTTAATTCTTCTTTGCGATATTCAACTTTTTGTTTTTCTAGCAATTCAATTTTATATCCGATTAAATTAATTTCCGTCCAATAACTTAATAAAAGTTTGTCTTTGTAATTTTCTATAGCTTCTTCAACTAAGTTAAAATTGTTTTCAGTATTATACAATATTGAAGTTTCATAGCATTTATTATTTTCAATAAAATGATTATTTCGGAGTACCTTAAATTTAACACAAATTAAAGTAGATAGAGCGGCCAATTTCCTTTCCCTTGTTGTTATGTTTAATTTGCCTGCTAGTTGTAACTTATGGAATAAGAATTCTAAAAATGAAATTATACCATTTTTTCAAACCCAGGCAGAAAGTTTTGAATTATTTCATTATTAGTAATTTCAATCAAAATTTTCCTTTTTAATTGATCTGATGGAAAATATTCTGATTTATCAAATAGTTCAACTTCAAACATATTTTTATCTAGATTTAGGGCAATTGAACGCAAATATCCATCTATATTTTTATTAAAATTATCGTGTTGATTATTTTGTTTATGAATTACTTTCAACACAAAACGATCCTTTATTTCAACATTCTTTAAATAAATAAATTCTCTTTTTTCTTTCCAATCATCTCTAATTCTCACATCGACAAGAATCTGTCTCCCGTAGCATTGAATTTTCAAAATTATAATTAAATATATGAGAATTATAAAATTAAATTTAATCATCTGAAATTTTGAAAGTTAAAGCTGTTTTTTTGTTTTATCTTTAAAAAAATCTAAGAGAATTTTAATATTTTTAATCACTTTTCAAATAAAAGGACTAGCAACTTTGGTTAGCCAACTTTAGCGGACCCGTACATGAGGACTGACACTTACGGTCCATCTATGGCAGGAAAATATATCGGCGAATTGAGGTGGATTTGTAATATTAAGAAGGATTTGGAGATATTATTATGGTGGTTATTGGTGAATTTAGAAAGATTAATGGAATTTAAAGCGATATCAGGGGGTAACTATCAAATTTCTCAATATCCCTCTTAATCAACAATTAGCACTCAAATCCCTCACAATCAATAATAAACCCTCAAATCCCCCAATATTCCTCTTAAACACCAAAGGAAAATACCGGTTAATCCGTAGACATTAAACTAAACTCTAATCAAATCCACCTAATACCAAAATACAAACACTCTACACAAATCGTTTAATCATCCAAATCCTCTCGATAATTCTGTTAACCACTAAATCCAATCTTAATTTCTCATAATCTCTCTAAATTCCTGCAATTCCTAAATTCTCTAAATTCCTGCATAATCTTTCTAAATTCCATAGATTTTCAGCGCCGTATGCAAAATTTTGGAAAATTTTGGAAAACTAAGAAGACAACTTTCTTAAATTTTTTTATTTTGAAATTTTGACATTTAAATTTTGGAAATAAGGGCATCCATTATAATGGATTCCAAAAATTGATGTAAACGAATGCAATATTCAACTCTTCCGAACAGGACATTACATCTAGCATCCGTAATGATGAATAATAGTAAGAATAATTAATTATAACTATTGTAAGGTGATTCACGTAAAGTATTTAGAACGCTTAGACGCGGGTCAAGCGATCTTAAAGAATAACGATGCTTTAGTCGCTCAGTAGTAGAGGCCCCTAGAAGAGGTGAGCGTAAACGCCTAGTAATAATTAGACGAGGAGACGCAAGTTCAAATCTTAACCAGCGGCTAAACTTCTCTTTCATGTAAGCTGAATAATATTAACTATAATTTAAAATGTTCAGAATACATATATTAATTAAAATATATTATATTATTTTCTAAATAACATTAATTATAATTTAAACATGTTTATTCATTCCTTAATTGAGCAAAACTCAACGACAAACAATTAGAAAAACGACTTGAAATGGTAATGTATTTAAAATGTAAATGAATTTATTGGCAGTCCAGACTGACTTATAAACGGAGCATTGAAGGGAGGAGTTTGGTAAAATAGAGAGTGAAAAATTACGAGTATACCAAAATCTCCGCCCTTTTGACTGCGACATTTCCTCACCTATGTTAGGTACAAACATCAGCTTCACATATGATGCATATGCACTTTTAACACGTCCGTATTGACATTTTTAGAATAGAGCAGAGAAAGTGAGTATTTGGCAATTCTTCTGTTCTTTAACCTTGAAAGGATCGGAATTCCGACATAATATTTATAAAACCTCTATTTAAATTGAAATGAGAATATTTAAAACAATGAAAGGAGAATTTTTTATTCTAAGAACCTTACATTTTTTATTCTAAGAACCTTAACCCTATGTTAGACATTTAATAAAAGAATAAAAATAATTTTTAAATAGTTAAATTACTTTAAATGTAATTAAGATGAAATGGGCTAACTATTTCCCCTTAATCTTATCTTTTTTATGTTCAGCGGAATGATTTGTTACATAATCAACCGCCTTATGCATATATTTATGAATTAAATAGCTATATGCTTTACACTAGTCTTTTAGAATAACACAAACATTTTATGATTTTGACACGTGACAAGGGTAAAAATTCGTACATAAAATTGTATATAAATGCACAATTACATTCAAAGATCAGATTCTTTTGAATTTAATCATATGTAATTTGTAATATTTTGGTCAACAAAAATTTCAAAATTTGTCCTATTTTATTTATTTTCCCGCTTAATAAAAGTACAAAATCTACGATTAATAAAGTCAATCAGTAAATTTTGTATGTACTCGTTGTTTTTTATTGTATGCATATACTTAGCATTTAATTGAACTTTAAAAAATGGGTAATATTTATGTTTAAGTCTACACGTTCTGTTTGCGTTTTTATCTTATTATTTATAATTAGGGCGTGTCAAAATATGCACGGAAAATCCCAAAATATGCGCATATATATGCACCGAAAAGTCCAAAATATGCACCAAAATATGCAAAATATGCATTAAATATACTGCAAAAATAATGAAAATATGCTTTAAAAATCAATATCTAAATTTAAAAAATACTAAATTAGCATCTAAATTGCAGTTTAAGAGCATTTCTAAATGATTTTATTAACTTAAAGTTTAACCAAAAAAATTTTTTGAAAAAAATTATCGCGAAAAATTTTTTGAAAAAATTTTTTCGAAAAATTTTTATTGAAAAATTTTTTTCCCAAAAAATTCCTAAATTTTTAAAATTTTGCCCGATTTTTACTAAAATTTCACAAAAAATGCCAAAATATGCACAAATTTAGGTAAAAATATGCTAAATTTCCCAAAATATGCATCGATATGCAAATATGCACGAAAGTACCGAAATATGCAAAAATATGCTATAGGAACCCGGTCCCTAATGTTCGTACCGATGTAAAAACACCATTTTTGAGCGTTTCAGCTCATGGCATATCCTCATGCAAAATATGCATTTGCATGTTTTGACACGCCCTATTTATAATATAATAAAATGTTCAGCATAAATTCATATTCCAGATTTATAAATTCTCATAAATATTTTTCTTTAGCAATATTTAGTTAATCCACCAACATTAAATAAATTTAAATATCAATTAAAACAAATAGATTTAATTAACTGTTTACTGTTAACTGTTACCAGACCCGTAAGAATATTACAAAACGAACCCATGTCTTTATTTTAAAAATTGAATAAAATTTTTAGTTTAACATTAAATATAATTTCAATAGCTTTTATTTGTATATTATTAATATTTTTAATTTTAGAATTAAAGATGAATAAATTTATTATTATTCTTCTCTCATATTTGGTTGTTCTGTTGAATATCCAAATCAACGGTAGAATGGTTTAGGTTGGATTAAAAATAAAAGTTGATTGGGAAGAAAAAAGAGAATTTATATATTTGAAAAATATTCAAATAAAGGAACGTTTTGTATTGATAATGAATGTAAATCATGGAAATAAAATAGTTGATTATATTTATAAGAATACTGGATCGTTTTGTAAACTTGAAGTAAATACTGTTAATGAAGTTTTTGTTGTTAAACTAAATCATTGTTCAAAATTTAACTCTCAATTAAAAACGCGAATTTTGATTGAAATTGCTAATAATGAAATTGTTAAGAAATTTCTGAATAGCTTGGGAAAACAAGTATCTAATATATTTTATTCAATATAAACAAATTTATTATATTTAAGATTCGCCTAAATAATGATTTTATTATGAATACTAATTATTATGAAACTTCGATTTTAGAAGAAGGTTTAGAAAAAATAAATAAAAAAGAATTATTAAAAGAAAATATAGAAAGTTACAAAAACAAACTTTTATCGAGTTATTGGAAGGAAATTAATTTAATTGGATATAAAATTAAATTGTTAGAAAAACAAAAAGTTGAATATCCAGAAGAATTAGATTGTGAAATTATTTACATTGGCAGTGAAATAAGTCAAAAATTTAAAAAATTATTATTATACATATATTAATAAATTATACATATATTATACATATATTATACATTAAATTATAAAATTATCTATATATAATAATAAAAAGGCACTCAGCTAAAAAAAAGTCCCCAGAACTTTTGAGTGGGTGTATCGGGGTGGGGTTTTTTGCTATAGATGGGAAATTTAATGTAGTTTTCAGGAAAAATCCGAAAAGTTGGGGTCAAGAAGCGAATTTTTTAGATATTTTGAAAAAACGTGTTTTTTCGAAACTTTGAAGTGAAATTTGAGATGAAAGATAAAGTCGGGGGAAGTTGGGTCAGTTGAGAGGGCACATCTAGAGCATATTTCGAATATGATAGAAAAAGAGTTGAAGTCGTTCTGACAACTTGAAGGGTAGATATGCTGTTTACAAGCTTTTATGTCAAAGTGGTAACCTTGAATTTAAGGTGTTTATCGACGAGATAGGAAAAAGTCGTTGGGAGAAAAGTTGTAGAGCGTAGTGGGTTTCTTAAGAAAAAAGTTGGTTTCAAGTTGATTGGATTAAAGGAAAAAAAGATACGGAGCAAAAAGTGCATTTTTGAGGAGAATGTATAAAGTTGACCTTAACTATATTTTGTTTTGGAGTTAAAAGAAAAGTGTTGGGAGATGGAAGATAGAGAATTAAATTCTGCATCGAATAAGCTTTGTTTTATGCTTTTTCGACTTTTTTTTGAAAAAGTTATGAATTTTTTAAGAAATTAAAATTTTGGGGAAAACTTTTTAATTTTGACGATCTAGACCGTCCGATCTGGAAAGTTAGGCAACGGTGAGGTGTTTTTTGTAACTTTTGAAGTAGTTATCGGAAAAATATGAATGAGGTGTCATTCGACGTGGAAAAATCAGGCGAATTTTTTAAAAATATTTTGGAAGGGGTCACTTGAGTCTGAGTGTGGTATATTTGAGTCTGAAGGCTAAAATCAGTGGAAATTAATTTTAAAAATTCTAAAAATTAAGGGAATATTAAAAAATAACTTTTTAAGAAAAAGGACACTTGAGTCTCATATTTAATTGCAGAAAACGCGTTGCCGGAGGCAACCGGCGGAACCTAAAATTATTTTTTTTATATTCTGAACGCGTTGCAGATAACGCGTTGCCGGAGGCAACCGCCAGAATTAAAAATTATTTTTTAAAAATTCTGAACGCGTTGCAGATAACGCGTTGCCGGAGGCAACCGCCGGAAATTAAAAATATTTTTTTTTAAATTCGGAACGCGTTGCAGATAACGCGTTGCCGGAGGCAACCGCCGGAACCTAAAATTATTTTTTATATTCTGAACGCGTTGCAGATAACGCGTTGCCGGAGGCAACCGCCGGAACCTAAAATTATTTTTTTATATTCTGAACGCGTTGCAGATAACGCGTTGCCGGAGGCAACCGCCGGAACCTAAAATTATTTATTTATATTCTGAACGCGTTGCAGATAACGCGTTGCCGGAGGCAACCGCCGGAAATTTAAATTATTTTTCGAAGAATTCGGAACGCGTTGCATAAAATCGTTGCCGGAGGCAACCGCCGGAAATTTAAATTATTTTTCGAAGAATTCGGAACGCGTTGCAGAAAACCGTTGCCGGAGGCAACCGCCGGAAATTTAAATTATTTTTTAAAAATTCGTAACGCGTTGCAGATAACGCGTTGCCGGAGGCAACCGTCAGAAACTAAAATTATTTTTTAAAATTCGAACGCATTACAGAAAGCATGCGGGCCGAAGGCCCGCATGTTTTATGACTTAAATTCAAAAGTTTATAACTTTTGATGTATTAGTCGTAGAAAGATGGTTGAGGTGTCATTCGATTGAGAATTGAATAAGGAGTTGAATGAAGATAATTTTAAGAGTGTCACTTGAGTCTGAGAATGGACATTTGAATAAATATTTTCTAAACCGTCCGATCTGGAAAGTTAAGCAACGCTGAGCTGTTTTATGTAACTTTTGAAGTAATTGTCAGAAAAATATGATTAAGGTGTCATTCGACGTGGAAAAATCAAGCAAATTTTTTAAAAATATTTTTGAAGGGGTCACTTGAGTCTGAGGTTGGAATATTTGAGTCTGAAGGTTAAAATCAGTGGAAATAAACTTTAAAAATTGTAAAAATTAAAGGGAATATTAAAAAATGAATTTTTACTAAAAAGGACACTTGAGTCTCATTTATAACTTTTAGTCTAGGACTGAAAATTTTTATAAAATTTTATAAAAATAAGGCAAATTAATTTAGAAGTTAATTTCACGTTTAATTTAATTCCTGGCGGTTGCCGGAGGCAACCGCCAGGAATTAAAAATTATTTTTTACGGAAATTGGAACGCGTTGCAGAAAACGCGTTGCCGGAGGCAACCGCCAGGAATTAAAAATTATTTTTTACGGAAATTGGAACGCGTTGCAGAAAACGCGTTGCCGGAGGCAACCGCCAGGAATTAAAAATTATTTTTTACGGAAATTGGAACGCGTTGCAGAAAACGCGTTGCCGGAGGCAACCGCCAGAATTAAAAATTATATTTTAAAAATTCGGAACGCGTTGCAGAAAACGCGTTGCCGGAGGCAACCGCCAGACTTTAAAATTATTTTTTAAGAAATCGCAACGCGTTGCAGAAAACGCGTTGCCGGAAGCAACTGCCATAATTGAAAATATTTTTTTAAATTTGAAACGCGTTGCAGAAAACATGCGGGCCGAAGGCCCGCATGTCGATTTTATGCTTAAATTTAAAATTTTATAACTTTTGATGTATTAGTCGTAGAAAGATGGTTGAGGTGTCATTCGATTGAGAATTGAATAAGGAGTTGAATGAAGATAATTTTAAGAGTGTCACTTGAGTCTGAGAATGGACATTTGAGTCTGAAGTTTTCAAATATTGGGAAATTATGACAAATTGAATTCTTTTAATGGTAATAACGCTGGAGTCAGCCTTTATACCCAAAAAGCTTATTTACATTTCAGTAATTCGCGCCGAACGCCCTTAACTATATTTTGTTTTGGAGTTAAAAGAAAAGTGTTGGGAGATGGAAGATAGAGAATTAAATTCTGCATCGAATAAGCTTTGTTTTATGCTTTTTCGACTTTTTTTGAAAAAGTTATTAATTTTTTAAGAAATTAAAATTTTGGGGAAAACTTTTTAATTTTGACGATCTAGACCGTCCGATCTGGAAAGTTAAGCAACGGTGAGGCGTTTTTTGTAACTTTTGAAGTAGTTATCGGAAAAATATGATTGAGGTGTCATTCGACGTGTAAAAATCAAGCGAATTTTTTAAAAATATTTTTGAAAATTTTTCCTCCAAGTTAGAGGCCAAAAAGTTTCACTCATGGCCTGAAGTTGTGGAGACCCAAGATTTGGTCACTCATAAATTTGTACAAAATGGTCAGAAATTTTTTCTGATTTTATTTTTATACTCAGCTCATTAAGTGCTTACATTTGATATATAATTTGGGCAGGTTTTAAAATTTTTGGTAAAGTTGAGATTTCGGCCAAAAATTTTGCTCGATTTTTTCAAAAAATTTTTTGAAAAATCATAACTTCGTTTGTTTTTGGGATTTTGGAAAAGTTTAAAGTTTATTATGTGTATAAAATCTGGCTTTATTTTAAAAAATTAATCAAAAACCTACACTGCTTATACCCGTTTAAATTTTGAAAAAACCAAAAATTTATGATTTTTCAAAAAATCGACACTTAGACCCTCTAACCTTAAATTTTTCAGAAATTTTTGTACATTAAAAAATTTCTAATTTTTTACTCTATTTAATATTTTTGTTTGGTTCGCATTGGACCATAACTCACAAAGTTATGGTAGATCAAAGTTTTTCGGAAATATTTAATAAGGGGTACCCCTTTGAAAAATTTTTGTAAATTTTTTTTGAGAAAATTTTCTAATTTTTGGCCATAATAGGTTTTAATAGACGGGGATAACGTTGCCGGAGGCAACCGCAAGAAATTAAAAATATTTTTTTAAATTCGGAACGCGTTGTCGGAGGCAGGAAAACATGCGGGCCAAAGGCCCGCATGTTTTTTATGACTTAAATGTAAAAATTTATAACTTTTGAAGTATTAGACATAGAAAGATGATTGAGGTGTCATTCGATGGGGAATTGAATGAGGAGTTGAATGAAAATATTTTCAAAGGTGTCACTTGAGTCTGAGAATGGACATTTGAGTCTGAAATTTTCAATTACTGGGAAATTAACCCAAATTGAATTATTTTAACTGTAATAACGCTGGAGTCAGCCTTTATACCCAAAAAGCTTATTTACATGTCAGCAATTCGCGCCGAACGCTGGTTATCTATATATAATAGTAACAAGGCACTCAGCTAAAAAAAAGTCCTCCGGAAGTTTGAGAGGTCGTAGAGGGGTGGGGTTTTTTGCTATAGATGCGCAATACTATGTAGTTTTCAGGAAAACCTCCAAAAGTTGGGGGAAAGGGGCGAGTTTTTTAGATATTTTGAAAAAACGTGTTTTTTCGAAACTTTGAAGTGAAATTTGAATGTAAAGATGAAGTCGGGGGAAGTTGGGTCAGTTACAAGGTATCATCTAGAGCATATTTCTAATATGATAGAAAAAGAGTTGAAGTCGTTCTGACAACGGGAAGGGTAGATATGCTGTTTACAAACTTTTATGTCAAAGTGGTAACTTTGGATTTAAGGTGTTTATCGACGAGATAGAAAAAAGTTGTTGGGAGAAAAGTTTTAGAGCGTGATGGGTTTCTTAAGAAAAAAGTTGGTTTAAAGTTGATTGGATTAACAGAAAAAAAGATATGGAGTAAAAATCGTGTTTTTGAGGAGAAAGTATAAAGTTGACTTTAACTATATTTTATTTTGAAGATAGCTGAAAAGTGTTCGAAGATGAAAGATAGAGAATTAAATTCTGCATCGAATAAGCTTTGTTTTATGCTTTTTCAACTTTTTTTGAAAAAGTTATGAATTTTTTAATAAATTAAAATTTTTGGAAAATTTTTTAATTTTGACGATCTAGACTGTCCGATCTGGAAAGTTAAGCAACGTTGAGGCGTTTTTTGTAACTTTTGAAGTAGTTATCAGAAAAATATGATTTTGGTGTCATTCGACTCGTAAAAATAAAGCGAATTTTTTGAAAATATTTTTGAAGGGGTCACTTGAGTCTGAGGGTAGAATATTTGAGTCTGAAGGGTAAAATCAGTGGAAATAAATTTTAAAAATTATAAAAATTAATGGGAATATTAAAATATGGATTTTTAATGAAAAGGACACTTGAGTCTCGTTTATAACTTTCAGTCTCGGACTGCAAATTTTCATAAAAATTTTAAATTTTAATATATCTTCGAAAATATTTGTGCGAAAACGCGTTGCCGGAGGCAACCGCCAGAGTTTAAAATTATTTTTTTTAATTCGGAACGCGTTGCAGAAAACGCGTTGCCGGAGGCAACCGCCAGAATTAAAAATTATTTTTTAAAAATACGGAACACGTTGCAGAAAACGCGTTGCCGGAGGCAACCGCCAGAATTAAAAATTATTTTTTGAGGAAACCGGAACGCGTTGCAGAAAACGCGTTGCCGGAGGCAACCGCCAGATTAAAAATTATTTTTTGAGGAAACCGGAACGCGTTGCAGAAAACGCGTTGCCGGAGGCAACCGCCAGAATTAAAAATTATTTTTAAAAATACGGAACGCGTTGCAGAAAACGCGTTGCCGGAGGCAACCGCCAGATTAAAAATTATTTTTTTGAGGAAACCGGAACGCGTTGCAGAAAACGCGTTGCCGGAGGCAACCGCCAGAATTAAAAATTATTTTTAAAAATACGGAACGCGTTGCAGAAAACGCGTTGCCGGAGGCAACCGCAAGATTAAAAATTATTTTTTTGAGGAAACCGGAACGCGTTGCAGAAAACGCGTTGCCGGAGGCAACCGCCAGATTAAAAATTATTTTTTGAGGAAACCGGAACGCGTTGCAGAAAACGCGTTGCCGGAGGCAACCGCCAGAATTAAAAATTATTTTTTAAAAATACGGAACACGTTGCAGAAAACGCGTTGCCGGAGGCAACCGCCAGATTAAAAATTATTTTTTGAGGAAACCGGAACGCGTTGCAGAAAACGCGTTGCCGGAGGCAACCGCCAGAATTAAAAATTATTTTTTAAAAATACGGAACACGTTGCAGAAAACGCGTTGCCGGAGGCAACCGCCAGATTAAAAATTATTTTTTGAGGAAACCGGAACGCGTTGCAGAAAACGCGTTGCCGGAGGCAACCGCCAGAATTAAAAATTATTTTTTAAAAATACGGAACACGTTGCAGAAAACGCGTTGCCGGAGGCAACCGCCAGATTAAAAATTATTTTTTGAGGAAACCGGAACGCGTTGCAGAAAACGCGTTGCCGGAGGCAACCGCCAGAATTAAAAATTATTTTTAAAAATACGGAACGCGTTGCAGAAAACGCGTTGCCGGAGGCAACCGCCAGATTAAAAATTATTTTTTTGAGGAAACCGGAACGCGTTGCAGAAAACGCGTTGCCGGAGGCAACCGCCAGAATTAAAAATTATTTTTAAAAATACGGAACGCGTTGCAGAAAACGCGTTGCCGGAGGCAACCGCCAGATTAAAAATTATTTTTTTGAGGAAACCGGAACGCGTTGCAGAAAACGCGTTGCCGGAGGCAACCGCCAGAATTAAAAATTATTTTTAAAAATACGGAACGCGTTGCAGAAAACGCGTTGCCGGAGGCAACCGCCAGATTAAAAATTATTTTTTTGAGAAAACCGGAACGCGTTGCAGAAAACATGCGGGCCGAAGGCCCGCATGTTTATTTATGACCTAAATGTAAAAAATTTATAACTTTTGAAGTATTAGTTATAGAAAGATGGTTGAGGTGTCATTCGATGCGGAATTGAATGAGGAGTTGAATGAAAATATTTTCAAAGGTGTCACTTGAGTCTGAGAACGGACATTTGAGTCTGAAGATTATAAATACTGGGAAATTAACGGAAATTGCTTTATTTAAATTGTAATAACGCTGGAGTCAGCCTTTATACCCAAAAGCTATTAAAACTACTCAGCAATTCGCGCCGAACGCTGGTTATCTATATATAATAATAAAAAGGCACTCAGCTAAAAAAAAGTCCCCAGAACTTTTGAGTGGGTGTATCGGGGTGGGGTTTTTTGCTATAGATGGGAAATTTAATGTAGTTTTCAGGAAAAATCCGAAAAGTTGGGGTCAAGAAGCGAATTTTTTAGATATTTTGAAAAAACGTGTTTTTTCGAAACTTTGAAGTGAAATTTGAGATGAAAGATAAAGTCGGGGGAAGTTGGGTCAGTTGAGAGGGCACATCTAGAGCATATTTCGAATATGATAGAAAAAGAGTTGAAGTCGTTCTGACAACTTGAAGGGTAGATATGCTGTTTACAAGCTTTTATGTCAAAGTGGTAACCTTGAATTTAAGGTGTTTATCGACGAGATAGGAAAAAGTCGTTGGGAGAAAAGTTGTAGAGCGTAGTGGGTTTCTTAAGAAAAAAGTTGGTTTCAAGTTGATTGGATTAAAGGAAAAAAAGATACGGAGCAAAAAGTGCATTTTTGAGGAGAATGTATAAAGTTGACCTTAACTATATTTTGTTTTGGAGTTAAAAGAAAAGTGTTGGGAGATGGAAGATAGAGAATTAAATTCTGCATCGAATAAGCTTTGTTTTATGCTTTTTCGACTTTTTTTTGAAAAAGTTATGAATTTTTTAAGAAATTAAAATTTTGGGGAAAACTTTTTAATTTTGACGATCTAGACCGTCCGATCTGGAAAGTTAGGCAACGGTGAGGTGTTTTTTGTAACTTTTGAAGTAGTTATCGGAAAAATATGAATGAGGTGTCATTCGACGTGGAAAAATCAGGCGAATTTTTTAAAAATATTTTGGAAGGGGTCACTTGAGTCTGAGTGTGGTATATTTGAGTCTGAAGGCTAAAATCAGTGGAAATTAATTTTAAAAATTCTAAAAATTAAGGGAATATTAAAAAATAACTTTTTAAGAAAAAGGACACTTGAGTCTCATATTTAATTGCAGAAAACGCGTTGCCGGAGGCAACCGGCGGAACCTAAAATTATTTTTTTTATATTCTGAACGCGTTGCAGATAACGCGTTGCCGGAGGCAACCGCCAGAATTAAAAATTATTTTTTAAAAATTCTGAACGCGTTGCAGATAACGCGTTGCCGGAGGCAACCGCCGGAAATTAAAAATATTTTTTTTTAAATTCGGAACGCGTTGCAGATAACGCGTTGCCGGAGGCAACCGCCGGAACCTAAAATTATTTTTTATATTCTGAACGCGTTGCAGATAACGCGTTGCCGGAGGCAACCGCCGGAACCTAAAATTATTTTTTTATATTCTGAACGCGTTGCAGATAACGCGTTGCCGGAGGCAACCGCCGGAACCTAAAATTATTTATTTATATTCTGAACGCGTTGCAGATAACGCGTTGCCGGAGGCAACCGCCGGAAATTTAAATTATTTTTCGAAGAATTCGGAACGCGTTGCATAAAATCGTTGCCGGAGGCAACCGCCGGAAATTTAAATTATTTTTCGAAGAATTCGGAACGCGTTGCAGAAAACCGTTGCCGGAGGCAACCGCCGGAAATTTAAATTATTTTTTAAAAATTCGTAACGCGTTGCAGATAACGCGTTGCCGGAGGCAACCGTCAGAAACTAAAATTATTTTTTAAAATTCGAACGCATTACAGAAAGCATGCGGGCCGAAGGCCCGCATGTTTTATGACTTAAATTCAAAAGTTTATAACTTTTGATGTATTAGTCGTAGAAAGATGGTTGAGGTGTCATTCGATTGAGAATTGAATAAGGAGTTGAATGAAGATAATTTTAAGAGTGTCACTTGAGTCTGAGAATGGACATTTGAATAAATATTTTCTAAACCGTCCGATCTGGAAAGTTAAGCAACGCTGAGCTGTTTTATGTAACTTTTGAAGTAATTGTCAGAAAAATATGATTAAGGTGTCATTCGACGTGGAAAAATCAAGCAAATTTTTTAAAAATATTTTTGAAGGGGTCACTTGAGTCTGAGGTTGGAATATTTGAGTCTGAAGGTTAAAATCAGTGGAAATAAACTTTAAAAATTGTAAAAATTAAAGGGAATATTAAAAAATGAATTTTTACTAAAAAGGACACTTGAGTCTCATTTATAACTTTTAGTCTAGGACTGAAAATTTTTATAAAATTTTATAAAAATAAGGCAAATTAATTTAGAAGTTAATTTCACGTTTAATTTAATTCCTGGCGGTTGCCGGAGGCAACCGCCAGGAATTAAAAATTATTTTTTACGGAAATTGGAACGCGTTGCAGAAAACGCGTTGCCGGAGGCAACCGCCAGGAATTAAAAATTATTTTTTACGGAAATTGGAACGCGTTGCAGAAAACGCGTTGCCGGAGGCAACCGCCAGGAATTAAAAATTATTTTTTACGGAAATTGGAACGCGTTGCAGAAAACGCGTTGCCGGAGGCAACCGCCAGAATTAAAAATTATATTTTAAAAATTCGGAACGCGTTGCAGAAAACGCGTTGCCGGAGGCAACCGCCAGACTTTAAATTATTTTTTAAGAAATCGCAACGCGTTGCAGAAAACGCGTTGCCGGAAGCAACTGCCATAATTGAAAATATTTTTTTAAATTTGAAACGCGTTGCAGAAAACATGCGGGCCGAAGGCCCGCATGTCGATTTTATGCTTAAATTTAAAATTTTATAACTTTTGATGTATTAGTCGTAGAAAGATGGTTGAGGTGTCATTCGATTGAGAATTGAATAAGGAGTTGAATGAAGATAATTTTAAGAGTGTCACTTGAGTCTGAGAATGGACATTTGAGTCTGAAGTTTTCAAATATTGGGAAATTATGACAAATTGAATTCTTTTAATGGTAATAACGCTGGAGTCAGCCTTTATACCCAAAAAGCTTATTTACATTTCAGTAATTCGCGCCGAACGCCCTTAACTATATTTTGTTTTGGAGTTAAAAGAAAAGTGTTGGGAGATGGAAGATAGAGAATTAAATTCTGCATCGAATAAGCTTTGTTTTATGCTTTTTCGACTTTTTTTGAAAAAGTTATTAATTTTTTAAGAAATTAAAATTTTGGGGAAAACTTTTTAATTTTGACGATCTAGACCGTCCGATCTGGAAAGTTAAGCAACGGTGAGGCGTTTTTTGTAACTTTTGAAGTAGTTATCGGAAAAATATGATTGAGGTGTCATTCGACGTGTAAAAATCAAGCGAATTTTTTAAAAATATTTTTGAAGAGGTCACTTGAGTCTGAGGGTGAAATATTTGAGTCTGAAAGTTAAAATCAGTGGAAATGAATTTTAAAAATTATAAAAATTAAAGGGAATGATAAAAAATAAATTTTTTAATAAAAAGGACATTTGAGTCTCATTTATAACATTCAATCTTCCAAATTTCAAAAAATTTACGCCTGCGGCGCAAAAAATAGATTTTTTGGCGCCTTCGGCGCCACAACTCGATCCAATCATGTCAGATTTTGGTGATTTTGATGACATTCGACGCAGCTCGACAAGTTTTTTTGAATTATATATTCGCCTCATTTTTGAATTTTTATTCCAAAAACAGCTTGGTCCCCCCTATGGTTTTTAATTTTCGTGAGCCTGTAACTCGTCCTAATCAAGTCTGATTTTGGTGAATTTGGTGTCATTCGACGCATCTCGACAGGCTCTTTCGCATGATATATTCGCCTCATTTTTGAATTTTTATTTCATAAACAGCTTGGTCCCCCCTATGGTTTTTAATTTTCGTGAGCCTGTAACTCAGCCCAATCAAGTCAGATTTCAGTGATTTTGGTGTCATTCGATGCAGCTCGACGAGTTCTATCGAATGCTCTATTAACCCCATTTTCGCATTTTTAATCCAAAAATCAGCTTGGTCCCCCCTATGGTTTTCAATTTTCGGGGGCATATAACTTTGCTCGATAAAGTCAGATTTCGGCGATTTTGGTGTCTTTCGACACAGCTCGACGAGTTCTATTAAATTAGATAATAATCTCATTTTCGAATTTTTAGCCTACGAGCTTTTTAAACGCAGCTAGAATTCGCTATGTTAACAGCGTTGGTATTACCGCGGCTGTTTCTTTTCAGGTTCAAGAATTCAAAAATGAGATAAATATCTCATTCGACAGATCTCGTTGAGCTGAGTCGAATGGCACCAAAATCAACGCGATCTGATTTATTTGTGTCGAGTTACAAGCTCCCAAATATCAAAAAACCAAAGGGGGGACCAAGCTGATTTTTGGGGTAAAAATTCGAAAATGAGGTTAATAGCTCTTCTGAAAGCTCTCGTTAATCTGCGTCGAATGACACCAAAATCACAAAAATCTCATTTGATTGAGACGAGTTACATGCTTCCGAAAATTGAAAACAATAGGGGGGACCAAGCTGTTTTGGAGTAAAAATTCGAAAATGAGATTAAAAGCTCATTCGAAAGATCTCGTTGAGCTGAGTCGAATGACACCAAAATCAACGAAACTTGACTAAATTTGGCTGAGTTACAGGATCCCAAAAATTCGAAAACTGCTATTTTTTGCCATATAACTTTATAGGAATCAATTGAACTCCTAACAAAGTATATGTTTTTCGGGGTTTCGGGGAACGCTCTACAACATAGGCTATCGAAATCGAATTTGAATTCAAGATCTCAAAAGTTGACTTTTTGAGTCCGCATTTTTAGCTTATATCTTATTAAAAACTGTTCCCATAACCAAATGATCAATTGCTTTTTTGTTTGGAACATTCCTCCCTATAAATTCATCCCTAAAGCAGATTGACTCCCTCCCAATAAATTTCAAACCACATCAATTTTAAATTTTCATCCGTTTATTTCAACGCTACTTTCAATCCTAACATTAAAAATACTAGCTAATTTGAAAGAGCATTTTGAGCTGAGTCGAATGACACCAAAATTGTCCATTTTGGTAAAACTTGAACCGAATTATTGACGTTGCAAGATTTAAAGATATCATAAATCCTGCGGATTATCACGGTACGATCGTTCCGGAAAGATCAAACTTAGGTCAAATTTAGTTTACATGAAGAGGAATTAGAATTCTTGATCTGAAAAAATTTTTTAATAAATCCCTTTGGGAATACGTGTAATTATAAATATGGCAAAAGCTAAAATTTGTGAAATGAAAAATAAAAAAAGTAAAATAAAAAGTCTTCCAAAAGGAAGTCGATTTTATATTTTATAATGCTATGCATTATTAATAAAAGCCATGCTTTATAAAAATGCCGCGAACGTTAAATTGATCTTTTGATCTTGAAAATCCTATTTGGATAATTAATGCTAGAGCTAATACAGTCCCTAAAGCTGAAACTTAAAGAAATTGACGGAAGGGCACCACTAGGAGTGGAGCTTGAGGCTTTATTTGACTCAACACGGGGAAACTCACCCGGACCGGACACTGTGAGGATTGACAGATTGATAGCTTTTTCATGATTCAGCGAATCGTGGTGCTTTAAAGAGCAATAAAAATAAAGAACATAACAGGTCTGTGATACCCTTAGAGGTCCGGTGCAATATCAACACGGGGAAACTCACCCGGACCGGACACTGTGAGGATTGACAGATTGATAGCTTTTTCATGATTCAGCGAATCGTGGTGCTTTAAAGAGCAATAAAAATAAAGAGCATAACAGGTCTGTGATACCCTTAGAGGTCCGGTGCAATATTCTGCCCCTAAAGGGCGTGTGAGCAATTGCTAATTTACCGTGATTGGGATTATAAATTGCAATTATTTTCCGTGAACGAGGAATTCCAAGTAAATGCGAGTCATCATCTCGCGTTGAATACGTCCCTGCCCTTTGTACACACCGCCCGTCGCTGCCCGGGACTGAGCCATTTCGAGAAAATTGGTGACTGTTGATTTAATTTCTTTAAATTACTTTGATGGAAACCAATATAATCGCAGTGGCTTGAACCGGACAAAAGTCGTAACAATGTAGCTGTAGGTGAACCTGCTGCTGGATCATTACTTTATGTAATGATCAAACTTGAATCGCAACTTTTGTTGTGTAACGGCTGTCACTGGTGTCTATGTGTTGCTGATTCAGTTGTATTCGTCCGTGACTGAAAATGAGGTGACACGTTAGGACTCTATTCGTAGAGTTTAAGACTTAATGAGCCACTCTGGACGCCAGCCCATTTTTAATATTTTTTGACTGAACACGAGAATCAAAGCGCACTGCAGAAGCCTTGAAATCAATTCTAATTGTAAAGTCGGTTAATCCTATTTCGAACAAGATTCAAATATAGTTAAAAACACTCATGATTATTGACAATTGACCGAGAGAGTTAAAGCAAAATATCAGAACAGGCTGATTGTACGTATTGGGTATAATCAGTTGTGAATAGTTGTTAGTTGCCGCTACAATTATTCATGGTTCTGTTTAAAAATATGTGAGCCTGTTTGTCAATAGAGTGATACTTGAATCAAATGGTGAATGGTAGTGCATAAAAATTTAATTATTGGGAGAGCGATGGTTTTGAACTATTATAACATTGAACAGCCTGAAACTTTGTTCTGGAAACATTCAGGTGTGGGTAAAAGTAGTGGCACCTACCTTCATCTACCGTTCATTGTTATTAATTGAATGCATGAAAAAACAATCAGAGCCTCTCAATAATATACGATTAGAATTGAAATGATATTAATAAAGAAAACGGCTTGTAAAACCGTAAAAAGTGCTTTAAAAAGATTGCTCATGTTCATAACAGATCTGATATCAAAATTAACACAATCAAAGCAATGCGTTGGAGCTCTGATACCGTAATGGATTGTCGGCACTGGCGTTCTCATTGCGCGAACCTCCTCCCGAAATGCCTGCGGCTATCAATTGCTTCTGGGTGTGTTTAACTTTGTTATCAGTCTTAGTGCATAGAATAACTAAAATTTTAAAGAATTGGCTCTGGAAACAGCTTTAGGTGAACCTACTGCTGGATCATTACTATATGTGATGTAACAATGTAGCTGTAGGATCATTGCTCTGTGTATGATCCTACTGCTGGATCATTGCTCTGTGTATGATCAAACTTGAATCGCAACTTTTGTTGTGTAACGGCTGTCACTGGTGTCTATGTGTTGCTGATTCAGTTGTATTCGTCCGTGACTGAACGTGAGGTGACATGTTAGGACTCTTTTTGTAGAGTTTAAGACTTAATGAGCCTCTCAGGACGCCAGCCCATTTTTAATATTTATTTGTCCCGAAAGATGGTGAACCCGAAAGATGTGAATTGTAATGCAAGTAAACCATTGCATTAGAACGAGGAATTCCAAAAAATTAAAGGATGGCAGCAGTGCTGAATTGAAAAAAATTTTAAGTGGATAGTGGTGCATGGTGCAACTGAACCCTGAGTTGGTTCCAAAGTAATATGACAAAAGGCAGATAGTTAAGTTCGGCAAAAACTAATCTATCTGAAACTAATCAAAAACTAATCTACTAATCTATCCAAGTTGATTGGATTAAAGGAAAAAAAGATACGGAGCAAAAAGTGCATTTTTGAGGAGAATGTATAAAGTTGACCTTAACTATATTTTGTTTTGGAGTTAAAAGAAAAGTGTTGGGAGATGGAAGATAGAGAATTAAATTCTGCATCGAATAAGCTTTGTTTTATGCTTTTTCGACTTTTTTTTGAAAAAGTTATGAATTTTTTAAGAAATTAAAATTTTGGGGAAAACTTTTTAATTTTGACGATCTAGACCGTCCGATCTGGAAAGTTAGGCAACGGTGAGGTGTTTTTTGTAACTTTTGAAGTAGTTATCGGAAAAATATGAATGAGGTGTCATTCGACGTGGAAAAATCAGGCGAATTTTTTAAAAATATTTTGGAAGGGGTCACTTGAGTCTGAGTGTGGTATATTTGAGTCTGAAGGCTAAAATCAGTGGAAATTAATTTTAAAAATTCTAAAAATTAAGGGAATATTAAAAAATAACTTTTTAAGAAAAAGGACACTTGAGTCTCATATTTAATTGCAGAAAACGCGTTGCCGGAGGCAACCGGCGGAACCTAAAATTATTTTTTTTATATTCTGAACGCGTTGCAGATAACGCGTTGCCGGAGGCAACCGCCAGAATTAAAAATTATTTTTTAAAAATTCTGAACGCGTTGCAGATAACGCGTTGCCGGAGGCAACCGCCGGAAATTAAAAATATTTTTTTTTAAATTCGGAACGCGTTGCAGATAACGCGTTGCCGGAGGCAACCGCCGGAACCTAAAATTATTTTTTA
The DNA here is from genome assembly GCA_963681835.1 of Meloidogyne enterolobii. Taxonomy (NCBI): domain Eukaryota; kingdom Metazoa; phylum Nematoda; class Chromadorea; order Rhabditida; family Meloidogynidae; genus Meloidogyne; species Meloidogyne enterolobii. Next base: position 1,117,888 of record CAVMJV010000025.1, on the reverse strand, counting down.
TATTCTGAACGCGTTGCAGATAACGCGTTGCCGGAGGCAACCGCCGGAACCTAAAATTATTTTTTTATATTCTGAACGCGTTGCAGATAACGCGTTGCCGGAGGCAACCGCCGGAACCTAAAATTATTTATTTATATTCTGAACGCGTTGCAGATAACGCGTTGCCGGAGGCAACCGCCGGAAATTTAAATTATTTTTCGAAGAATTCGGAACGCGTTGCATAAAATCGTTGCCGGAGGCAACCGCCGGAAATTTAAATTATTTTTCGAAGAATTCGGAACGCGTTGCAGAAAACCGTTGCCGGAGGCAACCGCCGGAAATTTAAATTATTTTTTAAAAATTCGTAACGCGTTGCAGATAACGCGTTGCCGGAGGCAACCGTCAGAAACTAAAATTATTTTTTAAAATTCGAACGCATTACAGAAAGCATGCGGGCCGAAGGCCCGCATGTTTTATGACTTAAATTCAAAAGTTTATAACTTTTGATGTATTAGTCGTAGAAAGATGGTTGAGGTGTCATTCGATTGAGAATTGAATAAGGAGTTGAATGAAGATAATTTTAAGAGTGTCACTTGAGTCTGAGAATGGACATTTGAATAAATATTTTCTAAACCGTCCGATCTGGAAAGTTAAGCAACGCTGAGCTGTTTTATGTAACTTTTGAAGTAATTGTCAGAAAAATATGATTAAGGTGTCATTCGACGTGGAAAAATCAAGCAAATTTTTTAAAAATATTTTTGAAGGGGTCACTTGAGTCTGAGGTTGGAATATTTGAGTCTGAAGGTTAAAATCAGTGGAAATAAACTTTAAAAATTGTAAAAATTAAAGGGAATATTAAAAAATGAATTTTTACTAAAAAGGACACTTGAGTCTCATTTATAACTTTTAGTCTAGGACTGAAAATTTTTATAAAATTTTATAAAAATAAGGCAAATTAATTTAGAAGTTAATTTCACGTTTAATTTAATTCCTGGCGGTTGCCGGAGGCAACCGCCAGGAATTAAAAATTATTTTTTACGGAAATTGGAACGCGTTGCAGAAAACGCGTTGCCGGAGGCAACCGCCAGGAATTAAAAATTATTTTTTACGGAAATTGGAACGCGTTGCAGAAAACGCGTTGCCGGAGGCAACCGCCAGGAATTAAAAATTATTTTTTACGGAAATTGGAACGCGTTGCAGAAAACGCGTTGCCGGAGGCAACCGCCAGAATTAAAAATTATATTTTAAAAATTCGGAACGCGTTGCAGAAAACGCGTTGCCGGAGGCAACCGCCAGACTTTAAAATTATTTTTTAAGAAATCGCAACGCGTTGCAGAAAACGCGTTGCCGGAAGCAACTGCCATAATTGAAAATATTTTTTTAAATTTGAAACGCGTTGCAGAAAACATGCGGGCCGAAGGCCCGCATGTCGATTTTATGCTTAAATTTAAAATTTTATAACTTTTGATGTATTAGTCGTAGAAAGATGGTTGAGGTGTCATTCGATTGAGAATTGAATAAGGAGTTGAATGAAGATAATTTTAAGAGTGTCACTTGAGTCTGAGAATGGACATTTGAGTCTGAAGTTTTCAAATATTGGGAAATTATGACAAATTGAATTCTTTTAATGGTAATAACGCTGGAGTCAGCCTTTATACCCAAAAAGCTTATTTACATTTCAGTAATTCGCGCCGAACGCCCTTAACTATATTTTGTTTTGGAGTTAAAAGAAAAGTGTTGGGAGATGGAAGATAGAGAATTAAATTCTGCATCGAATAAGCTTTGTTTTATGCTTTTTCGACTTTTTTTGAAAAAGTTATTAATTTTTTAAGAAATTAAAATTTTGGGGAAAACTTTTTAATTTTGACGATCTAGACCGTCCGATCTGGAAAGTTAAGCAACGGTGAGGCGTTTTTTGTAACTTTTGAAGTAGTTATCGGAAAAATATGATTGAGGTGTCATTCGACGTGTAAAAATCAAGCGAATTTTTTAAAAATATTTTTGAAGAGGTCACTTGAGTCTGAGGGTGAAATATTTGAGTCTGAAAGTTAAAATCAGTGGAAATGAATTTTAAAAATTATAAAAATTAAAGGGAATGATAAAAAATAAATTTTTTAATAAAAAGGACATTTGAGTCTCATTTATAACATTCAATCTTCCAAATTTCAAAAAATTTACGCCTGCGGCGCAAAAAATAGATTTTTTGGCGCCTTCGGCGCCACAACTCGATCCAATCATGTCAGATTTTGGTGATTTTGATGACATTCGACGCAGCTCGACAAGTTTTTTTGAATTATATATTCGCCTCATTTTTGAATTTTTATTCCAAAAACAGCTTGGTCCCCCCTATGGTTTTTAATTTTCGTGAGCCTGTAACTCGTCCTAATCAAGTCTGATTTTGGTGAATTTGGTGTCATTCGACGCATCTCGACAGGCTCTTTCGCATGATATATTCGCCTCATTTTTGAATTTTTATTTCATAAACAGCTTGGTCCCCCCTATGGTTTTTAATTTTCGTGAGCCTGTAACTCAGCCCAATCAAGTCAGATTTCAGTGATTTTGGTGTCATTCGATGCAGCTCGACGAGTTCTATCGAATGCTCTATTAACCCCATTTTCGCATTTTTAATCCAAAAATCAGCTTGGTCCCCCCTATGGTTTTCAATTTTCGGGGGCATATAACTTTGCTCGATAAAGTCAGATTTCGGCGATTTTGGTGTCTTTCGACACAGCTCGACGAGTTCTATTAAATTAGATAATAATCTCATTTTCGAATTTTTAGCCTACGAGCTTTTTAAACGCAGCTAGAATTCGCTATGTTAACAGCGTTGGTATTACCGCGGCTGTTTCTTTTCAGGTTCAAGAATTCAAAAATGAGATAAATATCTCATTCGACAGATCTCGTTGAGCTGAGTCGAATGGCACCAAAATCAACGCGATCTGATTTATTTGTGTCGAGTTACAAGCTCCCAAATATCAAAAAACCAAAGGGGGGACCAAGCTGATTTTTGGGGTAAAAATTCGAAAATGAGGTTAATAGCTCTTCTGAAAGCTCTCGTTAATCTGCGTCGAATGACACCAAAATCACGAAAATCTCATTTGATTGAGACGAGTTACATGCTTCCGAAAATTGAAAACAATAGGGGGGACCAAGCTGTTTTGGAGTAAAAATTCGAAAATGAGATTAAAAGCTCATTCGAAAGATCTCGTTGAGCTGAGTCGAATGACACCAAAATCAACGAAACTTGACTAAATTTGGCTGAGTTACAGGATCCCAAAAATTCGAAAACTGCTATTTTTTGCCATATAACTTTATAGGAATCAATTGAACTCCTAACAAAGTATATGTTTTTCGGGGTTTCGGGGAACGCTCTACAACATAGGCTATCGAAATCGAATTTGAATTCAAGATCTCAAAAGTTGACTTTTTGAGTCCGCATTTTTAGCTTATATCTTATTAAAAACTGTTCCCATAACCAAATGATCAATTGCTTTTTTGTTTGGAACATTCCTCCCTATAAATTCATCCCTAAAGCAGATTGACTCCCTCCCAATAAATTTCAAACCACATCAATTTTAAATTTTCATCCGTTTATTTCAACGCTACTTTCAATCCTAACATTAAAAATACTAGCTAATTTGAAAGAGCATTTTGAGCTGAGTCGAATGACACCAAAATTGTCCATTTTGGTAAAACATGAACCGAATTATGGACGTTGCAAGATTTAAAGATATCATAAATCCTGCGGATTATCACGGTATGATCGTTCCGGAAAGATCAAACTTAGGTCAAATTTAGTTTACATGAGAGGAATTAATGAATTCTTGATCTGAAAAAATTAGTAATACGTTTCAAGCTTTGAATAAGTATTATTATAAATATGGCAAAAGCCAAAATTTGTGAAATGAAAAATGAAAAAAATGTAAATTAAAGTCTTCCAAAAGGAAGTTGATTTTATATTTTATAATGCTATGCATTATTAATAAAAGCCATGCTTTACAAAAAAAAACCGCGAACGTTAAATTTATCTTTTGATCCTGAAAATCCTATTTGGATAATTAATGCTAGAGCTAATACAGTCCCTAAAGCTGAAACTTAAAGAAATTGACGGAAGGGCACCACCAGGAGTGGAGCTTGAGGCTTTATTTGACTCAACACGGGGAAACTCACCCGGACCGGACACTGTGAGGATTGACAGATTGATAGCTTTTTCATGATTCAGCGAATCGTGGTGCTTTAAAGAGCAATAAAAATAAAGAGCATAACAGGTCTGTGATACCCTTAGAGGTCCGGTGCAATATTCTGCCCATAAAGGGCGGGTGAGCAATTGCTAATTTACCGTGATTGGGATTATAAATTGCAATTATTTTCCGTGAACGAGGAATTCCAAGTAAATGCGAGTCATCATCTCGCATTGAATACGTCCCTGCCCTTTGTACACACCGCCCGTCGCTGCCCGGGACTGAGCCATTTCGAGAAAATTGGTTACTGTTGATTTAATTTCTTTAAATTACTTTGATGGAAACCAATATAATCGCAGTGGCTTGAACCGGACAAAAGTCGTAACAATGTAGCTGTAGGTGAACCTGCTGCTGGATCATTACTTTATGTAATGATCAAACTTGAATCGCAACTTTTGTTGTGTAACGGCTGTCACTGGTGTCTATGTGTTGCTGATTCAGTTGTATTCGTCCGTGACTGAAAATGAGGTGACACGTTAGGACTCTATTCGTAGAGTTTAAGACTTAATGAGCCACTCTGGACGCCAGCCCATTTTTAATATTTTTTGACTGAACACGAGAATCAAAGCGCACTGCAGAAGCCTTGAAATCAATTCTAATTGTAAAGTCGGTTTATCCTATTTCGAACAAGATTCAAATATAGTTAAAAACACTCATGAATATTGACAATTGACCGAGAGAGTTAAAGCAAAATATCAGAACAGGCTGATTGTACGTATCGGGTATAATCAGTTGTGAATAGTTGTTAGTTGCAGCTACAATTATTCACGGTTCTGTCCGAAAATATGTGAGCCTGTTTGTCAATAGAGTGATACTTGAATCAAATGGTGAATGGTAGTGCATGGAAAATTTAATTATTGAGAAAGCAATGGTTTAGAACTATTTTAACCTTGAACAGTCTGAATCTTTGTCTGGAAACATTCAGGTGTGGGTAATTTGTAGTGGCACCTACTTTCATCCACCGTTCATTGTTATTCATTGAATGCATGAAAAAACAACCAGAGCCTCTCAATAATATACAATTAGAATTGAAATTATATAATAAGAAAACGGCTTGGGAAACCGTAAAAAGTCCTTAAAAAGATTGCTTGTGTTCAGAACAGGTCTGATTGCAAAGTTAACACACTCAAAGCAATGCGTTGGAGCTCTGATACCGTTCAGGATTGTCGGCACTGGCGTTCTCATTGCGCGGACCTCCTCCCGAAATGCCTGCGGCTATCAATTGTTTCTGGGTGTGTTTAACTTTGTTATCAGCTTAGTGCATAGAATAACTAAAATTTAAAGAATTGGCTCTGGAATTACGTCCCTGTAACAAAATAGCTGTAGGATCATTGCTCTGTGTATGATCCTACTGCTGGATCATTGCTCTGTGCATGATCAAACTTGAATCGCAACTTTTGTTGTGCAACGGCTGTCACTGGTGTCTATGTGTTGCTGATTCAGTTGTATACGTCCGTGACTGAACGTGAGGTGACATGTTAGGACTCTATTCGTAGAGTTTAAGACTTAATGAGCCTCGCAGGACGCCAGCCCATTTTTAATATTTATTTGTCCCGAAAGATGGTGAATTGTAATGCAAGTAAACCATTGCATTAGAACGAGGAATTCCAGAAAAATTAAAGGATGGCAGCAGTGCTGAATTGAAAAAATATTAGTGGATAGTGGTGCATGGTGCAACTGAACCCTGAGTTGGTTCCAAAGTAATATGACAAAAGGCAGATAGTTAAGTTCTGCAAAAACTAATCTATCTGAGGGCAGCCGATACCTGCTTCCTTGCGTCATATTACTGAATATAATTTAACGCTAAATTTCAATGCATAGTGTGGTGCAAAGGTTGAAAAATATAATTCATCATACAACGGAAGGCAAATAATCTACTCGTGCCAGAGGATGTTGTTTGAGAGCAGCCAGACCTGCCTCCTTTCGTTTGTATGTATGAGTTTTGCCGGTGAAGCCCTAATGGGTGGAGGTTGCCCCCACGAAGGAAGCCTTCGCGCGGCGGTGGGTGTTAGTAGGTTACACAGAGGGATAACACAAGGAAGCTCGGCGTAACTGAAGCTAATTCCTTTAGAAAAGGGATGTTAAATAATTATCGACTAAATGATGAAAAAAGAGTATGAAGATAATGATTCTTGCGTTGAATCTGATAGTTGATATTCTGCTTATTAATACCATTAAGGTGTTAAAGCCCCAGCATATGGCATTCTCCTTCTACTATTATTGGTAGTTGGTTGCTAAAGCCTAGCACGCAAGTGCGGGTTTCTGTCGGGGCGAAAAAAACGTTTATTCGACTTGAATACCTGTCAAGGGGAGTTTGCGGATGTGGTGCATCAGTTGAAACGTAGCCTTGATAGGATGATTTGTCTTTTTTATGTCCTATAGACTTGTTTATTTTCGAAAAGAGATTGAATAATTCTCAGGCCTTTGTTGTAAATTTAAAAATAAAATCGGCTTAACAAATTGGAAATTTATATTCTGAAAATTTATATTTTCGAAAGATTTGAATTTAAAAATGGTAAAAAATAATTTTCAGTCCTGGACTGAAACTTGAGACTCTTCAAGATAATTCAGTCCTGGACTGAAACTTGATACTCTAATGAACAGGTGCCTGCGTGTGGCCGAAACCGATACGACTTGGATGATGCGGGTACGATAAATGATATATCATTTTTAGTGCATATTTATATACCATGAAGGGGGAAAATGCAGCCTCGGTAATTCCAGCTTTTTGATACATGCGTGCACAAAAAGCTTTAGAAAAGCTCGGTTTTATAATCAATTTGAGAAAAACTTACATGTTGGTTCTGGGTTAGTAGCCTTAGGCTTTAGCCAGTGAGGGTGATCCATTAAAACCCTGCGAACGAGAATTTTTTATTCCATAATATTTCTTGGAACATAGCCTTATATAAAGCATCCCTGGCTTTAAATGGGTCGCTTTTCATATTATATATTAATACTTATTATTACTATATATTTCAGTTTATAATATATTATAAATGGTCAGTAGTGTACGAAAGAGAAGAGAAAAAATCAAAGATTGTAATAGAAGGAGACGCTCATTAGATAATGCTTTAATTATCCGTTCTGATGGGCAACCGTTACAAAAACGGTTTCTACTGGAGATTCAGAGTAAATAATTCTATTTGATTAAAAATAAATTTTAAGATGAATCATCGGTTAATCTGACAGTGAACAGTGAACCAATGAATAAAAGAGGAAGGCCTAGAAAAGTTGTTAGATCTGGCCGTCCACGAAAGGATTTTAATCCTGTTCCTCAAGCAGCTTTTGATTTTGAAATGAATGCCCAAGAAGAATTGAATCGTGAAATAAATGTTGAAGAGTGTATAACTGAATCGGTTGTTTCATATAATTCAACATCAACGCTAAGACGATCATCTCGCATTTCACAATGCAGTTCGAGATTAAATGATGTTCAGGAGTCGTGGCCAGTTTTTAGCCCAATTACTCAACGTTGTGATCGTACACATTTTGGATTAGGATGTGGTGCCAAAGGTGCAAACCATATGCCTATTTATTATGACTCTTTGCCAAAGGTTAAATGATATTCAGAAAATATAATATATTTATATAGGATGATGTTCGATGCAAATATTGCAAGGCTAATCTATTACCATCCGAAGCAGTTGGGAACACTGCTTTCTCTAAATGTTGTGCAAAAGGCCGTGTGAGTATGCCTGAAAAGTATTCATCTTTGCAAGATATACCTATTGAATTGTTCGTCATTTTTAATGATCCGACAAGATTTGAACAACGTGATAATATTTTAAAACATTCAATGCTCTATAATGATCAATTAGCATTTGGCCACATACAAATTCAACGACAACGAGATTTTGCTGAGTCACATAAGATCGTTAAATGTAATAACATGATCAACTATTTGTTATGGGATTTTAACCCACCTGGAGGTGGCGAGCAGCCTTTGTTACGTGGTCAGCTATTTACAATTCCCGCTAATGAAGCAGCAAATAGATTGAATGAAATTGCAAACGATGTCGAATTAGACGTTAGCTTTCTATATTTTTAAACGTATAAAATATTTTTAGCAACAATTGTTAATCGTTTTGCATAACATTTTACGTGACTATCATCCATTTTCTACATTATATCGCATTGCTTCAGAAACTTATAGCAATTTAATTGAAGAAGAACAGATAAATTTCCGAATGTTAGTTATTGATACCAATAAAATTGGAGTTGAACGTATTCGACAAGATGATGAAATTCAGCCAATTGATATTGATCCTCAAGATGTTCAAGCATTACGGCGAATTCATCCTGGTAGACTTGAAGTGCAAACAGCTGCTGGAAGTCGCCAAATAGCACAAGTTTTATATTAAGCTATGCACATTTCTATTCATAATTTATGCAGATTTATTTGGATACTGGGGCTAATGTACCTGACTCGTTACACTATGACGTTATTCTAAAAGGTCGTCAAGGAACCGGTCAAGTTAAAATGTCTTGGTGGGACAGGAATATAGATCCTACTCTGTTTCCTTTATTATTTTCAAAAGGGCAATGTGGTTTCGGTATGAAATTTATTTGACGATAATATTTTATTTCTTAGAGAATGGAATAAATTTAAACCTTCGACCAGGAGAAGAGTTGAATCGTGCCAATCAACTTGTGGATAATGAAGGTGAAGAAGTAGAAGTATCTGAAGAACTTGGAGAAGGTGAAGAGTTTTTGGATCCTGTTTTTGAGGCACGCCAACATAGTCGCGATATGGTGTCAAGATCCCAGTATATTAGATATATGTTCCATCAGAGAGGATCATGGCGAGATTCGCATTGGTTATGGAACTGGGGACAACTTGCTCAATTATATGTTATTGCCTATAACAATCGGGTGGAAGCCCAGAAAGTGCAATATATTAAAACATTGCAAGGGAGAACAAGATTTGTTCGTCCTGGAGCTTTGCTTAACTGGCTTGAAAAATTACGTGATCAGCAAGGTTTTTCTATTACTCATTCTATTTAAACGATTGTCTAGGTTTAAAAGGACCAATTGGACAAATATATATGACGAATGAGCATTTTCGAGGCTCTATTCAATTTTATCAGAAACAGTATGGTAATTGTATGACAATATGCAGGGAGATTGGTTCTGTTGATCTGTTAATTACATTTACCATGAATCCCGAAGCCGAAGAACTTAGACGCATGATACCTGATGGATATTCATGGGCTGATAGACCAATGGAAGTTTGCAGATTATTCATTGATAAATTACATGAACTGCAATGCGACTTAACACAGCGTGAAGTTATGGGTCCAGTTAAGGGTTGGTTCTGGAGCCTGGAACATCAAAAACGGTATCTTATAAATATTAAAAGTCAAATATTTTTTAGCGGTCTGCCACATGTGCATTTTGCTGTTATTCTTGATTGGGACCGCATGCGTACACAAGGCTGTATATTCACAAAAGAAGACTATATGGATCAGTACATTTGTGCTGAAATTCCTGACTTGCCTAATGAAAGTGATCAGTCTCAATCGGCTCAGTTACAGCGAGAACTCTATAGAGTTATCGTTAGCGCAAATATTCATAAATGTGATAAACGCTGTTTAAGAGATGGTCGTTGCAAACAACGCTTTCCAGTTTGCTGATCTTAATTTTTGAGTAATATTTTATTTTAGAAAAAATATTCAGATGACAATAAATATTCGGATAATGCATATCCTGATTATAGACGAAGGGCTCCAGCCCCAAATGAAGAAGAACGGAAAAAAGATCCTCTGATCTATGGAAACGCACATTCATATACAGATAGATATGGGCAGCAACATTTTATTACAAATACAAATGTAGTGCCTTATAGCCCATTTCTTTCTTCTAAATACAAGGCGCAGTAAGTTTTTTCTGTTTATGTTGAATAATTTCTTTAGTATTAACGTTGAACTTGTGGCAGGCGATGGAAGTGTAAAATATATTTGTAAATATACGATGAAAGGAGCCGATATGGCTTTTATAAAAATTCAAGCAGAAGGATTTGAAGGAAATGCTTTGAGATTTGATCAATTTCATCAAATTCGGTTGGCTCGATATATAACACCAATGGAAGCATTTTTATCGATTTGGGGTGTGCCTTTAGTGAAAAAATCACATCAGGTTTATAAAATATTATTTTAAATATAATAAATAAAGGTTGATGAATTGGATCTTCATGGTCCAGAAGGACATAAAGTTGCCTTTCAAGAAGGTGAGGAGGAAATAATTGGTGAAAGATTATTAGCGCAAAGAGAAGCTGGAGAAGAGCGACTAACACAATTGACTTCTTATTTTGCGTTTAATAGAGAACTTAAAGAAAAAGGAAAACCCAGACTTTGCTTGACATATGCAAAAGCATATCGACGTTTGAGATATGATAAAATTAAGAAATCATGGAATTTTTACGTTGACCAAAGTGTTGTTAGAAAAAAACTTTGCAGAATGCGGACTGTTTCGCCAACAAATAAAGATCTTTTGGTTAGTTTTTTGGCAGATTTTAGATAATATAATTCAGGCTATTCGTATTCTGTTGACAACCGTTGAGGACCCAACATGTTGGGATGACTTACGAACATTTAATGGACAATTGTATTTTAATTTTATTGAAGCGGCAAAAGCACGAGGCTTATTAGATGATGATAATATTTGGAAAGAAACAATTGCTGAAGCTTTTGGCTCTCAGAAAAGAGTTCGACAGCGAATTCGTTGGCTCGCCTTATTTTTTGGATCAGCCAATTTGTCAAACCCCACAGCGTTACTTGATTATGTGTTGGGACTTAAAGAAGACTGGCTTGTCGGTACTCGAGTTGCTGGAAAAAGTTTTGAAGCAAGAAAAGAATATGTTCTCAACGCTCTTGAGTGGTTTTTAAGGGTTAATGGTGTCAGGCCAGATGAACTAGAACGTGATGATGATACATATCAATCAGCCTGTGAAAAAATCGGCTTACCTCGACCAACATGTAGAAATATACAACCAGAACTTTTAATTCAGGTTGTAAATAAATATTTAAATTTATTCAGAAAATATAGGCTGAAATTGATGCTGATACAATGCTCAACAACAACGTTGATCCTATTTTATTGGAAAAAAATCAACGAAAAAATAAACAGAGATACTATCTTGATCTTTATTTGTCCGATCCTCAGCCGAATGATGAACAAAAAGCAATTATTGAGGAAATAAAAGCTGGAATGCAAAGTGCACGTTATGTAATAGATGGGGAATCGCGTGAATTTGCACCAAATATTCCAAGATTCTTTTTCATTACTGGTGAAGGTGGATCTGGAAAGACATTTACTTACAATGTTAGTTGATAATAATGAATATATCATTTATTAAGTTTAGAAACTTATCGAATTATTGTTTGCAAGTGGCTTCCGTGTGTTACCAATGGCAAGCACCGGAATTGCGGCGGAGTTGTTGCATACTGGTGCGACAGTGCATAAACGATTGTGTCGACAGCGGAATGTGGATGCTTCAACGTATCCTAATGTTGAGTATCAAAGCATGTATGCTGAGGTTTTGCGAAATATTCACGGATTCATTATTGACGAAGTGAGTATGCAACATCGCGATGTCTTGGATTTTGTTGATCGATTGTTGCGCTCTATTGCTCCTCCAAATTTACAATCATCACCGTTTGGTGGCAAGGTTATATTTTAAAATAAGTATATTGTGTGTCGGTTTTCGGTTTTATTTTTTATTTAAGTTAGGTAAGCGCCCAATGATGCTGATATTTTAGAAATATCAGTCGGAGGGTTGCCCCCAAAGAGGAAGCCTTCGCGCGGCGGTGGGTGTCAGTAGGTTACACAGAGGGATAATACAAGGAAACTCAGCTGTAACTGAAGCGAATTCCTCGGAATACGAAAGATGGTGAAATTGCTGCCTAGAATAAAGGCACGGCATATTACTATATTTATTCCATGATTGGAGATTTACTTCAGGTTGATAAATGTTTGGACAAAAAGCTTAAATATTTAAATGCACGTTGGATTGTAAAATTGATATAAGGTTCTGGGTTAGTAGCCTTAGGCTTTTGCCAGTGAGGGTGATCCATTAAAACCCTGCGAATGAGGAATTACTGACCTTTGTCAGTATTGTTAGAAAATTTTATAAGATAATAAGAATAGATTGAGATAAAACCAATACACCAAGATATTTTGTGTCATTATTTATTCATATCTTTTAGTGCGTCGTGCTTGGTGGTGACTGGAAACAATTAATGCCAGTTGTTGTTGGAGGAAATAGTTTACAACAATTTGACGCATCAGTTAAAAATGTGGATTTATTCAACAAAAATTTTGTAACTCGTAAATTACACAAAAATCAACGCCTTGAAAAAGGACAAGAGCAATATCGACAATTCCTTAAGTGTGTAGGAACGGGAGTTCTCAATGACGCAGAAGATCGTGTGAGAATACCGGCTAAGATGCACACAAACTCTAAAGAAGAGCTTATTGACTTTGTTTTTCCACATGAGTTATTAGATAATTCTGTAGCACAATGGAAAGAAATATGTGGACGAGCAATTCTTTGCCCTCTTAACAATGAAACGTTTGAAATTAATAATATTATTATGGTAGGAATATATTAATAAAGTTATGAGCATAAAATTTAGGATCGAATCTCTGGACAAGAACAGACTTATTATGGTATAACAACGCCTATTATGAGCGAATCTGCAGAAGATGAATTAGTTAATAATATATCTGATGTGGATTATGAAAACTTAATTCGGTTAACACCTGCTGGAGTACCTGAGCATACGCTTAGAATAAAAGTTGGAGCAGTAATGATGCTACTTATTAATTTATCTGTATCAAATGGCTTATGCAACGGTACAAGACTCCAAATATTGAGACTCGGACGCAATATGTTGTATTGTCGAGTCTTAACTGGATCAAGCAAAGGAAATTTTATTGAAATATTTCGGACAAGATTTTTGTTTGGTGGCGATCCAAAAGCACCAAGAGAAGGAATGCTTCGTTGTGAACGAATCCAGTTTCCGCTACGTCCAGGTGCAGCTATGACAATAAATAAAGCGCAAGGTATAAAAATGTGTAATGATTTATTCAAATTTAATTTAGGCCAAACGCTTTCGCGTGTTGGAATTGTTATAAATACATCTCAATGCTTTTCGCACGGACATTTATATGTAGCCCTATCTCGTGCTCGAGACGTTGACAATGTCCTTATTCTAACTAAAAGAGCTGATAGACGTGTGAAAAATCCTGTTGTTCAGGCCATAATTGATAAAGATGATTTTGATGAAATTGGTCCTATTGATCGAACAGATCCAGTCAGTAAATATATTATTTTATAAATATAATGCTTTCAGATGTTTCAACAAGAAGATTTTAATGAATCTGATACAGAAGAACCTGTGAATATAGTTAGAATTCCACATTCACAAAATGCTGAAAGACCTAATGTAGCCTGCTCAAAAGCAGTTGTTCGTGCAACGCTTGATTTGCCTATTACAGCAAAAAAAGAACATTTGCTTAAAATTAATGTTATACGAAAACACTTGACATCGGTTGAATCAGATGTCATTACTACTGTAATGCAATCAAATTTGGAGAACAAAATACATGATGAAATTCTAAGAGCTTGTCAACCAGAAATGGACATGCTATTAGAAGCAATGCAATCTATAATTGAGAATATCGGAGTTATGAATTATGGAGACGTAATTCATTCTGAAACATTCGGCGAACTACAGAAGATTGCAAAAGGTTTTTATTAAAATTTTTATTGACAAAAGCTGTATTTAATGAATTTTAGTAATTGTTCACATGTTTGCTCCACAAGTGATTGGGAGTCGTAGCACAAATGAAGATAAATTAGCTTTGACAGCATGCTGTTCAAAAGCATTGGATATAATGAGAGAAAAGGACTTTACGTCAATAGTAATTTTAAAAGTATTAATATATTATTTATTTTTAGTCCTTTCCTTGTGGGGCATTTTTATATCCTAGAGGTGAAGCAGCAAAAATAATTGTTGAATCGTTATTAGGCTGGATTTCGCGAAATGAAGATTATTTGCCTAAATTGTCAAAGATATTTTTGGTAGTACCGTCAAGAAACGATGAACTTCTTTATAAGGATTCATTGGAAAAGGTTGAACTTTTTAATTAGCATCATTATCTGTTTTAGGCTAAAAGTCAATTACGTATTACTGCTAAGCATAGTATACAACAAGATCATATTGAAAATATTTGTGACAATGCACATAGTGAAAATTTGAATATACCACGTGCTCTTCTTGATAATGTAATTGGAGATGGTGACTGCCTCTTTAGATCTATAATTAGAGCACTGCATGGTGGATCTGAACAACAAGATCTACAAAATGATCAACAACAAATTCTTAGAAGACTAATAGCTCGCAGTTATCAGCGTGATATTGCGAGAGCTACAGATGAAGAAGTGGCAATATTAGTTAATGAGGTAGAATGGAACGCAGAACATATTCAGAGAGCTGGGTTGCTCTTAGATGAGCTTAATCTAAGAGCCTCTTTAAGACGTTATAGCATCCATATGATGCACTCGTCAAATTATGATGATACACGATGGGGCTCACATCTTGAAGTTCGATATGCAGAAATTGTACTGAACAGGAATATAATGATTGTGGAAAACCGGAGAGAATTAGTCGGAAATGCATGGCGGGAACTTGACGGAGTTTATGAAGCAATTTTTCTGGGAAATCATGAAATAAACATTGCTGATTTGGTAAATATTTAATCATTGGCTACATAATATTTAATTAGGGTCTTGCTCGATTCACCGAATACAGTCAAATTTTTGACGTGTTGCGCCAACTTAATATGATCGATGTAATTGTGCTTAGGCGAAGTGGATCTCATTATAGACCCATCTATATGGTATTTTGATTTTTATTTAATCGTTAATATTATATTCAGCACCCCATGGATGAACAACAAAGACAGATAAATCTGAATTTGTTGATGAACATTTTACACGATGTCCCTGATGAACCATGGAATGAATAATATTTAAAAATATTTTGTTTTGTTAAAATATCGATTTTTTTGTTTTTAGTAAATTTTTATTCGAAAAGTTTTTTGTTTTAGTAGGTTTTACTTTATGGAGTCTTAGTATTTCCAGGGATCCATTAGAATTCGTTTAAGTATGTGAAGAGTCAGAATTAGAAACGAAAAATGGTGATAGTTCTGCCTAGTACGGAAGGAAAGAAAATGAAAAAAATTTTCTCGATGTTGGAGAATTTTATTTATACCTTTAAGGTTTAAAAGCCCCAGCATATGGCATTCTCCTTCTACTATGATTGGTAGCAGGTTGCTAAAGCCTTAGCACGCAAGTGCAGGTGTCTGTCGGGGCGCAAAATACGTTTATATGACTTGAATACCGATCAAGGGATTTTTTCGGATGCAATTGCGTCTGATTAAATATAGCCTTGGTCGGATGATGTCTTTTTTAAATGCTATAGACTTGTTTATTTCCAGATTTTACATACAGTATAGGGACCAATTTTCAAATTGAATGAGACATTGATTTGTAAATTGAATGGGGAATAAATGCGTAATTAATCGAAGAATTGAAATGAAAATCTGTGTATAAAATCAGTCTCTATTTAATAAAAATATAATCAGAAACCTGCACTGGTCATACCCCTTTAAATTTTGAAAAAACTGAAAATTTTTGAATTTTCAAAAAATCGACCCTAAGACCCCCAAACTTTAAGTTTTTCAGAAATTTTTTAATATCAAAAAATTTCTAATTTTTTCTTTATTTAATAATTCGAAGTTGGTTTGAATCAGAGCAAAACTCACAAAGTTATGGCCGATTTAAATTTTTCCAAAATATTTCATAAGGGGTAACCCTTTGAAAAATTTTGAGTAAATTTTTTTCAAGAAAATTTTCTAATTTTTGGCCATAATAGGTTTTAATGATCGTTGATAACGGATCCGTTGTCCGTTTATTTAAAAAAATTTTTCCTCCAAGTTAGAGGCCAAAAAGTTTCACTCATGGCCTGAAGTTGTGGAGACCCAAGATTTGGTCACTCATAAATTTGTACAAAATGGTCAGAAATTTTTTCTGATTTTATTTTTATACTCAGCTCATTAAGTGCTTACATTTGATATATAATTTGGGCAGGTTTTAAAATTTTTGGTAAAGTTGAGATTTCGGCCAAAAATTTTGCTCGATTTTTTCAAAAAATTTTTTGAAAAATCATAACTTCGTTTGTTTTTGGGATTTTGGAAAAGTTTAAAGTTTATTATGTGTATAAAATCTGGCTTTATTTTAAAAAATTAATCAAAAACCTACACTGCTTATACCCGTTTAAATTTTGAAAAAACCAAAAATTTATGATTTTTCAAAAAATCGACACTTAGACCCTCTAACCTTAAATTTTTCAGAAATTTTTGTACATTAAAAAATTTCTAATTTTTTACTCTATTTAATATTTTTGTTTGGTTCGCATTGGACCATAACTCACAAAGTTATGGTAGATCAAAGTTTTTCGGAAATATTTAATAAGGGGTACCCCTTTGAAAAATTTTTGTAAATTTTTTTTGAGAAAATTTTCTAATTTTTGGCCATAATAGGTTTTAATAGACGGGGATAACGTTGCCGGAGGCAACCGCAAGAAATTAAAAATATTTTTTTAAATTCGGAACGCGTTGTCGGAGGCAGGAAAACATGCGGGCCAAAGGCCCGCATGTTTTTTATGACTTAAATGTAAAAATTTATAACTTTTGAAGTATTAGACATAGAAAGATGATTGAGGTGTCATTCGATGGGGAATTGAATGAGGAGTTGAATGAAAATATTTTCAAAGGTGTCACTTGAGTCTGAGAATGGACATTTGAGTCTGAAATTTTCAATTACTGGGAAATTAACCCAAATTGAATTATTTTAACTGTAATAACGCTGGAGTCAGCCTTTATACCCAAAAAGCTTATTTACATGTCAGCAATTCGCGCCGAACGCTGGTTATCTATATATAATAGTAAAAAGGCACTCAGCTAAAAAAAAGTCCTTCGGAAGTTTGAGAGGTCGTAGAGGGGTGGGGTTTTTTGCTATAGATGCGCAATACTATGTAGTTTTCAGGAAAACCTCCAAAAGTTGGGGGAAAGGGGCGAGTTTTTTAGATATTTCGAAAAAACATGAAATTGCGAAATTTTGATGGGAAATTTGAATGTGAAGACGAAATCGGGCAATGTTGAGTCAGTTACAAGGTATCATCTAGAGCATATTTCGAATATGATAGAAAAAGAGTTGAAGTCGTTCTGACAACTTGAAGGGTAGATGTGCTGTTTACAAGCTTTTATGTCAAAGTGGTAACTTTGGATTTAAGGTGTTTAGAGGAATGGGAGCAAAAAGTGGTTGGGAGAAAAGTTGTAGAGCGTTGTGGGTTTCATAAGAAAAAAGTTGGTTTCAGGTTGATTGGACTAACAGAAAAAAAGATATGGAGTAAAAAGTGCATTTTTGAGGAGAATGTGTAAAGTTATCTTAACTATATTTTGTTTTGGAGATAGCAAAAAAGTTTTGGAAGATGGAAGATAGAGAATTAAATTCTGCATCGAATAAGGTTTGTTTTATGCTTTTTCGACTTTTTTTGAAAAAGTTATGATTTTTTAAAAAAATTAAAATTTTGGGGAAAACTTTTTAATTTTGACGATCTAGACCGTCCGATCTGGAAAGTTAAGCAACGGTGAGGCGTTTTTTGTAACTTTTGAAGTAGTTATTGGAAAAATATGATTGAGGTGTCATTCGACGTGTAAAAATCAAGCGAATTTTTTGAAAATTTTTTGAAGGGGTCACTTGAGTCTGAGGGTGGAATATTTGAGTCTGAAGGCTAAAATCAGTGGAAATGAATTTAAAAAATTCTAAAAATTAATAAGAATATTAAAAAATAAATTTTTAGTAAAAAAGACACTTGAGTCTCACTTATAACTCTCAGTCTGATACTGAAAGATTTTGTAAATATATAAATGTTAACAAATGAGCTATTATTCTAATTTCCGAATTTTAAATCCGAAAATAGCGTGGCCCTCTTTATGGTTTTCAATTTTTAGAAGCCATTCGACTCGGCCTGATCAAGTCTGATTTCGGTGTTGTTGGTGTCAGTCGACGCATCTCGGCTATTCTTTCGAATGCTCTATTAACCTCATTTTTGAATTTTTAATTCAAAAACAGCTTGGTCCCCCTATGGTTTTCAATATTCGAAAGCCTGTAACTCGGCTCGATCATGTCAGATTTCGGTAATTAAATTAACATAAAACAAAGCTTATTAGATGCAGAATTTAATTCTCTATCTTTCATCTCCCAACAATTTTCGTCTAACTCTGAAATAAAACATAGTTAAGGTCACTTTTACACATTCTCTTCAAAAATTCACTTTTTACTCCATATCTTTTTTTCTTTTAATCCAATCAACTTGAAACCAACTTTTTTCTTAAGAAACCCAACATGCTCTACAACTTCTCTCCCAACAACTTTTTTCTATCTCGTCGATAAACACCTTAAATCCTTAGTTACCACTTTGACAAAAAAGTTGTCAACAGGCACATCTACCCTCCCCGTCGTCCGAACGACTTCAACTCTTTTTCTATCATATTCTACATGTTGTGGTGCTTCAACCTTGTAACTGACCCAACTTCCCCCGACTTCATCTTTATATTCAAATTTCACTCCAAAGTTTCGAAAAAACACGTTTTTTCGAAATATCTAAAAAATTCGCCCCTTTCTCCCAACTTTTCGGATTTTTCCTGAAAACTACATTAAATTTCCCACCTATAGAAAAAAACCCCACCCCTCTACGACCTCTCAAACTTCCGGAGGACTTTTTTTTAGCTGAGTGCCTTGTTACTATTATATATAGATAACCAGCGTTCGGCGCGAATTGCTGAGTCCGTTTGATTACTTTTGGGTATTAAGGCTGACTCCAGCGTTATTACAATTTAAATAAAGCAATTTCCGTTAAGTTCCCAGTATTTATAATCTTCAGACTCAGATGTCCGTTCTCAGACTCAAGTGACACCTATGAAAATATCTTCATTCAACTCCTTATTCAATTCTCAATCGAATGACACCTCAAGCATATTTGTACGACTAATACTTCAAAAGTTATAAACTTTTGAATTTAACTCATAAAAAACATGCGGGCCTTCGGCCCGCATGTTTTCTGCAACGCGTTCCGAATTTTTAAAAAAATATTTTTATTTTCGTCGGTTGCCTCCGGCAACGCGTTCCGAATTAAAAAAATTTTTATTTCCGGCGGTTGCCTCCGGCAACGCGTTATCTGCAACGCGTTCCGAATTTTAAAAAATAATTTTTATTTCCGGCGGTTGCCTCCGGCAACGCGTTATCTGCAACGCGTTCCGAATTAAAAAAAAAAAGTTTTATTTCCGGCGGTTGCCTCCGGCAACGCGTTATCTGCAACGCGTTCCGAATTTTAATAATTTTTATTTCCGGCGGTTGCCTCCGGCAACGCGTTTTCTGCAGCGCGTTCCGTTTCTGAAAAAATATTTTTTAATTTCTGGCGGTTGCCTCCGGCAACGCGTTCAAGGCATCGCGAATAACATTAAAATTATTTTTCAGAAAAGTATTAAAAATTAGCATTTTTACAAAATTTTCAGTTTCAGACTGAAAGTTATAAATGAAACTCAAGTGTCCTTTTTAGTAAAAATTCATTTTTTAATATTAACACTAATTTTTAGAATTTTTAAAATTAATTTCCACTGATTTTCACCTTCAGACTCAAATATCACACCCCCAGACTCAAGTGACCCCTTCAAAAATATTTTTAAAAAATTCCATTTATTTTTGCCTATCGAACGACACCTTAATCATATTTTTCCGATAACTACTTCAAAAGTTACAAAAAACGCTTCACCGTTGCTTAACTTTCCAGATCGGACGGTCTAGATCGTCAAATTTAAAAATTTTTTCCCAAAATTTTTATTTCTTAAAAAATTCATAACTCGGTGCAGAAAACTCATTTTAACATAAAACAAAGCTTATTCGATGCAGAATTAAATTCTCTATCTTTCATCTCCCAACACTTTTTGTCTAATTCCAAAACAAAATATAGTTAAGGTCAACTTTATACATTTTCCTCAAAAATGCACTTTTTACTCCATATCTTTTTTTCTGTTAATCCAATCAAATTGAAACAAACTTTTTTCTTAAGAAACCGACCACGCTCTACAACTTTTCTCCCAACCACTGTTTGCTCAGACCCCTCTAAACACCTTAAATCCTTAGGTACCACTTTGACAAAAAAGTTGTCAACAGGCACATCTACCCTCCCCGTTGTCCGAACGACTTCAACTCTTTTTCTATCATATTCTCCATGTTGTGGTGCTTCAACCTTGTAACTGACCCAACTTTCCCCGACATCGTCTTCATACTCATTTCCGACCTCAAAGTTTCGAAAAAACATGTTTTTTCAAAATATCTAATTTTTTCTCCATTGGACCCCAACTTTTGGAGGTTTTCCTGAAAACTACATTGTATTGCGCATCTATAGCAAAAAACCCCACCCCTTTACACCCACTCAAAAGCTCTGGGGACTTTTTTTTAGCTGACTGCCTTTTTACTATTATATATAGATAACCAGCGTTCGGCGCGAATTGCTGAGTAGTTTTAATAGCTTTTGGGTATAAAGGCTGACTCTAGCGTTATTACAACTCGTTTAAACTAATTTGGATCAATTTCCCACTAGTTGAAAACTTCAGACTCAAATGTCCAACCCTCAGACTCAAGTGGCACCTTTGAAAATATCCTCATTCAACTCCTCATTCAATTCCCCATCGAATGACACCTCAACCATCTTTCTATGACTAATACATCATGAGTTACAATTTTATGAAAAAACTCAAAAAATTTAAAAATAATTATGCGGGCCTTCGGCCCGCATTTAATTTTTGCTCGCTAATATTATTAAATTAGCGGTCAAAAATACGGGGCCTTCGGCCCCGTATTTTTTACAAACGGGTAATGCGTTTATTGTAACGCATCCCTTATTTTTAAAATAGAATTAAATTCTCGCGGCTGCCTCCGGCAACGCGTTTTCTGCAACGCGTTCCAATTTCCTCAAAAAATAATTTTTAATTCTGGCGTTTGCCTCCGGCAACGCGTTTTCTGCAGCGCGTTCCAATTTCCTCAAAAAATAATTTTTAATTCTGGCGGTTGCCTCCGGCAACGCGTTTTCTGCAATGTGTTACGAATTTTTTAAATTAAATTAAACGTAAAATTAACTTATAAATTAATTTGCCTTATTTTTATAAAATTTTATAAAAATTTTCAGTCCCAGACTCAAAATTAAAATGAGACTCAAGTGTCCTTTTTCTTAAAAATTCTCATTTTAATATTCCCTTTAATTTTCAGAATTTTTTAAATTCAGTTCCACTGATTTTTACCTTAAGACTCAAATATTCTACCCTCAGACTCAAGTGACCCCTTCAAAAATATTTTCAAAAAATTCGCCTGATTTTTCCACGTCGAATGACACTTCAATCATATTTTTCCAATAACTACTTCAAAAGTTACAAAAAACGCCTCACCGTTGCTTAACTTTCCAGATCGGACGGTCTAGATCGTCAAATTTAAAAATTTTTTCCCAAAATTTTAATTTTTTAAAAAATTCATAACTCGTTGCAAAAAACTCAAATTAACATAAAACAAAGCTTATTCGATGCAGAATTTAATTCTCTATCTTTCATCTCCCAACACTTTTCTTCTAACTCCAAAATAAGATATAGTTAATGTCACTTTTATGCAACCTCCTCAAAAATGCGCTTTTTACTCCATATCTTTTTTTCTGTTAATCCAATCAACTTGAAACAAACTTTTTTCTTATGAAATCCACCACGCTCTACAACTTTTCTCCCAAACACTTTTTGATCAGACCCCTCTAAATACCTTAAATCCAAAGTTACCACTTTGACATAAAAGTTTGTAAACAGCATATCTACCCTTCCCGTTGTCAGAACGACTTCAACTCTTTTTCTATCATATTCGAAATATGCTCTAGATGATACCTTGTAACTGACCCAACTTTCCCCGACTTCGTCTTCATACTCAAATTTCACTTCAAAGATTCGAAAAAACACGTTTTTTCAAAATATCTAAAAAATTCGCCCCTTTCCCCCCACTTTTCGGATTTTTCCTGAAAACTACATTGTATTGCGCATCTATAGCAAAAAACCCCACCCCTTTACACCCACTCAAAAGCTCTGGGGACTTTTTTTTAGCTGAGTGCCTTTTTACTGTTATATATAGATAAACCAGCGTTCGGCGCGAATTGCTGAGTAGTTTTAATAGCTTTTGGGTATAAAGGCTGACTCCAGCGTTATTACAATTTAAATAAAGCAATTTCCGTTAATTTCCCAGTATTTATAATCTTCAGACTCAAATGTCCGTTCTCAGACTCAAGTGACACCTTTGAAAATATTTTCATTCAACTCCTCATTCAATTCCGCATCGAATGACACCTCAACCATCTTTCTATAACTAATACTTCAAAAGTTATAAATTTTTTACATTTAGGTCATAAATAAACATGCGGGCCTTCGGCCCGCATGTTTTCTGCAACGCGTTCCGGTTTTCTCAAAAAAATAATTTTTAATCTGGCGGTTGCCTCCGGCAACGCGTTTTCTGCAACGCGTTCCGTATTTTTAAAAATAATTTTTAATTCTGGCGGTTGCCTCCGGCAACGCGTTTTCTGCAACGCGTTCCGGTTTCCTCAAAAAAATAATTTTTAATCTGGCGGTTGCCTCCGGCAACGCGTTTTCTGCAACGCGTTCCGTATTTTTAAAAATAATTTTTAATTCTGGCGGTTGCCTCCGGCAACGCGTTTTCTGCAACGCGTTCCGGTTTCCTCAAAAAAATAATTTTTAATCTGGCGGTTGCCTCCGGCAACGCGTTTTCTGCAACGCGTTCCGTATTTTTAAAAATAATTTTTAATTCTGGCGGTTGCCTCCGGCAACGCGTTTTCTGCAACGCGTTCCGGTTTCCTCAAAAAATAATTTTTAATCTGGCGGTTGCCTCCGGCAACGCGTTTTCTGCAACGTGTTCCGTATTTTTAAAAAATAATTTTTAATTCTGGCGGTTGCCTCCGGCAACGCGTTTTCTGCAACGCGTTCCGGTTTCCTCAAAAAATAATTTTTAATCTGGCGGTTGCCTCCGGCAACGCGTTTTCTGCAACGTGTTCCGTATTTTTAAAAAATAATTTTTAATTCTGGCGGTTGCCTCCGGCAACGCGTTTTCTGCAACGCGTTCCGGTTTCCTCAAAAAATAATTTTTAATCTGGCGGTTGCCTCCGGCAACGCGTTTTCTGCAACGTGTTCCGTATTTTTAAAAAATAATTTTTAATTCTGGCGGTTGCCTCCGGCAACGCGTTTTCTGCAACGCGTTCCGGTTTCCTCAAAAAATAATTTTTAATCTGGCGGTTGCCTCCGGCAACGCGTTTTCTGCAACGCGTTCCGGTTTCCTCAAAAAAATAATTTTTAATCTGGCGGTTGCCTCCGGCAACGCGTTTTCTGCAACGCGTTCCGTATTTTTAAAAATAATTTTTAATTCTGGCGGTTGCCTCCGGCAACGCGTTTTCTGCAACGCGTTCCGGTTTCCTCAAAAAAATAATTTTTAATCTGGCGGTTGCCTCCGGCAACGCGTTTTCTGCAACGCGTTCCGTATTTTTAAAAATAATTTTTAATTCTGGCGGTTGCCTCCGGCAACGCGTTTTCTGCAACGCGTTCCGGTTTCCTCAAAAAATAATTTTTAATCTGGCGGTTGCCTCCGGCAACGCGTTTTCTGCAACGCGTTCCGGTTTCCTCAAAAAATAATTTTTAATTCTGGCGGTTGCCTCCGGCAACGCGTTTTCTGCAACGTGTTCCGTATTTTTAAAAAATAATTTTTAATTCTGGCGGTTGCCTCCGGCAACGCGTTTTCTGCAACGCGTTCCGAATTAAAAAAAATAATTTTAAACTCTGGCGGTTGCCTCCGGCAACGCGTTTTCGCACAAATATTTTCGAAGATATATTAAAATTTAAAATTTTTATGAAAATTTGCAGTCCGAGACTGAAAGTTATAAACGAGACTCAAGTGTCCTTTTCATTAAAAATCCATATTTTAATATTCCCATTAATTTTTATAATTTTTAAAATTTATTTCCACTGATTTTACCCTTCAGACTCAAATATTCTACCCTCAGACTCAAGTGACCCCTTCAAAAATATTTTCAAAAAATTCGCTTTATTTTTACGAGTCGAATGACACCAAAATCATATTTTTCTGATAACTACTTCAAAAGTTACAAAAAACGCCTCAACGTTGCTTAACTTTCCAGATCGGACAGTCTAGATCGTCAAAATTAAAAAATTTTCCAAAAATTTTAATTTATTAAAAAATTCATAACTTTTTCAAAAAAAGTTGAAAAAGCATAAAACAAAGCTTATTCGATGCAGAATTTAATTCTCTATCTTTCATCTTCGAACACTTTTCAGCTATCTTCAAAATAAAATATAGTTAAAGTCAACTTTATACTTTCTCCTCAAAAACACGATTTTTACTCCATATCTTTTTTTCTGTTAATCCAATCAACTTTAAACCAACTTTTTTCTTAAGAAACCCATCACGCTCTAAAACTTTTCTCCCAACAACTTTTTTCTATCTCGTCGATAAACACCTTAAATCCAAAGTTACCACTTTGACATAAAAGTTTGTAAACAGCATATCTACCCTTCCCGTTGTCAGAACGACTTCAACTCTTTTTCTATCATATTAGAAATATGCTCTAGATGATACCTTGTAACTGACCCAACTTCCCCCGACTTCATCTTTACATTCAAATTTCACTTCAAAGTTTCGAAAAAACACGTTTTTTCAAAATATCTAAAAAACTCGCCCCTTTCCCCCAACTTTTGGAGGTTTTCCTGAAAACTACATAGTATTGCGCATCTATAGCAAAAAACCCCACCCCTCTACGACCTCTCAAACTTCCGGAGGACTTTTTTTTAGCTGAGTGCCTTGTTACTATTATATATAGATAACCAGCGTTCGGCGCGAATTGCTGACATGTAAATAAGCTTTTTGGGTATAAAGGCTGACTCCAGCGTTATTACAGTTAAAATAATTCAATTTGGGTTAATTTCCCAGTAATTGAAAATTTCAGACTCAAATGTCCATTCTCAGACTCAAGTGACACCTTTGAAAATATTTTCATTCAACTCCTCATTCAATTCCCCATCGAATGACACCTCAATCATCTTTCTATGTCTAATACTTCAAAAGTTATAAATTTTTACATTTAAGTCATAAAAAACATGCGGGCCTTTGGCCCGCATGTTTTCCTGCCTCCGACAACGCGTTCCGAATTTAAAAAAATATTTTTAATTTCTTGCGGTTGCCTCCGGCAACGTTATCCCCGTCTATTAAAACCTATTATGGCCAAAAATTAGAAAATTTTCTCAAAAAAAATTTACAAAAATTTTTCAAAGGGGTACCCCTTATTAAATATTTCCGAAAAACTTTGATCTACCATAACTTTGTGAGTTATGGTCCAATGCGAACCAAACAAAAATATTAAATAGAGTAAAAAATTAGAAATTTTTTAATGTACAAAAATTTCTGAAAAATTTAAGGTTAGAGGGTCTAAGTGTCGATTTTTTGAAAAATCATAAATTTTTGGTTTTTTCAAAATTTAAACGGGTATAAGCAGTGTAGGTTTTTGATTAATTTTTTAAAATAAAGCCAGATTTTATACACATAATAAACTTTAAACTTTTCCAAAATCCCAAAAACAAACGAAGTTATGATTTTTCAAAAAATTTTTTGAAAAAATCGAGCAAAATTTTTGGCCGAAATCTCAACTTTACCAAAAATTTTAAAACCTGCCCAAATTATATATCAAATGTAAGCACTTAATGAGCTGAGTATAAAAATAAAATCAGAAAAAATTTCTGACCATTTTGTACAAATTTATGAGTGACCAAATCTTGGGTCTCCACAACTTCAGGCCATGAGTGAAACTTTTTGGCCTCTAACTTGGAGGAAAAATTTTCAAAAATATTTTTAAAAAATTCGCTTGATTTTTACACGTCGAATGACACCTCAATCATATTTTTCCGATAACTACTTCAAAAGTTACAAAAAACGCCTCACCGTTGCTTAACTTTCCAGATCGGACGGTCTAGATCGTCAAAATTAAAAAGTTTTCCCCAAAATTTTAATTTCTTAAAAAATTAATAACTTTTTCAAAAAAAGTCGAAAAAGCATAAAACAAAGCTTATTCGATGCAGAATTTAATTCTCTATCTTCCATCTCCCAACACTTTTCTTTTAACTCCAAAACAAAATATAGTTAAGGGCGTTCGGCGCGAATTACTGAAATGTAAATAAGCTTTTTGGGTATAAAGGCTGACTCCAGCGTTATTACCATTAAAAGAATTCAATTTGTCATAATTTCCCAATATTTGAAAACTTCAGACTCAAATGTCCATTCTCAGACTCAAGTGACACTCTTAAAATTATCTTCATTCAACTCCTTATTCAATTCTCAATCGAATGACACCTCAACCATCTTTCTACGACTAATACATCAAAAGTTATAAAATTTTAAATTTAAGCATAAAATCGACATGCGGGCCTTCGGCCCGCATGTTTTCTGCAACGCGTTTCAAATTTAAAAAAATATTTTCAATTATGGCAGTTGCTTCCGGCAACGCGTTTTCTGCAACGCGTTGCGATTTCTTAAAAAATAATTTTAAAGTCTGGCGGTTGCCTCCGGCAACGCGTTTTCTGCAACGCGTTCCGAATTTTTAAAATATAATTTTTAATTCTGGCGGTTGCCTCCGGCAACGCGTTTTCTGCAACGCGTTCCAATTTCCGTAAAAAATAATTTTTAATTCCTGGCGGTTGCCTCCGGCAACGCGTTTTCTGCAACGCGTTCCAATTTCCGTAAAAAATAATTTTTAATTCCTGGCGGTTGCCTCCGGCAACGCGTTTTCTGCAACGCGTTCCAATTTCCGTAAAAAATAATTTTTAATTCCTGGCGGTTGCCTCCGGCAACCGCCAGGAATTAAATTAAACGTGAAATTAACTTCTAAATTAATTTGCCTTATTTTTATAAAATTTTATAAAAATTTTCAGTCCTAGACTAAAAGTTATAAATGAGACTCAAGTGTCCTTTTTAGTAAAAATTCATTTTTTAATATTCCCTTTAATTTTTACAATTTTTAAAGTTTATTTCCACTGATTTTAACCTTCAGACTCAAATATTCCAACCTCAGACTCAAGTGACCCCTTCAAAAATATTTTTAAAAAATTTGCTTGATTTTTCCACGTCGAATGACACCTTAATCATATTTTTCTGACAATTACTTCAAAAGTTACATAAAACAGCTCAGCGTTGCTTAACTTTCCAGATCGGACGGTTTAGAAAATATTTATTCAAATGTCCATTCTCAGACTCAAGTGACACTCTTAAAATTATCTTCATTCAACTCCTTATTCAATTCTCAATCGAATGACACCTCAACCATCTTTCTACGACTAATACATCAAAAGTTATAAACTTTTGAATTTAAGTCATAAAACATGCGGGCCTTCGGCCCGCATGCTTTCTGTAATGCGTTCGAATTTTAAAAAATAATTTTAGTTTCTGACGGTTGCCTCCGGCAACGCGTTATCTGCAACGCGTTACGAATTTTTAAAAAATAATTTAAATTTCCGGCGGTTGCCTCCGGCAACGGTTTTCTGCAACGCGTTCCGAATTCTTCGAAAAATAATTTAAATTTCCGGCGGTTGCCTCCGGCAACGATTTTATGCAACGCGTTCCGAATTCTTCGAAAAATAATTTAAATTTCCGGCGGTTGCCTCCGGCAACGCGTTATCTGCAACGCGTTCAGAATATAAATAAATAATTTTAGGTTCCGGCGGTTGCCTCCGGCAACGCGTTATCTGCAACGCGTTCAGAATATAAAAAAATAATTTTAGGTTCCGGCGGTTGCCTCCGGCAACGCGTTATCTGCAACGCGTTCAGAATATAAAAAATAATTTTAGGTTCCGGCGGTTGCCTCCGGCAACGCGTTATCTGCAACGCGTTCCGAATTTAAAAAAAAATATTTTTAATTTCCGGCGGTTGCCTCCGGCAACGCGTTATCTGCAACGCGTTCAGAATTTTTAAAAAATAATTTTTAATTCTGGCGGTTGCCTCCGGCAACGCGTTATCTGCAACGCGTTCAGAATATAAAAAAAATAATTTTAGGTTCCGCCGGTTGCCTCCGGCAACGCGTTTTCTGCAATTAAATATGAGACTCAAGTGTCCTTTTTCTTAAAAAGTTATTTTTTAATATTCCCTTAATTTTTAGAATTTTTAAAATTAATTTCCACTGATTTTAGCCTTCAGACTCAAATATACCACACTCAGACTCAAGTGACCCCTTCCAAAATATTTTTAAAAAATTCGCCTGATTTTTCCACGTCGAATGACACCTCATTCATATTTTTCCGATAACTACTTCAAAAGTTACAAAAAACACCTCACCGTTGCCTAACTTTCCAGATCGGACGGTCTAGATCGTCAAAATTAAAAAGTTTTCCCCAAAATTTTAATTTCTTAAAAAATTCATAACTTTTTCAAAAAAAAGTCGAAAAAGCATAAAACAAAGCTTATTCGATGCAGAATTTAATTCTCTATCTTCCATCTCCCAACACTTTTCTTTTAACTCCAAAACAAAATATAGTTAAGGTCAACTTTATACATTCTCCTCAAAAATGCACTTTTTGCTCCGTATCTTTTTTTCCTTTAATCCAATCAACTTGAAACCAACTTTTTTCTTAAGAAACCCACTACGCTCTACAACTTTTCTCCCAACGACTTTTTCCTATCTCGTCGATAAACACCTTAAATTCAAGGTTACCACTTTGACATAAAAGCTTGTAAACAGCATATCTACCCTTCAAGTTGTCAGAACGACTTCAACTCTTTTTCTATCATATTCGAAATATGCTCTAGATGTGCCCTCTCAACTGACCCAACTTCCCCCGACTTTATCTTTCATCTCAAATTTCACTTCAAAGTTTCGAAAAAACACGTTTTTTCAAAATATCTAAAAAATTCGCTTCTTGACCCCAACTTTTCGGATTTTTCCTGAAAACTACATTAAATTTCCCATCTATAGCAAAAAACCCCACCCCGATACACCCACTCAAAAGTTCTGGGGACTTTTTTTTAGCTGAGTGCCTTTTTATTATTATATATAGATAATTTTATAATTTAATGTATAATATATGTATAATATATGTATAATTTATTAATATATGTATAATAATAATTTTTTAAATTTTTGACTTATTTCACTGCCAATGTAAATAATTTCACAATCTAATTCTTCTGGATATTCAACTTTTTGTTTTTCTAACAATTTAATTTTATATCCAATTAAATTAATTTCCTTCCAATAACTCGATAAAAGTTTGTTTTTGTAACTTTCTATATTTTCTTTTAATAATTCTTTTTTATTTATTTTTTCTAAACCTTCTTCTAAAATCGAAGTTTCATAATAATTAGTATTCATAATAAAATCATTATTTAGGCGAATCTTAAATATAATAAATTTGTTTATATTGAATAAAATATATTAGATACTTGTTTTCCCAAGCTATTCAGAAATTTCTTAACAATTTCATTATTAGCAATTTCAATCAAAATTCGCGTTTTTAATTGAGAGTTAAATTTTGAACAATGATTTAGTTTAACAACAAAAACTTCATTAACAGTATTTACTTCAAGTTTACAAAACGATCCAGTATTCTTATAAATATAATCAACTATTTTATTTCCATGATTTACATTCATTATCAATACAAAACGTTCCTTTATTTGAATATTTTTCAAATATATAAATTCTCTTTTTTCTTCCCAATCAACTTTTATTTTTAATCCAACCTAAACCATTCTACCGTTGATTTGGATATTCAACAGAACAACCAAATATGAGAGAAGAATAATAATAAATTTATTCATCTTTAATTCTAAAATTAAAAATATTAATAATATACAAATAAAAGCTATTGAAATTATATTTAATGTTAAACTAAAAATTTTATTCAATTTTTAAAATAAAGACATGGGTTCGTTTTGTAATATTCTTACGGGTCTGGTAACAGTTAACAGTAAACAGTTAATTAAATCTATTTGTTTTAATTGATATTTAAATTTATTTAATGTTGGTGGATTAACTAAATATTGCTAAAGAAAAATATTTATGAGAATTTATAAATCTGGAATATGAATTTATGCTGAACATTTTATTATATTATAAATAGGGCGTGTCAAAACATGCAAATGCATATTTTGCATGAGGATATGCCATGAGCTGAAACGCTCAAAAATGGTGTTTTTACATCGGTACGAACATTAGGGACCGGGTTCCTATAGCATATTTTTGCATATTTCGGTACTTTCGTGCATATTTGCATATCGATGCATATTTTGGGAAATTTAGCATATTTTTACCTAAATTTGTGCATATTTTGGCATTTTTTGTGAAATTTTAGTAAAAATCGGGCAAAATTTTAAAAATTTAGGAATTTTTTGGGAAAAAAATTTTTCAATAAAAATTTTTCGAAAAAATTTTTTCAAAAAATTTTTCGCGATAATTTTTTTCAAAAAATTTTTTTGGTTAAACTTTAAGTTAATAAAATCATTTAGAAATGCTCTTAAACTGCAATTTAGATGCTAATTTAGTATTTTTTAAATTTAGATATTGATTTTTAAAGCATATTTTCATTATTTTTGCAGTATATTTAATGCATATTTTGCATATTTTGGTGCATATTTTGGACTTTTCGGTGCATATATATGCGCATATTTTGGGATTTTCCGTGCATATTTTGACACGCCCTAATTATAAATAATAAGATAAAAACGCAAACAGAACGTGTAGACTTAAACATAAATATTACCCATTTTTTAAAGTTCAATTAAATGCTAAGTATATGCATACAATAAAAAACAACGAGTACATACAAAATTTACTGATTGACTTTATTAATCGTAGATTTTGTACTTTTATTAAGCGGGAAAATAAATAAAATAGGACAAATTTTGAAATTTTTGTTGACCAAAATATTACAAATTACATATGATTAAATTCAAAAGAATCTGATCTTTGAATGTAATTGTGCATTTATATACAATTTTATGTACGAATTTTTACCCTTGTCACGTGTCAAAATCATAAAATGTTTGTGTTATTCTAAAAGACTAGTGTAAAGCATATAGCTATTTAATTCATAAATATATGCATAAGGCGGTTGATTATGTAACAAATCATTCCGCTGAACATAAAAAAGATAAGATTAAGGGGAAATAGTTAGCCCATTTCATCTTAATTACATTTAAAGTAATTTAACTATTTAAAAATTATTTTTATTCTTTTATTAAATGTCTAACATAGGGTTAAGGTTCTTAGAATAAAAAATGTAAGGTTCTTAGAATAAAAAATTCTCCTTTCATTGTTTTAAATATTCTCATTTCAATTTAAATAGAGGTTTTATAAATATTATGTCGGAATTCCGATCCTTTCAAGGTTAAAGAACAGAAGAATTGCCAAATACTCACTTTCTCTGCTCTATTCTAAAAATGTCAATACGGACGTGTTAAAAGTGCATATGCATCATATGTGAAGCTGATGTTTGTACCTAACATAGGTGAGGAAATGTCGCAGTCAAAAGGGCGGAGATTTTGGTATACTCGTAATTTTTCACTCTCTATTTTACCAAACTCCTCCCTTCAATGCTCCGTTTATAAGTCAGTCTGGACTGCCAATAAATTCATTTACATTTTAAATACATTACCATTTCAAGTCGTTTTTCTAATTGTTTGTCGTTGAGTTTTGCTCAATTAAGGAATGAATAAACATGTTTAAATTATAATTAATGTTATTTAGAAAATAATATAATATATTTTAATTAATATATGTATTCTGAACATTTTAAATTATAGTTAATATTATTCAGCTTACATGAAAGAGAAGTTTAGCCGCTGGTTAAGATTTGAACTTGCGTCTCCTCGTCTAATTATTACTAGGCGTTTACGCTCACCTCTTCTAGGGGCCTCTACTACTGAGCGACTAAAGCATCGTTATTCTTTAAGATCGCTTGACCCGCGTCTAAGCGTTCTAAATACTTTACGTGAATCACCTTACAATAGTTATAATTAATTATTCTTACTATTATTCATCATTACGGATGCTAGATGTAATGTCCTGTTCGGAAGAGTTGAATATTGCATTCGTTTACATCAATTTTTGGAATCCATTATAATGGATGCCCTTATTTCCAAAATTTAAATGTCAAAATTTCAAAATAAAAAAATTTAAGAAAGTTGTCTTCTTAGTTTTCCAAAATTTTCCAAAATTTTGCATACGGCGCTGAAAATCTATGGAATTTAGAAAGATTATGCAGGAATTTAGAGAATTTAGGAATTGCAGGAATTTAGAGAGATTATGAGAAATTAAGATTGGATTTAGTGGTTAACAGAATTATCGAGAGGATTTGGATGATTAAACGATTTGTGTAGAGTGTTTGTATTTTGGTATTAGGTGGATTTGATTAGAGTTTAGTTTAATGTCTACGGATTAACCGGTATTTTCCTTTGGTGTTTAAGAGGAATATTGGGGGATTTGAGGGTTTATTATTGATTGTGAGGGATTTGAGTGCTAATTGTTGATTAAGAGGGATATTGAGAAATTTGATAGTTACCCCCTGATATCGCTTTAAATTCCATTAATCTTTCTAAATTCACCAATAACCACCATAATAATATCTCCAAATCCTTCTTAATATTACAAATCCACCTCAATTCGCCGATATATTTTCCTGCCATAGATGGACCGTAAGTGTCAGTCCTCATGTACGGGTCCGCTAAAGTTGGCTAACCAAAGTTGCTAGTCCTTTTATTTGAAAAGTGATTAAAAATATTAAAATTCTCTTAGATTTTTTTAAAGATAAAACAAAAAAACAGCTTTAACTTTCAAAATTTCAGATGATTAAATTTAATTTTATAATTCTCATATATTTAATTATAATTTTGAAAATTCAATGCTACGGGAGACAGATTCTTGTCGATGTGAGAATTAGAGATGATTGGAAAGAAAAAAGAGAATTTATTTATTTAAAGAATGTTGAAATAAAGGATCGTTTTGTGTTGAAAGTAATTCATAAACAAAATAATCAACACGATAATTTTAATAAAAATATAGATGGATATTTGCGTTCAATTGCCCTAAATCTAGATAAAAATATGTTTGAAGTTGAACTATTTGATAAATCAGAATATTTTCCATCAGATCAATTAAAAAGGAAAATTTTGATTGAAATTACTAATAATGAAATAATTCAAAACTTTCTGCCTGGGTTTGAAAAAATGGTATAATTTCATTTTTAGAATTCTTATTCCATAAGTTACAACTAGCAGGCAAATTAAACATAACAACAAGGGAAAGGAAATTGGCCGCTCTATCTACTTTAATTTGTGTTAAATTTAAGGTACTCCGAAATAATCATTTTATTGAAAATAATAAATGCTATGAAACTTCAATATTGTATAATACTGAAAACAATTTTAACTTAGTTGAAGAAGCTATAGAAAATTACAAAGACAAACTTTTATTAAGTTATTGGACGGAAATTAATTTAATCGGATATAAAATTGAATTGCTAGAAAAACAAAAAGTTGAATATCGCAAAGAAGAATTAAAAAATAGAATCATTTACATCGGAAATAAAATAAGTAAATAGCTTTTTAAAATTTTTTTTGTTTAAATACCTAAAAATATACATATTATTCTTTATTATAATAGGAAAAAGAATTGAAGGAAATAAACGAAACTGTTTCAATTGTAGTTTTAAAATTACCATAAAATGGCATAGATACTTAAAAAAACATTATCTGTGCAATACATGTCATTGGTATCAAACTCATCATGGCAAAATGAGACCTGAAGGAAGTTTGTCTCAACTTAAAATGGTTTAAATTTATTTATTATAATTAAAAATGCTTTTATAAATGTATATATGAGTAGTTTTACATGTTGCGAGCATACTTAAATGACATTATTTGATCTTATTTATGTATATTGACTTTAATATTCTTCTAAATATCTAAGAGGCCATTACTTTTGCCACTTGTCGGAAATGGAATCACAGACAGAATGAAACATGTTAGGTAGAAGAAACTCTAGACAAAAACAGATTAATAAAAATTAGAAAAATAGCTTAAAATATTTTTTTATATTATTCTAGTTTCAAATGCTATTATTTAAATATTTTAGCAAATCGCCAAAAATCGAAAATGTTTTTCTTGCGGAGCAACAAAAACATCACAGTGGTACCGTCACGTAAAACCTGAACAATATATATGTCATACATGTTACCAAAAACAACGAAGGATAACGAAGAAGACAAATAAAAATTAAACTAAACAAGAATCGAATAAAAAGTTTTTAAATGAAAATGATTTCTAGAGTTCGAACTTTTCACTTTGCCGGGCCCGGTATCCGGTTTTTTTTCTTCCAATCCGACCCGGGACGGGCTTCCGGGCTAAAAACCTCGAAAACCCGGAAGCCCAAAAAACCGGATTTTTTTAAACCCGGGCCCGGACCCGGTTTTTTCAAAATTTTCAAAATGATCAAATTTTAGCTTTTTCGCTGAAATTTTTTAAATTTTGAATAGAAAATTATTAAAATTTGGGGTCATCTTTCATCTATACATGTTTATTCAAAGGATTAAGGGATATTAATGTCAAAATATCCCTTATCAAAGGATTAAGGGATATTAGTGTGTGGAAAATATTTGTAAATCTTGCAGGATCTCGAGGGATCAATAGTGATTTACAAGGATTAGATAGTCCAGATATATCTCCAAATCTTCGATAACTCTCTCTATACTTATTTGATCTTGTGGGGGAGGGGGGGGGGCGTCTTCTTTGTTGATCAACTTCGCCGGTTGATAGAAAAACTTTCACCTTTGTTGGAGCTTCCGAGTTCCAAGGGCTTTTCCATCCGAGGGCTTTTCCTATATCATCAGCATTGCATGCTTCCGCATGTTCCGACTTCCGTCAACTTAGTAAACTTCTGACCAAACCGTGTTTGAACAATTTCCACAATCATTGGAACAACCTTCCCCGTTGTTGGAACAATATCCCTCATTGTCGGAACTATAATTCCCATTGACGGAGCAATAATTAAGAGCCAAATCTCTTAATCTGAAGGATTAAGAGCCAAATCGGTAATTTAGAAGGATTAAGACATAAGTCTATGAAGAATTAATTTAATTTATTAGCGCCGCAAGCGAAAATTTTTCAATTTTTGGACCTTTAAGGAGCCAGAATTGAACAAAAAGTCGGAATATTTTATAAAATTTACTCAAAATCGGACCCGGGCCGGGCCCGGGTTTTTCAAATGCGACCCGGTCCGGGCTTCCGGGCTAAAAACCTCGAAAACCCGGAAAAACCGGATTTTATCAAAATACCCGGTTTCCTGGCCCGGAAAACCCGGTTCCGGGCCCGGCCCGGGTTCGAACTCTAATGATTTCTAACTATTTTCTAAGTTTACTAAACAAATTTAAAACTATGCAAAATATAATGTAAAATATAATGTAAAAACAGTGAAATATTAAATAAGTAAATTTATTTTCATTATTAATTTTATTTTATGAAGAAGAACATTTATAAAAATAATATCGGTTAGATAGTAGGGTTGTTGGCGACCGGTTAAAAACCGGTACCCTCGGTTTTCGGTTTTGGCCGGTTTACGACCCCCGGTTTTCGGTTTCGGTTTTCGATTGACGCCCGGTTTTTGGTTAACCGAAACCGGTTTATGTCTAAATTTTGCCATACAACATATTCAATTCATATTTTATCCCATGATTATGCTTCAATGTAATTTCTACAGATCAGCCAACGAAAATTTTGTTATTTATTGTAGGTTATGCCCATTTATTAGCTCTGGCTGAAGCAAATAGATAAGAGTTTTGGGGTGTAAGAAAAATAAGAAAAAAGCGGGCACACAGGCTTAACTTTTTCCGAAATCCTTGCAATAACTTTTAAAATTTTCTCGGGTCTTTATCTCCTACTCTTTGGATAGCCCCAAATCCACCTTAATCCTTGCAAATCCTCAGATTTCTACTTTTTTCAGCGCCGCAAGCGAAAATTTTAAGAATTTTGTAAGGCCAAGAATCCAGATTTCTTCATTTCTGCGCCGCAGGCGAAAATTTTGAGAATTATAGGACTCCACTGAAAATTTTGACTTGTTTTTTTCACTTTTTTAAATATTGAAAATAAATTTCGAGATAAAATAAAAACTAAAGCTTATGATTATTAGTTTTTGGAATTAAAATGAAAATAAGTAAGTTAACTCTCCAACTTTGGACTCGAACCCAGTCCAATACAAAAAACAAATTAAGTGAACCCATCAAGTATCCACTCAACCACACACAATGTTTGCATAAAGAGAAAAAACTTATTTATTGAAGGAGAAATTAGAAAAATTATTTTGGCTAACTGTATTTTGGGAATTCAAATGGCGAAAAAATTCCCAAAAAATTCCATCTTTAGGAGTGTATTTTATAAACCGAAACCGGTCGGTTTAGGCAATCGGAAAATTTTGGAAGGTAAGAATTTGGAAGGTAAAGAAGATAGACAGGCAGCAAGGAGGGAAAATCTTTTAAAGACTTTTAATATACAGGAGGCACGTGGATGTCATATAGTCGTGAATAAAGCTATTAAAGGGCTAAAGAAGGGATAGAGAGAAGAAAATGGAGAGAGAGGGGAGTTTGGGGAGTGAATAGGGTATGAAGATGAGAGAGAGTTAAGAGTAAAAAAATTACCGCTGACTTTGATTAACTAGCTTGTGATTTTTAACAGCTAATGACAGACAAAATAGAAGGGATGAGGGTAGAGAAGCATAGCATTTTTACTGTGAAAACTTTGTTAGGAGAAATGGTCAGTAATTTTTGATGAATATTTATTTTGATGTTTAGAAAATTTTTAACAATTGTATAGAATTATTGGAAATTCACTACTCACGACTCCCGAGGTCATTTTTAGAATACTCCCGATCCCAGGTCTTTTCTTCTTCCAAGCATCACTACTATCCAAAAATAAAATTTATGCGGGTTATACGTTTTGTCTAGGTTATTTCAATTTAGATCTGCCCTAACGTGTAAACACAAAATTTATAGAAATTTTCTAGGATCCTCAACCATATTGGAGAAATAAAATAAAATTTAAAAAAAAAAATTTTGAAAATAAAATTTTAAATGATAAGGAATCGATTAAATGAAATAGATAATTCATAAAGGATTGGGGAATTTTTTAAAGAAAGCAAAAAAAGGCATGCAGAAAAAAATATAATTGAAATTTGATATTATTTTTTATATTATTTTATACCCACTTTTATCCATTAATCTTTAGGTGTAGTAGACTTCCTCAATGCTTTCGTATTTTTGATTGATTTCTTAATTCTTTGCTGTTTATGGTAACAAGCAGCACATAAATAGTGTCCTTGTTTTGAATAACCGTACCAATGTGATGTATGAGTAGCATCGCACATAAAACATTTTCTATTATGTGGAATTATCTAAATTTTTATAGAAAAAAGTATGGAAACTTATAAAAGTTCTATTATATCTTGAAGATCTATTTATTACTTTAAGCATAAAGATTTACGATAATATTATTTTAAAGTGAGTTAATATTGGTTTAGTTTTTTTTAAATATAGATTTAGTCAAAGCGATTTTTATAGGAACGAGCCGTTCAAGATATAGTTTGTGTAAATCCGCAAATAAGACATTTAGTCCGTCCTTAAATTACTTAAAGGTAAGTTATCAAACGGTAGTAGATATAGCATAGTAAGCCACCGTTTGTTAATTCAGTTCATTTAAAGAGTTTTGATAAGAATTATTAAAATTCGTCCCAAATATTGATAAAGATAACCTTTTTAGTCTTAAACCATAATTCTTTCGATCTAAACTTTCCACGATTGCGTTTATAAATCCCACATTCATAGCACAAGTAATGTTCTTTTAGTGTAGTGTACCATCTTTTTGTTTGTGTAACTTTACAATTGAAACATTTTCTCTTATTTACTTTAATTATTTCACCTATAATTATTAAGGAAAATTATTTAGCTGTATGAAATTTTAGACAAAGTTAAAAATTTGTTTACTAATTTTATTGCCAATATAAATAAATGTGCTTTCTAATTCCTTCGGATATTCAACTTTTTGTTTTTCTAACAATTCAATTTTATATCCAATTAAATTAATTTCCGTCCAATAACTTGATAAAAGTTTGTTTTTGTAATCTTCTATAATTTCTCCAATTAGGTTAAAATTATTTTCACACTTGTACAATATTGAAGTTTCATAACAATTATTATTATCAATAAAATTATTATTTCGAAGTACCTTAAATTTATAACAAATTAAATGGTTCCCTCAATTCATTCTGATCTATCAAAACTACAAAAAAGGATATTTTAAAAATTGTTTTTCATTT
The DNA here is from genome assembly GCA_963681835.1 of Meloidogyne enterolobii. NCBI lineage: Eukaryota > Metazoa > Nematoda > Chromadorea > Rhabditida > Meloidogynidae > Meloidogyne > Meloidogyne enterolobii. Next base: position 1,079,097 of record CAVMJV010000025.1, on the reverse strand, counting down.
TCCTGCTAATAATTACTTTATAGTTGTAACACTATGGATTAGAATTAAAAAAATAAAAATAAACCATTTTTTCAACCCCAGGCAGAAAATTTTGAACTATTTCATTATTAGTAATTTCAATTAAAATTTTCTTTTTTAATTGCTCAGATGGAATATATTTTGATTTATCACTTATTTCAACCTTGAAAATATTTTTATCTAGATTTAAGTCAATTGAACGCAAATATCCTTCTATATTTTTATTAAAGCCATCATGTTTATTTTTAGTCTTTTCAATTACTTTCAATACAAACCGATCCTTTATTTCAACATTTTTTAAATAGATAAATTCTCTTTTTTCTTCCCAATCATCACTAATTTTCACTTCAACACGAATGTTTTCCCGGCGCATTGAATTTTCAAAAATATAATTAAATAAATGAGAATGTTAAAATTGAATTTCAACATCTGAAATTTACAATAAACATTAATTAACTAATTTCTAGGAGAGAGAGATATATAGGGATGCAATTTGAAATATTAAATTAAATGCTAAAGACGTTAGAGCATTTTCGAAATTTAGATTTTTGACATGTATAATCCAGGATTTCAACCAAATATTTAAAAACACTATTAAAATCAGAGCCGAAGTACAAATTTAAACAAATAAAAATTGTTTTTGACTAATTATCTTAACCGCATCATTTGACAAAAAGTCAAATTTTAAAACACAATAAAAAACAAAATTCTTTAATTGTTACCAAGACAAATATTAACATACATAAATTTATTTTAGGCATTAATTGAGTAAATGTTAAATTTAAAAAATAATGTCTTTATATATAAATTATTTGTTGTATTTTGCTGTTATTATTTAATTTATCATGTAAAATTTTTAAAACCTCCCTTCACTAGAAAATTATGAAACGCAATTTTTTGTTTATCTAAAACAAATAAATGAAATGTGAAATATAAAATAAACTCCTGGATCCACAGTGATCACTTATGGAGTGGTAACATTCAAAAAAATCAAATACAATAGGACAAAATGTTAAGTAAAAAAATATAAATAAATCGACTCCACAGAAAAAAATATAAAATCAAGTTAAATGTATGAAAGTAAATGTATAAAATATATAGGTATATTTATGTACAAAAAATATTTGTATTAACAAAATCTCTTTTAATTTAAAAAATGTTTTTGTAAGAAAGTGAACAATTAGATTAGGATTTTATTGTTTATACGCTTTATAAATTTTTTACTCATAAATTATTATCTTCAGTAGTTAATATTTTGTCTAAAAATTTTTTAAATTGCGGTATAGTAATCTTCGATTTTTTGAACAATGATTTAGTTTGACAATAAAAACTCTATCAACAGGATCTATTTCAATTTTACAAAATGATTCAGTGTTTTCATAAAGATAATCAACTATTCTATTATTTTGTTTTACATTCATTATCAATGCAAAACGTTCCTTTATTTGAATATTTTTCAAATAAATAAATTCTCTTTTTTCTTTCCATTCTTCTTTTGTTTTTAATCCAACCTCAACCTTTCTACCTTTAATTTGGTTAATCAACAGAACAACCAAATATGCGAAAAGAATAATAATAATTTTTACATCTTAAATTTTAATAATAAATCTCCTGAACCAAACAAACAACAAATATTAGACACAAATCTTCGTTAACGTAGAAAGACAAATAATAAAAATTAATCTTGATTAAGTTGAATAATAATAATATAATTAAAAAACAGTTATCTTTGCTCAAGCCAATGGCGGGCAGATAGTGAGCCTTTGGATTAAAATCAATTATATCGGTAATGATTAAGGAATTTGTTTTTTAAATTTAATTAACGGATTTTCTGTTGGTTTAGTGAAATGAATTAAATAGATAATTTGTTCATGATCAGTTCATTTGTTTTTTTAAAAAGTTTTTTTAATATTGCTCTTTCTCTCCAAATGCTTCGCAAAACTTATAAAATGAAACTAACGCATTATGACCCAAAGACGAATAATTTTGATTCAACTAAAAATCATCAAAAATCAATTAGCTAAAGACGAACAAGGATGTAAAAACTAAGGATCTTTTACATATATAAGTAATATTATTGCTAAGAGTAGTTATTCAGAAATAATAAATCTTATATTAGATCCAATTTTTCCCTCACATCTCCCTTCAAACTCAATTTTAAATACGGAAAAGTCATCCTAAATAATACTGTTCTGATAATTTAAGGAAGATCATCATTATTATATTTATGGAATTAAGCAAACAAAATGATGGGTTGGCCTTTCAAAACCTGGACAATATTTATCAAAAATAAAAAGATGGAAAATAAAATTTTAAATGAATCGAATAAATGAAATAATTCATAAAGGAAAGAGTAATTTTAAAGAAAGCAAAAAAGTCAAGCAGAAAAAAATATAATTGAAATTTGATTACAATGGCTATATTATTTTATACTCATTTTTAATCCATTTATAGTCGGGTGTAATCTGACTTCCCCAAATTGTAGCCTTTCAAATTCGATCTATAATATCAAAGTAAACTAAATTTTAATGCAAAATTAACCAACTGCCTTCGTTATTTGATTTCTTCATTCTTTTCTGTTTAATGTAGCAAGCAGTCAACCATTTGCATTCGTATTTTTGATTGATTTATTTATTCTTTGCTGTTTATGGTAACAAGCAGCACATAAATAGTGTCCTTGCTTTGAATAAACGTACCAATGTGATGTATGAGTAGCATCGCACATAAAACATTTTCTATTATGTGGAATTATCTAAATTTTTATAGAAAAAAGTATGGAAACTTATAAAAGTTCTATTATATCTTGAAGATCTATTTATTACTTTAAGCATAAAGATTTAAGATAATATTATTTTAAAGTGAGTTAATATTTGTTTAGTTTTTTTCAAATGTAGATTTAGTCAAAGCGATTTTTATATGAACGAGCCTTTCAAGATATAGTTTGTGTAAATCCGCAAATAAGACATTTAGTCCGTCCTTAAATTACTTAAAGTTAAGTTATCAAACGGTAGTAGATATAGCATAGTAAGCCATCGTTTGTTAATTAAGTTCATTTAAAGAGTTTTGATAAGAATTATTAAAATTCGTCCCAAATATTGATAAAGATAACCTTTTTAGTCTTAAACCATAATTCTTTCGATCTAAACTTTCCACGATTGCGTTTATAAATCCCACATTCATAGCACAAGTAATGTTCTTTTAGTGTAGTGTGCCATCTTTTTGTTTGTGTAACTTTACAATTGAAACATTTTCTCTTATTTACTTTAATTATTTCACCTATAATTATTAAGGAAAATAATTTAGCCGTATGAAATTTTAGACAAAGTTAAAAATTTGTTTACTAATTTTATTGCCAATATAAATAAATGTGCTTTCTAATTCATTCGGATATTCAACTTTTTGTTTTTCTAACAATTCAATTTTATATCCAATTAAATTAATTTCCGTCCAATAACTTGATAAAAGTTTGTTTTTGTAATCTTCTATAATTTCTCCAATTAGCTTAAAATTATTTTCACTCTTGTACAATATTGAAGTTTCATAACAATTATCATTTTCAATAAAATTATTATTTCGAAGTACCTAAATTTAACACAAATTAAATAGTTCATGCAGATCAGACAACTACAAAAAAGGATATTTTAAAAATTGTTTTCCAATTTCATTCTAATAATTACTTTATAGTTGTAACACTATGGATCGGAATTTAAAAAATAAAAATGTACCATTTTTTCAAACCCAGGCAGAAAATTTTGAATTATTTCATTATTAGTAATTTTAATTAAAATTTTCTTTTTTAATTGATCAGACGGAATATATTTTGATTCATCACTTATTTCAATACTAAAAATATTTTTATCTAGATTTAAGTCAATTGAACGCAAATATCCTTCTATATTTTTATTAAAGCCATCATGTCGATTATTTGTCTTTTTAATTACTTTCACCACAAAACGATTCTTTATTTCAACATTTTTTAAATAAATAAATTCTCTTTTTTCTTGCCAATCATCTTAGAATTTTAATTCAACATGAATGAGTTTCCCGGCGCATTGAATTTTCAAAAATATAATTAAATATATGAGAATAGTAAAATTAAATTTAATCATCTGAATTTTAAATTAAAAATATCGTTATTCATATTCCTTAATTTAATGAAAACGAGAGAATAATTACAGAAATAAAAGTTCCAAAGTTAGGGATTTAATTGTAAGATATTCATTAAAAATACTCGTACCAGTTTTTGAAAAAAATTAATAAAATATTTAAGATTGATTGAAAATTTTTGAAACTCAAAATCCTAATATTTATAGAATATTTACAAGTAGAAAAAATTTAGACTCGGTCGGACCACAGGAATATGATAACACCCGAAAAATGAATATTCTTATGAAACGGACATTATAGTCTTATTAATGAAAACTAATTTTATTAACCGCGGTATTTGACAAAAAGTGCAAATTTTAAAACACTAAAATTCATAAACAAATGTCAGAAATCTATAAAATTTTTAAATAGAATTCGACTCATAACTTCATAAACCAAGGAATATTGGAATAATTAGAATATCGTTATTCGTTATTCGAAATATAATTATTGTATTCATTAACCTATTCTTTCCTAGTTAATACCTTCCTCAACATTCTTAAAACTTGTATTTCAATTCAGCTCTTATATTTTCAGAATTTCTTACCAAAGGTTGAACAATTCAACAGCATGTGGAGGTCATCAAAGCCTTTTCGAAATACTGATTGCAGTATGGGCAATTAAAATTTCAACCCAAATATTTCCAAACAGCGTGAAAGACATATAGCAGGTAAAAATATAAACAAATAAAAAATTGTTTTAACTAATTATATTAACCGCGGCAATTGACAAAAAGTGCAAATTTTAAAAATGCTCATAATTGCTAAATAAATTAATAAAAAATAAGACGGTAAATTATGAAATGTAATTATGTTATTTTATATTTATTTTCTCACCGACTGATTTTAAATTTGCACTTTAGTTAAAATAATTAGTAAATAACATTTTGTAGTTTGGTTAAATTTGTACCCCCTTTTATCTCTAAGACTTGGGTCGAAATCTTGATTGCCAAAATCAAAATTCGAAATTTCGAACAGCTTTTAATAACTTAGCATATGATAAAAATGTCAAAATGAAAGTATTTATTTATAGTCTTAAAGATAATTGGAGAAAAATTTATGATGTAATGAAAAATGCGTGTTACATTCTAGGGCCTATTTCTCCAAACGACATTGACTTATAATGACAAGGAAAAATGGCAAACTTATAGGTCACTGATGGTTATAGATAATAAGCAAGAGAAGACCATCGAGGTTACCAGTTTCCGCTTTTAGCCTATCACCTAATCTTATGAGATTAATATCAGCAATGGTATTTTTTACTAAGTGATTAAGGGCAATGACAATTCTTTAAAAGTAGTGACAAACGAGTCCTTTAAATATAAAGTCCAACAATAAAATAAAATAATTTTATGCGTTAAATAATGTTTTAATCACAGAAAACAATTTAAAATTGTGCTATTTATCTATAACTGTGATTTGCTACTTTTTGGTTGTATAATTGAATATCAGTAGACTAATAAAATGATTTGATATTCCTAACAAATACTCATGATTGTTTTCATCAGATTTAATATGCTATTTTAGTTATTTACACATCCAATTCAGGATCTGATATTCCTTCTAATTCAGTATCCTCGCTTTCTTCGCCATCAGATTCTTGAATAATATTTGGTGCTTAATTTATTAATATTAATTTCCAGTTCGTGTCCCAGACGTGACTTTGGGTCCGAAGCTGGGTTTTTATTAATTTTAAACTAGCTAGGGATCCAGAATTTCATTAAAAATATTACGTATAAATCGACAGAAAATGTATTACCGAATTAAAAAATATTAATTAAAAAATATATCCTACATAGTAAGGTTGGCGGATCCGGATATCCGGATCCGAAAAAAGGCCGGATATCAGGAAATTTTCGGTTCGGATATCGGATCCGGATATCAGAAAATTTCGGTTCGGATATCGGATCCGGATATACGAAATCTTCGGTTCGGATACTAGAATTAGGGAAAAATGGAAGAAATCTAGTCCATTGATCTTTCAAACTTCCCAAAATTTTTGCCTGCGTCGCTGAAAATAAAGATTTTTGTCTTAAGAGCCTCCCAAAATTTCAAAATTTCCGCCTGCGGCGCTAAAAGGGAAAGAGTTGTAAACATTTGTAAAACTCACATGCGGGTTTACAACTTTAACGAAATGTTGATGTATATGGATGTCATATAGAGGGATCAAGGATGATGGGATTAGAGCGGATATAGGAGATTAATCAATAAGTGCCTCTATATCTCTCGTAATTCCCAACCCCAGCTCTTAACCTCTCTATCATCCATTGGGACTCAATTTTACAGCGCCGCAGGCGAAAATTTTGAAAATAAAAATTTCGGTTCCGGATCCGGATTTCCGAAAATTTCGGTTCGGATATCGGTTCCGGATCCGGATATCCGAAATTTTCGGTTCGGATAGCGGATCTGGATCCGGATATCCGAAAATTTTGTTCGGATACCGGATCCGGATATCCGAAGATTTCCAACTATCCGCCAACCTTACTACATAGGTGTATTAAACTAATAAAGTCCATAAATAACGTGTAACTGAAACTAGCTAGTTAATTTACATTTAAATACCTGAATACTGAATATGGGGTGTAGAATTCAGAAATTCATTTCTATTTTTAAAAGTGTATGGAGCTGGAGGATGCCCCGGAAACTTGAAACTTTTAGGATTTGGAGAAGGAACTCGGCGTCGAACTAAAACAAAAATTAGTAATAGATATAGCGATTGAAATTTAAATAATGTAAAACAAAGATCGCTCGAATGATTTACCAATGTTTTATCTTTTAATTTTTTACACCGTTTGAAAGTAGTTTTTAAAAATCAGGAGAGATAGTAAACAATAGCTAAGTAAAATGAAACAGATTATTTACAACAAAATTTTTAATCAATTTTGTTTATTTTTTATTGCCCGAAATAAAAGTTATAAAATGAAACTCAGCAAATTGAGTTGACTCCAACGACTCCATTGTTTTTAATAAAATATAATACAAACTTTGTCTTTGTACAATAGCTCCCTCTTCGTTCTGTCCTTGGGTACCGCTTCTAGAAGGGCCTCCACCGACGTGAACTAGCAATCCACTTCCAACATTCGATCTTTCTGCAGTTGCCCCTGAAATATTCGGTCCCTCCACTGACTGGCCATGAACATTTACTTCTCGTATGATGGATGATTCCAAAAGAGATGGCGGTACTAAAGAACATTTAATTACCGTAAAAATTAAAATATTTTAATTGTAAATTAGTACCAAAACTATAAGTTTGAATAATTGGTTGGACTTCATGTGCACGACCGCGTCCTCTACCACCTCTTCCGCGACCTCTCCCAGTTCCTCTTCTACCCTCATTTTTTACACACTCAATTAAGACAATCAAAAGAACAATTAAAAACAAAATTGTTGAAATCTTTGTTAATTTCATTCTTCAGTCAACAGAAATTTAAAAAAACGTTTCTTAATAAATTGTAAATAATTATATAATTGATTTGAATGCCTCTCAAAAATTAATTAATTAAATGAAAGGCGTTTTCTTTGAGTAATGTGGCATTTCTTACCTCTCGTAAGGGAGGGAAGAATCTTTGTGGACCTACAAAGGGTGACCGAATTTTACGAACTGAAATTGAAAGATTGCGGACTGAAATTAAGCAGGACGGTGTATTTTTATCTCCACATTTCCCATTATCTTTTTTGCCGCAAGACTCGCGCGTTTTTTATATAAGCATTAGCATTATAAAGACTAGACAATAATAATCCTATATATAATTTTAGAATTGTTGTTTGTCCGCAGCTTTAAATTTTGCTGTGTTTGGCGTTGTGTTTATTTTTTAATTAAAAATGACAAAATATCCCAAAGTGAAAATTGTGTGTATTTAGAGAAGTAAAGAAGGAATGTGTATTTTTCAGAATTTGTTTTGTGTTTTTTCGTTGGAACTTTTTCTATTTTTTTCGTTTTTTGGACTTTTTATTTTAATCAATTTTTTAAGTTTTATTTTACTATTCGTCTGATTAAGAGTTAGGGAATAGTTCCAGTAATGTTGAAAAGAAAAGGGTTCCGTAAATGGATGAAAAGGGTTTGGAAATGATTGAATAATGGTGAGCGAAAATAGTCCCATAAATGGGTGAAAAGGGTCTGGCGATGGTTGGAATAATGGTAAGCGAAAACGGTCCCGTAACTGTGTGAAAAGGGTCTGGAAATGGTTGTGGTGAGCGAAAAGGGTTCCGTAACTGGGTGAAATAGGTCTGGCATTCGTTGGAATAATGGTGAGCGAAAGGGGTCCCGTAAATGGGTGAAAAGGGTCTGGTGATGGTTGAGGTGAGCGAAAATGGTTCCATAACTGGGTGAAAATGGTCTGTAAATGGTTGAGCTAAGCGAAAAGGGTTCCGTAACTTGGTGAAAATGATCTGGAAATGGTTGAGGTGAGCGAAAATGGTCCCGTAACTGGGTGAAATAGGTCTGGCAATGGTTGGAATAATGGTTAGCGAAAGGGGTCCCGTAAATGGGTGAAAAGAGTCTGGCGATGGCTGGAAGAATGATAGGCAAAACGGTCCCGTAACTTGGTGAAAAGAGTGCCAATTGTTGTATTAATGGTGAGCGAAGGGTCCCGTAAATGCATGAAAATGTTCTGGCGATGGTTGGAATAATGGGAAACGAAAAGGGTCCCGTAACTGTGTGAAAAGGTTCTGACAATGGTGGGAAGAAAAGATTTCGTGTAATACATAAGCAAGAGAAAAGTGTCCGTCAAATGGCTCGAGAAAAGGGTTCGCCAGTAAACAAGAAAAAGAGTCCGTCAATAGGAAAGAGATAATAGTCGTTCAATAGGCTTGAGAAAACGGTCCCACAATGGGTGAGAAAAAAGCGAGTGTGACTGATATAGAAGAGACTGACAACCTGTTAAATGACAAGGGTTGTTAATAGTTGATAGTTAATAGTTGAAAATTAATATTTGAAGGTTGGTTAATAGTTGTAAATTAATATTTGAAAGTTGGTTAATATTTGAATATTAATATTTGAAATTTGGCTAATAGTTAATAGGTGAAATAGATATTAATAGTTAATTGCTGAAAATTGAAAGTTTTAGTTAATTGTATCATTGTTAATAGTGAAAATTGATAGTTAATTAGTTGAAAATTGTTTGAAATTGACATTAGTTGAAAGTCTTAGTTAATAGTTGAATCATTGTTATTAGTTAATAGTTGAAAATTGATAGTTAATAGTTGACATAGATATTAATAGTGAAAGTTGAAAATCTTAGTTAATAGTCGAATCATTGTTAATAGTGAAAATTGATAGTTAATATGTATTAGACATAGATATTAATAGTTAATAGTTGGAAGATGAAAGTCTTAGTTAATAGTCGAATCATTGTAAATAGTTGAAAATTTATAGTTAATAGTTAAAAGTAGATATTGATATTAATAGCTAATAGTTTAAAGTTGGAAGTCTTAGTTAATAGTAGAATCAGTGTTATAAGTTGAAAAATGATAGTTAATAGTAGACATAGATATTAATAGTTAATATTGGAAGTTGAAAATCTTAGTTAATAGTTGAATTAAAGTTAATAGATGACGAGTGAGGTTTTATGTATGTGGTGTTTTAATTTAAGTTTTTGTAATGTTTAGAATTTTGCTAGCGGAAGGGGCTCGCCCGAAGGGCGACCCCCTCCGCTAGTATTAATAATTTAAAACTGTTCAGACCCTAATCCAACAAAACACAATGCTAAAAAGATGGAGAAACATAACTAAAATTTGAAATGAAAGTTAAAATAAATATAAGTTAATGGCAGTTTTCCCGTCTTTTAAACGAAATTTAGATAGGAGGAGTTGTAAAAAGGGGAGTGGATATAATTACAAGGATATGTATAAACTCCTCCCTTTTAAAATCCTCCTCCTAATGTGAAGTAGCCATTTCATAGCTGATGGCTCTGTTATGACTGCCATCGTTGACACGTCATCATTAACATTTTTCTATGATAGAGCAGAGAAAAAGATTTTTGGCCAATTCCTCTATATTCTTTAACATTAAGAATGTCGGGATCCCGATATTTAATTTTGATAAGAATTATTAATGTGTAACTCCGACCTCGGAGTTTAATTAAATATAATTTCAGACAATTAAAAGTCGCCATTCAACTCAAAGGGCTATATTGTCTCTAATAAGGTCTCTTTATTGTTGTCTTATTATATTTTTTTTGTCATATTATAGCTTATCGAAGTAGAATTAGATTTTTAAAAATTATTTTTGGCAAAGATGCCAAACTCTTTTTTTCTCTTAGTAAAAAAGTTTTGAATTTTTAGCTCATGGGGATTGATTATTTATGTCTCAACCAAGGTATTAATTATACATGCAGAGTAGTGATGCTCGGGAGAAGAAAAAACCCGGGAATCGGGAAACGGGAGTCCGGTCGTGAAATGACCTCGGTAGCGTGATCGTGAGTCGGGAATTTATCATAAAAAAATTTTGGCGACTTCGGCGCCAAAAATTCCGATTTTTTGTTAAAAGACTCGTATCGGCCCGATTCGATAAAAACAAGCCTGAAAAAATGCTTCGACCGTCGGCCCGACTCGAAAACGGCAACCCTAGTTACGCGCAATCGAATATCTCTTTAAGCGTCCATCTAAAAAATTTTTTGCTTTATAATTTATATAGATAAAAGACTGCTATATATGCCAAAAAAATTTTGTATAATTTCTGTAATCTATTCTAATGTTATAGGCAAAATGTCTCAAAAAAAAGATGCGACATGGAGCAATAATTTTTCTCACTTTCCTTTAACCTTATCTCAAAGTAGAATAGGGAAAATTCTAAAAGACCCTGTATAACTTGCTTCATAATTTCTAAATCTTAACAAATTTAGTATTAAACGATTCCACTCATTGAGCTAAAGAGATTGGTAGCATCATTTAATGTTATTAAAAACATGAAGTAAATAATTTTTAGGCCATTTGGAAAGAGAGAGGATGAAAATCGACGGGACTTGAACATGGTTGACAGCAAATTGAAGTAAGAGATTTTTAAAATAATCTTATATGAGAGTGAATTTAAACAAAAGTCTACTTAATGTTATTTACCTATTTTATTTTTAATTTTAAAATTCTGAAAGGTTATGTCAATATCGGACTTTGTAGACTGGCGCTTATTTTTTGTAAGCTTGAACAGTGTTCATAGCTATTTTTGACGTTACCCTATTTTAAAATCATTTTATTTTTTTGTAAAAATTTTGTAAAAAATTTTTATTATCATTTTATTTAATTATTCTTATATTTAATTTTTAATTTATTTTAAATTGATTTTAAAATTTTGTAATTTTAAAATTTTTAAAATCCTACATCCTCCCCCAAAATACACAGAGAAATTAGTTTATAATAAATTATTAGATTATTTTATTTAATTTAAGTACACACTATTCCCGCATACGAAAAAATACGACGGTGAAGGTTCGATTCCGCTTGCGATTTTATTTTTTTAAATTTTATAAAGTGTTTTCATTATTAATCAAAATATTACCCATTAAACTTTTTCATATTTCACATAACACTTATCACACCTATCATTTATCAATCACACCCGTATACATATCACTGTACCTAATCAATCAAAACATTTCAATTTAATATTTCCCTTACATCTACGCAATTAGTAAGTAAAAACCCGAGAAAATTCATTTATTTACGGCTTTTTTTTCCGCATTTTAACCAACCAAAAACTTTTGGCCTCCTTTTATTTTAACGCAGTTCCGCCTAGTTTCAAAATTTATTTGAATACCAAATGTCTCTCCGTGAAGTGTAGTTGATTCAAACCCAGTACCTTTAGACCAGTGTTGCGCCCCGACTAACCCCGACCCCCGACATTTTTTGACCTAAAACCCCGACCCCGACATTCCCAACCCCAAAAACCCGACCCCCGAAAGTTCGACCACGACGACCCCGAACCCCGAAAAATTTTTATGACCGAATATAAAACACTATTTTCCCAGCACTCTCGCATATACATATTTACCCGCTATTTTTATTTACAGTATTTTGTTTTAACCACGCTTGATCGAAGTTGTCAAGTTAGCGCTCAGCTGTCCCTTAAATCATTTCTTCCAAAATTCAATTTTTCTAAAAACCTCTTTAATTCCGATCAATTAAACTAACTTTTCTCCTTTCAATTTAAGGCAGGAGGGATGAGCATTAATAAAAACAAAAATTGAATATCCCAGAAAAGAATTAAAAAGCAAAATTATTTGTATTGGCAATAAAATAAATAAATTTTTATCATAGTTTATTAAATGTTATCTTTCATAAAATAAATAAAATCAGGAAAATAAATCTATCAATTTAATACATATTTATCTCGGTATCAATTAAAGAATTTTGTTTTTCACTGAAATTACATAGGTTATATGTGAAATAGTTTTAGAATTTGTTCAAAAACTCAGAGAATTAGTTAGAAAATTTGTCCATTTAAATACTATTTATTCGTTTCCTGTTCTGATTGATTTTTATTTGTTTTCTCCATTATTCTTTTTTGTCTTCTGTAACAAGTATCACAAATAAATTGTTCAGGTATTGAATGACGGTACCACATTGAAGTTTTTGTTACTCCGCAAGTAAAACATTTTCGATCTTTCTTGATTCCCTAAAATTTTTATTGAAATAATAAAATTAATAAATTTAAACCATGTTAGTTTGAATCAACTTTCCTTCTGGTCTCATTTTGCCATCATATATTTTATACATGCGACATGTGATGCACAAATAATGTTCTTTTAGGTATCTGTACCATTTTTTGTTAATTGTAAATTTACAATTAAAACATTTGCGTTTATTTCCTTCAATTATTTTTCCTATAATAATATACTTTATTTTTAGATTTATAAACAAATTAAATATTTAAAAAAATATTTACTTATTTCACCACCAATGAAAATAATTCTACTTTTTAATTCTTCCGGATATTCAACTTTTTGTTTTGCTAAAACTTCAATTTTATATCCAATTAAATTAATTTCCGTCCAATAACCTGATAAAAGTTTGATTTTGTAATTTTCTATATTTTCTTTCAATAAATCTTTATCAATTATTTTTAACTCTTGTAAACTCTCGTTTAGTAAAGAAGTTTCATAATATTTATTTTTCTTTTTAATAAATTCAGTAAATCTGAGCACCTTTTATAAATAATTATTTAAGTCTCAGTTATTCTTTAAATTTGATATTTTGACTTATTTGGGCAAGCAATTACATTTATTTTTACTTACATTCTTGGGGAAAACAACTTGCATATACAGGGTGCGTAAAAAGTTCCCGTAATTTTTAAAATTTCAACTATTTGGTTTAAACATTGATTATTGCAACAAAATTTGTTCATAATCATATTTAGCACTATTTTTGGTTCATAAAACATTTAGTCTCTAAAAAATTTTCAGATAATAGATGTCAAAAAGTCCTCTCAAAAGTCCCCGAAAAATGTCGTTTCATTAAGCGCTTGGTCGCAGCTGGTCGGCTAAACGGGTTTTGTTTACTTAAGTGAAAAAAACTAAAATACCCGTTGTTCAAATCCAGGATGAATATTCTGAAGAATTTTATTTTTGGCAATAATAAACAATACTTTCTTTTTTAAATCCTCAGAATTTTCTGATCCATAATCTATCTCAAAATTATAATTATTTCTTTCATGGTTTACGTCAATTTGACGCAAAAATCCCTCAATATTATAATTATAGCTAGTGGCATACTGATTATTTTTCTTTACAATTATTTTCAATACAAAACGCTTTTCTAATTCAACATTTTTTAAATAAATAAATTCTCTTTTTTCTTTCCAATCGTCATTAATTTTTACTACTATACTAACTTTTTTCCCATCACATTTAATATTCAATAAGGAAAATAAATATAAGCATGAAGCAATATTCAGTTTGATCATCTTAATTTTAATATTAAAAATATTGTTATTCGTTATTCAAAGTCTTTAATTAAATCGTGATGCGACTTTTGCGGCCCGTCACATGCGGGACGGACACAATCGGTCCTGAAATTTTTGGCGCAGACTTGCGGCTATCAACGTGAGTTCCAGAATATTGCGGGTTTGACGTTTGAAGTGTTCCCCCTATTGTGAAATTTGCGGCCCGAAATTTTCGGCCTTAAGATTTTCGGCCACAAGATTTAAACTCTACAAAAGGAAGTACTTATCTGTATAATATGGCTATAATATAGTTACAAAATTATCTCCTTTTATAAAGGGTGGATAAAATTAATTATACTTTAAACATGTCCAGACCTTAATCGAATAAAACTCAACGGCAAACAATTTAAAAAAAGGCTTGAAGTTGTTTAAAAAGTTTTCAAATATTTTTAACATGTATATTAATTAATTGGCAGTCCTGACTAACTTTTAAATGGAGCATTGAAGGGGAGGAGTTTGGTAAAATGGAGAATGAAAATTACGAGTATACCTAAATCTCCGCCCTTATGATTGCGACATTTCCTCTACCTATTTTAGGTACAAACATCAGCTTCACATATGATGCATATGCACTTTTAACACGTCCGTATTGACATTTTTAGAATAGAGCAGAGAAAGTGAGTAGTTGGCAATTCCTCTATGTTCTTTAACCTTGAGATGATCGGAATTCCGACATAATAGTTATAAGACCTCGGTTTTAAATTAAAATATAAAAAAAGAGAATATTTAAAACAATGAAAGTAGAATTATTTATCCTAAGATTCTTAGAATGCACGTAAAAGAATAAAAATGTTTTTTAAATAGTTCAATTAATTTGAATATAATTAGGATAAATGGAGTAACTATTTCCACTTCAGCTAATCTTTCTTATGTTCACAGGAATGATGTGTTACATAATCAACCGCCTCCTGCAATAATTTATGAATTATATAGCTATTTGCTTTACAGTAGCTTTTAAAATAACACAAACAGTAAGTGAATTCGACACGTGACAAGAGAAAAAATTCGTACATAAAATTGTACATAAAAGTACAATTACATTCAAAGATCAGATTCTATTGAATTTAATCATATGTACTTTGTAATTTTTTGGTCAATAAAAATTTCAAAATTTGCCCTATTTTATTTATTTTCCCGCTAAATAAAATTACAAAATCTACGATTAATACGGTCAATCTGTAATATTTGTATGTACTCGTTGTTTTTTTAATGTATACACTTAGAATTTAATTAAACTTTAAATAATAGGAAATATTTATGTTTAAGTCTCATATAATACGTACAACGTTCTAAAAGTTCTGTATATTTTTCTTGTATATTATTTCTAAAATAATAGAATATTCTGAATAAATTCATATTTCAGATTTATAAATTCTCATAAATATTTTTCTTAATCCACCAAAATTAAATAAATTTAAATATCAATTAAAACAAATAGATCTATTTTTTGTTAATTAACTGTTTTACATTATAAATTTTAAAAATCCCATTACTTAACTGATAGAGATAGAATGTTTGAAACAGAAAAAATTTCAACTTCATTTATAAAACCCACTTTTTTAAAAACACTTTATACTTTTTCCTTTAACCATGCTCCCCCTATTTTAAATGCTATAATCTTTGATAAAGTTTTTGTGTTTATATAAGTGTCAAATTAATGTCGAGTTCTCCCTTAAAAATATCAAAATATTAGTCGGATTTAAAACTTTATTTACATCACAGTTCATTATATAGTAAATTTGTTTCCGTTGATAAGGTATCAAAACAAAATTAAAAATTTTCAAGATATCTAAATTTAAATGATTAAATATCTTATTATTTCCCTTGTAAATTTACTCATTCTATTGAATGTACAAAGTGAAGGAAAATTAATTAAGGTAGAATTGAAAATCAAAGATGATTGGGAAGAAAAAAGAGAATTTATTTATTTAAAAAATGTTGAACCGAAGGAGCGTTTTGTTCTGAAACAAATTGAAAAAAGCAATAGTCGGCATAACACTAGCTATAATTATAATATAGAAGGATTTTTGCTTTTGCTTGAATCTAACTTTAATAGAAATATTTTTATTTTGTATTTGGATAATAGAACATATATTCTATCAGTCCAATTAAAAAAAAAGCTTTGATTGAAATAGCCAATAATGAAATAATTCAAAATTTATTGCCTGGATTTGAAAAGCGGGTACTTTACATATTTTTAATGTCCGAATATTAAAACCCACTAATTAATGGATTTTTATTCCAAGAATTCATAGATTAATTTAAATTGAACATACAAATAAACCATTTGTATAACAATTTTTAATTAAGTTGCTCGATATAAAAATTTTATTATGACGAATAATAATCATTATGAAACTTCTATATTAGAGGAGAGTTTAGAAAATATAAAAATAAATAAAAAAGATTATTAAAAGAAAATATAGAAAATTACAAAAACAAACTTTTATCAAGTTATTGGACAGAAATTAATTTAATTGGATATAAAATTGAATTGTTAGAAAAACAAAAAGTTGAATATCCGAAGGAAGAATTAAAAAGTAGAATTATTGACATTGGAGATAAAATAAGTGAATATTTTTAACGTTTTATTAGTTAAAACATCTCTAGTAAATAACAATTTATTAAAATTTTATAGGTGTAATTAATTTAATGAAAAAACGAGATTGCTTCAATTGTGGGTTTAAACAAATTAAAACTTGATGGCATAAATATCTCAAATAACATTATTTGTGTCCCACTTGTTTTGTTTATATTCAAAATTATGGAAAACACAGACATGAAAGCTTGTTTATTAAGACTAAAAAGGTTTGCTGTTATTAGATATCGGTAGGATCGGATTCCCTTGATTTCATAACCTTGATTTCATAACCTCTGATAAATCTTTCTCTTAAAATAGCTAAAAATATGAGAATTAGACAAAATTTTAAGGATCTACCTAAATTAAAATAATTTTTATTTCGTTTCAGAATGATAGCCATTGCAATGTATGTTGTGCAATTCATCAAAAAGATGGTACAGACAGAAACAGCCTGGAAGCTATATATGTCAACTTGTTATATAAGACAATATAGAATAAAGAAGAGAGCAAATAGATATCTAAAAGCATGATTTAAACAACTAGAAGAAAATCAGAATTATGGTAAAAAGCAAAATATTCAGAGATAAAAATACAAAGATAAAGTGTTGGGTTCGAGGCCTTTTTCTTTTTATTATTTTATCGATAAATGTGTTTACTCAAAATTTTGCAAATTTTCCTTTTTATTAGAAACACTAAAATCGAAAGTGCGCTTTTACTTTTTAACAGTAAAGCTATGGAAATTTTTTGAAAATTTAGAGAATTTTTCTGATCGCATTTGAATAATTAGTTTTATAATTTTAATGCAAACTTAAGTAATATTTGGATAACTCAATCTTATTATGCAATTCTTTCGAATGCACTTGAACTTTTGAATCGCACTGCATTTAATACTTAGTAATAACCCAGAATTATGTGCTTAACAAAATAAAATAGGTAGTTTATCATTACATTTATTGCTTCTCCAAATTTACAATGTCTATTTTTTTAATTTTTACTTTTGTAATTATCCTAACTAAACAGCTCATTCGAAAGAGCCAAAAACGATATAGGGCATGAAATGATCAAAAATCATAGGGGGATTTAAAGCTCAAAAATCACATATACAATATCTTCACAGCTCAACGAGCTGAGACGATTGAAATCATCTTCATTAAATAAGATTGGAAAAAATGACTTTTCTTATCATTGAATATTATTTTATTTACCCATAAGGCAATACTTATATTTGGTATCATAACTCATATTGATTATAGCTGGTTCCTATAATAGATTTAATCCATACGATTTAGCAGTAAAAAGAGCAATAATCGACATTTTATGTGAGGTCACGAAAATTAGTTAATAACGACAATTCTGTGTCTGTATAAATGTTATCCTTCATAAAATAAATAAAATAATAAAAATAAATCTATGAATTTAATATTTATCTTGGTAACAATTAAAGAATTTTAAAGTTTTAGAATTTGTTCAATAAACTCAGAAAATTAAAGTTAGAAAATCATAATTATTTAAATACTATTTATTCGTTTCCTTTTCTGTTTGATTTTTATTTGTTTTCTTATTTATTCTTTTTTGCTTCATGTAACAAGCTATACATATTAGAGTTCGAACCCGGGCCGGGCCCGGACCGGTTTTTTCCGGGCCCGGTGGCCCGGAACCGGGTATTTTTGAGAAAATCCGGTTTTTCCGGGCTAACCGGTTTTTCCGGTTTTATCCGGAAAAACCGGCCCGGCTGCGATTTTAAGTAAAAAAACCGGGTCCCGGGCCCGGTAATTTTTTGCCGGGCCTGGAGAGTCGCCTCCGGCGGTGAAAAAGGAAGAAATCTGGCCTCTTGGCCTTTCGAAATTCTTAAAATTTTCGCGAGCGGCGCTGAAAAAAGAAGAAATTTTGCTCCTTGGCCTTCCAAAATTCTCAAAATTTTCGCCTGCGGCGCTAGAAAAAGAAATCTAGCTCCTTGTCCACACAAATTCTGAAAATTTTCGGCTCTGCGGTAAAAAACTATGAATTCCTTCAAATTCATAATCTTCTATATCCCTCCAAATCACTGATATCACATGGAGGCTTCCCAAATACTTCAAATCCACTTATTTTCCCAGACTACAAATTATTTCAAAAATTGCGGATTGCGGACTGCGGAAAATTTTTGTTCACTTGCGGACACTCCTGCTATATATCCTTTATCGCATCTATCATTTGATTCATCTATTCCTTAATCAATCCTTTGTATGTTTTCCGATCCTTTGTATGTGTGATAATTTTTTATGTTTTTAATAAATTTAGAAAAAACCGGGTCCGGGCCCGGGTCTGAAAAAATCCGGTTTTTCCGGGCTAACCGGTTTTTCCGGTTTTATCCGGAAAAACCGGTCCGGGTGCGATTTTGAGAGAAAAAAACCGGGTCCCGGGCCCGGCATTTTGAAAAGTTCGAACTCTAATACATATATGTTTTTTAGGCTTCAAATGATGGTACCATTGTGATGTTTTTGTTGCTCCGCAAGTAAAACATTTCCGATCTTTCGTGATTCGCTAAAATATTTATAATAATAAGAGTTCTACTAGTTCTCACTTAAAAAATATTTTAAAGCTATTTTTCTGATTTTGCCGAACTCATTTTGTCCAGGTTTGCTCATAACTATCATGTTTCTTTTTGTCTAGTTTCCGGTTCACTTAAGCTGCAAAAGTAATGGTCTTGTAAATATTTAGGAAAATACTGAAATCCTTATACACAAATACATTCTTTAATAAGTTCGTATAAATATGCTCAAACATTAAAATTACTCATATTTTTTTATAAAATCATTGTTAATTAAAATAAGAATAAATTTATACCATTATAGTTTGATACAAACTTACTTCAGGTCTCATTTTGCCATTGTATATTTTATAATCGTGACATGGCTGACACAAATAATGTTCTTTCAGGTATCTATACCAATGCTTTGTTTGTGTGACTCTACAATTTAAACAGTTTTGTTTATTTCCATCAATTATTCCCCCTATAATAATTAAAAAAATATAATATTTATATTTTTAGGCATAAAAACAAATAAAAAATTTTAAAATTTATTTACTAATTTTATTTCCAATGTCAATAATTCTACTTTTTAATTCTTCCTTCGGATATTCAACTTTATGTTTGTCTAACAATTCAAATTTATATCCAATTAAATTAATTTCCGTCCAATAACTTGATAAAAGTTTGTTTTTGTAATTTTCTATATTTTCTTCAACCGAGCTGAAATTATTTCCAATCTTGAACAATATTGAAGTTTCATAACAATTAATATTTTCGATAAAATTATTATTTCGGAGTACCTTAAATTTAACACAAATTAGAGAAGTTATTTAGAGAAGAAGTTAATTTACATTCTTTATCTTTGCTAACTAGTTTGACACTATGGGATGGAAATTCTATTAATAAAAATATACCATTTTTTCAAAACCAGGCAGAAAATTTTGAATTAATTCATTGTTACTAATTTCAATCAAAGTCTTCTTTTTTAATTGATCAGATGGAATATATTTTGATCTATCATTTATTTCAACTTCAAATGTATTTTGATCTATCATTTATTTCAACTTCAAATGTATTTTTATCTATATTTAAGTCAATTGGACGCAAATATCCATCTATATTTTTATTAAAGCCATCATGTTTATTATTTGTCTTTTCAATTACTTTCAACACAAAACGATCATTTATTTCAACATTTTTCAAATAGATAAATTCTCTTTTTTCTTCCCAATCATCTTTGACTTTCACTTCAACCTTAATTAATTTTCCTTCACTTTGTACATTCAATATAATAAATAAATTTAAAAGGAAAATATTAAGGAATTTAAGCATCTAAATTTAAATATCTTGAAAATTTTTAATTTAGAAAATCGAAAATTTTAAGAATTTCGAAAGGCCAAGAGGCCAGATTTCTTCCTTTTTCACCGCCGGAGGCGACTCTCCAGGCCCGGCAAAAAATTACCGGGCCCGGGACCCGGTTTTTTTACTTAAAATCGCAGCCGGGCCGGTTTTTCCGGATAAAACCGGAAAAACCGGTTAGCCCGGAAAAACCGGATTTTCTCAAAAATACCCGGTTCCGGGCCACCGGGCCCGGAAAAAACCGGTCCGGGCCCGGCCCGGGTTCGAACTCTAATATGTATAGCTTGTTACATGAAGCAAAAAAGAATAAATAAGAAAACAAATAAAAATCAAACAGAAAAGGAAACGAATAAATAGTATTTAAATAATTATGATTTTCTAACTTTAATTTTCTGAGTTTATTGAACAAATTCTAAAACTTTAAAATTCTTTAATTGTTACCAAGATAAATATTAAATTCATAGATTTATTTTTATTATTTTATTTATTTTATGAAGGATAACATTTATACAGACACAGAATTGTCGTTATTAACTAATTTTCGTGACCTCACATAAAATGTCGATTATTGCTCTTTTTACTGCTAAATCGTATGGATTAAATCTATTATAGGAACCAGCTATAATCAATATGAGTTATGATACCAAATATAAGTATTGCCTTATGGGTAAATAAAATAATATTCAATGATAAGAAAAGTCATTTTTTCCAATCTTATTTAATGAAGATGATTTCAATCGTCTCAGCTCGTTGAGCTGTGAAGATATTGTATATGTGATTTTTGAGCTTTAAATCCCCCTATGATTTTTGATCATTTCATGCCCTATATCGTTTTTGGCTCTTTCGAATGAGCTGTTTAGTTAGGATAATTACAAAAGTAAAAATTAAAAAAATAGACATTGTAAATTTGGAGAAGCAATAAATGTAATGATAAACTACCTATTTTATTTTGTTAAGCACATAATTCTGGGTTATTACTAAGTATTAAATGCAGTGCGATTCAAAAGTTCAAGTGCATTCGAAAGAATTGCATAATAAGATTGAGTTATCCAAATATTACTTAAGTTTGCATTAAAATTATAAAACTAATTATTCAAATGCGATCAGAAAAATTCTCTAAATTTTCAAAAAATTTCCATAGCTTTACTGTTAAAAAGTAAAAGCGCACTTTCGATTTTAGTGTTTCTAATAAAAAGGAAAATTTGCAAAATTTTGAGTAAACACATTTATCGATAAAATAATAAAAAGAAAAAGGCCTCGAACCCAACACTTTATCTTTGTATTTTTATCTCTGAATATTTTGCTTTTTACCATAATTCTGATTTTCTTCTAGTTGTTTAAATCATGCTTTTAGATATCTATTTGCTCTCTTCTTTATTCTATATTGTCTTATATAACAAGTTGACATATATAGCTTCCAGGCTGTTTCTGTCTGTACCATCTTTTTGATGAATTGCACAACATACATTGCAATGGCTATCATTCTGAAACGAAATAAAAATTATTTTAATTTAGGTAGATCCTTAAAATTTTGTCTAATTCTCATATTTTTAGCTATTTTAAGAGAAAGATTTATCAGAGGTTATGAAATCAAGGTTATGAAATCAAGGGAATCCGATCCTACCGATATCTAATAACAGCAAACCTTTTTAGTCTTAATAAACAAGCTTTCATGTCTGTGTTTTCCATAATTTTGAATATAAACAAAACAAGTGGGACACAAATAATGTTATTTGAGATATTTATGCCATCAAGTTTTAATTTGTTTAAACCCACAATTGAAGCAATCTCGTTTTTTCATTAAATTAATTACACCTATAAAATTTTAATAAATTGTTATTTACTAGAGATGTTTTAACTAATAAAACGTTAAAAATATTCACTTATTTTATCTCCAATGTCAATAATTCTACTTTTTAATTCTTCCTTCGGATATTCAACTTTTTGTTTTTCTAACAATTCAATTTTATATCCAATTAAATTAATTTCTGTCCAATAACTTGATAAAAGTTTGTTTTTGTAATTTTCTATATTTTCTTTTAATAATCTTTTTTATTTATTTTTATATTTTCTAAACTCTCCTCTAATATAGAAGTTTCATAATGATTATTATTCGTCATAATAAAATTTTTATATCGAGCAACTTAATTAAAAATTGTTATACAAATGGTTTATTTGTATGTTCAATTTAAATTAATCTATGAATTCTTGGAATAAAAATCCATTAATTAGTGGGTTTTAATATTCGGACATTAAAAATATGTAAAGTACCCGCTTTTCAAATCCAGGCAATAAATTTTGAATTATTTCATTATTGGCTATTTCAATCAAAGCTTTTTTTTTAATTGGACTGATAGAATATATGTTCTATTATCCAAATACAAAATAAAAATATTTCTATTAAAGTTAGATTCAAGCAAAAGCAAAAATCCTTCTATATTATAATTATAGCTAGTGTTATGCCGACTATTGCTTTTTTCAATTTGTTTCAGAACAAAACGCTCCTTCGGTTCAACATTTTTTAAATAAATAAATTCTCTTTTTTCTTCCCAATCATCTTTGATTTTCAATTCTACCTTAATTAATTTTCCTTCACTTTGTACATTCAATAGAATGAGTAAATTTACAAGGGAAATAATAAGATATTTAATCATTTAAATTTAGATATCTTGAAAATTTTTAATTTTGTTTTGATACCTTATCAACGGAAACAAATTTACTATATAATGAACTGTGATGTAAATAAAGTTTTAAATCCGACTAATATTTTGATATTTTTAAGGGAGAACTCGACATTAATTTGACACTTATATAAACACAAAAACTTTATCAAAGATTATAGCATTTAAAATAGGGGGAGCATGGTTAAAGGAAAAAGTATAAAGTGTTTTTAAAAAAGTGGGTTTTATAAATGAAGTTGAAATTTTTTCTGTTTCAAACATTCTATCTCTATCAGTTAAGTAATGGGATTTTTAAAATTTATAATGTAAAACAGTTAATTAACAAAAAATAGATCTATTTGTTTTAATTGATATTTAAATTTATTTAATTTTGGTGGATTAAGAAAAATATTTATGAGAATTTATAAATCTGAAATATGAATTTATTCAGAATATTCTATTATTTTAGAAATAATATACAAGAAAAATATACAGAACTTTTAGAACGTTGTACGTATTATATGAGACTTAAACATAAATATTTCCTATTATTTAAAGTTTAATTAAATTCTAAGTGTATACATTAAAAAAACAACGAGTACATACAAATATTACAGATTGACCGTATTAATCGTAGATTTTGTAATTTTATTTAGCGGGAAAATAAATAAAATAGGGCAAATTTTGAAATTTTTATTGACCAAAAAATTACAAAGTACATATGATTAAATTCAATAGAATCTGATCTTTGAATGTAATTGTACTTTTATGTACAATTTTATGTACGAATTTTTTCTCTTGTCACGTGTCGAATTCACTTACTGTTTGTGTTATTTTAAAAGCTACTGTAAAGCAAATAGCTATATAATTCATAAATTATTGCAGGAGGCGGTTGATTATGTAACACATCATTCCTGTGAACATAAGAAAGATTAGCTGAAGTGGAAATAGTTACTCCATTTATCCTAATTATATTCAAATTAATTGAACTATTTAAAAAACATTTTTATTTTTTATTTAGCGTCTAACATAGTGTATACATATTCTAAGTTTCTTAAATAGACAATTCTCTTTTCATTGTTTTGAATATTCTCTTAATTATTTATTACAATTTAAATAGAGGTCTTATAAATATTATGTCGGAATTCCGATCCTCTCAAGGTTAAAGAGCAAAGAGGAATTGCCAAATAATATGCTCTATTTTAAAAATGTCAAAACGGACGTGTTAAAAGTGCATATGCATCATATGTGAAGCTGATGTTTGTAACTAAAATAGGTAGAGGAAATGTCACAGACATATGGGCGGAGATTTAGCTATACTCGTAATTTTCACTCTCCATTTTACTAAACTCCTTACATCAATGCTCCGTTTATAAGTTAGTCAGGACTGCCAATAAATTCATTTACATCTTAAAATTATTACATTTTAAGTCGTTTTTCTAGATGTTAGCCGTTGAGTTTTGCTCAATTAAGGATTTTTGAATTATACTCAGGGTGAGGTAAAATATGCACGAAAAATCCAGAAAGATGCGCATAAATATGCATCGAAAACTATTAAAGTTTAAGATGAATAGTGTAGTGGGGTGGCAACCCGAATCTTCAGGGCGGGCGTGTCGGGGATCGACTTTCAGTCGAGGTTTCACTAGAAAATCTTAAATTTAAATTTCATGCCACAAGCGGAATTTTTAGTAAGACACAAAACTCACCATCTAAGCGTTTCCGAAGGAAAACTTCCATTTATAAGTGAAAAAATGTGCCTAAGTCAAGAAAAATTCACGTTTTAGCGCTGCAGGCGAAAATTTACGATTGATTTATTAGCAATTGACATTTCTTTACTAAAAGAAAAACTCTACTAATACTATGCGATATCTTCGTTAACGTAGAAAAACAAATAATAAAAATAACCTGGAAATAAGTTGAATAATAAAAATATAATTAAAAACAATTAACTATTCTCAAGCCAATGGCGGGCAGAAAGTGAGCCCTTGGATTAAAATTACTTATTCGGCAATGATTACAGAGTTTTTTAAATTTTAATTACCGGATTTTTGTTAGGTTAGTATATATCTAAAATTTACATACTGAACTGAGTTAAAAAATTTGTTCTTGTTCAGTTCATTTGTTTTTTTTAAATTTTTTAATATTGCTCTTTCTCTTCAAAATCCACGAAAAACTAAAAAAATGCAATTAATGCATTATGCCTCAAAGGCGAGTCTTTTTTATTCAACTAAGAATGATCAAAAATTATCTAGAACGCGTATGTAAAAAACTAGGGGTCTTTTACATATACATGATATTATTGCTAAGGTTAGTTATTCAAAAATATTAAAGCAAAAAAGTCTAGCAGAAAAATATAATGAAATCTGATACAATATTATATTATTTTATACTCATTTTTATCCATTCATCGTTGGATGTATTCCGACTTCCCCAAATTGTAGCCGCTTTCAACTTCGATCTATAAATCAAATTAAACTAAATTTTAAATCATATTCAACCATCTGCTTGCATATTTTTAGAAGATTTCTTTATTCTTTGCTGTTTCTGTGTACAAGCAGCACATAAACTATGTCCAGGTATTGAATAACGGTACCAACGTGATGTATGAGTAACATTGCAATTAGAACAACTGAGATCTATTAGGGTTATCTAAATATTTATAAAAAAATGTTAAAACAGTTAGAGTTTTCTTACACCAAAAAGATTTATTAATTACTATGATCATACAGATAGACGAAAATATTATTAATTAAAGAGAGACTAAGTTCAGAATAATGTAAATGATTCATTTAAAGACATGATAAGAATCATTAAACATTGTCCCTAATATTAATAAAGATAACCTTTCTTGGCTTATACCATAATTCTTTTGATCTAAACTTTGAATATTTGTGTTTATAGACTCGACATTCATTGCACAAGTAATGTTCTTTTAGAAAATTAGACCACAGTTTCGTTTGTGTAACATTACAATTGAAACACTTTCGTTTATTTACTTCAATTATTCCACCTATAATTATTAATGAAAATTTTTTAGTCTGAAAATATAGCCAAAGTAAAAAATTTTTATTTATTTTATTTCCAATGTCGATAATTTTGCTTTTCATTTCCTTCGGATATTCAACTTTTTGTTTTTCTAACAATTCAATTTTATATCCAATTAAATTAATTTCCGTCCAATAACTTGATAAAAGTTTGTTTTTGGAATTTTCGATATTTTCTTTTAATAATTCTTTTTTATTTATTTTTGTATTTTCTATACTTTCATCTAATATAGAAGTTTCATAGAAATTATTATACATGATAAAACATTATTAAAGCGAATCTTAAAAATATTAAATTTGCGTATTATTGATGTCTTAAAATTCGAATAATTAAATGTAAAATACCTGCTTTCCCAAGTTTTTCAATAATTTCTTAACAATTTCATTATTGGCAATTTCAACACAATTCTCATTTTTAATTGAGAGTTAAATTTCGAACAATGATTTAGTTTGACAAGAAAAACTTTTTCAACAGGATCTATTTCAATTTTACAAAACGAACCAGTATTTTTAAAAATATAATTAACTATTCTACTTCTTGGTTTTACATTCATTATCAATACAAAACGTTCCTTTATTTCAACATTTTTTAAATAAATAAATTTGCTTTTTTCTTTCCAATCTTCATTAATTTTTAATCCAACCTCAACCTTTCTTCCTTTGATTTGGATATTCAACAGAACAACCAAATATGAGAAAAAAATAATAATAAATTTATTCATCTTAAATTTTAATAGTTTTCGATGCATATTTATGTGCATCTTTCTGGATTTTTCTTGCATATTTTGCCTCACCCTGAGTATAATTTAAAAATCCTTAATTGAGCAAAACTCAACGGCTAACATCTAGAAAAACGACTTAAAATGTAATAAATTTAAGATGTAAATGAATTTATTGTCATTCCTGACTAACTTATAAACGGAGCATTGAATGGAAGGAGTTAAGTAAAATTGAGAGTGAAAATTACGAGTATAGCTAAATCTCCGCCCTCATGACTTTGCATTTCCTCTACCTATTTTAGGTACAAACATCAGCTTCACATATGATGCATATGCACTTTTAACACGTCCGTATTGACATTTTTAGAATAGAGCAGAGAAAGTGAGTATTTGGCAATTCCTTATGCTCTTAATTTTGGCAATTCCTTATGAACCTTAACCCTATGTTGACATTTAATAAAAGAATAAAAATTTTTAAATAGTTCAACTACTTTAAATATAAGTAAGATGAAATTGGCTAACTTTTTCCACTTTAGCTAATCTTTCTTATGTTCACCGGAATGATGGTTACTTAATCAACATCCTAATGAAATAATTTTTAAATTAAATAGCTATATGCTTTAAAATTTTTAGAATTACACAAACATTAAGTGAATTTGACACGTGACAAGGGTAAAAATTCGTACATAAAATTGTACATAAAAGTACAATTACATTCAAAGATCAGATTCTTTTGAATTTAATCATATGTACTTTGTTATTTTTTGGACAACAAAAATTTCAAAATTTGTCCTATTTTATTTATTTTCCCGCTTAATAAAAGTACACTTAGCATTTAATTAAACTTTAAAAAATAAGAAATATTTATGTTTAAGCCTCATATAATACGTATAACGTTGGACAAAACCTCTATTTTAAATTTTCTTCAAAAGTATATCCTAAAATGACCGCTCTTTAAATCTATCCTTATCTTGATCTCCCGAACTTTGTGACTCCCGGCCTTTTCGTTAGGTGCATATGATGCATATGCACTTTTAACACGTCCGTTTTGACATTTTTAGAATAGGGAGAGAATGTGAGTATTTGGCAACTCCACTATGTTCTTTAACCTTGAGAGGATCGGAATCCCGACATTATATTTATACGACCTCTATTTAAATTGAATGAGAATATTTCAAACAATGAAAAGAAAATTGTCTATTTAAGAAACTTAGAATATGTATACACTATGTTAGACGCTAAATAAAAAATAAAAATGATTTTTAAATATTTCAATTAATTTGAATATAATTAAGATAAATGGGGTAACTATTTCAATTACAGCTAATCTTTCTTATGTTCACAGGAATGATGAGTTACATAATCAACCGCCTCCTGCAATAATTTATGAATTAAATAGCTATGTATATGCTTTACACTATTCTTTTAGAATAACACAAAATTTTATGATTTTGACACGTGACAAGGGTATAAATTCGTACATAAAATTGTACATAAATGTGCAATTACATTCAAAGATCAGATTCTTTTGAATTTAATCATATGTACTTTAAAATTTTTTGGTCAACAAAAATTTCAAAATTTGCCATATTTTATTTATTTTCCCGCTTAATAAAATTACAAAATCTACGATTAATAAAGTCAATCAGTAAAATTTGTATGTACTCGTTGTTTTTTATTGTATACATTTAGCATTTAATTAAACTTTTAAAAATAGGAAATATTTATTGTTAAGAGTACATGTTCTGTTTAGGTTTTTATCTTGTATGTATATTATTTATAATATAATAGAATATTCAGACTAAAAATAGTAATTTTGCGACGTAGTCCCGCAAATTCTTAATCTCAGAAAAACCATGTTTCTTCCGCAAAGCCTCCACATTTTGTCTTAAAAAACGATTAAAAATACGATATAGTAAAGAGGGTGGGGATTACAAAAATACCCTTACTTCTATCCGCGAGTTGATATACATGAGATAAGGTAACAATATTGACATTAAGCCCTCCAAATCCCAATTACAGAACCGCACTGATTAATGACCATGTCTTTTTAACACGGCATATGAAACCTAACCGAGCTCAGATCGACCCATATACCGTATTTATTCTAATAGAATGGCAGCCATTCTATTTTTCAATACCTAAAAATTTAAATATTTATTATATTTTTTTGTCCTCATTTAAAGAGTCTATTTTATTTATAATTTTTGAATAAATTAACGAAATAAACCGAATTTTTGGAGCATTTTGTAGATTTTTGCTTTAATACTACCTCGTACTTAACCCGAATTCCGTCCCGAAACAATGAAAACCACGTAACCACCCGAGCCTTTGTCGGGATACCACTTTTAAAAGCGTTTAAAGGCCCATCAATGAGTTGGGCCGTTAAACCTTTATTATTCCCTGTAATAAAATGTTTAACGGCCCTACATTCCACTCTATTTCCCTGTAACAAATTCAAGAATACTGCCAATCCTCACGATATTTGAGTCTTCCAGGGGCAGCCAAATGCTCCTCCTTTTTAACCACTTCTAAAATGAAATTGTAAGTGGCTTTATTATACAAAATTTCAGATGAATAATTGTAATTTGATCATTCTCTTATATTTAATTAGTTTATCGAATTTTCATTGCGTTGGTAAACCAATTCCTGTTTCTTTAAAAATCAAAGATGATTGGGAAGATAAAAGAGAATTTATTTTTTTAAAAGATGTTGAACTTAAGGAGCGTTTTGTTGTGAAATTAATCGAAAAGCATAACAATAGATATTTCGGTTCCAATTACAATACGGAGGGATTTACAAGTTTGGTTGACTTGGATCTCGATACAAATATTTTTAAAAATATTGGATTAAATGTTCGCCGTACAAATCCAAAATTTTTATTAAAAATGAAAATTGTGATTGAAATTGCCAACAATAGAATTATTAAACAAATTTTACAAGGATTTGAAAAACGTGTAATATTTTACGTAATAATTCGTCCAACTTTAGCCAGGCGAAAATAAAATTTCGCTTTCAAAGATCAAAAACGAAACGAAAAAATAAATTTAACTTTTACGAAACTAATGAAACAAAAAACCTCTAAATTTTACGAGCTAAACAAAAAATCAAGATTATGAATCAGTAATTCTTGAGCAAAATATCCAGCAGAACATGATTTTACATTAATACTGAACGCTCTGTATATTCAATTTACAAAGTATTACTGAATTAAAAAATAATTTAAGGCACTCCGATATAATAATTTTACTGAAAAGGTTAATTATTATGAAACTTCGATATTAGACAAAAATTTAGAAAATAGTAATGAGATGCATTCATTTAATGAATATATAGAATCTTATAAAAACAAACTTTTGTCAGGTTATTGGACTGAAATTAATTTAATTGGATATAAAATTGCATTGTTGGGTAGACAAAAAGTTGAATATTCAAAAGAATTAGAAAGCAAAATTATTTTCATTGGCAATAAAATGAGTAAATATAATTATTTTTATTTTTTATTATCAGCTCATTTACTAAAAAATTTAATTTTGAAATTACAGATGCACTTATTGATGAAACTAAGCGACAATGTTTTAATTGTGGAGCTATAGAAGCTATAAATTCGTTTATATACATAAAAGAAAATTATTTGTGCCACAAATGTGGAGATTATAATCGAAAATTTGGGAAGCATAGACCAAAAGAATTGTGGTATACGATTAAAAAGGTTTGTCTTTATACAAATTAACTAGTTGTGCCCATTGGGGTATGACGGTAAGTTAAGTATGCAATTCATATTAGGATACTTTTGGTTTAATAGCATTCTGCCCGTTGGAAAGTCTAACGGCTTTGGGGCGCGCTTCGCGCGCTGCTAGAAACGGTAACATTTGCTCTACCTTTTCATTGCTCCCACAAATTTTCAAAAAACCGAAAAAATTTGAATTTTCAAAAAATCGACCCTACCAGGCCTCGGGTGAAATTTTTCAAAAATTTAAATAACTCAAAAAATTTGTAATTTTTTACTCTATTTTATAACCTTTAATACGTTTGGTTACGACAAAAACTTACAAAGTTATGCCCAATTTAATTTTACCAAAATTTCGTCAAAAATGGGTCAAAAATTCGACCTCGAAAAAAATATGTTTTAAGGTACTCCAATAGGTGCTGAAAAGGAATCCGAACTCCGTTTATTTTTAAAATTTTTAAAAAAAAGTTGTGCTCAAAAAACCGACCACTTTTGGCCCCAAAAGTGCCACTTTTTTGAGTATAACTTTCCCAGACTCAAGTGTACCCCCAACAAAGTATATATTTTTAGAGGTTTCAAGGGACGCTCTATAAGATAGAATACTCAAATCGTGTTTCAATTCACGCGTTAAAAGGTCGGTTTTGGCGAGGTCACTTTGGTGCCCATAACTATGTCAGAAAAAAATCCCAGACACAATTGTCCCCCCAAAAGTGTAGTACATTTAGTGCCCTATTATACAAAAAAGAGATGAAACCATTTGCCAAATCTTAAGCAATTTTATAATTACATTCGATGGGAGCCACCCTTCACGTTAGGGGTCCAGGTATTTTTGGGTAACTTTGACACTTTGGCGTTTTATAACTTTGCCCAAAATTGTCAGAAAAATTTAAATTTTCCCAGAACCTACTCATGGAGCTCTCCTCCCAAATTTTTTATACGATATAGTACATATCCCAACTTGAGTGCCTCCCAGCAAGCACTTATTGATATTACTTCACCCTTCCTCGCTATTTCCATTTGAAAAACCACCTATGGCCGTTTCAGTACGAAAACGACGTATTAGTGCCGAGGTTAGAGTTTTCCTGAATAGAGCGTAAAAATTTGTAGGACAAATGTACCCTTCAAAAAATTCCAGCCGCCGGCCTTCGGCCGGCAGAATTTTTGAAAGGGATTTTACAGCCAAAAAGGGGGAGGTGTCGGGGTATATATATATTAATAAGATAATTATAAAGAATGAATTAAAGGTAGATTTTCTGATTGGGTAAATATATAAATTCTGATAATATCTGTATTAATAAAATAATAGATAAATTTTCTTGATATAAGTGAAAATTTATAAGTTTGCATACTTTTTTTTATAAATATTTAGATAACACCAAAAGATCGCATTTGTTCGAATTGCAATGTTACTCATACATCACAATGGTATCGTTGTTCAAAACCAGGACAATATTTATGTGCTTCTTGTTACCATAAACAGCATAGAATAAAGAAATCAACTAAAAATACGGAAGCATATGGTTGATTTTGCTTTAAAATTTAGTTGACTTTAAAATTATAGATCGAAGTTGAAAGCGGCTACAATTTGCATAAGTCGGAATACACCCAACTATGAATGGATAAAAATGAGCATAAAGTAATATAGCCATTGTAATCAAATTTCAACTATATTTTTTTCTGCTTGACTTTTTTGTTTTCTTTAAAAATTACACTTTCCTTTATGAATTATTTCATTTATTCGATTCCTTTTCATTTATAATTTTATTTTCCCATCTTCCATCTTTTTATTTTTGATAAATATTGTCCAGGTTTTGAAAGTTCAACACATTATTTTGTTTGCTTAATTCCGTAAATATATTAAAAACAATCCTCCTTAAATAAGTTTTGTTAGAACAGTATCATTTAGGATGACTTTTCTTTATTCAAAATAGAGGTTGAAGTAAGTTTAAGGGAAAAATTGGAGCTAATCGGAATATTTAATATTTTTGAATAACTAACCTTAGCAAAAATATTATATGTAAAACAACCCTAGTTTTTTACATATGCTTCTGTCTCTAGATAATTAATTTTTGATCATTTTTAGTTGAATCAAAAAAATTCTTTTTGATTCGTAATGCGTTAGTTGCATTTTATAAGTTTTGCGGGGCGTTTGGAGAGAAAGAGCAATATTTAAAAAACTTTTTAAAATAACAAATGAACTGATAAATTATTTAATGAACTAATTTCAGTACATTTTAGATAGTAACTTAATAAATAGAAAATCCGTTTATTAAAATTAAAAACAAATTCCGAAATCATTACCGATATAAGTGATTTTAATTCAATGGCTCACATTCTGCCCGTCATTGTTGAGCAAATATAAGTGTTTTTTAATTAGATTTTTATTATTCAACTTAATCAAAATAAATTCTTCTTCTTCTTTGTTTTTCTACTTTAACAAAGAGCTTGCATATGTTAAGCAAAATATTTCTTTAATAATGACAATCCTTTCTAAAAACCAATCGTATAATAAAAATTTTTTAGCAAGATAAGGAGTAGAAAACCCCGCTTCAACGATTAAAGAGTACAATAAAAGTGTCGAGCAATTTAATTTATAAGAAACGTTGAGAGAACAAATAAATAAAGCGAGGAAAAATAAGTTAGGTGAATCTTGGGCACGTCAGGATTACATATTTGTATAAAGTTTTATTTTGAAGATTTATTTTAGTAAAATAAAAAATAATTTTATAAAGAAGTATATTTTAGTTTCTTTGGAAAAAAATACACAATTTTTATTTCCTGAAAAAGGGTATAAAAGTAGTATTTCAGATAAATTTTAAATTATTTTTATTTCTTTAAAAAAATATACCATTTTTATTTCCTTGGAAAAGGGGGAATAAATATATACTACTGTTTTTATGTATTTAAAAAAATTCTAAAATAGTAAATTATAATAAACATAAACTTGAATGTAATAAACCTATCAGCAGGTAGAAGTTAATAAAGAAAAAATATACATATCATGGAATTAAAATGTTTTTACAATTTGATCTTAAGATTATCATTTACATTTTGAATAAAATTTAAAGTTGTTACAACGACACAATATTAAATAAAATTAAATATTACAAACGTGTTGAAAATTTTTTTATAAAAATTACACTTTTTCAACAAATATCTTTTATACGGCATGAGCTTTAATTTTATATATGCCTTGTTTTACATTAGTCTCTCTAGTCATCATAAATATATATATTAGATCAATTATCTTTTAAATTTTTAGTTGTTTTCGCCTTGTCCTATATTGTTTAAGATAACATTTATAACACAAATCGTTTTCAGACATAGAATCACGGTACCAATGTGGCGTTTTTGTTATACCGCAAATAATGCAAGTTCGATGTTGTGTATTTCGCTAAAATATTTATATGACAAGTATTGGAACTTAAATATTTAAATTATAATTATCGATAAAGATTTCTAAAATAACTCTACGAAGATACTTAGTTACTTCGTTCATACTTTATGTTAATATACAGCATTTGATTAAGTTGAATCTATTGAACTAAACTAATTTCTCTCTGTGTAAAATAAATATTTTGCTTTCTACTCTCTATATGTAAATTCTTCAGAATAAAAACGGCCCGGACTCACAAAAATTAACAAATAAATATAAAGATACCTTTGTAGCTCTAAACCATAATTTATTTGATCTAAACTTTCCAAATTTGTGTTTATAATCGCCACATTTTTGGCATAAATAGTGAACTTTTAGTGCACTGTACCACTTTTTTGTTTGTGTAACTCTACAATTGAAACAATGACGCTTGTTTTTTTCATTAACTCCACCTAGAATTATTAATGAAAATTTTTTAGTTAATGCAAAGTTAGACAAAGCTAAAAATTTAAAATTACTTATTTTATTTCCAATGTTAATAATATTATTTTTTAATTTTTCCTTAGGATATTCAACTTTTTGTTTATCTAAAAATCTATTTTATATCCAATTAAATTAATTTCCGTCCAATAGCTTGATAAAAGTTTGTTTTTGTAATTTTCTATACTTTCTTTTAATAATTCTTTTTTATATAATTTTGTATCTAAACTCTCATTAAATATAGAGGTTTCATAAAAATTATCCTTCTCAGTAAAATTATTATATCTTAGTGCCTAAAATTAAAGGATAATTAGGTAATAGTGTCTTTTCCAGTCCCATTTTTTCCTCCCCAAATTTTTACCCTATGTATGTACGAAATGGTCAAATCTTCCCCTTTCTTCCATCAAATTTGCCTTTCTATATTTTGCCTAAAAACAATCAAAAAGATTAATTTTTATTCAGTTCTTTCACAAGGATAAATAAGAGACATGATGATCTCATACTTTTTTAAATATTACAAATTAATGTTTTTGATTGTTTTTAGATAAAATATAGAAAGGCAAATTTGATGGAAGAAAGGGGAAGATCTTTGACCATTCCGTACAAACATGGAGTAAAAAATTGGGGAGGTAAAAAAGAGGGGACTTGAAACGACACTATTACCATAAATTATTCTAATAATATTCATGTAACTTTATAGGTTTTCGATTTATATCCTCGATTTCGATTATTATAGAATAAGTTAATCATAACAGCATGATTAATAGAACTTCACTCATATTTTATCTTATCAAGTGAAGTTTGATTAATAAAGCATAAAATACCAGTTTTTCAAATCCTTGTAAAATTTCTTTAATAATTATATTGTTGTCAATTTCAATCACGATTTTCATCTTTAATAAATAATTTGGATCATTTGATTGTCCAACATTTAATTCAATATTTTTAAAAATATTTGTAGCAAGATTCAAGTCAACCAAACGTGTAAATCCCTCCGTATTGTAATTAGAGCCGAAATAACTATTGTTATGCTTTTCGATTGTCTTCACAACAAAACGCTCCTTCAGATCAACATTTGTTAAATAAAGAAATTCTCTTTTTCCTTGCCAATCATCTTTGATTTTTAACGAAACACGAATTGGTTTTCCAAAGCATTGAATATTAAATAAAATAATTAAATATAAGAGAATTATGAAATTATTAATCATCTGAAATTTTGTGTAATAAAGCCACTCACAAATTTATTTTACAGTCGGTTAAAAAGGAGGCACTTTTGGAAGCCATTGGGAGACTCAAATAGCTTGAGGGTTGTGTCTGCAGTCTCATTGAATTTGTCATGGGGAAATAAGTTAAATTGGACTCTAAGTTGGGATAACACACAAGTACATTTAAACGCATATAAAAGTAACCCAGTAGTTCAACCCCAGTCACCGTCGCGCTTGTAATCTCTTGTAAAATTTACATCCTGTTTAATGACCGTAATACCCATAAATATAACTATAATTCGAATAGAAAATAACTATCATAACTTCGAAGAAGAACCCAAAATCCCCTTTTACTACAGGTAAAACTCCTCAATAAAATAGCCTGTTAAAACAGGCCAAAAAATTAATACATATTTTAAAACTGAATAAGGTGATTTACACGCAGACTGCTTTTATTTGTTATTTATTTAGTGAGAGATCCCAGTACTTAAACTTATTTAAAGATAAAGCTGGCAAATTTACTACTAGAAAAAACAGGTTTTAGATAAATTACAAGTTTAGAATTAGGTGGTGTTTTTTGATATTCAGACACTTCACAGTCAATACAAAAAGTTAGAATTTATAAGTAAAATTGGTTTAAGCATTCGAGTTAAATTTTTAATAAACAGAATATATTCCCTTTTTAAAATCCAAGGGAAAAACTTAGATTAATTTAATATTTGCTAAACCCTATAAATGAATAGTTTTTTTCTTTTAAATTTTAAATTAATGCAAAGGGCATTAGAGCTTTTCGAAATTTCGATTTTCTACTTTGGCTCAGTCAAGATTCGAACTAGTGAATTCGAAACTCTTTGAAAGACACAGTAAGCAAATAAAAAATTTTATTGCCTAATTATATTAACACGGCAATTGACAAAAGTGCATTTTTGAAAAGTCCTCTAAGTGACAAAATAAATAATTATAAAATTAAGACGGTAAATTATGAAATTTACTTAAGATTATTTTTATATATATTTATTTATTGTCTCACATTGTTAGGAAAGTTTAAATTTGCACTTTCTTCAAATCACACTATTAATAATATTCGTTTATTCAGCACATTCAACCCAAAAATTTGGAAGCATTTATAAAAGCATGAGAAGGTAATGCGTGTAATACAAACGAAAAATTTAATAAACGAATACTTTAATAGTGGGATTTGAAGAAAGTGTAAATAGAAACTTCCCTAACAAAGTGAGACAATAAATAAATATGTACATATAAAAATGAACTTAAATAAATTTCATAATTAATTTTATATTTATTTTGTCACTTAGGGGACTATAAAAAATGCACTTTTGTCAATTTTGTTTCTTTCAGAGTTTCGAAATCATTGGTTCGAACTCTTGGTTGACCCAAGTAGAAAATCGAAATTTCGAAAAAGTCTAATGCCCTTAGCATTTAATTAAAGTTTAAAAGTAAGACACTATTTATTTATAGGGTTTAGAAATAATTCAATTAATCTAAGTTTTTTGCCTAGTATTTTATATTCTGTTTATTAAAAATTTAACACAAATGCATGAACCAATTTACTTAAAAATTATAATATTTGTGTATTTCTTGTGGTTTGTCTGAATACCAGTAGATAATCTAATGCTAAATGATTATTATAATTATCTAAATACCGTGTAATTTTCTAGTATTAAGTTTGTATGGAGTCGTCGTGTTAGAATAGTATATTTAATAGAATTGTACAAAGACCATTTCCACTTGCGATGAAACCGTTCCATGACGAAGTTCTGTATCTCATGTTATCGACCTATTTTAAATAAATTTTCTAACTTTCAGATGATTAAATTTAATTTTATTATTCTCATATATTTATTTATATTTTTGAAAATTCAAATCGCCGGGAAACACATTAAGGTTGAAGTGAAAACTAGAGATGATTGGAAAGAAAAAAGAGAATTTATTTATTTAAAAAATGTTGAATTAAATGATCGTTTTGTGGTGAAAGTAATTGAAAAGAATAGTAATCAACATGATAGTTTTAATAAAAATATAGAAGGATATTTGCGTACAATTGAATTAAATCTAGATAAAAATATGTTTGTAGTTGAACTATTTGATAGATCAGAATATATTCCATCTAATCAATTAAAAAAGAAAATGTTGATTGAAATTGCCAATAATGATATAATTAAAAATTTTCTGCCTGGGTTTTAAAAAGCGGTATAATATTATTAAATGAATTTCTATTCCAAAGTGTCACAACCAGTGATGCGGAAATTCCAAAATGTGCCCGGTTCCGGTTCTGGAACCGCTTTTTCAAATTTGCCCGGTTCCAGTTCCGGAACCGCTTTTTTAATTTTGGCGGTTCCGGTTCCGGTTCTGGAACCGCTTTTTTAATTTTGCCCGGTTCCGGTTCCGGTTCTGGAACCGGTTCTAAACCGGTTCCGGACCTTTACCGGTTCCACGGTTCCGGTTCCAAACCGGTTCCGGGCCTTTACCGGTTCCACGGTTCCGGTTCCAAACCGGTTCCGGACTTTTACCGGTTCCACGGTTTCACTTCCGGAACCGGAACCGGAATCGCACCGGTTCCGGAACCGGAACCCCCGCATCACTGGTCACAACTAGCTAGCAACTAAAATATAACCGCAGGAAAATGGGAATCTGCCGATATAACTACTCTAATTTGTTTAAATTCAAGGTTCTCCGAAATAGTAAATTTACTAAAAATAATAAATATTATGAAACTTCAATATTGAGCAAGATTGAAAATAATTTTAGCTCAATTGAGGAAAATATAGAAAATTACAAAAACAAACTTTTATCAAGTTATTGGACGGAAATTAATTTAATTGGATATAAAATTGAATTGTTAGAAAAACAAAAATTTGAATATCCAAAAGAAAAATTAAAAAGTAGAATTATTCAAATCGGCAGTAAAATAAGTAAATAAATTCATTTTTTTATTTGTTATATGCCTAAAAATATACACATTATTCTTATTATTATAGGAGGAATAAATGAAGGAAATAAACGATATTGTTTCAATTGCAGATTTACCTTTACCAAAAATTGGTATAGATACATAAATGAACATTATTTGTGTGATGCATGTAACAAGTATAAAATATTGAATGGCAAAATGAGACCAGAAGGAAGTTTTTATCAAACTAAAATGGTTTACATTTATTTATATTATAATTAACCTTGATTTTATAAAAGTATACGCGTAGTTTTGAATGTTTCGAGCATATTTATTTCATTATTAAGGATCTTACTTATGAATATGGGTTTCAATGTTTTTATAAGAGTATAAAACAACTTACTTTTTCCACATTTAGGAAATCGTAAAAATGTTAAATAATTTTTATCTGAGAACTAGTATCAGCGCCTATTTTTATAAATATTATATCGAAAATGTTTTACTTGCGGAGAAACAAAAACATCACATTGGTACCGTCATTCAGAACCTGAACACCATATTTGTGGTACATGTTACAAAAGTCAACAAAGAATAAATAAAAAAACAAATAAAAATCAAACATAACAGGAATCGAATAAATAGTATTTAAATGATTATGATTTTATAGCTTTAATTTTCTGAGTTCATTGAACAAATGTAAAACAATGTAAATTATGATCTATGTAATTTCAATGAAAAACAAAAATCTTTAATTGTCAACAAAATAAATATTAAATTCATAGATTCATTTTTTATTTTATTTATTTTATTTATTTTATGAATAAAATTTATAAATATAATTTATAAATATAATTTTTTTAATATAAAGACATAGACGGTAAATGAATACTTTTCTCTTGGGCATGTAGTACGGTTGTCATTTTTTAAAGGTTTCCTGATCCAAATATCCGAGCCTGAAAAGGATCGGATATCCGAAAATTTTCGGTACGGGTCGGTTAAATTTCACAGGATCTGCCAACCTTATGACTACTTTAAATGACTACTTTATTTTAAAATTAAAATTTAGGATTGCGGCTGCTGAAGAATTTTTCAGCTGATATCCTGCCTTTGGAAGTTACTCCTGTATATAATCCTGCAATATTTCTTAATTAGTTCATACTGGTCCATTGATATACCCCTGATCCTCAGATATCCGTCCAATCCGAATAAATTTCAAAATATTTGATCAATCTTTAAAATTATTTGACCAAAGCTTTGAGTTGTCTGGTCTATAATGGACCTCCTACTTGATCTGGATCAGCTGGAAAATATTAATTTTATAAGGATTTATCGAATATTTGATAAAATCTCTTAATTATATTAGATTTTTGAAAGTTATAACAAAGTTTAAAACCCTCGGTTATCCTCAGCCTCGACCTCGGTCTCATGTTTAAATTTACCCCTCGACCTCGATCTCGGCTTTTATAGCCTTGGTTATCCTCGGCCTCGGGTTTTTCCTAAAACCTCGACCTCGTGCTACTCTAATTTCGTGTCCGGTAGTCTCGTCAGAGGCTAGTTCCGTTAGAGGTCTTTCTCGTCAGAGTTCAGTTTCGTTAGAGGGTTTTTTCGTCAGAGATGAGTTTCGTCAGAAGTTTCGTCATAGGTGAGTTTCGTCAGAGCTCCCTTTTTAGAAATCTAATTAAACGGCATTATTATGACTTATGTCAGAGATGAGATGAGTTTTGTCTGATGATGTTTTGATGAGTTTCTTTTATGATGAGAGATGAGTTTCGTCAGGAGTTTCGTCAGAGATGAGTTTCGTCAGAGCTCCCTTTTTAGAAATCTAATTAAACGGCATTATTATGACTTATACTTGGCTATTTGTTTCTGAGTCGATTTGGACAAATGAGGCGTCATTCGAAAGAGCTCTGAAACGCTGATTTTTGTTGTGAAAAATTTGAGTATACAAATGGTAGATCATTCGAGTCAGCTCGACGAGTGACTCGAGCTCGACGAGGTGATGCCTCCCTGTAATTTTTCATGATTCATAAGTCTTTAATTCGGTCCCGGAATGTCTGAAAACTTCTTCCGAAACTAATTCGACTCAGTTTTTAGAGCCCTTTCGATGACGTCTCATTTGTCCAAATCGACCTAGAAATAAATAAACAAGTATAAGTTATAATAATGCCGTTTAATTTGTGTCCGGTAGTCTCGTCAGAGGTTAGTTTCGTCGGAGGACATTTTCGTCAGAATTAGTTTCGTCAGAGGTCCCTCTCGTCAGAGGTCAGTTTCGTCAGAGGGTTGTTTCGTCAAAGATAAGTTTCGTCAGAGGTCCTTTTCGTCAGTATGGCTCCCTTTTTAAAAATCTAATTAACCAACGGTAATATGAATTGTACTAGGTTATTTGTTTCTGTATCGATTTGGGCAAATGAGGTGTCATTCGAAAGGGCTCTGAAAAGCTTAATTTTGAGCTGAAAAATTCGAGTAAATAAATGATAACTCAGTCGAGTCAGCTCGCGAGCTCTCATCTCTGACGAAGAAACCCACTGAAGAAACTGAACTCTGACGAGAAGGACCTCAGACGGAACTAATTCTGACGAAAATGTCCTCTGACGAAACTAACCTCTGACGAGACTAAAGAGCACCTCTAATTT
This sequence comes from Meloidogyne enterolobii, assembly GCA_963681835.1. Lineage (NCBI taxonomy): Eukaryota > Metazoa > Nematoda > Chromadorea > Rhabditida > Meloidogynidae > Meloidogyne > Meloidogyne enterolobii. The sequence goes on along the minus strand of CAVMJV010000025.1, from coordinate 1,037,790 downwards.
AAATATAAATGATACCGGGTCACAACCAATGCTTAATTTTTTGGGAGCTAACCAATAGCTAAAAGGTTGCTGTTAAGGTTAATCCTGATCTCATCTCATTTTTAGAAGGACTTTCTCAATTTAAAAATGGTTTAACTTGTTGAAATGTTTGCCAGGTTAATGAGCAGAGGGACAACTCATTAATAATGAGTTCTTCTGAAAAATTCATCAAATTATTTTTGGAAAAAAATAATTCATATAAATTAATTTATATGTAATTCTGATCATCGAAATTAATTTATTTAACAGTTTATTGCTTAGATTTATTTTTTTTGATAAAATTTAGTCAATTTAAATCAGAAAACCTCGAAAAAATACTGCCTATTTTGCCTTTTTTTTAGGATTTTAGTGCCTATTTTGGCAGTATTTTAGTGCCTATATAGGACACTATTTTTAAATTTATCGTGCCTAAAAATCCTGGCTCTAATCATAACACATAATTTATTATAGATTGGATCTTTATAGGTTAATTAATATAATTTTTCAATAAAGTTAGCAGTAAACAACTTTCTATTTGAGGCCACAAAAATTATAAAGAACGATACTTCTGTGTCATTATAATTGATATTATTCAAAGAATAAAATAATGAAAATAAATCAATGTATTTAATATTTATCTTGGTAACAATTTTATAATTTGTACAAAAAACTACAGCAAATTAAAGTTAAAAATTATATTTAAAACTATTCATTCGATTCCTGTTCTGGTTGATTTTTATTTGTTTTCTTATTTATTCTTTGTTGTCTTTTGTAACATGTACCACAAATATAATGTTCAGGTTTTGAATGACGGTACCATTTTGATGTTTTTGTTGCCCCGCAAATAAAACATTTTCGATCTTGAATCATTCGCTAAAATAATTATAAAAATCGGCATAACTCTACAAACTAAGTATATACCAATAATGTATATAAATATACTCGAAACAGTTGAAATTAATCATATTTTTTATAAAATCATTGTTAATTAAAATAAGAATAATTTTATACCATTTTAGTTTGATACAAACTTCCTTCAGGTCTCATTTTACCATTATGTATTTTATAATAGTGACATGGCTGACACAAATAATGTTCTTTCAGGTATCTATACCAATGCTTTGTTTGTGTGACTCTACAATTTTAACAGTTATGTTTACTTCCTTCTATTATTCCTCCTATAATAATTGAGAAAAATATTTATTTTTTAGGCATAAAAGCAAATAAAAAATTTTAAAATTTATTTACTTATTTCACTGCTGATGTAGATAATTCTACTTATTAATTCTTTCGGATATTCAACTTTTTGTTTTTCTAACAATTCAATTTTATATCCAATTAAATTAATTTCCGTCCAATAACTCGACAAAAGTTTGTCTTTGTAATATTCTATATTTTCTTCAACCGAACTGAAATTATTTCCAATCTTGAACAATATTGAAGTTTCATAACAATTAGTATTTTCAATAAAATTATTATTTCGGAGTACCTTAAATTTAAATTGAATTAAATTAAATTTAAATTTAAATTTGGAATGGAAATTCTATTCATAAAAATATACCATTTTTTCAAACCCAGGCAGAAAATTTTGAATTATTTCATTATTAGTAATTTCAATCAAAATTTTATTTTTTAATTGATCAGATGGAATATATTTTGAGTTTTCGCTTATTGCAACCTCAAACATATTTTTATCTAGATTTAATTCAATTGAACGCAAGTATCCTTCTATATTTTTATTAAAACTATCATGTTGATTATTTTTCTTTTCAATTACTTTTAACACAAAACGATCTTTTATTTCAACATTTTTTAAATAAATAAATTCTCTTTTTTCTTCCCAATCGTCTTTGATTTTCACTTCTACGGGAATGAGCTTACCGTCGCATTGAATTTTCGAAAATATAATTAAATATATTAGTATGATGAAATTAAATTTAATCATCTTAAATTTAGAAAATTTAATTGCAAAGTAAATCTATAGAGTTTCGGTGTTAAAACTTTTTGTATTTTCTACAAAAATTCTATTCAATAATATTTTGTATACTACAAAACTAAAAGACTATCATTTGCTAAATCGAATAGAAACGTTAAATCTAGACATTTATTTGAAACATAAATTAGACAATCAGTTTATATAATTAGAAAAGAGTTTTAAATGAAAAAAATGACTTATATGACTTATAATGAATTAGAAATGACTTATAAATGATCCAGTTCTTGTTTTCGGGGGGGGGGGGGATTTTGGCGCCGAATTTTTGGATTTAATTTAAATACTAATATATTTAATTGTATTTTTAAAAATTCAATGCGCCGGGAAACTCATTCACGTTGAAGTCAAAATCAAAGATATTTTGAGTTTTCGCTTATTGCAACCTCAAACATATTTTTATCTAGATTTAATTCAATTGAACGCAAGTATCCTTCTATATTTTTATTAAAACTATCATGTTGATTATTTTTCTTTTCAATTACTTTTAACACAAAACGATCTTTTATTTCAACATTTTTTAAATAAATAAATTCTCTTTTTTCTTCCCAATCGTCTTTGATTTTCACTTCTACGGGAATGAGCTTACCGTCGCATTGAATTTTCGAAAATATAATTAAATATATTAGTATGATGAAATTAAATTTAATCATCTTAAATTTAGAAAATTTAATTGCAAAGTAAATCTATAGAGTTTCGGTGTTAAAACTTTTTGTATTTTCTACAAAAATTCTATTCAATAATATTTTGTATACTACAAAACTAAAAGACTATCATTTGCTAAATCGAATAGAAACGTTAAATCTAGACATTTATTTGAAACATAAATTAGACAATCAGTTTATATAATTAGAAAAGAGTTTTAAATGAAAAAAATGACTTATATGACTTATAATGAATTAGAAATGACTTATAAATGATCCAGTTCTTGTTTTCGGGGGGGGGGGGGGGGATTTTGGCGCCGAATTTTTGGATTTTATTTTCATTACTATTTTTATGATTAACAAATATAATTATGAATTGAGACTCGTTTATTTAATGACATTATATTGACTCGACATTAAATAAGGTATAAAATGTTATAGTTAATCACAACCTTTGACAAATAATTTAGAAATTTGCACTTTTTCAATTTACACGGCTAATATAATTAGTAAACAAAATTTAGATTTGAGAAATTTTGTTAATTTTTCTACCAGATTTATGCTTTTATATTTCATTAGAATTTAAAACTGAGGCATTTATTCATAGAGTCTCAAATATTTTTAAATTATTTTAAATTTTATTATGAAATTTGAAATTGGAAATTTTATATTAAATTAGACAACTATTTCTGCCAATTATTCTTTAAATTGCTTATAAATCTTATTTTTGCCAAAATATAATTGGAATGCTAACTATGGGTTATTGAAACTTATTAGCATAAATATGATTTACTGGCAGAAATATTTGTCTAATTAAAAATAAAATTCCCAATTTCAAATTTAATCATAAAATTTAAAATAATTTAAAAATGATTGAGACTCTATGAATAAATGCCTCAGTTTTAAATTCTAATGAAAAATAAGAGAATAAAGCTGGTAGAAAAGGTTACAAAATTGCTCAAAAATTAATTTTGTTTACTAATTATATTAGCCGTGTCATTGGGAAAAGTGCAAATTTCTAAATAATTTGCCAAAATTTATTATTACTCTATAACATTTTGTACCTAATGTCGAGTCAAACAATGTCATTAACATAAATGAGACTCAATTCATAATTAAATTTTTCAATCATAAAAATAGTAATAAAAATAAAATTTTTACAATTTCTATTAAATAATAACAATAGTCTTCGGATATTCGAATTTGTAAACAATATTTCAATTTTTTTGCGGCATTAATAAATAAATATTTCCAATTTTTGTCGATTGACATTTTAATTGATTTATCGATAGCAATTTCTTTGTTTGTTATTAGGCATTTTTTGGATTTCACGCTCATGCCGGACATGATCCGGCCGGATTTTGCAAATAAATTCGGTCTTTTTAATTCGGTAAAAATAATTTTTGGAGTTTGGGATTTTTTCAATTCATCAAAAAAATTTTTTGGACACGGTTCTTAATGTATATACTCTCTTAACTCCTTACATATGGCATCCTGCCTAAAGGATCCGTAATGTTTTTAAAGGATAGGCCATGTGGCTATGCTACGAAACCAGAACCCAGCGACCGATGACACTCCGCGAAGCGCGTGCCGTAATACATGTGCGAGGCTCGGGGTTTTGCACATTTGCCTGTGCCCCATAGGTTTAAGATGACCATTTTGAACTGGTATATCTGTCTCATTGTCAGAATCTAGATCTCGAGCTTATTTTATTGTAATTCGATGATTTATCAAACGGTAGTTTTCTAGTTTTATAAAATACAAGATGGTAAAATTCCGTATATACTCCGGAAACCGATTCGGACAAACAATGTGTCATTCGACAAAGATCGGTGAGCTTAGTCGAACGACATCAAAATTAAGTTACTGTCTCAACAATGGGCCAAGATACAAGCCTCTGAAAATCAAAAAACCATAGGGAGGACCAAGCTGATTTTGGGGTAAAAGCTCTTTCGTAAGAGCTTTACATTCGTTGACAATTATGAGACTATAACTCGGCTTACAATTGAAACCGCAGCTTAAATTAATGTCGTTCAACTCAGCTCGCCAAACTCTTTCGAATGACATTGTTTATCCAAATTGATTTCCGGGGTATATGACGGAATTATCTTTAGAATATAATTTTTTAGGGAATAAAAAAAGGTTTCAAAACTGAAGCTCTTCTAATTTTTTTAACTTAAATTTTCTAAATTTTAGATGATTAAATTTAATATAATACTAATATATTTAATTGTATTTTTAAAAATTCAATGCGCCGGGAAACTCATTCACGTTGAAGTCAAAATCAAAGATGATTGGAAAGAAAAAAGAGAATTTATCTATTTAAAAAATGTTGAAATAAAGGATCGTTTTGTGATGAAAGTGATTGAAAAGACAAATAATAAACATGACGGCTTTAATAAAAATATAGAAGGATATTTGCGTTTAATTGACTTAAATCTGTATAAAAATATGTTTGAAGTTGAAATAAGTGAGAAATCAAAATATATTCCATCTGATCAATTAAAAAAGAAAATTTTGATTGAAATTAGTAATAATGAATTAATTCAAAATTTTCTGCCTGGATTTGAGAAAATGGTATATTTTTACTAATAAATTCCATTACATAGTGTTACAAAAACTAGGTAGCAAACAAAAAAGTACCAGCAATAAAATGTATAGCTATTCTAATATGTATTCTAAATTGTGTTAAATTTAAGGTACTTCGAAATAATAATTTTATTGAAAATATTAATTGTTATGAAACATCGTTATTGTTCAAGAGTGGAAATAATTTCACCTCGGTTGAAGACAATATAGAAAATTACAAAGACAAACTTTTGGCAAGTTATTGGACGGAAATTAATTTAATTGGATATAAAATTGAATTGTTAGAAAAACAAAAAATTGAATATCCGAAGGAAGAATTAAAAAGTGGAATTGTTTACATCGGAAGTGAAATACGTAAATACTTTTTAAATTTTTTATTAATATATATATATAAAAAAAGTTACTTTGCCTATAAAAGTATTGGTAGTTTAACTACGGGACTTTCAAAAACCTAGAACTTTTTACAGAGTTGAGATAATGGGCTGGAAGTTTGACATGTCCGTGGTCAAATCTTATGGGGCATCTGAGAAAAATAAGGACGAGATACTGAGGTGCCCCTTTGGTACCTAAATAATATAGGTGCCGGGGCTATCTCCGGAATGGGTACAGATAAGGAAAAGGTTCCGCTGGGAGGGCACTGAAACACTAATAGACGATGTCAAACAGAAAAAATTCGAAGTCGAAATTCGAATTTGAAGGGTACTTATGCTTGACACAAAATTCGGACATTTTCGGTGAATTGCAGGGTTTGTCGGATTTAAAAATTCGCGTTTTTTAAAATAACTCGAAAATGGATAAAGATAGCGGAAAACTTCTGCTGGGAGGGCACTAAAGCAGAATGAAGAGATATAGTTAGGAAAAATTTCGAATCTGAATTTCGAACTTTAGGGGTACTTATGCTTGACACAAAATTCTGATAAGAAAACTGTCCGACCGATAAATGTCGGATTTTATTTAAAGTGAAGAAATCCTGGGGGCATATCTTATAGGTGAGAGAGAAATTGTGATTGATAGGAGAAATTTCGAGTTGAAACAATGGGATTTCGAAACTGAAGCAAGTTTCGAGTTGAGGGAGGGTAAGTTGAAGCAAAATAGAGGGAATTCGAAATTAGGGATCCGGGATTTCGGAATTTTTAGGGATTTTGGAATATGGTCGAATGAGTATTCATTCAAAAGCGGATAATGAGGGGAGTTGAATGGGAGTTGAATCGAAGTTCGGAGTTCGAACTTCGAAATCCGGGATTTTCGGGATTCGGAAGTGTGGTCGATTGAGTACTCATTCAAGAGGGGATAATGAGAGGAGCTTAGTGGGATAAAAGATATTGTCGAAAATCGAAGCACTTCGAAATCCGGTATTTTCGGGATTTGGGGATAAGTGCAATTTGGTAGTAATTCAAGAGGGGACGATCAGAGGAGTTCAACGGGATAAAGGATAATGTTTAAAGTCGAAATTTGAAGTTCAAACTTAGAAATCCGGGATTTTCGTTATCGGGAAGTATGGTCGAATGAGTACTCATTCGAGAGGGGATAATGAGGGGATCTTAGTGGGATAAAGAATCAAGCCGAAAGTCGAAGTCGAACTTCGAAGTCCGGGTTTTTCGGGGTTAGGATATATGGATGAGTGGGTAGTCATTCAAGAGGTGATAACGAGGGGAGTTGAATGGCATAAAGCCGAAAGTCGAAGTTTGGAGTTCGAACTTCGAAATCCGGGATTTACGGGATTGAGAAGTATGGTCGAATGAGTACTCATTCAAGAGGGGATAATGAGGGGAGATGAGTGGGATTATTAAAAATATCGAAACTTGAAATGTAGAAGTCGGCATAACTCTACAAACTAAGTATATACCAATAATGTATATAAATATACTCGAAACAGTTGAAATTAATCATATTTTTTATAAAATCATTGTTAATTAAAATAAGAATAATTTTATACCATTTTAGTTTGATACAAACTTCCTTCAGGTCTCATTTTACCATTATGTATTTTATAATAGTGACATGGCTGACACAAATAATGTTCTTTCAGGTATCTATACCAATGCTTTGTTTGTGTGACTCTACAATTTTAACAGTTATGTTTACTTCCTTCTATTATTCCTCCTATAATAATTGAGAAAAATATTTATTTTTTAGGCATAAAAGCAAATAAAAAATTTTAAAATTTATTTACTTATTTCACTGCTGATGTAGATAATTCTACTTATTAATTCTTTCGGATATTCAACTTTTTGTTTTTCTAACAATTCAATTTTATATCCAATTAAATTAATTTCCGTCCAATAACTCGACAAAAGTTTGTCTTTGTAATATTCTATATTTTCTTCAACCGAACTGAAATTATTTCCAATCTTGAACAATATTGAAGTTTCATAACAATTAGTATTTTCAATAAAATTATTATTTCGGAGTACCTTAAATTTAAATTGAATTAAATTAAATTTAAATTTAAATTTGGAATGGAAATTCTATTCATAAAAATATACCATTTTTTCAAACCCAGGCAGAAAATTTTGAATTATTTCATTATTAGTAATTTCAATCAAAATTTTATTTTTTAATTGATCAGATGGAATATATTTTGAGTTTTCGCTTATTGCAACCTCAAACATATTTTTATCTAGATTTAATTCAATTGAACGCAAGTATCCTTCTATATTTTTATTAAAACTATCATGTTGATTATTTTTCTTTTCAATTACTTTTAACACAAAACGATCTTTTATTTCAACATTTTTTAAATAAATAAATTCTCTTTTTTCTTCCCAATCGTCTTTGATTTTCACTTCAACGGGAATGAGCTTACCGTCGCATTGAATTTTCGAAAATATAATTAAATATATTAGTATGATGAAATTAAATTTAATCATCTTAAATTTAGAAAATTTAATTGCAAAGTAAATCTATAGAGTTTCGGTGTTAAAACTTTTTGTATTTTCTACAAAAATTCTATTCAATAATATTTTGTATACTACAAAACTAAAAGACTATCATTTGCTAAATCGAATAGAAACGTTAAATCTAGACATTTATTTGAAACATAAATTAGACAATCAGTTTATATAATTAGAAAAGAGTTTTAAATGAAAAAAATGACTTATATGACTTATAATGAATTAGAAATGACTTATAAATGATCCAGTTCTTGTTTTCGGGGGGGGGGGGGGGGGGGGGGGATTTTGGCGCCGAATTTTTGGATTTTATTTTCATTACTATTTTTATGATTAACAAATATAATTATGAATTGAGACTCGTTTATTTAATGACATTATATTGACTCGACATTAAATAAGGTATAAAATGTTATAGTTAATCACAACCTTTGACAAATAATTTAGAAATTTGCACTTTTTCAATTTACACGGCTAATATAATTAGTAAACAAAATTTAGATTTGAGAAATTTTGTTAATTTTTCTACCAGATTTATGCTTTTATATTTCATTAGAATTTAAAACTGAGGCATTTATTCATAGAGTCTCAAATATTTTTAAATTATTTTAAATTTTATTATGAAATTTGAAATTGGAAATTTTATATTAAATTAGACAACTATTTCTGCCAATTATTCTTTAAATTGCTTATAAATCTTATTTTTGCCAAAATATAATTGGAATGCTAACTATGGGTTATTGAAACTTATTAGCATAAATATGATTTACTGGCAGAAATATTTGTCTAATTAAAAATAAAATTCCCAATTTCAAATTTAATCATAAAATTTAAAATAATTTAAAAATGATTGAGACTCTATGAATAAATGCCTCAGTTTTAAATTCTAATGAAAAATAAGAGAATAAAGCTGGTAGAAAAGGTTACAAAATTGCTCAAAAATTAATTTTGTTTACTAATTATATTAGCCGTGTCATTGGGAAAAGTGCAAATTTCTAAATAATTTGCCAAAATTTATTATTACTCTATAACATTTTGTACCTAATGTCGAGTCAAACAATGTCATTAACATAAATGAGACTCAATTCATAATTAAATTTTTCAATCATAAAAATAGTAATAAAAATAAAATTTTTACAATTTCTATTAAATAATAACAATAGTCTTCGGATATTCGAATTTGTAAACAATATTTCAATTTTTTTGCGGCATTAATAAATAAATATTTCCAATTTTTGTCGATTGACATTTTAATTGATTTATCGATAGCAATTTCTTTGTTTGTTATTAGGCATTTTTTGGATTTCACGCTCATGCCGGACATGATCCGGCCGGATTTTGCAAATAAATTCGGTCTTTTTAATTCGGTAAAAATAATTTTTGGAGTTTGGGATTTTTTCAATTCATCAAAAAAATTTTTTGGACACGGTTCTTAATGTATATACTCTCTTAACTCCTTACATATGGCATCCTGCCTAAAGGATCCGTAATGTTTTTAAAGGATAGGCCATGTGGCTATGCTACGAAACCAGAACCCAGCGACCGATGACACTCCGCGAAGCGCGTGCCGTAATACATGTGCGAGGCTCGGGGTTTTGCACATTTGCCTGTGCCCCATAGGTTTAAGATGACCATTTTGAACTGGTATATCTGTCTCATTGTCAGAATCTAGATCTCGAGCTTATTTTATTGTAATTCGATGATTTATCAAACGGTAGTTTTCTAGTTTTATAAAATACAAGATGGTAAAATTCCGTATATACTCCGGAAACCGATTCGGACAAACAATGTGTCATTCGACAAAGATCGGTGAGCTTAGTCGAACGACATCAAAATTAAGTTACTGTCTCAACAATGGGCCAAGATACAAGCCTCTGAAAATCAAAAAACCATAGGGAGGACCAAGCTGATTTTGGGGTAAAAGCTCTTTCGTAAGAGCTTTACATTCGTTGACAATTATGAGACTATAACTCGGCTTACAATTGAAACCGCAGCTTAAATTAATGTCGTTCAACTCAGCTCGCCAAACTCTTTCGAATGACATTGTTTATCCAAATTGATTTCCGGGGTATATGACGGAATTATCTTTAGAATATAATTTTTTAGGGAATAAAAAAAGGTTTCAAAACTGAAGCTCTTCTAATTTTTTTAACTTAAATTTTCTAAATTTTAGATGATTAAATTTAATATAATACTAATATATTTAATTGTATTTTTAAAAATTCAATGCGCCGGGAAACTCATTCACGTTGAAGTCAAAATCAAAGATGATTGGAAAGAAAAAAGAGAATTTATCTATTTAAAAAATGTTGAAATAAAGGATCGTTTTGTGATGAAAGTGATTGAAAAGACAAATAATAAACATGACGGCTTTAATAAAAATATAGAAGGATATTTGCGTTTAATTGACTTAAATCTGTATAAAAATATGTTTGAAGTTGAAATAAGTGAGAAATCAAAATATATTCCATCTGATCAATTAAAAAAGAAAATTTTGATTGAAATTAGTAATAATGAATTAATTCAAAATTTTCTGCCTGGATTTGAGAAAATGGTATATTTTTACTAATAAATTCCATTACATAGTGTTACAAAAACTAGGTAGCAAACAAAAAAGTACCAGCAATAAAATGTATAGCTATTCTAATATGTATTCTAAATTGTGTTAAATTTAAGGTACTTCGAAATAATAATTTTATTGAAAATATTAATTGTTATGAAACATCGATATTGTTCAAGAGTGGAAATAATTTCACCTCGGTTGAAGACAATATAGAAAATTACAAAGACAAACTTTTGGCAAGTTATTGGACGGAAATTAATTTAATTGGATATAAAATTGAATTGTTAGAAAAACAAAAAATTGAATATCCGAAGGAAGAATTAAAAAGTGGAATTGTTTACATCGGAAGTGAAATACGTAAATACTTTTTAAATTTTTTATTAATATATATATATAAAAAAAGTTACTTTGCCTATAAAAGTATTGGTAGTTTAACTACGGGACTTTCAAAAACCTAGAACTTTTTACAGAGTTGAGATAATGGGCTGGAAGTTTGACATGTCCGTGGTCAAATCTTATGGGGCATCTGAGAAAAATAAGGACGAGATACTGAGGTGCCCCTTTGGTACCTAAATAATATAGGTGCCGGGGCTATCTCCGGAATGGGTACAGATAAGGAAAAGGTTCCGCTGGGAGGGCACTGAAACACTAATAGACGATGTCAAACAGAAAAAATTCGAAGTCGAAATTCGAATTTGAAGGGTACTTATGCTTGACACAAAATTCGGACATTTTCGGTGAATTGCAGGGTTTGTCGGATTTAAAAATTCGCGTTTTTTAAAATAACTCGAAAATGGATAAAGATAGCGGAAAACTTCTGCTGGGAGGGCACTAAAGCAGAATGAAGAGATATAGTTAGGAAAAATTTCGAATCTGAATTTCGAACTTTAGGGGTACTTATGCTTGACACAAAATTCTGATAAGAAAACTGTCCGACCGATAAATGTCGGATTTTATTTAAAGTGAAGAAATCCTGGGGGCATATCTTATAGGTGAGAGAGAAATTGTGATTGATAGGAGAAATTTCGAGTTGAAACAATGGGATTTCGAAACTGAAGCAAGTTTCGAGTTGAGGGAGGGTAAGTTGAAGCAAAATAGAGGGAATTCGAAATTAGGGATCCGGGATTTCGGAATTTTTAGGGATTTTGGAATATGGTCGAATGAGTATTCATTCAAAAGCGGATAATGAGGGGAGTTGAATGGGAGTTGAATCGAAGTTCGGAGTTCGAACTTCGAAATCCGGGATTTTCGGGATTCGGAAGTGTGGTCGATTGAGTACTCATTCAAGAGGGGATAATGAGAGGAGCTTAGTGGGATAAAAGATATTGTCGAAAATCGAAGCACTTCGAAATCCGGTATTTTCGGGATTTGGGGATAAGTGCAATTTGGTAGTAATTCAAGAGGGGACGATCAGAGGAGTTCAACGGGATAAAGGATAATGTTTAAAGTCGAAATTTGAAGTTCAAACTTAGAAATCCGGGATTTTCGTTATCGGGAAGTATGGTCGAATGAGTACTCATTCGAGAGGGGATAATGAGGGGATCTTAGTGGGATAAAGAATCAAGCCGAAAGTCGAAGTCGAACTTCGAAGTCCGGGTTTTTCGGGGTTAGGATATATGGATGAGTGGGTAGTCATTCAAGAGGTGATAACGAGGGGAGTTGAATGGCATAAAGCCGAAAGTCGAAGTTTGGAGTTCGAACTTCGAAATCCGGGATTTACGGGATTGAGAAGTATGGTCGAATGAGTACTCATTCAAGAGGGGATAATGAGGGGAGATGAGTGGGATTATTAAAAATATCGAAACTTGAAATGTAGAAGTCGAAGTTCGAGATTCGACATTTCTGGGATTTGAGAATCATATGGATATAGGTGAATGAGTAGTCATTCTAAAGCATATCTAAAGGGGAATCCATTGGGATTAACCAACATTTCGAATTTCAAAGTTTGTAGTTCGAGATTTGGGATTTGAGTCTGGGACTGAAATGGTTTTTCGGACATAACTTTTCAAGAAAATTTTCTAGAATTTTTTCGTCTTCGGATTCGATCTCAGCGTGTTCGGTTTCTCTATAAAACACATTTTTTCTGTCAAAATTAAAAAATTTCTACCCCTCGAATTTTTCAATATGGGTAACCCTTCTGAAAAGTATTTGGAAATATTTAAAAAAGCATAACTATTTAAGGGATTGAGATTTTTGAATGGGATTTCGATTATAAAATAGTACTTAAACTTAAAAATTGTTTAAGGTAAAAAACATTTGAAAAATTCAAAACTGGAGCCGTAGGGGGTCGATTTTTTAAAAATCCAAAATTTTTCGGTTTCTTGAAAATTTTTTTGGTTTTTTGTTGTGAGATCGGTGTAAAAGTAGTTTCCCCGTATAGAGCAGATTTTTCCGTATATAATAGAATTTTAAAATCTTCAAAAAAGGATACTTTGGCCCAGTTATGATTTTTTGAATATTTCAGTGATTTTTTTCGGCCGAAATTTCCGGCCAAAAATTTATTTTTTCGAAAACCAAGATAGATATGGCGAATGATATATCATTCGAAAGCTCTCATCGAGCTGACTTTAAAAATATTTTTTTCGAAATTTTATGGGGCATTTTGACGAAAATGCAGAGGTTCGAAAATTTGTGGGGTGGAGTACCGTATTAGGAGATTTTGGTAGGGAGAGAGAAAAAATGATTGACAGGTGAAATTGGAGGCAGAGAAGCTAAATTTTTCTCCGTCTCTGACCATGCAGGGCAAACCGGCGAAGAACTTAAATGTGAATTTTGTATATCTGGGCAAATTTTGTGGGGTGATAAGCTGGATCATGTGTAGATCCGAATCAGGAGCATCTATTGCTTCAGGTTTCTGCTTCAAGTTTCGAAATTTGAAACTTGAAGCAGATTTGCTTCAGGTTTTGAAATTTTTAAATATGAAAAAATTTTTCAAGTTTTTAGTTTTGAAGAAAATTTGATTAAATTTTGAAATTTTGGTTTATGAATCCGATTTTTGTAAGCTACGGGGGTAGGTCGGCAGAACAAGGCTGAAAACGGAAAAAGGATTAGGTTTATGTTACTGTTGTAGAACCCAGCGACCGTTGACACCCGCAAGGCGCGTGCCGCAAAACCCCGCGCGAAGCGCGGGGTTTTGCACAAGCGCCTTGCCGACGCTCCATAGGTCTATCAACATAAACCTATTTTTTAATGTATTATTTAATAAATGTACTATCGAATAAGACGAGGGCCGAAGGCCCGAAGTAACAGCCAACTAAAAGGGAATGCGAGGGCCGAAGGCCCGAAGTAACAGCCAACTAAAAGGGAATGCGAGGGCCGAAGGCCCGAGCTGACACCCATCTAAAATGAAGGGCGAGGGCCGAAGGCCCGTTCTGGAACCCCATCTAAAAGGGAGCATGGGCCGAAGGCCCGAGTTGACACCCATCGGCTTCCCCAACGTGGGGAAGACGAGGGCCGAAGGCCCGAAGTGACTAAGTGGACGGATTAATCCCAATGGGGAAAGACGAGGGCCGAAGGCCCGAAGTAACAACCAAAAGGGAATGCGAGGGCCGAAGGCCCGTGCTGAAACCCAATCTAAAAGGGAGGGCGAGGGCCGAAGGCCCGAGCTGACACCCATCTAAAAGGGGAGCAAGGGCCGAAGGCCCGAGTTGACACCCATCGGCTTCCCCAACGTGGGGAAGACGAGGGCCGAAGGCCCGAAGTGACTCTAAGTGGCATGATAAGTCCCATCGAGGGGAAGATGAAGGCCCGAAGTGACTCTAATTGGAAGGATTAATCCTAAAGTGTCTAAAAGTAAGGGCGAGGGCCGAAGGCCCGAGCTGACACCCATCTGAAAGGGAGGCGAGGGCCGAAGCCCGAAGCAATGAAAAGGCAGTCTAAACTCTTCTTCCAAGCATCAAAACTTTCTAGCAGCGCGCGAAGCGCGCCCCAAAGCCGATAGGCTTTCCAACGGGTAGAACAAAATTTGACCCAAAGTATCTTAAAGGCACCCAGCTATCCTCCGCCATCAGTGGTCAAACCCACAGCTAGTTTGATTATATTTCTAAAAAATACATTTTAATATTATTATTATAGGAGGAATAATTGAAGGAAATAAACGTAACTGTTTCAATTGTAGATTTACAATTACCAAAAAATGGCATAGATACCTAAAAGAACATTATTTGTGCAATAAATGTCACAAATATATAATATATAATGGCAAAATGAGACCTGAGGGAAGTCTTACTAAAATGGTTTAACTTTATTCATATTCTAATTAACAATGATTTTATAAACGTACATGAGTAGATTGAAATTTTCGAGCATATTTATATGAAATTAATAAAATAATTACACATGCGGATTAAAAATGTTACCCAAAATCTGAAGGAAGTTCAGGAAGTTCAATAGTTTTCCGTTATCCGATGAATTAAGTCTCCGATACGATTTCTCTCTCCGATACGACTTAAAAATCTCCGATACGATTTTTAAGTCTCCGATACGATTTCAAATGATTTCTCATGTGCTGATAATTCCATTTCTGGCCCATCCGTTTTTACTTTCCACAATTATAAATTGAAATTTCATTCTTAATATTGATGTGCTAACAAAATTCATTTAAGGCGGATCGTCATTGTTATAATTGCGGAATTAAACAATCAAAAATATGGTTGAATCATTCAGAACCGGGACAATATATATGTAAATCATGTTACGATCGGGAAAGATATGTAAAAAAGAAGTCAAATATAAATCAAACTGGAAATGAAGCTGATAAAGGAAATAATTTATAAACATTATGAAAATTTTAAATAAGTAAAAAAACATAAACATAAAATCACATTTTAACTTTTAACAATTATGAATATATTCTTTAAATTTTTAATAATATTTATCCTTTAATTATCCAGCAGAGGAGAATGTTTATCCATGACCTTATCTGTCATATCCCTCTTAATAAGTTCTAATACCTCGTAGATTTACGATTTAACTTATGAGAATTGTGGGTCATTTATTAATTTATTTATTGAAACCTTTTTTTATACTGATGTTTAGCCTACGAAAAAAATTAAGTCATTTTAAATATGTATGTAATATTTTATTAATTCACTTTTTACGATTATTATTGTTTTTCCATTCTAATACTTTGATTGTAAATGTATTTGTATTTCAACAAATATTTATAAAAAATTTAATTGCCCAGAAAAAAATCACACGCATAAGGCATGCACTGTCAAATGATAAATTACATAAAAATTGGAATGTAGTACCGGTGGTAAAATTCGGGACGTGACATACATATGAAGTTTTGAAACTAAAGCTCGAATATAACAACTACTGGTCATTTCAAATGTTAGCCTTTGTAAAATAAATAAAACAATGAAATAAATATTTATTTAATTTTATCTTGGTAAAAATTAAAGAATTTTGCTATTTACTGAAATTACATATGTTATATTTCAAATAGCTTTATAATTTCTTAAATAAACTATGAAAATTAAAGTTAGAAAATCATAATAATTTAAATACTATTTATTCGATTCCTTTTCTGTTTAAATGTTATTTGTTTTCTTATTTAATCTTTGTCGTTTCTTGTAACAGGAATTACATATATTGTTTTCCGGTTCTGAATGACGGTACCACATTGATGTTTTTGTAGCTCCGAAAGTAAAACATTTTCGATCATTTGTGATTCGCTAAAATAGTTATAAAAATAGGAGTTGAAGCTAGTTCTCAGGGAATAATTTTTAAACATTTCTTATACTATCAAAGAACTGATATTGTCTAAGGTTGCTTCTAACTAATTATTTTATTATGTTTAAATTTACCACAAGGGCAAAAGTAATGTTCTCTTAGATTTTTAGAAAAATATTAAAATCCATGAACATAAATAAGATCCCTAATAATGTGTAAATGAATAAATATCGAACATTATAGTTCATACAAACTTACTTCAGGTCTTATTTTGCCATTAATTATTTTATACTTGTTACAAGTATTGCACAAATAATGTTCTTTTAGGTATCTGTACCATGTTATGGTAAGTGTAATTTTACAATTAAAACAGTTTCGTTTATTCACTTCAATTATTCCTCCTATAATATTAAATAATATAATATATGTATATTTTTAGGCATACAGTGTGGAAATTTAAATACTTTATTTTTTGTAAAATTTTACAATAAGTAGAAATTAAATTTTTACGAGGGTGCTTATACTTTTGTGACACATGATTTTCGAGAAAATTCAATTTTAAAATTTTTAAATCGATAAAATTTTCTGAAACTTTATTTTTAGGTATGTTTTGGATCCCTGCTAATGTAGGAAAAAAATAAAACAAATACTATTTAGGGATCATGTATTTTCACAAAAATTTTAGGGGTGCTTATACTTTTGTGACAGAGTGTACCATGTTATGGTAAGTGTAATTTTACAATTAAAACAGTTTCGTTTATTTCCTTCAATTATTTCTCCTATAATATTAAAATATAATATATGTATATTTTTAGGCATACAGTGTGTAAATTTAAATAGGGAAAAACAAAAAATAAAAAAAACGATTTACTTATTTTATTTCCA
Source organism: Meloidogyne enterolobii (assembly GCA_963681835.1). Taxonomy (NCBI): domain Eukaryota; kingdom Metazoa; phylum Nematoda; class Chromadorea; order Rhabditida; family Meloidogynidae; genus Meloidogyne; species Meloidogyne enterolobii. The sequence goes on along the minus strand of CAVMJV010000025.1, from coordinate 1,020,534 downwards.
ATCTCAATAATTCTGCTTTTTAATACTCGTTTCGGATTTTCTAATTTTTGTTTTCCTAACAATTCAATTTAATATCCAATTAAATTAATTTCCGTCCAATAAGTTGATGAAAGTTTGTCTTTATAAGATTCAATATTTTCTTCAACTAAGCTAAGTTTAGTGTTATTTTTTAAATTATTATCTAATATTGATGTTTCAAAACGATTATCATTCATTTCAATAAAATTATTCTTTCGGAGTATCTTAAATTTATGATCAATTGTGATAGATATGATACCTTTTGGGATCGTATTTTTAGGTTTTAAAAACATTGGCCTCATTATGTTTTGTATAAGCTGAAATTATTTTCACTCTTGTACAATAAGGTTGCCTCTTCGCAAATCACCTGGATTTCCGGTATATCTTTAAAAACATTCCACTTAATTTTTCGATATCTCCCCAAACTCTCGTGATATACATCTTTCTTTATTGTATACACAAATCCCATGACGGCCAAGTCAAGCAAAAGAAAGGACTGCTGAGAGACTTAGTTGTAATGCGGATTCATGTATGTAAATGCGATTTATAGTGTTAGAGAGGGGTAGTGAGTCACCAAATTCCATTTTAACGTAATAAAACAGTTGATCTCTATAATTCCCAAATACACTCAATCCTAAAATATCTCAAGATAATATCCGAAGATTTACAAATATCGACAACCTAATTGTACAATATTTAATTTCATAACAATTGATATTTTCAATAAATTTATATTCGGAGTACCTTAATTTTAACACAAATTAGAATAGTTATGGAAGCCGATTTCCTTTTCTTTCTTTTACTTATTCTTTGCTAGTTGTGGAATGAAAATTCAATTAATAAAAATATACCATTTTTTCAAACCCATGCAGAAAATTTTGAAATATTTCATTAGTAGTAATTTCAATCAAAATTTTCTTTCTTAATTGATCAGATGGAATATATTCTGATCTATCACTTATTTCAACTTCAAACATATTTTTATCTTGGTTAAATTCAATTGCACGTAAATATCCATCTATGTTTTTATTAAAGCCATCATATCGATTATTTGTCTTTTCAATTACTTTAAACACAAAACGATCCTTTATTTCAACATTGTTTAAATAAACAAATTCTCTTTTTTCTTTCCAATTATCTTTGATTTTCACGTCAACGTGAACGAGTTTCCCATAGCATTGAATTTTCAAAAATATAATTAAATATATGATAATGATAAAATTCAATTTAATCATCTGAAATTTAGACAATATATTTACAACATGGTCGGTAACATGAAATGAGATTTATTGATGTTTATCATTAAAAATAAGGCTAAATTTAATAATAAATATGTTCGATAAATTTTGAAATGTCTATAATGTTGTATTAATGAAAAATTAAAATAATTAAACAATTTTTAAAGAATCTGTTTGTTGAACTTCTACTTTTAACCACTTCAACTTACTACCACACAAATCGACTTGCTTCCCCTCAAAAAATAATTCTACCAAATTCTGCCCGAACTGGGAAATTGAAAACTGCCTAAGATTAAATAACTTGCAATAACTTGCTCAAACAAACAGATTCTTAAAAATTGTCTAATTATTTTAATATATTTCATTATTACAACATCAAGGGTTGTCGGTTCCTGAAAATTCTTCGGATATCTGGAACCGAACCGAAATTTTCGGATATTCGGATCCGAACCGATATCCCAACCGAAAAATCATCGTTTCTTCGGTTCGGTTCGGTCCAGAACCTACAACCCTAATTAAAATTTAAGTGAATAAATTTATTATTATTCTTTTCTCATATTTGGCTGTTCTGTTGAATATCCAAATCAACGGTAGAATGGTTGATGTGGGATTAAAAATAAAAGAAGATTGGGAAGAAAAAAGAGAATTTATTTATTTAAAAAATATTCAAATAAAGGAACGTTTTGTATTGATAATGAATGTAAAACAAAATAGTAGAATAGTTGATTATCTTTATAAGAATAAAGAATCGTTTAGTAAAATTGAAATAGATCCTGTTAATAAAGTTTTTGTTGTTAAACTATATCAGGGGCATAAATTTAGCTCTCAGTTAAAATGAGAATTTTGATTGAAATTGCCAATAATGAACTTGTTAAGAAATTTTCGAAAAACTTGGAAAAACAGGTATTCTATATTTGATTATTCCATATACACCTATTCCATATAATTTCTAAAAGTTAAAGCCAATTTTTATATCGGTAAGATAGGATTCCGTTGATTTCATAACGGATTAATTTCATAATAACATTCTTGATTTCAACTTAAACCAACCGAATTGCTGATTATTTTTGTAACAGATATCGGAGATATCAGGGATTTGGAGAGATAGCAAGAAATGGTAATATATGTTTATACATCTACATTTCTCTTTTTTATAATGATTTTTCTTTTTCAGAATGTTTAAAACACAAAAAATACTCAAATTAAACAAAAATTAATTTTATTATCGCTAATTTAAACGCGATTTGAAAGTTAAAGCTTTAACGTTAAAGCTTTTTAGAAAAGGAAAAATTCATTTTGTATTGAATCCAATTTGAGTTCCGTTTCCCGAAACCGGAAACAAAAAAACACCGGAACTTTCCGGAACCGTAACCGGAACTTCCGTGTAACTCTAATAATTATCTTCGCTTTTATAAAGGCTGGATAATATTAATTATAATTTAAACATGTTTAGACCTTAATCAACTAAAACTCAACGACAAAGAATTAAAAAAGACATGAATCGTTTAAAAAAATTTGCTAACTATTTTAAAATGTATAAAAATTCATTGTCAGTCCTGACTGACTCTTAAATGGAGCTTTTGGAGCGGAGGAGTTTGAAAATAGAGAGTGAAATATTACGAGTATACCTAACTCTCCGCCCTTATGAATGCGACATTTCCTCTACCTATTTATGTACAAACATCAGCTTCATATGTGATGCATATGCACTTTTAACACATCCGTATTGACATTTTTAGAATAGAGTAGAGAAAATAAGTATTTGGCAATTCCTCTATGTTCTTTAACCTTGAAATGATCGGAATTCCGACATAATATTTATAAAACCTCGATTTAAATTAAAATGAGAATATTCAAAACAATGAAGGAGAATTGCCTATTCTAGGAAAATTAGAATATGTATACCTAATTTTGGACATTTAATAAAAGAATAAAAATAATTTTTAAATAGTTCAATTACTTTAAATATAAGTAAGATTAAATTGGCTAACTTTTTCCCGTTTAGCTAATCTTTCTTATGTTCACCGGAATGATGGGTTACATAATCAACCGCCTCCTGCAATAATTTATAAATTAAATAGCTATATGCTTTAAAATTTTTAGAATATCACAAACAACTGAATTTGACAACGTTACAAGGGTAAAAATTCGTACATAAAATTGTACATAAAAGTACAATTACATTCAAAGATCAGATTCTTTTAAATTTAATCATATGTACTTTAAAATTTTTTGGTCAACAAAAATTTCAAAAGTTGCCCTATTTTATTTATTTTCCCGCTTAATAAAAGTACAAAATCTACGATTAATAAAGTCAATCAGTAAAATTTGTATGTACTATTTGTTTTTTATTGTATACATTTAGAATTTAATTAAACTTTAAAAAATAAGAAATATTTTGTTTAAGTCTCATATAATACGTATAACGTTGGATAAAACTTCTATTTTAAATTTTCTTCAAGAGTATATCCTAAAATGACCGCCCTTTAAGTCTATCCTTATCTTGATCTCCTGACCTTTGTGACTCCCGGCCTTTTCGTTAGGTCCTGATTTTTTCATAACCAGATCAGATGCCAAATCATATGTAAAAAATTTGTAGGAGATGTTTTTTAAATAAAAACTTTTACATAACTTTCTTAAAATTCATTCGAACCCCCTACTGACTGACCGTTAGTTCGGTCCTCATTTACGGGTCCGCAGCTTTAATTTTCAAATTTCAGATGATTAAATTTAATTATATAATTTTCATATATTTATTTATTCTTTTGAAAATTCGGTGTTCAGGGAGAATTATTAGTGTGGAAGCGAAAATTAGTGATGATTGGAAAGAAAAAAGAGAATTTATCTATTTAAAAAATGTTGAAATAAAGGATCGTTTTGTTATGAAAGTGATTGAAAAGACAAATAATAAACATGATGGCTTTAATAAAAATATAGAAGAATATTTGCGTTTAATTGACTTAAATCTGTATAAAAATATGTTTGAAGTTGAAATATGTGAGAAATCAAAATATATTCCATCTGATCAATTAAAAAAGAAAATTCAGATTGAAATTAATAATAATGAAATAATTCAAAATTTTCTGCCTGGGTTTGAAAAAATGGTATATTTCTATTAATAAATTCCATTACATAGTGTTACAAAAACTAGGTAGCAAACAAAAAAGTACCAGCAATAAAATGTATAGCTATTCTAATATGTATTCTAAATTGTGTTAAATTTAAGGTACTTCGAAATAATAATTTTATTGAAAATATTAATTGTTATGAAACATCGTTATTGTTCAAGAGTGGAAATAATTTCACCTCGGTTGAAGACAATATAGAAAATTACAAAGACAAACTTTTGGCAAGTTATTGGACGGAAATTAATTTAATTGGATATAAAATTGAATTGTTAGAAAAACAAAAAATTGAATATCCGAAAGAATTAGGAAGCAGAATTATTTCAATTGGCAGTGAAATAAGTAAATATTTTTTAAATTTGTTATTTGATTATATTGCTAAAAAATACATTTTTATATTATTCATATCATAGGAGGAATAATTGAAGAAAATAAACGAAACTGTTTTAATTGTAGTTTTAAAATTGCCATAAAATGGTATAGATACCTAAAAGAACATTATTTGTGCAAATCATGTCGCGATTATAAAATATTACACAGCAAAATGAGACCACAAGGAAGTCATACTAAAATGGTTTAAATTTATCACTTATCTATATAATTTCAATATTTTCTTAAATATCTGCAAGAACATTACTTCTGCCACTTGAAAAAAAAACAAAAAAACAAGTTTTTTGGAATAAACATAGACAAAATCAGTTCGTCAAAAATTAGAAAAATAGCTTTGAGTATTTTTAACTGAGAACTAGTTTCAAGCCTATTATTATAAATATTTTAGCGAATCACAAATGATCGTAAATGTTTTACTTGCGGAGCAACAAATTCACGAAAATGGTACCGTCATTCAAAACCCGAAAAATATATATGTAAAGCTTGTTACAAAAAGCAACAAAGAATGAAAAAGAAGACAAATAAAAATCAAACAGAATGGGATCGAATAAGTTATATTTAAATGATTATTATTTCTATAATTTTCTGAGTTTATATAACCACACTTTATAAAACTCTGTAAAATATATTCTATGAAATTTCAATGAAAAACAATATTCTATAATTTATAGCAAAGTAAACTGCCCCTTTTCATTTATAAGTTTTGCTTCAGGTCGGCATTTTTATGATACTTTAATCTTTATCTCTCAAAATAACTCGGGCAATTAATTTTTTTAATATTTGTGGAAATACAAATACATTAGCTTGGCATCATCATTTAGACTTGGCAATATTTATGTATAACATAAATACATAGTTATTACTATTTAAAAATTTTACAATCAAAGATTTAGAATGGAAAAAACAATAACTGTAAAAAATGAATTTAAAATAATTTTGTTAACACATCAATAAGAATAATGTTTCGATTTATAATTTATGAAGGGAAAAGCGGATGGGCCATAAACGGAATTACCTAACAAGAGTTTTATGTTAATGCAATTTTTGCAAACTTATCATGATTTAAATGTACCAAAACATTTTTTTCTGCCTTAATCTTCGTCTTGGGAGCAAAATATTGTTGGGATTCGGGTCGGAGTATGGGATAAAATATAATATCTTTTATATCTTAAAAATTAAGGAATTCTGATGGTTCGTGTGAAAAAAGAATGAGTTTAGAAATTTTTTCGTTATAAAATCAGAGTGTGCGATCTTACGAATATCAAATAATAGCAAACCATTTTATTCTTAATAAACAAGCTTTTATGTCTATGCTTTCCAAATTTTTGATTATATTGACCACAAGTATGACACAAATAGTGTTCTTTGAGATATTTATCCCACCAAGTTTTAATTTGTTTAACACCACAATTGAAACAATCTCGCTTTTTATTTTCAATAGTTACTCCTATAAAATTAAAATAAATTGTTATTTACTAGAGATGTTTTCAGCTTGATACGACAACGGGGATACCCTTATAATGTCAAATAACATAAATTTTATTTACTTATTTTATTTCCAATGTCAATAATTTTGCTGTTCAAATCTTTCGGATATTCAACTTTTTGCTTTTCTAACAATTCAATTTTATATCCAATTAGATTAATTTCCGTCCAATAACTTGATAAAAGTTTGTCTTGATAATTTTCTATATTGTCTTTTAATAATTCTTTTTTATTTATTTTTGTATTTTCTAAACACTTATATAATATAGAAGTTTCATAGAAATTATCCTCCTCGGTAAAATTATTATATCTTAGTTCCTAAATTTAACGTATAAATAATCTAAGATTATTCATTTAGATGTATAGTTTCTGATTATCTATTTTCGATATCGATTATCGATGGGTTTTTCTTTAATTTTCGATATCGAATTTTTGTTGATATTTTCAATTTCAAAATTTTTCAAAAATTTCAATTTTTGTCACAAAACTAATATCCTCAAATATAGGTTTGTCATGTAAGAAAAGAGATATATCCGGTCTTTTTCTTATATTTAAGGTAATAAATACTAAGCTACGATAAATGAGTTACCAAATAGAGATATTAAGTATTTGTTGAAAATTTTTAGTATGAAATACACGAATCCCGATATCCCTATTACATTATCTAGATTACTTTTTGATAGATAAAATAATAAGTTAGCATGACAGCTATATTTTATTCGTTACAAGTAACATTCTATTATAAAACATAAAATACCCTTTTTACAAATCCAGGTGAATTTCTAATGAATTTATTGTTGGCAATTTCAGTCACAATTTTCATTTTTAATAAAAATTTGGGTTTATGTTTTGCAACATTTGTTTGATATCTTTGAAAATATTTGCAGTAAGATCCAAATCAACCAAACGTTAAATCCCTCCGTATTGTAACTAGAATCGAAATATTTATTGTTATACTTTTCGATTGTTTTCACAACAAAACGCTTTTTCAGTTTAACCTTTTTTAAAAAAATAAATTCTCTTTTTTCTTTCCAATTATCTTTGATTTTTAAAGAAACACGAATTGGTTTTCCTACGCATTGAATATTAAATAAAATAAATAAATATAAGAGAATGATCAAATCAAATTTAATCATCTGAAATAAATTAATATATTTAAAGAAACATTATTTCGGAAAGAAAATCTCTCAATCTTTTTATCATGAATACGTATGTATATTAATTTCTAGGGCCCGGATTTTTAGGTTGTAAAAACTTAAAATAGGTACCTAAATAGGTTGTAAAAAATGCGAAAATAGTTGACAAAAAAGTCAAAATATGTGACAAAAATGAGAAATAGTTGCAAAAAAAGGTCGAAATATGGAGCAAAAAATGCGAAAAGTCTGAATATTTATTGGTGTAATAAAAATTGTAAAAAATTCCCATTTTTTTAAATTTTCACTGGGAGATAATTACTAAGAAAAATTTTTTAATTTTGAAAAAAATATTTTCCCAAAAATTGAAAAAAATTTTTGGATGATAAGAAAAATTGACAAAAAAATTTTTGAAAAATTGCAAGTTTTTTCGAAAAATTTTGAAATTTTTGATAAAAAATCGAATTTTTGCGAAAAACAACCAAAATAGGTGACAAAAAACACAAAAACTTCAAAATAGGTTACAACCTATTTTAGGTTTCAAAATCCCAAAATAGGTTTGAATAGGTGATAATAAGTCCGCGAAACGTAAGATATTCAAAAAATAACAACGGATTTGAGCTCAATTCTTCATAACTATTTCGCAGAAAAATAGTTTATAACCAGAGAGAGTTTTTTTAGGTCCAAAAAAACCGAAAATAGGCACCTAAATAGGTTCGAAAAAAGGCTAAAATAGGTTCGAAAAAAGGCTAAAATAGGTTCAAAAAATTTCGAAAAGGGCCAAAATAGGTACGAATTTTTAACAAATAGGTTTGAATTTTTAGAGTTTTTTCAATTTTTCGTTTCTAATTCATGGTTTTTCAATATTTACGGGCCTGTAACTCGGCCCTATCAAGTCAGAATGCGCGGATTTTGGTGTTATTCGTCTCAGCTCGAGGAGCTCTTTCGAATGAGCTACCATTCAAAAAATCTAATTTTTCAGCTCAAAAATGTCTATTGCTCCATATTGTCTATCTGTAAGTACACCCCTGAAGACTTACAGCTAACCCTATTCCGGCATGATTTTCAGGCACAAGAGGGTGCAATATAGCGAATGGTTGTAGGATCCGGATCCGAAAAAGGCCGGATATCCGAATATTTTTAATGATTTTTAATCTTCATCCACTTCAATAACTTTAATCCCTCCAAATTCCTAGATACTCCCTTTTAATATGCTCTTCCAAAAGTTGTACGTCTTCTAGGTCAACGTCTTGTGTCAAAGAAAAAAAATATAATTTTCCGGCAGAAGTTAAGGGTTTTGCCATTTTTAGCAAATATGAGTACTATTTTTTAAAAATTTATTGCCAATTTTACGAAAATAAAGGCGATTTTTATGTTTTTTTCAAAAAACCTAAAATAGGTTCAAAAAAGTCCAAAATAGGTCGCAAATAGGTTTAAGGTCCAAAAAGGCCGAAATAGGTTTTTTAGGTCCGAATAGGTCCAATATAGACTCATTATTTCGACCCAAAACAGTGTTTTTCGTGCTTATCTCATCATAACTAGTTCGCAAAAAAATAGGTAAAAACCTAAAAAAACTCTCTCTGGTTATAACCTAAAAATCCGGTCCCTATTAATTTTACTTTTTAGAGGAACTAAATAGTTTTTATGAAAAGCATATTTATGAGGAATCATTTATGCATAGAATAATCAGACCTTAATTTCAATCTATTTCTTTTAGGCATATTCAAGTAGGGACGTTAATAAAAAATGATTAATTTTCCTTAATTGTCACCAAAAATCCTTATTTATTTCTCATTGAATTTGTTATAGAAAAATGCTTTAAATAGGACTCTGTGTTGGGATAACTCGCAAGCACCGTTTTTAAAATAGGTACCCCAAAAATACTGGATCGTTAAGTAAAATTGAAGTAAATCCTATTAATAGAGTTTTTATTGTTAAACTAAATCATGGGTCTAAATTTATCTCTAAATTAAAAAAGAGAATTTTGATTGAAATTGCCAATAATGAAATTGTTAAGAAATATTTGAAAAATTTGGAAAAACAGGTTTAATATATTATAGATAAACAAATTTAATATATTATAGATTCGCCTAAATAATAATTTTATCATGAATAATAATTATTATGAAACTTCGATATTAGAAGAAAGTTTAGAAAAAATGAATAAAAAAGAATTATTAAAAGAAAATATAGAAAGTTACAAAGCCAAACTTCTAAGAAGTTATTGGACGGAAATTAATTTAATTGGATATAAAATTGAATTGGTAGAAAAACAAAAAGTTGAATATCCGAAAGAATTAAAGGATAAAATTATTTATATAGTCAATAAAATAAGTAAATTTAGTTAATTGGATTTATTTAGCGTAATTTTAAATATTTATTGTTAAAATTTATAGATGTAATTAATAAAATATACAGACGACAATGTTTCAATTGTGAAACTACACTAACTAAGAACTGGTATGAATACCTGAAAGAGGACTAGGACTCTATTTATGTGCTTCTTGTTACAATAAACAGCAAAGAATAAAGAAATCAAATAAAAGTACGAAGGCATATGGTTGATTTTGCTTTAAAATTTGGTTAACTTTATATTATAGATCGAAGTTAAAAATGGATACAATTTGTGAATTCAGACTAAACCCAACTATGAATGGATAAACATGAATATAAAATAATATAGACATTCTTATCAAATTTCAATTATATTTTAGAAATGCTCGACTTTATTGTTTCTTTAACAAAATTCCCTTCTATCTTCTGAATTATTTCATTTATTTTAAGCCTTATCACTTAAACTTTTATTTTTCTTTTTGTATTTCTTTCCCGATCGTAACACGCTCGACATAAATATTGGCCGAGTTCTGAATGACGCACCCATGTTATTGCTTGCATAATTCCGCATTTATAACAATGACGATCTTCCTTAAAATAATTTTTTAGACATTAATATTAAGAATGACTTTAGGTTTTATAATTTCGGAAGAAAAAAGTGGATCGGACAAAAACGGAGTAACGAAAATTTATTATTATCGATAGGAGTTTTATGCAAATGCAATTTTTGCAAACTTGTCATGACTTAAAATGCAACAAAACATTGTTTCTGCCATTTTTATACTTAAGAGTGGGGTGAGTACACGTTTTGATTTGTCGCCGTGGGAGCAAAATATTGTTGTGATTCTGGTCGGGCTACGGGGGAAAAGATATTTTTTAAGTCGATAAAAAATCAAGGAATTTGGCAGTTCAGGTTGTATTGAGAATGCGTTTTGACATTTATTCGAATGAAGTTAAAGAAAACGATCGTACAGATATCTAATAATAGCCAACCTTTTTAGTCTTAATAAACAAGTTTTTATGTCTATGCTTTCCAAATTTTTGACAATAATCACCACAAGTATGACACAAATAGTATTCTTTGAGATATTTCTGCCAACAAGTTTTAATTTGTTTATTACAACAATTGAAACAATCTCGCTTCCTCTTTTCAATAGTTACTCCTATAAAATCAAAATATAACGTTATTTACTATAGATGTTTTTAGCTATTTATGGGAATGGGGATATGTATCATTATCTAGTCAAATAACAAAATTTTTATTAACTTATTTTATTGACATTTTCAATAATTCTTTTTTTTAATTCCTTCGAATATCCAATTTTTTGTTTTTCTAACAATTCAATTTTATATCCAATTAAATTAATTTGCGTCCAATAACTTGATAAAAGTTTGTCTTTGTAATTTTCTATATTTTCTTTTAATAATTCTTTTTTATTTATTTTTATTTTTGGTAAACTCTCATATAATATAGAAGTTTCATAGAAATTATCCTCCTCCTCAGTAAAATTAATATATCTTAGTGCCTAAATTAAATGATAGATTATTCAAATATTATTCATCTAACTTTATATGTTTTCGATTTATTTCTCGATAGATATTATTGATGGCTTTCATATCAATCTTCGATATTGAATTTTTGAGAAAATTTCTGGTTTTCAAAAATTTTCAAAAATTCCGAATCTTGTCGCAAAACCTCTATTCTCACAGAAAGGCATTGTTAGATAACTTTTTGATAGATAAAATAATAATTATAGCATAACAGCATGAGATGCTTCTAATATTTTATTCGTCACAAGTCATATTCTATTAATTAAACAAAATTACCCGTTTTTCAAATCCAGGTGAAAAATTTCTAATGAATTTATTGTTGGCAATTTCAATCACGATTTTCATTTTTAATAAAAATTTTGGATCATGTTTTGCAACATTTAATACAACATTATTAAAAATATTTGTATCGAGATCCAAGTCGACCAAACGAGTAAATCCCTCCATATTGTAATTAGAATCGAAATATTTATTGTTAAGCTTTTCAATTGTTTTCACAACAAAACGATCCTTTAGTTCAACATCTTTTAAATAAATAAATTCTCTTTTTTCTTTCCAATCATTTTTGATCTTTAACTCGACACGAATTGGTTTTCCTTGGCAATGAATATTCATTAAAGTAATTAAATATAAAAGATCGATCAAATTAAATTTAATCATCTGAAATAAATTAATATATTTAAACTATAATAGTTTAGAAACTTGAAAATCTTTTATTGCTTTTATCACGAATAAGTAAAGTAATTTAACATTCTTAAAAAAACTAAATAGTATATCGGGGAACTAAAAGAAAAACTAAATAGTATATAAAACTAAATAGTATATATACAACCTCACTAATTTAAATAATTCAAACAGGATATTGCTCAAATAAAACAAAATTTAAACATAATTAAATCTTAAAACGTTTTGTGCCTGTTTAAATTAATTTTTAACAATAACACTAATTTTAATGCAAGAAACCTTAAGAAACAATCTCTTAAATAGAATTTTAATAAAATGTCATAACCTAGTCAATATACGAATAATTTAAATAAACTTGTTTAAAATCTAACGGAAATATTATAATAATTTAATTTTGTTGAGACACTATAAATAAATAGTCTCATTTTGACATTTTCATAAAATGCTATGTTAAAAGGAGCTACCCGAAATTTCGATTTTTGACATTGGCAATCAAGATCTCGACCCAAGTATTTCGAAACAAGTCTTAAAGATAAAAGGGGGTACAAATCTAACCAAACTACAAAATTTTATTTACTAATTATATTAACCAAAGTGCAAATTTAAAATCACTCGGTGAGAAAATAAATATAAAATAACATAAATACATTTCATAATTTACCGATTATTTTTATAATAATTTATTTAGCCATTAAGGGCATTTTTAAAATTTGCACTTTTTGTTTGTTTTTTTATTTGTTTATATTTTTACCTACCATATGACTTTCACATTGTATGGAAATATTTGGATGCTACGGAATATTGATAAATACGGTAAATATGGCCGAAGTACGGTTCGTTTTGGGCTTTATTAAATAGAAGCAAAAAATAGGAGCATAACTAGAGGTGAAAAATCCAAAATAAAATAGCCTATTTTAAAAGGCTATTTTATTTAGAATTTTAAATAAATTTTAGATAAGTTTACCTGGGTCGGTCACAAGAGTGATAATAGAAAGTAAAAATAGTAAATTAAATAATAATTAGGGAATTGTGATATAAATCGGAACAGAACATATCAAGTTAATTATTTTATGTTCAACATTTGTTTAAATATTGTGGAAATTACTAAAAGGGATGAATTGAAATACAAATTCTGAAAAAGTTGATGTGTGGTAATTTGTATAATAATGTGAATGAAATGTTAATTTAATGATGTTTTCTGTTTATAGTGTTCGGGAAGAATAAATGATGGTAACTTCAATAATTACACACAAATAGGAAATGATAATAAATGGACAATGTGAAGATAGAGAGGAAGGTAGTTTCTGGGAAAGGATAGGTGTAATAAATAGAAATAATAATGAAAAATAATTCAAGGTCAAGTCTTACTAAAATAAAATAACGAGTCCGGGACTAACAATAAAATAAATAGACGGGAATTCTTTAAATTTATTTAAAGTTTTTATATTTATTTTTATTTATTTATTTTTCACTGAATTGACTTTAAAATTGCACTTTTTGCCAATTGCACTTTTAATAAAATTAGACAATTAAATTTTTGTAGTTTGTTTACTTTTGTATCTTTTAATGCCTTGTGAGTGTCTTAAAATCGTTGACCAAATATAGAAAATCGAAATTTCGAAACAGCTACTTTGCCCTTAGAATTTGATTAAAATGCCAATAATAAAATTATAAGGTCTCATCATTATTAAATTATTATAATAAATACACCGGATTTTAAAAACATTTATTCTAATTATTCCAATATTTATTGGTTTATAAAATTTTGAGTCGAATTCTATTTAAAAATTGTTTAGATTTTTGAATTTTGTTTATGAATTTTAGTGTTTAAAATTTGACTTTCTGTCAAATAATGCGGTTAAGATAATTAGTCAAAAAAATTTTTTATTTGTTTAAATTTGTACTTCGGCTCTGATTTTAATAGCTGTTTTTAAATATTTGGTTGAAATCCTGGATTATACATGTCAAAAATCGAAATTTCGAAAATGCTCTAACGTCTTTAGCATTTAATTAAATATTTCAAAATGCATCCCTATTTATCTCTCTCCTAGAAATTATTTAATTAATGTTTATTGTAAATTTTTGTAAATTTCAGATGATTAAAATCAATTTTAACATTCTCATTTATTTAATTATATTTTTGAAAATTCAATGCGCCGGGAAACTCATTCGTGTTGAAGTGAAAATTAGAGATGATTGGGAAGAAAAAAAAGAATTTATTTATTTAAAAAATGTTGAAATTAAGAATCGTTTTGTTTTGAAAACAATTAAGAAATGTAATAACCAATTTGACGGCTTTAATAAAAATATTGATGGATATTTACGTTCAATTGACTTACTTCTAGATAAAAATATGTTTGAAGTTGAACTATTTGATAGATCAGAATATATTCCATCTGATCAATTAAAGAAGAAAGTTTTGATTGAAATTACTAATAATGAAATAATTCAAAATTTTCTGCCTGGATTTAAAAAAATGGTATATTTTTATTAATAGAATTTCTATTCTTATTTGTTAGTGTCACTACTAGATAGCAAACAAAAAATTAACAGCAAGAAAATGGAATCGATCGATATAATAACTCTAATTTGTGTTAAATTTAAGTTACTCCGAAATTGTGATTTTATTGAAAACGGTAATTATTATGAAACTTCTATATTAGATGAGAGTTTAGAAAATATAAATAAAAAAGAATTATTAAAAGAAAATCTAGAAAATTACAAAAACAAACTGTTATCGAGTTATTGGACGGAAATTAATTTAATTGGATATAAAATTGAATTGTTAGAAAAACAAAAAGTTGAATATCCGAAGGAAGAATTAGAAAGTAGAATTATTGAACTTGGAAATAAAATAAGTAAAAAAATTTTATGTTAATAGAAAAGATATGCAGCTGTCATATCAAGCTGAAAACATCTCTAGAAAATAACGTTTATTATTATTTTATAGGAGTAACTATTGAAAATAATGAGCGAGATTGTTTCAATTGTGGTGTTAAACAAATTAAAGATAGTTGGCATAAATATCTAAAAAAACACTATTTATGTCATACTTGTGGTGATTATAATAAAAAATTTGGAAAGCATAGACATAAAAGCTTGTTTATTAACTCCTGCACACACTCAAGTTATCAAAAAGGCAGAAGCAATGTTGTGATGCATTTTGAATCGTGAAAAGTTTGCAAAAATTGCATTTGCATAAAAATTTTGTCGATAATAATTAGGGATGGGATTAATATGGACTATCAATCGAAAAATATGGACATATAATATGGACTAAAAATCTCAAAATATGGACTGAAATATCGATTAAAATCCAAAATATGGATAAAATATGGACCGAAAACTGAAAATTTTTAACGGATAATTTTCATTTTTAAGCAGAAAATGTTAAATAAGTTAATTTTGATGCAGAATATTTCAAATAAACCAATTAATACATAGTGATTATTTTGTTTCTAAAAATATTTTGTATAATATTTGAGTCGAAAATTTTTTGAAAAATTTTTGTCAAAATTTTTATAAAAATTTTTCAAAAATTTTTTGAAAAAATTTTTTTATGAAAATTTTTGACCAAAAATTCTATAAATTTGAAACTTTTAACCAATTTTTGGCAAAATTTTACAAAAAATGGCGAAATATGGATAAAATATGGAAATATGGACGGAACGCCTAAATATGGAAAAATATGGAAAATATGGATTGATAACTCAAAAACGGCCTTATCACCATATGCTAAAAACATATTTTTTGGACGTTTTAGAACCCAACGAGTTCAGGAAAAAATATGGAAATCCATATAAATCCCATCCCTAATAATAATAAATATTCCGTTAATTACGTTTTTGGCCCATCCCCTTTCCCTTTCGCAATTATTAAACGGGAATTCAGCTTAATATTGATGTGCTTACAAAATTTATTTAAGGAGGATCGTCATTGCTATAATTGCGGAATTAAGCAAGCAAAAATATGGTTGCATCATTAAAAACCTGGATAATATTTATGTAAAAAATGTTACGGTCGTGAAAGATATATAAAGAAGTCAAATACAAATCAAAATGGAAGTGAAGCTGGTAATGAAATAATTTATAAAAAAGATGGAAATTTTAAAGAAAGCAAAAAAGGAAGCAATTTATAAAATATATATCGAATTACATTTCAATTTCTAAGAATGATGAATATATCATTTACATATATATGATATTTATCTTTTAATTACACAGATATGATGCTTGGAATTATACAGATATGATGCCTCACAAAATTAATTTAAGGCGGATATCATTGTTATAATTGCGGAATGTTAACTCTGTATTTATAGAAGCAGAAAGTAATGATTATCCGAGCATCATATCTGTCAAATGCCTCTTAATCACTTCTAATCCCTCGTACATTTACGCTTTATTTCGGGAGAATCGTAGGTGTATTTATTAATATATTTATTGAAAACTTTTTTATATGCTGATAATTATCTTACTAAAAAATTAAATATTTATGAATAGTATTAGTTTCTTATCAATTTTTTACGGTTATTGCTTTTTCCATTCTAACTCTCTTATTGTAAAATATTTTAAATAGTGTTAACATTGTTTAAATGTAAATCATAAATTTGCACGGTCAGATAATTGTGCCAAACTAATGTACATGTATTTTCGCAAATATTTATAAATACTTGAAATGCCCAAGTTATTTGTTGAGACAACTTCATACTTTTCTGGATAATTTAATTATGATTAAATTTCTCAAGCCTATATTGGCATATTAAGAATTCAATAATATTCCTTGTAGGCATTTTCTTTAACTTCTGTTTTTATTATCATATTTTAAATTATGTGCGAAATCAAAGACTTATCATTTACATATTGTGAATCTGAATCCTTTGTATAGGAGATCCAGCTCCTATTAAGCATTAACAATATTATTTAAGCATTATCAAAATTAATTTGATAATCAAAAAATCTTCTTAATCTCAATATATCCTAACCAAAATTCTGTCCCAAAACATTTAAGTATAATTCTTTGGCAATAATAAATCTTCTTTTCTGGCACACATTGCATAGTTAAATTGCTTTTGCTAGGTTAGTCTTTGAATTTTTCAATCCGGAAATTGTTAAACTTTATTAACTTTTAGTAATTTCATTATTTGGAGCCCGAGTTTAAAATAGACTTTTCTAACACTAAATCAGAGCAATTAAATGACTAAATTTGTAATAACTTACCTTATCTTGGTCAGGCATTCAAAAAACATTCGTTTTGCGGATAGAGCGTTTCATAAATTATAGAGTTCATTAAATAAAGATCATAATTTTAAACACTGAGCATCTGTCAAATCCTGTCGACATATTAGACTGAGGCCAGCATTTTGGCCGGGTGAGGAGCAAAACAAGGAATGTCATAAAACGGAACAGACAAATAACTGAAGCACCATAACACGTTCCAGAGGATGTAAGGATAATCCACCTAGCAGTATTCAAAACGCTTGGGCCGGGGTTAAACGATCTGAAAATAAAAAAGAGAAGCCATTAGTAGATGTTCCCGTAGCTCTGTGGTAGAGATATTGTATGTGATGACGAAAGTGCCTAGCAATAATTATGAAGAGGTCCCAGGTTCCTGCCCGGTGGGTAATTTTAAATGGCCTTGATATAACTACTTCTTTATTTCTTTATTCTGAAATATAGCCGGCATTTAAAAATATTTATTTGCACTTTTCATATTTCTAAAAAATTTATATTTCAAAATATTTAAAACTAATCATATTAGACGAGTCAAATAACAAAAAGTGCAAATAACTTTGTTTATCCCGCCGATTGTTAAATATAAATAAAATATTAAATGAGATGCGGATTATTCATATGAATTTTCCATTAAGTATAAGTGCAAATATTTATTTTTAAATGTATTAGATATTTTAAAATAAACAACGATAGTAGTAAAATCAAGCCTATATGAATAAAAAATTCGGCATTTGGGCTTTATTAGAACCAACTGGAAGTTTGTGCTCCCCAATATATTATATAATATTAGGAAAAAATTAACAGTGTTCTCATGTTAACGGCCATGCTGTAAATAAATTTTTTAATTTCAGATGATTAAATTTTATTTTATCATTCTCATATATTTAATTATATTGTTGAAAGTTCAATGCGCCGGGAAATTAATACACGTTGAAGTGAAAATCAAAGACGATTGGGAAGTAAAACGTGAATTTATCTACTTAAAAAATGTTGAAATAAATGATCGTTTTGTGTTGAAAGTAATTGAAAAGAATAATAACCGATTCGATAGTTTTAATAAAAATATAGAAGGATATTTGCGTTCGATTGATTTAAATCTAGATAAAAATATGTTTGAAGTTCAAATATTTGATAGATCAAAATATATTCCATCTGATCAATTAAAAAGGAAAATTTTGATTGAAATTACTATTAATGAAATAATTCAAAATTTTCTGCCTGGGTGTGAAAAAATGGTATATTTTTATTAATAGAATTTTAGTTCAATAGTGTCAGATAAACAATTAAAAGCAAGGAAATTTAAATCGGGACTATAACTACACTAACTTATGTTAAATTTAAGGTACTCCGAAATAATAATTTTATTGAAAATATTACTGGTTATGAAACTTCAATATTGTTCAAGAGTGGAAATAATTTCAGCTCAGCTCAAGAAAATATGGAAAATTACAAAGATAAACTTTTGTCAAGTTATTGGACGGAAATTAATTTAATTGGATATAAAATTGAGTTGTTAGAAAAACAAAAAGTTGAATATCCGAAGGAAGAATTAAAAAGTAGAATTATTGACATTGGAAATAAAATAAGTAAATAAATAGTAAATAATCTAATAAATAAAGTTTTATTTTTTATAGGAGTAACTATGGAAAAGAAGGAGCGAGATTGTTTCAATTGTGGTGTCAAACAAATCAAAAATAAGTGGCATAAATATCTCAAAGATCAATATTTATGTCATACTTGTTTTGCTTATTGTCAAAATTATGGAAATCATAGACATAAAAGCTTGTTTAAAAAGACTAAAAAGGTTTGTTAATATTAGATATCAGTAAGATCGAATTCCCCGATTTCATAACAAAAAAATGTTCAAAACATTCTCAATTTCCACGTGAACAATCAGAATTCCTTGATTTTTTTCTTATAGATATATGAGATATGTTTTACCATATACCCCGACACGAATCCCACCCATATTTCTCTCAAACTACAAGAATTTGAAAACCCGTACGCCCGACTTCTCAAATTTTCAAAAAGGCAGAAACAATGTTTTCGTGCATTTTTAATAATAGCAAGTTTGCAAAAATTGCGCTGCAAAAAACTCTTGTCGATAATATTAAATCTTCTTTGATTCTTTTTATGACCCATCCTTTTCTTTCATAAATTATAAATCGAAAAGTCATTCTTAATAATGATGTGCTAACAAAACTTGTTTAAGGAGGATCGTCATTGTTATAATTGCGGAATTAAGGAAGCAAAAATATGGTTTCGTCATTCAGAACCTTGCCAATATTCATGTCAAAAATGTTATGATCGGCGAAGATATATAAACACAGCATCTTAACCTGTTACTTTTAGCCGTTTTAGTGCCAATTAGATAAAAAAAGGATGTTTCATTGTTTTTCTCTTTTTCTTTTTCGCTCTATTTTTATTGTGTGTTATTTCGTTTAAATATTCCATATTAAATTTGGTATCTTAACTTTCCGTCTTCGAGAAGCTTAATCTCGACAGAACTCCTTTTAAAAAAATTTTTGACCAACGAAAATCATGAAACAAAGTCTTATTTTTGTTTTAAAACCAAAATTATCGTTTTTTCACATGTTTTATAAAAGTTTTACATGGCTTTATAAACAAATTTAGATAAAAATGCCTTTTTCTACAGTTTCTAATAAGCAACTACAAAAGAAACGCGAAGAAAGATTGGAAAAAAAGAGGCAGGTGGCTCTTAGAGCTAGTGGTTTGGCTCTGGAAGCCAAAAAACGGAAAAAGGTTGCCGCTGTCGAATCTCCGAATAAACTACCAGGTTGTTCTAATTCCCCGTAATGATTTTTTTGTTTTTTTTTCAGGGTGTTCTTCGGCACAAGAATTGGATGATGACCTTGATGTTGATCGACTCGAGGATTGTCTCCGGCGTATAAAAGAACTCGAAAATAAAGTTCAAGAGCTTGAACAAGGTTTGCTTTAAAAAATGAAGAGATTTAAAAAAGGAATTTTAGATTTAAAAAATGAAAAAGAATTAAATTCCATCTTAAAATTGAGACTATTAAACATGGACCATTCTCAACCTACTCGTACATTGCCCACTTCTTTGATTGCTTCGACTCCATCACCACTTAGACCAATTAGGACCTTATCAAGATGTGGTTTAAATAGACGAGCAAGCGTTGAAGCTAAGGGACTTTTAAAAAAGCATGCAATCGTGGCAGGAGGCTCGCTTGCTAAACGCTTTTGTAAACAGTTAAAAAATGTCATTGCACCATCACCCCCAAAAAAGGTTCTTTTTGTTATTTTTATTGTATAAGCCGTCTACATTAACGGCCGAAACGGCTTTAGGTAATAATTTGTTCGCGTGTGAATGTACTGATGAGGCCGCTCACGCGTGAATTTCAGGTAGCTCTGTATAGGTTACTACCCGAAGAAGATTTGTTTATCTGTGTTAAGGCTGGAATATCATGGAACGCAAGAAAAATAATAAAACGAGAATTTGCAAAGAAGGGCTTATGCGTTTTCTGTGGATCTACTAATGTCGAGGCTACGAAAAAGGAAGCAGCTGACCATTTGACGCTTAAATGGTTTGTAAAAGAAGAAGAACAAAATAAAGCGTTGATTGCAACCAATGTAAAAGATTTTTTACACTGGAGACTACAAAACTTGGAAAACTCGAAAAAACTTTTTCCGCGGACCGAGGGCAAAATTGGTCTAGTGCTTACAGGTTTGTATCTTTACTCAGTTAACTTATCTAAACTTAAGGAGACAAAGGAGGACTTAACGGAACGACAAAAATTGGAGTTCAAATTGCTGATGTTAAGCATCTAAATAGTTTCTTTTATTTTTTAGTCTATATTTACTCCTATTTAGGTCCCTCTAATGTAGCAATTATTGCTATTTATAATGGCAATGATGACCGAAAGTCCCTTGAAAGGCTGGGTCCACTTTTTGAACAAATTCGTCAATTTAACATTATATCTCTCTCCAAAAATGGCACAATGACTATTGAATGGTTCCTGTGTGGTGATTACAAATTCATCTGTTCATTTTATGGACATAAAGGTGCTGCTTCATTACACCCATGTGTATGGTGTGATGCTGCAAAACCACTGCCTCCTCTTACATCAAACCCTCGGCCTTTGGGTTTGACTGGTCAATTAAGCATCAAAAACGCTCCTCTTTTACCAATACCACCTGAAAATATAATTCCACCATCGTTCCACATATTACATGGTCTTGGACAGCGACTGCTGGATTTAGCTGAAGCTGCTGCAATTAAAGGTGGAAATGAGTCAGATTTGATACAATGGTTAAAAGTGAGAATTTTGTGATTGTGAATGGTCTTATTTTCGTTTAGGCTGCCAAGGTTCGTCGTCGCAAAAGAGCACAAAATTACACAGGGGAGGAGGTCCACAAACTTCTCTCACATCCAAATCCAGAAGTTATCGCTCATTTCGTGCCTGAACAGAATTTAGCCAATGTTCTTCAACAAGCTATGTCGCTCTTACGTGATATAGCATCATTGAGCAAAGCCGACTCCATTTCCACTTCCGAATTGGATAGTCTAAAACATAAATGCCATCGCTTATACCAAATGTGGATTATATTGGGGTCATTGGATCATAAGCAGAATATTACTCCAAAATTGCATATTCTGTCAGCTCATTTCTGTGAATTTGCGAAACGGAGGGGTATTAATTGATGGAATAAATAATATAAATTTGGGTTTTAGGGTGGTTTTCCGCTGTCAGTGAACAGGGCATTGAGCACATTCATCATAAATTCAATCTCTTGGCTGTTCGTTTTCGAAATACCGGGAATCCTGAGGTAGAAGCCGAACGCATAATTCGACACCATATTATCGCTAATTTTCTCCATGATAAAGGAATGGATGTGAACAACGAAGAGATAGTAGAAATTGAAGATTGTTTATCACCTATTTAGCAATAAACTTTCTGTCTAAATCTTTATATATTTTAATTCACATAAAATACAAAAAAAGTCTATTAATATATAGTTTCTGGTTCAATTTAAATAATTTCCATTAAAAGGATTCGAACCCCGCTCATATTTTTGCGCACTATCCAACTAAGCTACAAGTACCGCACTGAAACGCGAGTAACAGCCCTTGCCTATTTTAAGATGCTGTGATAAAGCTGACAGTTAAAAATTTAGATTTAATGTAATAGAATAAAAATAAATCAAAACAAGATTGAAATTTTAAATTTTGACAAATAAATACCAATTTTGTCATATATGTACATATATCTAAAAATTTAACTTTTACAATTTTTAAATGCAAAAATAAAAAATAATCTATATCCGTGATATATTGTTAAGAAAAGCACAAAAGTGAGCAATAGATATAAATATAAATAAAATTTAATTCAATTTTTATATTATTCGATAAAAATTTAGTTATAATTCATCCGTTGGTTGTTGTCAGAAGTTTTCAGATAATTTGCATTAGAATTAATACTAGAATTATTCTTTATTGTTTTATTATATCCAGTGCTTCGAAATTTCAAATTTGCTCGTACTCGTACTCGTACCTCGTACCACCCCCATTTTTTTGCTCGTACTCGTACCTCGTACCACCCTTATTTTAGGCCTCGTACCTCGTACTTACTCGTACTTGAGAAAAAATCAAAAAATCTAAAATTTTTATGATTTTTTGGAGTCCCAGACATCTAGTTTTAAATTTATGCGATAATTTTTTTATCTTGGAAGGCTTTAAAGCCATAAATCCTCCAATATAATCCATTTTCCGCGCCGCAGGCGAAATTTTTGAGCATTTTGGAGTGCAATGTACAATATTGTCTCCAAGATGGCTCGGGTTACCCGAAATACGGTATTTTTTCATCGGGTTTTCATTCACTTCCATGAAACTTTAGGCAATCCAGGAGAATTGTGGTCCCTTCGAAAAAAAAGTTTAAAAATAAGAAAAAGGGGTTTTCTAGGGTAAAAAAATATGCTGATCATGAATATGAACTCAGATTTTGAAAAAGTCGAATCCCGGACCCGAACCAAATTTCGAACCCTGAACCCGAATTTCGAATATGCAAGTGATAGCTCGTTCGAAAGAGCTCGTCGAGCTGCATTGAATGACACCAAAATCAACGTGATTGGACATGTTTCGACAAAGTTATGACATAAAGTAAACCTATGGGAGTACTGTGTGAGTCGGCGTCTTATGTCATAACCTTGACAAAACTTGATCAATCACTGTAATTTTGGTGTCATTCGACTCAGCTCGACGAGCTCTTTCGAATGAGGTATCATTTGCCTAAACTTTTTTTTACTCCAAAAAATCACCCCTATGGTTTTTCAATATTCCGGGGTCTGTATCTCAGTCCAATCACGTCGGATTTCATCGAGTTTGGTGTCATTCGATGCAGCTCGATGAGTTCTACCTGCATTTGAAAGACTGACCATTTGTACAATGTCCGACAATGTCCGGGGTCAAATTCCGAATTCGGGTCCGGGATTCTACTTTTTCAAAATCTGAGTTCAGTTTCGTGATCATCTTACTGTAGCAAATTAACTGGAACTGAAAACCGGGGGCAGAAAACAAGAGTTACCGGCTAATAACCTGTTGTGACCACCCCTAAATTTAGATGCTTATGGGTTTACGACTAAAAATCCGTAACTGTCACTTATTAGATTAGATTAATCAGTTAGTTTGAATTTTCCTAATACCACTAATCTAGCAAAGTATGTGTTAATAATAATAGTTTTAGCTGAACATAGTTCAGCTTCCAAAAAATGAATACCGGACAAACATGGCAGACCCTTATTATCCAAAATTTAGAATTTAAAATAAACCAAAAATAACCATCTTACTGTAGTCTCGTAAGAAGTTAGTTTAGTTAGAGAACATAGTCAAAATTAGTCTAATCCATTCAAACACTATAAGGAATGAATTTTTAGGTTATATGTTTTGACACAAACGATTAATTGAAAAGGAACCGAAAACCATTTTTTGGCGAAATAATCAATATTGGAAATCGAAAATTGGAAACGATGATAACTCAAAACACGTGGTAAGACTAATATTTAGTTCTGTCCACCCGTGTTTAGGTACTTATATATTTTATACTCTAAAAATCCGATCTCTACTAGTTAATAGCTTAATTAAAGGGTTACTGTCTTTATTTACTTAATGTATTTTATTAAATAATTTTGAGCACATATCTCTGTTTTACTTAATTTTAAAATCTTCTTCTCATTTGAATTTCTTTTTTGGATGCTGAAATGTCTTTACAGCAAATACTTGTATATCTTGAAGCCTATTTCTAAACCATTTCATAATTGGAATTATATTTGTCTTACTGTAGTTCGTAAGAAGTTAGTTTAGTTAGAGAACATAGTCAAAATTAGTTTCGATAGAGGTCCTCGCAGAGCTAAGATTCTTCGGAGGGCAGTTTCTCTCAGGTTCCAATCCTAATCGAAAATCAGTATTTTTGCCTAAGTTGCTAGGCATTCAAAAATAAAAATGGTCAATTACGTCAATAAATTCGATTATGTGTACTCTCTAAAGTTTCCTGTATAAATTATTATTTTAATTATTTAATATTATGGATTACTAAAGATTACAAGGTGGGAGGAATTCATAATTTATACAGTTGGACCTCACTACAGGATCAACCCAATGCCAGATACGCCTCATTTTAAGATGTAATCAACAAACTGATTTAAAGTTTGAACATCATTTAGTGTAAATAATTACATTAATGATTATTAGGCACAGTTTGCTGCTAGGCAAGATTGGAAAAAGGGTGGCAGAAAGATCAAATAAGACCGTAGGGATATAAGCGATGGGAGAATAGTGGAGAAGCGACTGGTCGACTAGTCCAAGGTTGGAAAGGTAATCAGTTGATGATGAAAGCCATTCGAAGGAACTAAGAGCTTATTCATTATCATATTCTCGCGAGTGTTTATTCATCTCGGGAAAAGTCGGTCTCGTTATCAACCAGCATAATACCAACAAAGAAAGACCTATCTTCCATTCCACACTCATGCTTGCAGGCAACACCACTAGAGATCTTAACATCGCACGTAACTTGTCCAAGACTGTCTATACTAGTGTTGGTCAAACACGATTTTTCGGTATCGGTATAGGTATTTCGGTAAAAATACCGCGGTATTACCGAAAAATACCGCCGTAATACGGTACCGTGACCAACACTAGTCAATACCATCCTGGTCTTGCACAAGCTTTATTATAGTTGGATATAACCAAGTTTCAAAAATACTCGAACTAGAGAAAAATTTGTATATTCCTCAGTGATTTACATTTAATTTAAAAAGAAAGTAAATTTATATAATAAATATTATGTAATGCCCAATCCTGAAGAATTGACCCATCGTGCTTTATTTTAGTAACTACGGTAA
This sequence comes from Meloidogyne enterolobii, assembly GCA_963681835.1. Classification (NCBI taxonomy): domain Eukaryota; kingdom Metazoa; phylum Nematoda; class Chromadorea; order Rhabditida; family Meloidogynidae; genus Meloidogyne; species Meloidogyne enterolobii. Next base: position 994,966 of record CAVMJV010000025.1, on the reverse strand, counting down.
TTAATTTAAATAAATCAGAGTATGAAAATTTAGAAATCAACGTGTCTCACTATAAATTAGAGTAATGCAAGGTCGAGGTCTAATGATCTTTTTATATCTCAAGGATGTTTAGTTAAATTAGCCATCTAGGCTCCCAAAAAAAGAGAAATTACTGCGACTTTAAATCATAGAAGGGAATTTTATAAATAAATTTAAGGATCTTTTAATACAATTAAAAACATGGAGTAAATGAATAATTAGGGCTGAAAAGTCGGACATTTTAATGATGTGTATCTTAAATTTTCTTGGAGTAATTAAATCAAAAACAAAGGCTATTTTTGCACTTACATGTGGAGGAGGAGTGTTAAGGATTTAACTACTAGTTATTAGTATTCAATGCGTTGCTGCCTCGGGATCTACAAGAAAAGCTAGACCATAATACTTTACAAACTGCCGCCATGCATCGAATCTGAGTCTCGCATTAAGTGGAAGTCGTTGTGTTGAAAATACGCCCGGCAGTGGCGTATTGTTAGGTGGATATAAGGTGGATTATTATTATAAGTTGGACCCTTAAAAGGTTAAAATATTATCTTAAATTGAGGTGAGGCCATAATTAGCTCAGCGAGAGGAATCGAATGGTATATAACTCTAACCTAGGTTCATACTCCCGCGTACTGTATTCACTTCCTTTTTAGCTTTCATATTTAGTTGCCATCCAAATTTTAGCAGAATGTATTCTAATTTAAGATATCCGTCCCATGAGCTTTTATGCGTCCCATAATACTTGGAGTCGAAAGACAATATTTCTTCCAGTTATGGGGACAGAGGGAGGGGGACTGACCGAACCCGGGATCGGGATATATCTTTCGGTCTCGGGATATGCAAAATCGGGATTCAGAAAAACGAGATAATCCCGCCGATCGGGATCCCGATTAGGGTTGTCCACAATTGCGGATTGCGTAAATTGCGTGGTTTTTTGCACTTACGGGCTGCGGATTGCGGCTGCGGAAAATTTTTTTCATTTGCGGACACCTGATCCCGATCCCATCCAACCCAATTCAAAATGCTAAATAAAGTTATTTGAATTTAAATTTTATAATAAACTGCAAATTTTAATAAGGTGTCGGTGGTTCCGTAATCTTGTAGCTTTATTTTTTGGAAGCCTGAATTATTTTCATGGCTATTTATGAGCCTAAAATTAAAAAAAATAGCTTAATAAATAGACTTTAGCAAGCTGGGCCTCTTTATAAAGTTTCTTTTTACAAACGGATGGTGATGGTTGTACGGTAGTAGAAATGAACAATGTAGTCGAAGGTGGAAAGGACTGGAACAGACGTCGTAGATCTCTTCCTTAAAATTTATTAACTTTCAATTTTTTGTATTAACGTAGCAACATCCTTGAAATTGGCGAAAACTTGAAAAATTGAAAAATAAAATTTGAAAAATAATTTTTCAAGGCGAAAACTTGAAAAATTATACAAATAAATATCCCTACCCCACCCTTATTTGAGTCTCAGATTAATTTTCGTTTTATTCTTTTCTGCCTCAGAATGGCCAGATTTCCTTCTTCATAGATGTTTCAGATTGCCGTTTATTTTTCCCTTCCTAATAATCTAATCTTACTTATAATATTTGAGAGAGATAAATCATTGACAGTAAAAAGAAAATTAATCTAAGACTCGAATAGGGTTGAGGGCGGGATATTAATAAAGTACCCAATTTAATTAATCATTTTAGAGCCGAAACTAAGAATACAAGAAATGTTGATCTATTAGAGTATTTTGATCTAAAACAATTCTTCATAATGATTCTTCTTGCCAAAAAACAAACAATAATTTATGTGCTATACTGGTATGATTTAAAAGCAAGTTTTAAATTAAATTTCAATAATTAATGAATAATTAATAAATTTTAATTAAATTAAATTAAATTTCAATAATTAATGATCAGAAAAGAACGGAAATCAATATGAATTGAGTATATATCATCCTGATAAGATGATATCAACCTGAAAGATGATAAGACTGAATGTATTTTTACATCTTTTTTAATTCTGACAATTTTCACTAATTCAATAAATAAAGTTAAATTTTTATAAATTAATGAATTATTTCATGTAAAAACATTTTTATATTTTATTTATATAATTTATTTTGTAGGATTATAATCGTGAATAAGCAGATTTTTTTACAGTATATGAGGTCGAATCAAAATATTAGTTTTTGACTCGGTTATAACAAGTCAAGGTTTAGCACAAGCCTCTCGCCATCTATTTTCATTTTTTCGAAGACGAAGGTGTATTTAAGTATACTAAACCGGTACATTAGTACAAGCTATAATGACACGTTTAGTTAAATCTTTGATTCAACTGTCAAAAATAAAATTCAATTGCAATGAAAAGAAAAGCAATTGAGTACACAAATATGACCGTTATATAACTATAAATAATCTAATAATTAATATTGTTAATTACAGTGTCCGATGAACCAAAAGTTTGGAGAAGCTCCGACAATCACTCGTTCGGGAAGGGGAGAAAATCTCGCCCGACGAGTTCTGTTTATGTTCCGGTTTCGGCACACTACTGATATTAGGTATTAGATGCTATTATATCCAGGTATTATTATAGATGATCGTTTATCCTCACTATACAAAACGCAATAAATAAACAAAAAACAAATTCAATCTCCTTGTTGTACCACTATGTACTAGTCTCCAGCTCTTCGTCAGCTTTCAAATTCCTTCGACCAAAAGTCTGTGCCGAGTTTGTAAACAATTCATTGAATTGTTAGACGTAAAATTTCCGATCTCCAATCATAACTAGACTTTTATGACATATACGATTTTATTCTTAGAGTTGAGGGTGGATTTGCAATATGTCCACATAGAGTTGAGGGTGGACATATTGCAGATAATTATCTAAAAAATTTTAGTTTAAGGCGCAATAATTATCTTTGCAAAAATTTTCGTTTTTTTTACAAACTGTAATACGGCGCCAATGTATTGTTTGTTTAAATCGCAAATAAAACATTTACGATCGTCCTTAAATTAATTAAAGAAAGCTTAGTTTTGTCTAAAGTACCATCAATGCTAATTTTATCCGTTAATTTATTAAACATTAATTTCCTGGGTAATAATTAGGGACCGGATTTTATGTTATAACCTATTTTTTCAGCGAAATAGTTATGATGAATTGAGCTCAAATCCATTGTTATTTTTTGAAAATCTTTTGTTTACGCGGACTTTTTATCACCTATATTGGAACCTATTATGGCGGTTTGAAACCTAAAATAGGTTGTAACCTATTTTGAAGATTTTTGCGTTTTTGTCACATATTTTGGATGTTTTTAAGGAAAATATGATGTTTTTATCAAAAATTTTCAAAATTTTCGTAAAAACTTAAAATTTTTAAAAATTTTGTCAATTTTTCTTATCACCCAAAATTTTTTTCAATCTTTGGAAAAATATCTTTTTCAAATATTTAAAAAATTTTTTCTTAATTATACTTTCCAGTGGAAATTTTAAAAAATGGGAAATTTTTACCATGATTAATATGAGAATAAAATTTTTGAACGGAAAATAGTAAATATTCATTATTTTTGCCTTTTTACCCCTTATGTTGACCTTTTTTGCAACCTATGTTCCATTTTTGTCACCTCTTTTAGAGTTTTTGTAACCTATTTAGGCATTTTTTTCAACTTATTTAGGTACCTATTTTAAGGTTTTACAACCTAAAAATCCGGTCCCTAATAATAAATATAATAGCTATAAGAATAATATAGAGGATATTTACTTTCAATTGAAATAAATCTAAATAAAAATAAATTCTTCCATTTCCAATAATTGACGACATTTATCCTTAAAATTATATCGTTAAAGATTTTTGCGGACAAAACTTGCGGACTTTTTTAGGTTAAAATCTATTATGTTACTATTCGGTAATCTATCCACAACCTTCTGTCTTTCCTTCTCCTTCTTTCTTTATCTTCATAAAGAATATATCTACAAGAATAGATAGACAAAATGTCTAATCAAAATAACATAGAAAAATGTATAAAAAATCAAAAAATTAGGGGTGCATATACTTTTAGAACGCAGTGTAATAGCTTTATTGTATATACCGCTTGTATTTTCATTTGAAAATTTATAATATTTTGATTATTTTCGGACAATTTTATACCAGATAAAACTTTTGCTCCTTTACTAAGCAGAATTTCTTCTATAGTAGGAACATGTTGAACACTGAAATATTCATCAAGCTTTATTTCATCCAAAATTTTCATCAGAAAAGACAACTCTATGAGAGAAAACGTTTTCGGATTGTCATGGGCATGTCCTTCACTAGTTCGCATTTGCCCTGTTTTTAAAATTAAAATTATTAAAGAATCTTAAGAATAAAGAAATTTACTAGGAACATTTTCCATTCCTTTAACAAGAGAAGGAGAAAATCCAACAAAAAAGAAGACAGTAAATGTCTTGGAGAATGTTTTATAAAACATTCGAACAAAGAATTTTTCGCAGTATTTTTTAAATAAAAATTTTGTAAAGTTTTATTTAAATTTTTTTCTTAATTTATACGATACAGGGGGAAGGATTTAAAAATAAAATAAAAATTTTTTTGGGTAAATGAATAAATTCCACATTTTAAAAGAGAATAAAATGGGTGGAGCTTAAGCCTTAAATATGTGCATGGATTCTGACAAATTCTCCTCCTTCAATGTTCTTCTCCTTCAATTCCGGTTAAATTGCGGATATTTTTACAGCATAAAAGATTGGCATAATTGTGTTTGCGTGACTTTTAAAAAAAAGTTTGCGGGGGTTTGCGTGAGGAATCCTTAATATAATAATAAAAATAATAATCTGTAGTCTCCTGCAAAATCCCTTAAATCAAAATTTTGGGAGCGGCTAATCTTTCTTATGTTCGACGGAATGATGTGTTATATAATCAACCGCCTCCAGCAATGACTTATGAATTAAATAGCTATTTGCCTTACAGTAGCCTTTTAGAATAACACAAACATTTAATAATTTTAACACGTGACAACTGTAAAAATTCGTACATAAAATTGTACATAAAAGTACAATTACATTCAAAGATCATATTCTTTTGAATTTAATCATATGTACTTTGTAATTTTTTGGTCAACAAAAATTTCAAAATTTGTCCTATTTTTTTATTTTCCCGCTTAATAAAATTACAAAATTTACGATTAATAACGTCAATCAATAAAATTTGTCTGTACTTGTTTTTTATTGTATACACTTCCGGAACCGATGAGATTCCATTTCAAAATTGTAACCTCCAAAATTTTGTAACTTCCGCATCACTGGGACTAAGCTTTCTTTACTTCCTCTTTACATTGACTAATGCTTTCTCTTTCCACCGCCTAAGCGTTTTAAATACCGCTACAAACTTTTGGCTTTAATAAATTAACTTAAAACTTTTCTTTAATAAATTAGCTAAAACAAGGTTTTAGCTGCAAAAATAACAAAAAACTTCAACATCAAATCAGCAAATATATGTAATTAAATAATTTATTAATAAAAATATAAATAAAATTATTTATATTTAGCACTACCTCGAAGGCCTATTGCTAGGATATTTCTCTCGAAACCATTTCTCACTGTTATTATTCCAACTACCTAAACTCAACTATTATTTTTAGGCTATCTTTTTTGAAAGTAAAGAGCATTTATTTTTGGATGCCAAGACAAGGCTTGGGCAATTTTCATTATGCAGTTCCCATCGTGTTAAAACAAAACCGAGCGTTATAATTTATGTTTCACAAACCAAACATTGAACCTATATAAACTAACATCTTGCAATTTCTATTATAATTAATAATACCTATCTAGTTGAAATATCCAACTTCCAAAATATGAGAGTTTAAGAGGTATAAATATCACGAACAACCGAATGTTTTTTTATTATTTAACGAATTAAATGTAAAATATAATATATTCTACAATGTTGACTCCTTTATTTATTGCAGCAACAAATCTAAAACTTCGTCTTCCTTAGCATCTCTACTTTCCTCGTCTTCCTCCAATTATTCTACACATATTCGGAAAACAGGAGAATAGTGGTTCTTTCCACACATTTTTTAAAAAAACTACATATATACAGTGTGCGGCAAATAAGCGCGCGTTTGTTTTTTGCCATAACTTTCTTCAATTTTAATGAAAATTGGTAAATCTTTTTTTATATCATTCCCGACACTCTAAAAAATTTTTTGGTACCGAAAATTATAAATTTGGCTTACAAATTACAAATATATGACCGAAAAGTCTATAAATCACATCAAGAAATATTTTTTCATGACAAAGTTTACTCTGCTATAACTTCACAAAATTAGCCCAATCTCACTGATTTTGATACCAATCGACTCGTCTCGACAAGGAGCATCGAAATAGTCTCTAATAAGTTTTTTGAAATTTTCACCTAAAAAAGTCAAATTGAACATCAAGTTCAAATTTAGCATTCAAAGGCTCATATCTCAGCTCAAGAACAAGATAATCGTCTTGTTTTTACGTCATTCGAATCACTTAAAACAGCTTATTCGAATAATATGAACTTCTCCGATATCTGACACAAGGCATTTAAATCAGACGAATTTTGGTCTAAAAATTTTTACCAAAACTTTAAGAAAAAATAATAAATTAATTTAACAATGTTTTTCGAATATTTCGGTAAAAAAATTTCTTAGAGTGTCGGGAATGATATAAAAAAAGAATTATCAATTTTCATTAAAATTGAGAAAAGTTATGGCAAAAAAACAAAGGCGCGCTTAATTTGCCGCACCCTGTATTTAATTATTTATTTTATTTCCAATTATAAAATTTTTAAAAAGCTTTAAAAAATATAGCTCTTTCAATATTGATTCTCTTGATTCTCTTTTATTTTTAAAGCTCACTTTCCCCTCTTCGTAAGGGTCTGTGTCAATAAATGTAAGAAAGTATTCATCAAAGAGGAGATTATTTTACTTTCCTATTTATTTGATAGGAAAAAATATCTCTGAATTAATTATTCCCTCAGAATAATTAATCTAGATAAACAATAAATAAACACAAATACAACTAAAATATTTATCTTCAAATAGCATACAGATATTTATTAAAGAAATGAGCGATCACAAGTGAACATTGAAAAAGTGAAATTTCTGCCTACATTTATAGGCAAAAATAACAATATGAAAAATGAAGCAATATAATGTGTATTTAAAAAATACACAAAAATATTGTTAAAAATGGAAAGTGACTTACTGAGTCACCACACAAAAAATAAATAAAATTCCACAAAAATATAAAAAATATCTAAAAATATTTTTTATCTCTAAATCTTCAAATTTCGTTATCGACAAGTGGAATGAATTTAAACAAAGGTAAATTTTGTGTGCTTATAATTCGTTAGAAGATCTACAACTTAATCAGTATTTATTGATAAAGGCTGAACAACTATGCAAACATTATAGTCATCAAATTTTATTGCAATTCACAAAATCAAAGTCAACATCGGATGTTTCAATATATAATCGTTATTTAAATTCTAAGCGATTCCTTTTTTCCTTGATTTTTATGATTTTTCTTATTTATTTTTTGTTGCTTTAATCCACAAGCATTACATAAATAGTGTTCATTTATAGAATTACGACGCCATTTTGATGTTTTTGTTGCTCCGCAAATAAAACAATTTACATCTTGAGGAATCGGCTAAAATAGGTATTCAGAAAACTAGGCTTGAAATTGGGCTCTTAGATTAAGAATATATTATTTGATCACCCCTTTTTGAGAGAAATGTTGATAAAAACAGATAGAGTCAGAATTTTTTCAAAATTTTTCATGTATTCTCTCCAAGAATGTTGTTACCTAGAAACAACTTGAACATAGAAAACGAGTAAAAATTAAGGAGGCTTTATAATTTCTTATCACATTCTATCTAAATGTTTTTTTCAATTTAGCAAAAAGTTAACCTTTTTAGCATTAAGCCTAAATTTCATCGGTCTATGCTTCACATCATTCCTTCGATTATATCGGTAACAAGCGTGGCATAGATAGTTTTCTTTTAGGTATTTACCCCATTGTATTGTTTGTGTATCTCTACAGTTGAAGCAATGTCGTTTATTTGACTTAATGATATTATCTAAAAATTATTTAAGACTAAGAATTTTTCAAATTTATTTCAATCAAATAAATATTGTAAAAATAATTATTTATTTACTTATTTTATTGCCGATATTAACAATTCTGCTTTCTAAATCTTTATTATATTCAAATTTTTGCTTTTCTAACAATTGAATTTTATATCCAATTAAATTAATTTCTGTCCAATAACTTGATAAAAGTTTGTTTTTATAAGATTCTATATTTTCTTTTAATAATTCCTTTTTATTTATTTTTGTATTTTCTAACCTTTCTTCTAATATCGAAGTTTCATAATAATAATTATTTTTGATAAAATTATTATTTAGGCGAATCTTAAATACAAAAATTTGTGTATTATTATAATTGCTAATGGTTAATATCTCTTTTGTTTTATGAAATATATTTTAAATAATAAAATTGATTTACATGTTTTTCAAATCCAGGATGAATATTTTGAAAAATTTTATTTTTGGCAATATAAATCAAGACTTTTCTTATTAATTCTTCAGCATATTCTGATCTATTATATATTTGAACATTAAAAACATTTTTTTCTTGGTTTAAGTCAATTTGACGTAAAAATCCCTCGATATTATAGATATAGCTACTACCAAATCTATTATTGCACTTTTCAATTTTTTTCAATATAAAACGCTCTTTTATTTCAACATTTTTTAAATAAATAAATTCTCTTTTTTCTTCCCAATCGTCTTTAATTTTTACTTCGATGCTAACTTTTCTCCCATCACATTTAATATTCAATACGGTAAGTAAATATAGGGAAGAAGCAATAACCAAATTAATCATCTTAATTTAAATACTAAAAATATAATATTAGATTATTATTAATTTAATATTAAATTTGTTATCAAAGACCTTAATTTTAAAAACGAGAGAATAATTATAGATATAAAAGTTCTAACGGCTTTAAGGATTTAATTTGAAGATAAAAGCCAAGATTTGTGATTTTAAAATTGTTATCTCTTTTTAAATTTGGTGTTTGAATAACTATATATTTGTATTTGTAACAGACACTATTTGTAATAGATCTTACTAATTTAAATAATTCAAACAGAATTTTCTCAAAGAAAAGAAAATTTAAACATAAATTAAATCTTAAAACCTTTTGAATTTGTTTAAAATAACTCTAAACAATACTATAAATTTAAAAGCGAGAAACCAAACACAACATTTTTAAATAGAATTCTAATAAAATGTCAAAAGCTAGTGAAATTCAAATTATTTAAATAAACTTGTTTAAATTCTATGAAAATATGATAATAATTTAATTTCATTGAGACATTATAAATAAATAGTCTAATTTTGACATTTTCATCATATGCTAAGTTAATAAGAGCTGTTCGAAATTTCGATATTTGACATTGGCAATCAAGATTTCGACCCGAGTATTTCGAAAAAAGTCTTAGAGATAAAAGGGGGTACAAATTTAACCAAACTACAAAATATTATTTACTAATTATTTTAACCAAAGTGCAAATTTATAAATTAATCATTGAGAAAATAAATATAAAATAACATAAATACCTTTCATAATTTACCGTCTTATTTTTCATTAATTTATTTAGCCATTTATGGCATTTTTAAAATTTGTACTTTTGTTTGTTTCTTTATTTTTTATATTTTTACCTACCATTAGACTTTCACACTGTATGGAAATATTTGGGTGATTCGGAATATTTGTTAATACCGTAAAATATAGCCGTAGTAAGGTTCGGGTTAGTCTTTATTAAATAGAAGCAAAAAATATATAAAAAGTATGGTAAAAAATTCTAAATAAAATAGCCTATTTTAAAAGGCTATTTTATTTAGTATTTTAAATAAATTTTAAACAAGCTTATCAGAGGCGGTCACAACAAGAATAATAAATAGGTAAAAATTGCAAATTACATAGATAATAATTAGGGAATTGGGATATAAATAGGAAAAGAACATCTCAATTTAATTATTATCTTCACCCATTTGTTAAATTTGTGGAAGGCATAAGGGATTAATAGAATAAAAATTATGAGAAAGTTGAGAAGTGATAATTGGGATGATTATGGAAGGAAATGTTGAGTGAAAGGTGTTTACATGTTTTAGAGTGTTCAGCAAAGATAAGTGACGTTAAATGAAATGAAATACACACAAATAGGAAATAATAATAAGTGGACAATGTGAAGATAGTGAAAAAGATAGTTACTGGGAAATAATAGGTGTAATTAATAGAAATAATATGAGAAATAATTCAGGGTCAGGACATTGTGAAATAAAATGACGAGTCCGGGACTAACAATAAAATAAATAGACGGTAATTTTTAAAATTTATTAATGTTTTTGTAATTATTTTTATTTAGTTTTCACTAAGTTGACTTTAAATTGCACTTTTTGACAATTGCACTTTAATGAAATTAGTCAATTAAATTTTTGTAGTTTGTTTACATTTATTTTTACATTTAAGCCATGTGAGTGATTAAAATCGCTGAATAAATAAAGAAAATCGAAATTTCGAAACAGCTCAAATGCCCTTAGAATTTGAATAAAATGCCAAATAATAAAATTATAGGGTCTCATTATTAATTAAATTATTAGCATAAATACCCCGGATTTTAAACACGTGTTATTCTAAATATTCCATTATTCATTGGTTTATGAATTAAAATCCGGGGTATTTATGCTAATAATTTAATTAATAATGAGACCCTATAATTTTATGGTATAATTTCGGAATACTAAACAGACTTATATAAAAATAATTACAAAAACATTAATAAATTTTAAAAATTACCGTCTATTTATTTTATTGTTAGTCCCGGACTTGTCATTTTATTTCACAATGTCTTGACCCTGAATTATTTCTCATTATTATTTCTATTAATTACACCTATTATTTCCCAGTACTACCTTTTTCACTATCTTCACATTGTCCACTTATTATTATTTCCTATTTGTGTGTAATTCATTTTATTTATCATCACTTATCCTTCTCGTACACACTAAAACACGTAAACATCATTCAATAAACATTTTCTCTCTTCATTATCAAATTTATCACTCCTCAACTTTCTCAGAATTTTTATTTCAATTAATCCCTTATACATTCAACAATATTTAACATATGTTTGAACATAAATAATTAACTTGAGGTGTTCTCTTCCGATTTATATTCCAATTCCCTAATTATTATCTATGTAATTTATCATTTTTACTCTCTATTATCATTGTTGTGACCGACCCAGGTAAACTTGTTTAAAATTTATTTAAAATACTAAATAAAATAGTTCTTTAAAATAGGCTATTTTATTTAGGATTTTTTACCTTACTTTTCCTCTATTTTTTGCATCTATTTAATAAAGCCCAACCCGAACCGTACTTCGGCCATATTATACGGTATTTATCAATATTCCGAATCACCCAAATATTTCCATACAGTGTGAAAGTCTTATGGTAGGTAAAAATATAAACAAATAAAAAGAAACAAATAAAAGGTGCAAATTTTAAAAATGCCCGTAATGGCTAAATAAATTAAGTAAAAATAAGGCGGTAAATTATGAAATGTATTTATGTTATTTTATATTTATTTTCTCACCGAATGATTTTAAATTTGCACTTTGGTTAAAATTATTAGTAAATAATATTTTGTAGTTTGGTTAGATTTGTATCCCCTTATATCTCTAAGACTTGTTTCGAAATACTCGGGTCGAAATCTTGATTGCTTATGTCAAAAATCGAAATTTCGAACAGCTCTTATTAACTTAGCATATGATGAAAATGTCAAAATGAGACTATTTATTTATAGTGTTTATACAAAATTAAATTTTATAATATTTTCATAGATTTTAAACAAGTTTTTCAAATTATTTGAATATTTACTAGCTTTTGACATTTTATTAGAATTCTATTTATAAAACTGTATTATTTTGATTTCGTCATTAAAATTTCGAGTTATTTTCAGAGCCACTTTTAGTATATATTAATTATACCATATGGTTTGCATGAAAATTTAAATTAAAAAAAATTAGATGATTAAATTGATAATTGCTTGTTGCTTTTATTTACTTACTCTATTGAATAATACATGTGTTGGGATGAAAGTTTGTATTGTAGTAAAAATCAAAGACGATTGGGAAGAAAAAAGAGAATTTATTTATTTAAAAAATGTTGAATTAAAAGAGCGTTTTGTATTGGAGAAAATTGAAAAGGGCAATAATCATTATGACACTAGCTATAGTTATAATATTGAGAGATTCTTACGTCAAATTGACGCAAACTATGAAAAAAATATTTTTAAAGTTGGAATAAAATATGGATCAGAATATGCTAAAGATTTAAAAAACAAAGTATTGATTAATATTGCCAAAAATAGAATTCTTCAAAATATTCATCCTGGATTTGAAAAACAGGTATATTGCTTGATTACTTGAATATAAAGTTTGAAATCATAAGATTAATAAATTATTGAACTTATCCTAATTTGAGTTCCCAATTAGGATATGTTTGTCCTTGTGGAAATCATTCATTTTCCCCAAAGATGTAAGTAGAAAATAAATTTTTTGCTTGACCAAATAATCCAAGAATGAAAACTGAAACTTAAATAGTGAGGGAGGGAGGGGGGTATATCCACGGCGTATCTAATTACTCTTGAACTAACCTTAATATTAATTTATACATGTCAGGTGCTAAGATTTACTGAATTTATTATGAAGAATAAATATTATGAAACTTCTATATTAGATGGGAGTCTAGAAAAAATAAAAATTAATGAAAAAAAATTATTAAAATATAATATAGAATCGTATAAAAACAAACTTTTATCAAGTTATTGGACGGAAATTAATTTAATTGGAAATAAAATTGAATTGTTAGAAAAACAAAAAGTTGAATATCCGAAAGAAATAAGAAGCACAATTATTGAAATCGCAAATAAAATAAGTAAATACAATCAAACTTGTACATCTCAATATATTCTTTATTATTATAGGTGGAAATATTGAAGTAAATAAACGATATTGTTTCATTTGTGGCGTTAAAAATGCCAGACAATGGAATAAGTATTTAAAAGAATATTATTTGTGCCACATATGCTGCAATTACAAACAAAGATATGCAAAGTTTAGATCTGAGGAAATGTGGTTTAAAACACATAAGGTCATTATTAAAATATTATTCAATTTCTCAAAATTAATATAAAGATAAAAATACATATGTAATCCAATTTACTTCCAATAATGCCCCAAATTTTTTAAGTTTTCAGTATTTCTTCCAAATTTATCCCGTTTCCAGCTCCTCAGGCGGAAATTTTGAAAATTTTGCCTAATTAATGAATTTATAAAGGTATATGAGTAGTATTAAATGTCTTAACATAATTATATGAAATTATTAGGGACTTAAATATATGGATGATAATGTTTACCTAAATATATACAAGAAGATTACTTTTATCACTTATGCGAAATGGAAACCTAACCAAAAATAAGTTAATTAGAAACAACCCTGGACATATTCAGTTCGTCGAAAATAGCTTCATAAATTTTACCTGAGAGCTATTTTCACCTCCTATATTTATAAACATTTTAGCGAATCACGAAAGATCGAAAATGTTTTACTTGCGGAGCAACAAAAACATCTAATTGGCACCGTCATTCAAAACCTGAACAATATATATGTCATGCCTGTTACAAAAAACAATTAAGAATAAAGAAAAAATCAAACAGAACAGGAAACGAATAAATAATATTTAAATGGACAAGATTTTCTTACTTTAATTTTCTGAGTTTTTTGAACAAATTTTAAAACTATGTAAAATAGAACCTATATAATTTTAGCGAAAAACAAAATTCTTTAATTGTTTAAAATAAATATAAAAAATAGATTTATTTTCATTATTTTATTTATTTTATGAAAGATGATGACAAGGTTGCAGCTAAATATGCACGAAAAATCCAACAATATGCGCATATATATGCATCGAAAAAGCGCAAAATATGCACTGAAATATACTAAATTTAATCAATCACGTTATAAAGTATCAATTGAATTTTAAATTGAAATGTTAAAATTTTTGTTTTTTACTACTGCAGATAAAAATGCAATCAAACAAGAGGTTGATTGCATTTTTAAAAAAAAATCGTTGCGGGACGAAATCCCGCAAATTTAAAGGAAGGGTTCCATAGCAATCAGTCGCGGGATCCCGTCCTGCACCGACATCTAAATCAAACTCTTTCTCTGTACCCAATTGTTACCGAACTTAGTTTTTTTTAAAGATAACTGTAATAAGCTAATTAATCCAAGAATACGATTAAATTTGCAAAAATAATTCGACAAACTTAATATTGACGAGTTTAACATAAATCCGTGTTTAATTTTGAAATATATTAGATTAATAAAAAATTATATACATATCTTTCAAACAAAAAGATTTGTCTTTGACGCTTCCCTTGGTTGTAGTAATAAATCGTATTTCAACTCTGTTTTATTTATTTACCTGATTAGTATCCGTTGCACAAGTTTAGCAAAAATAAACAGTTTTTTTGGATTGGAATTTAGAGAAGCAAATTTTTCTTCGATGTATTTGACACGGTCATCATATGTATTTGAACTTTTAAAATTTGAAAACTAAATTTGAAACATTAATTAATTTTATAAAATGTGATTAAATAAAGGCCAATTTGGTAGGAATTATATGAGATACTTGACCACTTATATATTTTTTAAAGCCGAGAATTTCCTCGGCTAATATAAAGTTTATCATTTCCCTTCTTTTTCAATTGATTACTCCATCAAATTAAGTTTGTTACTGCATGAAGCCAAACCATTGCCTAAGCTGTAAAGGCCTTAATCTCCAACAGACATAAACATCATTAAAAGTCCGAGTGTTCAGTCCCCGCTTCGTGGGTAACGCCAACTTGACTTTTACACGAGTCAATTGCATACTTGGATCCTCCTTACATGAAAATCTGGTATCATATTAAACCTGATGTAGTAGATTTGTTTATTACTCAGATTTTATTTTTGTAAGCCGAGAATTACTTAGGCGAATTGGTTTGTTCTTTGGTCAAGAATAATTGAATCAATTATTTCCGGACAAAATAGGTTAGCTATAAAACCTGTTAGTGGGAGCTCTCCCATGCATGTTTATTAACAGCTCAACCAACCCACCACCGACTAATTGTTTTCATTTTTGCTTATTTGTTAGGCTGGGAGGGTATTAGATGGCATATTAAAAGCGCTTACGTTTTACGGAAGAAATAGCATTGGGAATGGGGAGATGAGATCTTTTTTTTACTTCTCTTGAATACTATTTCTTACCGCAAAACTCAAGTTGCTTCTTAAGCGCTTAGCATCCATCCAATAACTGATCGTGTATTAAACCTTTTATAAACAAAAAACTAATTTACCCATATAATTTTTGAATAGGCATTGAATTGAACTAGTTTCAATTTTTTCTTCAAAAATATCTTTTTTGTTAAAAAAAAGAACATTGCTGTATTGTAGAACATCTTGAATTACATACTGAACGAAACAAACGTAGTGATTCAATTATTCGATTCTGAATAAAAAATTTTTTTATTTAATTATATGTTATAATTTAGTCAGGGCTGGCATCTAGATGATGTAAAGTGTATGAAAAATAAGTTCAATTTGGAAATATTACATTGGGGTGTATTTAGTAAGTACTAAGGTCCAGTCGCTTGTATGTACTGTACGTCCAAAATAAGTACAAAGTGCAACCCTTTTTAGTCCATCTATGTATGTGGACTTGCAAAAATATGAGGATTATACAAAACAAACTAAGATCCAATATTATTTTATAAATCACTTATAAATAAAAATAATAGAAAAATAAATATTTTCAAGGCAACAAAAAATTAATTTACAGACTGAACGAAAAAAACGAAGAGATTCGAGCATTCGGTCAATAGAAAAATTTAGTTAATATTAATTATTTAGTCCACAAAGTGAACTTAAAAAAATTATGAATTATGAATTTTTATGAATTATGTAATTTATTTTCTATGTTTCATTAAAAACAAACCCTTGATTTTTTAACATGTGGGAACTAAAACTCGGTCCACAATGTTGGACGTTCGTCCAAATTTTTGACCGTAATATTTAAAATTGAGTTTAGAAATACTAATATTTATTTTATTATTATTTAGCGTTTATTAGTTTTCGATTTTATTTAATTTTGTGAAAATTGTAATACTTTAAATTATTCAGCTGATGTAAATTATTCAGCTAGTAATAGTGGAAATCGTGTCGGGCTAACTCGAGGCACCAACAAATCAACGAACGACAAGTCAATGAAAAGACAAGCTTTTTTTGAAAAATCCGAATAATTTTAAAATATAAGAATCAAAAAATTAGAATAATTTAAGACAGAATTTGAAATAAAATTAAGATTTTTCAGAAAATTCCGATTTTTAAAATATTCCATGAGTTGATCGTTCCTTGAATTGTCTGTTCCTCGGTCTGACTGTTCCTTGAGTTGATATGGTCCTTGAGTTAGTCGTTACTTGCTTGTCTTTTCCTTGACTTGTCGTTTACACGATTATAGAATTTTGTTTTTCAGTGAAATTAGTTTTATAATTTGTACATCATAAAACTAAAATTATAAAATCATAATCATTTGTATATTATTTATTCAACTCCTGTTCTGTTGATTTTTTTGTTTTCTTATTTATTCTTCGCTGTCTATTGTAACAAGTACCACAAATATTGTGATGAGGTATTGAATGACGGTACCACTTTGATGTTTTTGTTGCTCCGCAAGTAAAACATTTTCGATCTTGTGTGATAGCTAAAATATTTATAAAAATAGAAGTTGAAATTGTATCCGAACAATGCGTCAGTGGGCAATGCGTTAGTGGAAAATGCGTCAGTGGACTATCGGTCAGTATTGATTAAAAGTGATGATTTGACAAACTTCTTCCATCTGACAAACTTCTTCCAAGTTTTCCATTTTCCATCGCCTTTTCCAGCATGATTCCGACTGTTAACTCCAACAAAATTAATTAGCATAATATTAAAATAATTTTTATTTTCATTACTAAGAGCTAAGATTAAGTTAACAAGATTGAGATTTTAACGATAAAATTTTGCTTAACTGAAATCGTATAAGGTAATTAAAGTAAATAAAAACTAAAATTTTGGTTGAAAGTAATACATTAGGGTTTATAAGCGCGATTATTTCCTACAAAATACCAAAAAGAGTAATTAATGAAATTGAAATCCTCAAGTACAATAGCCATATCTGAGTTACTGGTCATTTTTCTTAATTTTTGCTTCTTATAAAAAGAATTTGCCGAGCATAAAAGAGGAGAATATGGAGGATTTATCGTAAAAGAGGAGGAGCATGATGTTTGTTTACTAAATTCCGACATAAAGTGCAAATCTATCTCATGCCTTTAATTGATTTCAAATTATTTAACTAAATTTCCCTTTGTGACTCTATTAATAAGCATGATGCAATATTTTGACATTTCATTTTGAAATGCCGAGTGCAAGAGATCATCAGTTATAAATATTACATTGTTTATTTTTTAAAAATTTATTTTTAAAAAATATTTTATAAAAAACAATAAGAAATACAAAAAGTGCAAATTACAAAATTTAATCTCTTTGTAAATGTTTTATGCAGCCCAAAAACAACACCCTCTAAAAATTTAATTTAAAAACGGCTACTAATTATGCCGAACATAAAATTTGAAAATAATTTGGAAGGCAATCCATTGCAATACATTATAAATGGATATAATAATAAAAATAAAAGTTATAAAGTCATCAAACTTTTCTTCCATTAAATAGCTTTGAATAACAACTTCTTTATTCATTTATTTTGAAAATAGCGGCATTTCAAATAAATATTTGCACTTTTTATATTTCTATTGGGAAGAAAAAAGAGAATTCATTTATTTAAAAAATATTCAAATAAAGGAACGTTTTGTATTGATAATGAATGTAAAACAAGGAAGTAGAATAGTTGATTATGTTTATAAGAATACGGGATCGTTTAGTAAGCTTGAAATAGTTCCAGTTGAAAATGTTTTTATTGTTAAACTACATCAGGGGCCTAAATTTAGCTCTCAATTAAAAACGAGAATTTTGATTGAAATAGCCAATAATGAAATTGTTAAGAAATATTTGAAAGACTTGGGAAAAAAGGTAATAACTTTCAGTTTATTCGAAATTTAAGTCTTCAATCATATGTACACAGATTTTTATATTTCTAAGATTCGCCTAAACAATAATTTTATCATAAATAATAATTATTATGAAACTTCGATATTAGAAGAAAGTTTAGAAAATATAAATAAAAAAGAATTATTAAAAGAAAATATAGATAATTACAAAGACAGCCTTTTATCGAGTCGTTGGACGGAAATTAATTTAATTGGATATAAAATTGAATTGTTAGAAAAACAAAAAGTTGAATATCCGAACGAATTAATAAGCAAAATATTAGACAATAGCGAGACAATACGTAAATAAAATTTTTATTTTAACATCTATTTTGTAAAAATTATATATAGTATTTCAATTGCGGCACAGTCTAATGTAAGGTATTACCAGTTTATCTAATGTAAGTATTACCAGTTCTAGTCAAACCATTGTTCTTTCCCTGTTGTAATTATCCAGATATGTGAAATATATTTGTCGAGTGTTTAATTAAATTGGACGCTTAATTTGAATATGTAAACGTACATATAATGTTTGATTCGTTTATAAATGTTAAAGTACTAAAAATTTTACATGAAGCTTTAAGTAGCAGGCATCACTTATAAATAAAGAATTATTTTAAATATTATAGGTGAAATTAATGAAAGAAACAAACGGCATTGTTTCAATTGTAGTGTTACGAAAACAAAAAAGTGGTATACTTTACTAAAAGAACATTACTTGTGCAAACTATGTGGCGTTTATAAACACAAATTTGTAAAGTTCAGACCAAAAGAAATATGGTTTAAGACTACAAAGGTTTTTTTCAATATTTGGGAAGATCTTTAAAAATTCATTCTCGAAACAAATTATAAATAAAACTTTTGTACTTATGTTCATACCGCCCCCATCTATTCTGAGTCTCAGAGTATATAATCTTCAGACATCCTTCCTATCTCAATTTCCTTTTATCTACCTTTAGTCAATCAACTGAAAGACATAATAAAGAAAGTATTATTTATAAAATATTGAATATACATGTGTATAAATAATAAAATGCATTTGGATCAATATTTGTATTTAGTTCAGTTACCGCACAATAACTGACACTACAATATCGGATCATAGGGTTCCAAATATAGCAAAAGCTTGGTGTTTATTTTTATAGAGAAAGGCTCATAATTTATTTATTAAATTATTGGATGACTAAAAAATTACTTCTTTTTGATTATGTCTCTCATTAGATTTGTAAATTTACATATTTCACATTTTTCATAAATAGAGTCATTGAGACAAAAAGGAAGTCTGACCATTATATACTCTAATACTTAAAATAGGTGGGTGCGGTATAAACATACCGTATTTATTCTAATAAAATGGCCCCTCCATTAGAATGGCCCCTCCAATAGAATGGCCCCTTTTTGGGGGTAATGAAAAATAGAATGGCCACCTCCATTAGAATGGCCCTCTAATAGAATGGCCCTTTTAACTAATAAGTATATGCCTGAATACATTTCTTTATTTTCCTATTATGTATTAAATATTACTCTTTAGTAAGGGTAATCATAATATTTTCGAGCAAATCTGGAGTCATCAAAGGGAGATTAAGAGGGATATTAGGGGATTTGAGAGGATTAGGAGGGATATCAAGAAATTACAACGATTTAATGAAGTCCTCCTCCAAATCTCTTTAATGAAGTCCTCCTCCAAATCTCTCCCAATTCCCATATATTACGTTCAAATTCCGAGATCCCACGAACTTTTATGAGTAAACTACACCGGAAATTTTGATTGTCTGGCACCAAAGTAAATTAAAAGTTGCCTTTTTGCCCAGCAGGCAAAAGATTTTTATGTTTTATAGTGTTACGAAAAGAAAGATTCACTAACCAAAGTCGAAAATATAGAATTTTACACGAAAAATCGATTAAATTTCGAAGTCAAAAAATATTCGATCGAACATTTGATTCATCCTATCTCTGATTTTTACCTATGAAAAATAGAATGGCCACCTCCATTAGAATGGCCCCTCCAATAGAATGGCCCCTTTTTGGGGGTATCGAAAAATAGAGTGGCGGCCACTCTATTAGAATAAATACGGTAAATTACAAAAACATTCTCATTTCTGGATAATAGATAAATCCCCTAAAGTTTCAGTCATAATCCCCCAAAAATTTCATTACAAAACCTGAACTATTACTACCCAAAAAGTACATCTCATTCTGACTTAATAATTTTCTGATCATTATATAATTAGATTTTTAACTAAACATTTTAAAAGAATGAGAACATTTATAAGGTAATCTCATTTATAAGGTAAATCTACTGCAAAATAATCCACACGTGAATCAGAGTTGCGTCGTAATTGAAAATTTTTTTTCGTAATCGTAAATCGTAATTTAAAAAAATTTTTCGTAATCGTAATTCGTAACTGAAAAAATGCCGTAATTCGTAATTCATAATTTTTTAAAAATATTTGAATTAATTTAAAAAATCAAATATCTATTAATAATTGCTGCTTCTCCCATTAATCTCTCCAAGTCCTCTTATTTCTCTGATATTATTCAAATCACAATTAATTCCCTGATATCCCTCTTAATCCTAATAATCCTCCGATATCTCTTCAATCAATGATGCGGAATTATTGTCCAGATTAAAGTTTGATATCATGTGAAATCCCTCTCACTTAATCCTGAGCCGAAACTCTTATATTTTCTGCGTTGCAGGCGAAAATTTTTAGAAAATTCATGACTAAATTAAAAATTTTAAAGTTTTTTCAATTAATTTTATTTTTTTTTTTAATTTTAAGTTTTTTTAGTTTTTAAGTTTTTAATTTTAAGTTTTAAGTAAATAAACAAAAATTATTAACCTATTGAATACTCCAAAATCACCTTTGAATAAAGAATGAGCTAACTGTTAAACCTGATAAATGAGTGAGGCATGTAAAGAGAAGTTTTGTAAATATGTGTTCTTTATAGCTGATTTAGACTTCTATAGGTCTTAGGTAGAGTTACTGGGTAGTGCTAAATGAACCGATGATTTTTCGGTTCGTCTCCTCTGGTTAATTACAGATATCAAAAGATTCTCCAAAAAACCCAAAAACCTAGTCTTAGCAAAATCGGAAAAAAACCACGAGAAAAATAGGAAAACTTTCCACGTTAAAACTGTCAATTTTTTGTCTTTCTACGAAGTGTCGACATGTGTTAGTTATTTTTAATTTGACTGATAATGTTCAGTCATGCAAAAAATATCCTTTTTCAAATAGCTCAGCCACCTTACTTTATTGTGTTACGTTTATTTATTAAATATGGTTAATGTAATTTTTTCTAAATTCTTACTTTTAATAAAATCTATCACTTAGACACTTCTACCCTCACAAATCCTAGTAGCTAACGATAAAAACTGAGTTTAAATGATGAAGGGGAGCTTGAATAGTCAACAAAAAATCAACAAGAAATGATAATTTTGACTGTGTTAATCAGCCATACAAAAATAAAGATATCATCCATTGTGTCGACGATAAAAGTTATTTTAATCATAGATTTATATACAAATAATTTTGAAATAATAAATATTTTGCAAAATGTAAAATAATTAAAAATAATTCTCAACAAAAAATAATGACGAAAAAATAAATTTAAATTTTTTACTCTTAACAAACAAAGGTGCCCGCAGTTTTGACTTTTTTGTTTAAAAAACCTTTCACAAATTTCAACACATCTGGTAAGCTAAAGCCTTTCCTTGTGTCTACAAGTTAACTAAGCTAATCACCCCTTAACCAAACAAAACTCTAAAAATGGATAGACAAAAAATATTTTCAAGTATAATTTAATGGCGTGAAGCCTCCATTGTTTATGAATAAAAAGAAGAAAAATAGAAGTCATTTTTTAAAAAATTATTAAAAAGTGGCTTGGAAGAAACGCAATTTTCTTTATTTAATTTTAGTTATTTGCTGGAAGAAATTTCAGCATCCAAAAAATAAAAGACACGTTCGCACGACAATCTATAAATTAACTCAAGCGAAATCCCTATATCATTAAACTAATTAATTAAAAAAATATTAAGCAATTTGAACAGTTACACTTTGTGAGGGTGTACATGTTTAATTTGCAATGTAAACTAAGCAATTAAGCAGAGTTTAAAGATAATGAAATTGCATAAAAATAGAGAATAAAGATAAGCAATGCTTGGCTTCCAAAAAATAAAATTTTGAATTTGAATAAAAATATTTTATTGTAAACGAACTGCTCGGCATTAATATCAATTAATTAAAAAATTTTGGTTGAAATGCAAATTTAATGTTTAAATAAAAGTCATTTGTCGTAGGTGCATAATTATTTTTTTGTAAGTCAAGCAAAGCTTGGACTAATTTTTTCAATATACCGTATTTATTCTAATAGTTGCCTCTCGTTGAATAGCCGAAAGCAAAAAGAAAGCTGAAGTAAGTATAGATATAATAACGGGTTAAATAATAACGGGTTAAGAACATTATGTGACAAACTGAGCTTTAGCAGCATAGAAACAATAAGTACAACATAAAATACAGTTGTTTACTAATTATTTACACAATATATATTATTTTAATTAAGATTATGTAAATATTGCATAAAAACAAGACAGTATGTTGCTAATTTGAGATACATGTCATTTTTTGGAAGTTGGGAAACCCAGCTATAGAAGTTTATTGCCGCAAACAAAAAACTTATAATATGTAGATGTTGTGGTGACGAAAGATAACCTTTGTTTCTTTTTGTCATAACTTTCTTCTAAGTAATAAAAATTAATGATCCTTTAATTTTACTCCTAATATTTTAAGAAAATTGTTTTTAACAAAATCTTATTAAAATTTGATAGTACGTAAGATTAATCGTTGACATTTCGTGTTAGTTTTTAGAGTTTGCCTTGATTCAAGGCAATGAATTGATATGTGAAATGTTTATACAGGTCATTCGAATTAGCTCCTCAATCAGTTGATTGATGTTAAGGAAGGAGTGCTACCACGTTAATTAACCAAGATTTCTTATTTAGATCGCAAATTTTGATTGACTTTGAAGAAAGTTCTGACAAAAAGAAAAAACATAGGCTACTTATGGTTTGCAAAATATATAATATTGTAATATAAATTAAATAATATTACATGAATAACTATAAACTTAAATGTAACCAGACGGGCGGGGTTTCTTTATTTTTTGGAAGTTGGTTTTACCAACTATATAAAACTTTTGTTTGGGATGTGCTATGATATAAAAGGCAAACGCTGAAATCAGTTGGTGTGTTAGTTAATCCAGTGTAAATATTGGTACTTTGCAAATACCCTTAATACTATGGTTTCCTCATGAGTTAAAAATTCATAGCTATCACTTTTAGACTAAAAGACAATACTTAACCATAAGTGTTACCAGACAAATCGTTACAAAATATATATTATATTAACATAAATTGGCTAAATTTCTAGAAATTTTTCTTTCATATGTCTCTTCAAGGTCGGGCAAATAATTTTTTGGAAGTTGGGAATGCCAACTAAATTAATTTGGTTGTTGGATACTATGTGGAAAGTTAAAGGCAAATGTAACAAGCGGGTTGAATTATATGTATACATTTATTGAATTTTAATAATTATTTAATCCGTTTAACTCAAGTTGGGCTCAAAACTTTGCTTACAACCAAAGCATAAAAAATATAAAAACTAGGCCCGTATCTTTACTCAGAGTCGATAATTTAATTGTTAAATATTAAATAACTTGTTTTAAGTTTTATAAAATTTCAATAATTTAGAGCTTTACAGAGTTCAATTTTCGTTCGTTGAGCAGCGTATTTTTGGAAGCCTGAACAACGTTCATGGCTATTTATATATTGTAAAACGCCAAAAAGCCCCATTGTATATATCCAAGACACAAGACTCCCCAAGACCCAATACCGAAAAAACCCCTAAGAAAAGTCCCAGCCAATACTAAAGACCAAGAGTCTTAGAAGTCTCTAGTTTTTTTTCTCTGCCATTAAGAGTAGAGGTAGGAAAAATCTCTTTTGCAGGATCCTGTAACAGGATTGGGTTTTAAAATTTCGAACAGGACGGATCCTGCAGAATTAATCCTGAAAATCCTGGAATCCTGACACTCCTGAAAACTGAAAAAAGGCTGTGCCGACCTCTAATTAAAAGATAACCCAAGTCATCCCCCCGTTTCTTTCTCGATAGATTTTGATATTTTACCAGAAAATAGGCAATACTTTCTCGGTTAATGCCAGCTTAAACAAAAATATATATTTTAGGAAAAATTAAATCGTGGATGATAGATGATCAGTTTCATTCACATGTTTTTATTCAAAGTTTTTGAGTTAGAGAAAGTTTTAATGTTGGCAATTGTGAAATAGCGAGTTTTTCAAACTAAATTTCTAGTCACAAAATACATTTAATCTCCAAAATATTTTTCTCCTATATGAAAACTAAATTAATCTCAGCAAATAAATAAATATTAAAACAAATAATTAATCGTGATTATTGGATTAATAAAATTTAAAAATCTATGAAATGTTTAAAGAATCTGGTATCGTGATCTCGATGATTGGGATGAAATAAAAATCGGTTTTTTGCCATTCTTCATCATATCGCTAGAGAAGGTCTCAGAAATTTTTTTAGATTTTTTCCATGTTTATTTTCCATAAAAAACTAAATGTAAAAATTTTCCCTATTTAAATTTCCGCGCACTTTTTAAGTTAACATATATGAATGATTTTTTCTCGCTTAAGTGAAAACTTTTCCTTTAATGATTATTAGTCATTTGATAGCTTATAAATAAAGCTACAAAACTATATAAAAGTAATGATCCGGCATAACTGATTAGCCGTATAATTTTTAGAAATAAAATTAAAAATATTTTTCCCTATTTAATTTTCCGCCACTGTATGTATAATAAAATCAATTTTGTATAACTTATTTTGGGGGCCCTGAAATGATTCGCTCGAGATATATGTCATTCGAAAAGCTCGATTAGCTGATTCGAACAACAACATAATTAGTCCTCGGCCTTAAATATGTGCCGAGATAATGTCGTTAAATATTGAAAAACACTATGGGAGTAAGTTCAATTTTGGTGTAAAAATTCAATAATTCAAATGATAGCCTAAATTTAGCAAATTTTTTAAAATCATTAAACTATTCTATGTTAACTTTATTTTCAAATTATTTAAAAAACATTCTTAAAACTTTTTTATTTTAAATTTTTTAAAATCTAATATTTAAATCGATTATTTATTTAATTTTTTCATTGATATGCTTAAAATCAATTGCCATATTGAGAGTGGAGAGGAAGGATGGGGGAGCTTCACTCTCTGTTATTGCTAGCAATTCATTATCTGTTATTAAATTAATTAATAAAATGTTTTTAGCTATAATCAAATAAATAAACAAAATTAATTTTAATTATGTTTATCTATTGTTTTAATTAATTTAATATTTATCTATGCTAAAAAATTTCTAATATTTAAATAAGTTCTTTAAGTTATTAGTTTTTATTATATCAGTTTACATAATATAAATAATTTAAAAATTTTCTTCATTTAATAAAAATTTTTTAGAAATTTTCAATTCAAAACTTCAATGTCTAAATTATTTATCCTATTCGTGTTTCTTTCTTATTTTGTTATTTATGCTTTATCAATGTATAAAAAAGAGAAGAATGCGTCAAATAGAATTGAATTAGTTCGCACCTGGAATAGGAATGAAATTGAAGTATTCACTCCAAGTAACAACAATGACACAAATCGACATGACGACATGGAAGAAACAAAATATTCTAAAAGCTATTGGAAGGATCTTCAGGAACAAATACAAACTCATAATGAAAATAAAGAAAATATCGGAGAGAACTTGCCTGAAATTATGGACGAAGAGGATGAATGTGAATGGTGTTGCATAATTATGTAAAGAAACATTTAGATAAAAATGTACATATACTAGTTAAGAAAAACACTCTTTTATTATTAGTTGATTAGATTTGAAAAAGTTTTTGGTCGAAATTATATTATTTTTCTTCTGGAAATAGGTATATTATTTTATGAAATCTAGTAATAGTATAAAAATTGTTGCATAAAAATTTGAATTTAAATAAACTGCAGCTTCATTTCATAAGTTTTTAGCTTTTTCTTTAAATTTATTTAAAACTTTTTTTAAACTTCTTTAAATTTTTATCTCCGATTTTTACAAGTTTCAAATACATATGTAGTTGCAAAAATAAAAATGCAAGCCGATTATGCGAATCACTCGCTAAAATTTACTGGATTATTCTTCCACAAATCCTAAAATATGTTCCCGCAATTAAAGAATTTTATCAAATTTATTTATTTAAAATTATTTTTACAAATTTTAGTTAATCAATAATGTTATTTTGCTTTTTGCCTGCCATGCTTTCATAAGCAATTGCCATTTTGGGAAAGCCTTGTGATTTTAGAAAGGAGAGAAAGAGACTTGTGACTGTGAAGGCATAGAGAGTAGGAAAAATAGTTCGTAAGCAAAAAATTTTTTTAAAACTCACATTGTTTTCTTAAGACCGGTTCCCTTAAAAATACATAGCCGCTGAATAAAACATTGCTAAAAAATAATTTATTAAAATAATTCCTCAAAAACCCCCACCAGCGTTAATTCCACTCAATTATTGAGAAATCATCATAGACAAAACAAGTAACAAAGGCCATGGAAGTTTGATACCATAAATGTCTTTCATTGAGGAAGGAGGTCCAGAATTAGCTTTTGCACCCTCATCAGAAATTAAGTCAAGTTCAGCTTGAACCTATAAATCAGAATTCTGGTTTCAAAGTTTGGTGATTAAAAATTTTGGTTTTTAAAATTAAAATTTTGGTTTTGCAAATTAATAAATTAAAAACAAACATCTTCACTCTCACAAAGTTTTTTCAAGTCTTTCTCTGCTTGATCTCTTTGACCTTTAACAACAATAGTGAATTCAGGAGTCTCAGGGCAGAATGTAAGAGTGCGCAGTTGAACGAGAACAGAAACCTTTGAAAAATAAATAATAGAAGGGATTTTTGTGGGAAAATTAATTTTTAAATTTTCATCAGAATAAAAATTATTTAAGAGGAAAATAGAAAGGATTAAAACGGAAGCACCCTCTACTAGGACCCTGTCTTCTTCAAAGGTTTAATAAACGTAAAAATATCCTAAAATGTCAATTTTGGTATTCAAAGAATACCATAATCAACCAAAAATTGAGTAGATCCGGCTTCCGTAAAACCTTTTAAAAGCCCTGAGGTAGTAGAGGTGTACGGATAATTGATTAGATTAGAATTTTAAAAAAGTACAAAAGTAAAGGCAAATATAAACGGCCATCTCTAAACAGTTCCCAATAAAAACGGAAGTCCAAGAATCTAAGAGAAAAGGATGGCAATGGTCACAAACACTTGAGCAAACGAGCCAATAGCTCCCCGCAGTTGGCAGGCGAAACTTCAGTCAAATACATTGGTGCCAATCCACTGTTTAAACCTAAAAAAGGAAAAAATAGTTTTATACCGATGGAATTTTTTTTGCTTTTAAACGATTAAATATCTGGATAAAATTTGATCCCAAAAATATATTAGCCTAATTTTTCTCAATATACAAATCTTGAAAAATAAAATTTATTTTGGGATTGGAGTTAGGATTGTTGTCGACAACTAGGGTTGGTGGAACCGGTACCCGGATCAGAAAAATGTTCAAATATCAGTAAATTATTCGGAGATTTCCCACTATCCGTCAACCTTAAGATCAAACCAAAAACACATCGCTCAATGGGCGAAATTTTTACGCTGAAACCCCAAAACGTCTTAGCTACTTAGGAAATTTAATTTTCTCAATTCACCAGCATTTATTCCAACGATAAGACGGCCAAAAATAAAAAGCCAATAATTTCCCACAAAATTTAGCTCCCGCCATTAAAGCCCCAGCGATTATAGCTAAAGCGTTGTTGTACAAAAGTGCACGTTTACGTCCAAGTTTTGTAGCAACAATTCCAACCAAATTTCCTCCAATCATACCACCAACAGCAAAAACTCCAACTGCCATACCCCTAAAAATATTTAATAATTTTAGAGAACCACATCCCCGAAAGTGGTCTGAAAAAAACTCTTCTCTGCATAATTTCTAAAAAAGCAAAGGTAGCTCACTAAGGTTGGCGTTTCAGGGTATTCGGGACCGAAAAAAGATCAATCTTAGATTTTGATATCTAAATATTTCTTAGGAAAGCCAACCTTGCTCTCTTCCCGTCATAAAATCTAGAGAAAATCCCAATAAAAAAATTGAAAACCTGAAAAAGATTGTTGTACAATATCAGTCAAGTATACATTGATTTCCCTTCTCCTCCATTTTGTTGTTTTAAATGCAATAATTCTTAAAATAATTAATAAAATATTATTTTTTAAAAATTAAAAAGAAAACCTTTAAATTTTAGGCCATTGCTGGAATTGTTGCTACAAAACTTGGACGTAAACGTGCACTTTTGTACAACAACGCTTTAGCTATAATCGCTGGGGCTTTAATGGCGGGAGCTAAATTTTGTGGGAAATTATTGGCTTTTTATTTTTGGCCGTCTTATCGTTGGAATAAATGCTGGTGAATTGAGAAAATTAAATTTCCTAAGTAGCTAAGACGTTTTGGGGTTTCAGCGTAAAAATTTCGCCCATTGAGCGATGTGTTTTTGGTTTGATCTTAAGGTTGACGGATAGTGGGAAATCTCCGAATAATTTACTGATATTTGAACATTTTTCTGATCCGGGTACCGGTTCCACCAACCCTAGTTGTCGACAACAATCCTAACTCCAATCCCAAAATAAATTTTATTTTTCAAGATTTGTATATTGAGAAAAATTAGGCTAATATATTTTTGGGATCAAATTTTATCCAGATATTTAATCGTTTAAAAGCAAAAAAAATTCCATCGGTATAAAACTATTTTTTCCTTTTTTAGGTTTAAACAGTGGATTGGCACCAATGTATTTGACTGAAGTTTCGCCTGCCAACTGCGGGGAGCTATTGGCTCGTTTGCTCAAGTGTTTGTGACCATTGCCATCCTTTTCTCTTAGATTCTTGGACTTCCGTTTTTATTGGGAACTGTTTAGAGATGGCCGTTTATATTTGCCTTTACTTTTGTACTTTTTTAAAATTCTAATCTAATCAATTATCCGTACACCTCTACTACCTCAGGGCTTTTAAAAGGTTTTACGGAAGCCGGATCTACTCAATTTTTGGTTGATTATGGTATTCTTTGAATACCAAAATTGACATTTTAGGATATTTTTACGTTTATTAAACCTTTGAAGAAGACAGGGTCCTAGTAGAGGGTGCTTCCGTTTTAATCCTTTCTATTTTCCTCTTAAATAATTTTTATTCTGATGAAAATTTAAAAATTAATTTTCCCACAAAAATCCCTTCTATTATTTATTTTTCAAAGGTTTCTGTTCTCGTTCAACTGCGCACTCTTACATTCTGCCCTGAGACTCCTGAATTCACTATTGTTGTTAAAGGTCAAAGAGATCAAGCAGAGAAAGACTTGAAAAAACTTTGTGAGAGTGAAGATGTTTGTTTTTAATTTATTAATTTGCAAAACCAAAATTTTAATTTTAAAAACCAAAATTTTTAATCACCAAACTTTGAAACCAGAATTCTGATTTATAGGTTCAAGCTGAACTTGACTTAATTTCTGATGAGGGTGCAAAAGCTAATTCTGGACCTCCTTCCTCAATGAAAGACATTTATGGTATCAAACTTCCATGGCCTTTGTTACTTGTTTTGTCTATGATGATTTCTCAATAATTGAGTGGAATTAACGCTGGTGGGGGTTTTTGAGGAATTATTTTAATAAATTATTTTTTAGCAATGTTTTATTCAGCGGCTATGTATTTTTAAGGGAACCGGTCTTAAGAAAACAATGTGAGTTTTAAAAAAATTTTTTGCTTACGAACTATTTTTCCTACTCTCTATGCCTTCACAGTCACAAGTCTCTTTCTCTCCTTTCTAAAATCACAAGGCTTTCCCAAAATGGCAATTGCTTATGAAAGCATGGCAGGCAAAAAGCAAAATAACATTATTGATTAACTAAAATTTGTAAAAATAATTTTAAATAAATAAATTTGATAAAATTCTTTAATTGCGGGAACATATTTTAGGATTTGTGGAAGAATAATCCAGTAAATTTTAGCGAGTGATTCGCATAATCGGCTTGCATTTTTATTTTTGCAACTACATATGTATTTGAAACTTGTAAAAATCGGAGATAAAAATTTAAAGAAGTTTAAAAAAAGTTTTAAATAAATTTAAAGAAAAAGCTAAAAACTTATGAAATGAAGCTGCAGTTTATTTAAATTCAAATTTTTATGCAACAATTTTTATACTATTACTAGATTTCATAAAATAATATACCTATTTCCAGAAGAAAAATAATATAATTTCGACCAAAAACTTTTTCAAATCTAATCAACTAATAATAAAAGAGTGTTTTTCTTAACTAGTATATGTACATTTTTATCTAAATGTTTCTTTACATAATTATGCAACACCATTCACATTCATCCTCTTCGTCCATAATTTCAGGCAAGTTCTCTCCGATATTTTCTTTATTTTCATTATGAGTTTGTATTTGTTCCTGAAGATCCTTCCAATAGCTTTTAGAATATTTTGTTTCTTCCATGTCGTCATGTCGATTTGTGTCATTGTTGTTACTTGGAGTGAATACTTCAATTTCATTCCTATTCCAGGTGCGAACTAATTCAATTCTATTTGACGCATTCTTCTCTTTTTTATACATTGATAAAGCATAAATAACAAAATAAGAAAGAAACACGAATAGGATAAATAATTTAGACATTGAAGTTTTGAATTGAAAATTTCTAAAAAATTTTTATTAAATGAAGAAAATTTTTAAATTATTTATATTATGTAAACTGATATAATAAAAACTAATAACTTAAAGAACTTATTTAAATATTAGAAATTTTTTAGCATAGATAAATATTAAATTAATTAAAACAATAGATAAACATAATTAAAATTAATTTTGTTTATTTATTTGATTATAGCTAAAAACATTTTATTAATTAATTTAATAACAGATAATGAATTGCTAGCAATAACAGAGAGTGAAGCTCCCCCATCCTTCCTCTCCACTCTCAATATGGCAATTGATTTTAAGCATATCAATGAAAAAATTAAATAAATAATCGATTTAAATATTAGATTTTAAAAAATTTAAAATAAAAAAGTTTTAAGAATGTTTTTTAAATAATTTGAAAATAAAGTTAACATAGAATAGTTTAATGATTTTAAAAAATTTGCTAAATTTAGGCTATCATTTGAATTATTGAATTTTTACACCAAAATTGAACTTACTCCCATAGTGTTTTTCAATATTTAACGACATTATCTCGGCACATATTTAAGGCCGAGGACTAATTATGTTGTTGTTCGAATCAGCTAATCGAGCTTTTCGAATGACATATATCTCGAGCGAATCATTTCAGGGCCCCCAAAATAAGTTATACAAAATTGATTTTATTATACATACAGTGGCGGAAAATTAAATAGGGAAAAATATTTTTAATTTTATTTCTAAAAATTATACGGCTAATCAGTTATGCCGGATCATTACTTTTATATAGTTTTGTAGCTTTATTTATAAGCTATCAAATGACTAATAATCATTAAAGGAAAAGTTTTCACTTAAGCGAGAAAAAATCATTCATATATGTTAACTTAAAAAGTGCGCGGAAATTTAAATAGGGAAAATTTTTACATTTAGTTTTTTATGGAAAATAAACATGGAAAAAATCTAAAAAAATTTCTGAGACCTTCTCTAGCGATATGATGAAGAATGGCAAAAAAACCGATTTTTATTTCATCCCAATCATCGAGATCACGATACCAGATTCTTTAAACATTTCATAGATTTTTAAATTTTATTAATCCAATAATCACGATTAATTATTTGTTTTAATATTTATTTATTTGCTGAGATTAATTTAGTTTTCATATAGGAGAAAAATATTTTGGAGATTAAATGTATTTTGTGACTAGAAATTTAGTTTGAAAAACTCGCTATTTCACAATTGCCAACATTAAAACTTTCTCTAACTCAAAAACTTTGAATAAAAACATGTGAATGAAACTGATCATCTATCATCCACGATTTAATTTTTCCTAAAATATATATTTTTGTTTAAGCTGGCATTAACCGAGAAAGTATTGCCTATTTTCTGGTAAAATATCAAAATCTATCGAGAAAGAAACGGGGGGATGACTTGGGTTATCTTTTAATTAGAGGTCGGCACAGCCTTTTTTCAGTTTTCAGGAGTGTCAGGATTCCAGGATTTTCAGGATTAATTCTGCAGGATCCGTCCTGTTCGAAATTTTAAAACCCAATCCTGTTACAGGATCCTGCAAAAGAGATTTTTCCTACCTCTACTCTTAATGGCAGAGAAAAAAAACTAGAGACTTCTAAGACTCTTGGTCTTTAGTATTGGCTGGGACTTTTCTTAGGGGTTTTTTCGGTATTGGGTCTTGGGGAGTCTTGTGTCTTGGATATATACAATGGGGCTTTTTGGCGTTTTACAATATATAAATAGCCATGAACGTTGTTCAGGCTTCCAAAAATACGCTGCTCAACGAACGAAAATTGAACTCTGTAAAGCTCTAAATTATTGAAATTTTATAAAACTTAAAACAAGTTATTTAATATTTAACAATTAAATTATCGACTCTGAGTAAAGATACGGGCCTAGTTTTTATATTTTTTATGCTTTGGTTGTAAGCAAAGTTTTGAGCCCAACTTGAGTTAAACGGATAATTATGTAAAGAAACATTTAGATAAAAATGTACATATACTAGTTAAGAAAAACACTCTTTTATTATTAGTTGATTAGATTTGAAAAAGTTTTTGGTCGAAATTATATTATTTTTCTTCTGGAAATAGGTATATTATTTTATGAAATCTAGTAATAGTATAAAAATTGTTGCATAAAAATTTGAATTTAAATAAACTGCAGCTTCATTTCATAAGTTTTTAGCTTTTTCTTTAAATTTATTTAAAACTTTTTTTAAACTTCTTTAAATTTTTATCTCCGATTTTTACAAGTTTCAAATACATATGTAGTTGCAAAAATAAAAATGCAAGCCGATTATGCGAATCACTCGCTAAAATTTACTGGATTATTCTTCCACAAATCCTAAAATATGTTCCCGCAATTAAAGAATTTTATCAAATTTATTTATTTAAAATTATTTTTACAAATTTTAGTTAATCAATAATGTTATTTTGCTTTTTGCCTGCCATGCTTTCATAAGCAATTGCCATTTTGGGAAAGCCTTGTGATTTTAGAAAGGAGAGAAAGAGACTTGTGACTGTGAAGGCATAGAGAGTAGGAAAAATAGTTCGTAAGCAAAAAATTTTTTTAAAACTCACATTGTTTTCTTAAGACCGGTTCCCTTAAAAATACATAGCCGCTGAATAAAACATTGCTAAAAAATAATTTATTAAAATAATTCCTCAAAAACCCCCACCAGCGTTAATTCCACTCAATTATTGAGAAATCATCATAGACAAAACAAGTAACAAAGGCCATGGAAGTTTGATACCATAAATGTCTTTCATTGAGGAAGGAGGTCCAGAATTAGCTTTTGCACCCTCATCAGAAATTAAGTCAAGTTCAGCTTGAACCTATAAATCAGAATTCTGGTTTCAAAGTTTGGTGATTAAAAATTTTGGTTTTTAAAATTAAAATTTTGGTTTTGCAAATTAATAAATTAAAAACAAACATCTTCACTCTCACAAAGTTTTTTCAAGTCTTTCTCTGCTTGATCTCTTTGACCTTTAACAACAATAGTGAATTCAGGAGTCTCAGGGCAGAATGTAAGAGTGCGCAGTTGAACGAGAACAGAAACCTTTGAAAAATAAATAATAGAAGGGATTTTTGTGGGAAAATTAATTTTTAAATTTTCATCAGAATAAAAATTATTTAAGAGGAAAATAGAAAGGATTAAAACGGAAGCACCCTCTACTAGGACCCTGTCTTCTTCAAAGGTTTAATAAACGTAAAAATATCCTAAAATGTCAATTTTGGTATTCAAAGAATACCATAATCAACCAAAAATTGAGTAGATCCGGCTTCCGTAAAACCTTTTAAAAGCCCTGAGGTAGTAGAGGTGTACGGATAATTGATTAGATTAGAATTTTAAAAAAGTACAAAAGTAAAGGCAAATATAAACGGCCATCTCTAAACAGTTCCCAATAAAAACGGAAGTCCAAGAATCTAAGAGAAAAGGATGGCAATGGTCACAAACACTTGAGCAAACGAGCCAATAGCTCCCCGCAGTTGGCAGGCGAAACTTCAGTCAAATACATTGGTGCCAATCCACTGTTTAAACCTAAAAAAGGAAAAAATAGTTTTATACCGATGGAATTTTTTTTGCTTTTAAACGATTAAATATCTGGATAAAATTTGATCCCAAAAATATATTAGCCTAATTTTTCTCAATATACAAATCTTGAAAAATAAAATTTATTTTGGGATTGGAGTTAGGATTGTTGTCGACAACTAGGGTTGGTGGAACCGGTACCCGGATCAGAAAAATGTTCAAATATCAGTAAATTATTCGGAGATTTCCCACTATCCGTCAACCTTAAGATCAAACCAAAAACACATCGCTCAATGGGCGAAATTTTTACGCTGAAACCCCAAAACGTCTTAGCTACTTAGGAAATTTAATTTTCTCAATTCACCAGCATTTATTCCAACGATAAGACGGCCAAAAATAAAAAGCCAATAATTTCCCACAAAATTTAGCTCCCGCCATTAAAGCCCCAGCGATTATAGCTAAAGCGTTGTTGTACAAAAGTGCACGTTTACGTCCAAGTTTTGTAGCAACAATTCCAACCAAATTTCCTCCAATCATACCACCAACAGCAAAAACTCCAACTGCCATACCCCTAAAAATATTTAATAATTTTAGAGAACCACATCCCCGAAAGTGGTCTGAAAAAAACTCTTCTCTGCATAATTTCTAAAAAAGCAAAGGTAGCTCACTAAGGTTGGCGTTTCAGGGTATTCGGGACCGAAAAAAGATCAATCTTAGATTTTGATATCTAAATATTTCTTAGGAAAGCCAACCTTGCTCTCTTCCCGTCATAAAATCTAGAGAAAATCCCAATAAAAAAATTGAAAACCTGAAAAAGATTGTTGTACAATATCAGTCAAGTATACATTGATTTCCC
Organism: Meloidogyne enterolobii; assembly: GCA_963681835.1. Lineage (NCBI taxonomy): Eukaryota > Metazoa > Nematoda > Chromadorea > Rhabditida > Meloidogynidae > Meloidogyne > Meloidogyne enterolobii. The sequence goes on along the minus strand of CAVMJV010000025.1, from coordinate 959,453 downwards.
TTCTCCTCCATTTTGTTGTTTTAAATGCAATAATTCTTAAAATAATTAATAAAATATTATTTTTTAAAAATTAAAAAGAAAACCTTTAAATTTTAGGCCATTGCTGGAATTGTTGCTACAAAACTTGGACGTAAACGTGCACTTTTGTACAACAACGCTTTAGCTATAATCGCTGGGGCTTTAATGGCGGGAGCTAAATTTTGTGGGAAATTATTGGCTTTTTATTTTTGGCCGTCTTATCGTTGGAATAAATGCTGGTGAATTGAGAAAATTAAATTTCCTAAGTAGCTAAGACGTTTTGGGGTTTCAGCGTAAAAATTTCGCCCATTGAGCGATGTGTTTTTGGTTTGATCTTAAGGTTGACGGATAGTGGGAAATCTCCGAATAATTTACTGATATTTGAACATTTTTCTGATCCGGGTACCGGTTCCACCAACCCTAGTTGTCGACAACAATCCTAACTCCAATCCCAAAATAAATTTTATTTTTCAAGATTTGTATATTGAGAAAAATTAGGCTAATATATTTTTGGGATCAAATTTTATCCAGATATTTAATCGTTTAAAAGCAAAAAAAATTCCATCGGTATAAAACTATTTTTTCCTTTTTTAGGTTTAAACAGTGGATTGGCACCAATGTATTTGACTGAAGTTTCGCCTGCCAACTGCGGGGAGCTATTGGCTCGTTTGCTCAAGTGTTTGTGACCATTGCCATCCTTTTCTCTTAGATTCTTGGACTTCCGTTTTTATTGGGAACTGTTTAGAGATGGCCGTTTATATTTGCCTTTACTTTTGTACTTTTTTAAAATTCTAATCTAATCAATTATCCGTACACCTCTACTACCTCAGGGCTTTTAAAAGGTTTTACGGAAGCCGGATCTACTCAATTTTTGGTTGATTATGGTATTCTTTGAATACCAAAATTGACATTTTAGGATATTTTTACGTTTATTAAACCTTTGAAGAAGACAGGGTCCTAGTAGAGGGTGCTTCCGTTTTAATCCTTTCTATTTTCCTCTTAAATAATTTTTATTCTGATGAAAATTTAAAAATTAATTTTCCCACAAAAATCCCTTCTATTATTTATTTTTCAAAGGTTTCTGTTCTCGTTCAACTGCGCACTCTTACATTCTGCCCTGAGACTCCTGAATTCACTATTGTTGTTAAAGGTCAAAGAGATCAAGCAGAGAAAGACTTGAAAAAACTTTGTGAGAGTGAAGATGTTTGTTTTTAATTTATTAATTTGCAAAACCAAAATTTTAATTTTAAAAACCAAAATTTTTAATCACCAAACTTTGAAACCAGAATTCTGATTTATAGGTTCAAGCTGAACTTGACTTAATTTCTGATGAGGGTGCAAAAGCTAATTCTGGACCTCCTTCCTCAATGAAAGACATTTATGGTATCAAACTTCCATGGCCTTTGTTACTTGTTTTGTCTATGATGATTTCTCAATAATTGAGTGGAATTAACGCTGGTGGGGGTTTTTGAGGAATTATTTTAATAAATTATTTTTTAGCAATGTTTTATTCAGCGGCTATGTATTTTTAAGGGAACCGGTCTTAAGAAAACAATGTGAGTTTTAAAAAAATTTTTTGCTTACGAACTATTTTTCCTACTCTCTATGCCTTCACAGTCACAAGTCTCTTTCTCTCCTTTCTAAAATCACAAGGCTTTCCCAAAATGGCAATTGCTTATGAAAGCATGGCAGGCAAAAAGCAAAATAACATTATTGATTAACTAAAATTTGTAAAAATAATTTTAAATAAATAAATTTGATAAAATTCTTTAATTGCGGGAACATATTTTAGGATTTGTGGAAGAATAATCCAGTAAATTTTAGCGAGTGATTCGCATAATCGGCTTGCATTTTTATTTTTGCAACTACATATGTATTTGAAACTTGTAAAAATCGGAGATAAAAATTTAAAGAAGTTTAAAAAAAGTTTTAAATAAATTTAAAGAAAAAGCTAAAAACTTATGAAATGAAGCTGCAGTTTATTTAAATTCAAATTTTTGTGCAACAATTTTTATACTATTACTAGATTTCATAAAATAATATACCTATTTCCAGAAGAAAAATAATATAATTTCGACCAAAAACTTTTTCAAATCTAATCAACTAATAATAAAAGAGTGTTTTTCTTAACTAGTATATGTACATTTTTATCTAAATGTTTCTTTACATAATTATGCAACACCATTCACATTCATCCTCTTCGTCCATAATTTCAGGCAAGTTCTCTCCGATATTTTCTTTATTTTCATTATGAGTTTGTATTTGTTCCTGAAGATCCTTCCAATAGCTTTTAGAATATTTTGTTTCTTCCATGTCGTCATGTCGATTTGTGTCATTGTTGTTACTTGGAGTGAATACTTCAATTTCATTCCTATTCCAGGTGCGAACTAATTCAATTCTATTTGACGCATTCTTCTCTTTTTTATACATTGATAAAGCATAAATAACAAAATAAGAAAGAAACACGAATAGGATAAATAATTTAGACATTGAAGTTTTGAATTGAAAATTTCTAAAAAATTTTTATTAAATGAAGAAAATTTTTAAATTATTTATATTATGTAAACTGATATAATAAAAACTAATAACTTAAAGAACTTATTTAAATATTAGAAATTTTTTAGCATAGATAAATATTAAATTAATTAAAACAATAGATAAACATAATTAAAATTAATTTTGTTTATTTATTTGATTATAGCTAAAAACATTTTATTAATTAATTTAATAACAGATAATGAATTGCTAGCAATAACAGAGAGTGAAGCTCCCCCATCCTTCCTCTCCACTCTCAATATGGCAATTGATTTTAAGCATATCAATGAAAAAATTAAATAAATAATCGATTTAAATATTAGATTTTAAAAAATTTAAAATAAAAAAGTTTTAAGAATGTTTTTTAAATAATTTGAAAATAAAGTTAACATAGAATAGTTTAATGATTTTAAAAAATTTGCTAAATTTAGGCTATCATTTGAATTATTGAATTTTTACACCAAAATTGAACTTACTCCCATAGTGTTTTTCAATATTTAACGACATTATCTCGGCACATATTTAAGGCCGAGGACTAATTATGTTGTTGTTCGAATCAGCTAATCGAGCTTTTCGAATGACATATATCTCGAGCGAATCATTTCAGGGCCCCCAAAATAAGTTATACAAAATTGATTTTATTATACATACAGTGGCGGAAAATTAAATAGGGAAAAATATTTTTAATTTTATTTCTAAAAATTATACGGCTAATCAGTTATGCCGGATCATTACTTTTATATAGTTTTGTAGCTTTATTTATAAGCTATCAAATGACTAATAATCATTAAAGGAAAAGTTTTCACTTAAGCGAGAAAAAATCATTCATATATGTTAACTTAAAAAGTGCGCGGAAATTTAAATAGGGAAAATTTTTACATTTAGTTTTTTATGGAAAATAAACATGGAAAAAATCTAAAAAAATTTCTGAGACCTTCTCTAGCGATATGATGAAGAATGGCAAAAAAACCGATTTTTATTTCATCCCAATCATCGAGATCACGATACCAGATTCTTTAAACATTTCATAGATTTTTAAATTTTATTAATCCAATAATCACGATTAATTATTTGTTTTAATATTTATTTATTTGCTGAGATTAATTTAGTTTTCATATAGGAGAAAAATATTTTGGAGATTAAATGTATTTTGTGACTAGAAATTTAGTTTGAAAAACTCGCTATTTCACAATTGCCAACATTAAAACTTTCTCTAACTCAAAAACTTTGAATAAAAACATGTGAATGAAACTGATCATCTATCATCCACGATTTAATTTTTCCTAAAATATATATTTTTGTTTAAGCTGGCATTAACCGAGAAAGTATTGCCTATTTTCTGGTAAAATATCAAAATCTATCGAGAAAGAAACGGGGGGATGACTTGGGTTATCTTTTAATTAGAGGTCGGCACAGCCTTTTTTCAGTTTTCAGGAGTGTCAGGATTCCAGGATTTTCAGGATTAATTCTGCAGGATCCGTCCTGTTCGAAATTTTAAAACCCAATCCTGTTACAGGATCCTGCAAAAGAGATTTTTCCTACCTCTACTCTTAATGGCAGAGAAAAAAAACTAGAGACTTCTAAGACTCTTGGTCTTTAGTATTGGCTGGGACTTTTCTTAGGGGTTTTTTCGGTATTGGGTCTTGGGGAGTCTTGTGTCTTGGATATATACAATGGGGCTTTTTGGCGTTTTACAATATATAAATAGCCATGAACGTTGTTCAGGCTTCCAAAAATACGCTGCTCAACGAACGAAAATTGAACTCTGTAAAGCTCTAAATTATTGAAATTTTATAAAACTTAAAACAAGTTATTTAATATTTAACAATTAAATTATCGACTCTGAGTAAAGATACGGGCCTAGTTTTTATATTTTTTATGCTTTGGTTGTAAGCAAAGTTTTGAGCCCAACTTGAGTTAAACGGATAATTATGTAAAGAAACATTTAGATAAAAATGTACATATACTAGTTAAGAAAAACACTCTTTTATTATTAGTTGATTAGATTTGAAAAAGTTTTTGGTCGAAATTATATTATTTTTCTTCTGGAAATAGGTATATTATTTTATGAAATCTAGTAATAGTATAAAAATTGTTGCATAAAAATTTGAATTTAAATAAACTGCAGCTTCATTTCATAAGTTTTTAGCTTTTTCTTTAAATTTATTTAAAACTTTTTTTAAACTTCTTTAAATTTTTATCTCCGATTTTTACAAGTTTCAAATACATATGTAGTTGCAAAAATAAAAATGCAAGCCGATTATGCGAATCACTCGCTAAAATTTACTGGATTATTCTTCCACAAATCCTAAAATATGTTCCCGCAATTAAAGAATTTTATCAAATTTATTTATTTAAAATTATTTTTACAAATTTTAGTTAATCAATAATGTTATTTTGCTTTTTGCCTGCCATGCTTTCATAAGCAATTGCCATTTTGGGAAAGCCTTGTGATTTTAGAAAGGAGAGAAAGAGACTTGTGACTGTGAAGGCATAGAGAGTAGGAAAAATAGTTCGTAAGCAAAAAATTTTTTTAAAACTCACATTGTTTTCTTAAGACCGGTTCCCTTAAAAATACATAGCCGCTGAATAAAACATTGCTAAAAAATAATTTATTAAAATAATTCCTCAAAAACCCCCACCAGCGTTAATTCCACTCAATTATTGAGAAATCATCATAGACAAAACAAGTAACAAAGGCCATGGAAGTTTGATACCATAAATGTCTTTCATTGAGGAAGGAGGTCCAGAATTAGCTTTTGCACCCTCATCAGAAATTAAGTCAAGTTCAGCTTGAACCTATAAATCAGAATTCTGGTTTCAAAGTTTGGTGATTAAAAATTTTGGTTTTTAAAATTAAAATTTTGGTTTTGCAAATTAATAAATTAAAAACAAACATCTTCACTCTCACAAAGTTTTTTCAAGTCTTTCTCTGCTTGATCTCTTTGACCTTTAACAACAATAGTGAATTCAGGAGTCTCAGGGCAGAATGTAAGAGTGCGCAGTTGAACGAGAACAGAAACCTTTGAAAAATAAATAATAGAAGGGATTTTTGTGGGAAAATTAATTTTTAAATTTTCATCAGAATAAAAATTATTTAAGAGGAAAATAGAAAGGATTAAAACGGAAGCACCCTCTACTAGGACCCTGTCTTCTTCAAAGGTTTAATAAACGTAAAAATATCCTAAAATGTCAATTTTGGTATTCAAAGAATACCATAATCAACCAAAAATTGAGTAGATCCGGCTTCCGTAAAACCTTTTAAAAGCCCTGAGGTAGTAGAGGTGTACGGATAATTGATTAGATTAGAATTTTAAAAAAGTACAAAAGTAAAGGCAAATATAAACGGCCATCTCTAAACAGTTCCCAATAAAAACGGAAGTCCAAGAATCTAAGAGAAAAGGATGGCAATGGTCACAAACACTTGAGCAAACGAGCCAATAGCTCCCCGCAGTTGGCAGGCGAAACTTCAGTCAAATACATTGGTGCCAATCCACTGTTTAAACCTAAAAAAGGAAAAAATAGTTTTATACCGATGGAATTTTTTTTGCTTTTAAACGATTAAATATCTGGATAAAATTTGATCCCAAAAATATATTAGCCTAATTTTTCTCAATATACAAATCTTGAAAAATAAAATTTATTTTGGGATTGGAGTTAGGATTGTTGTCGACAACTAGGGTTGGTGGAACCGGTACCCGGATCAGAAAAATGTTCAAATATCAGTAAATTATTCGGAGATTTCCCACTATCCGTCAACCTTAAGATCAAACCAAAAACACATCGCTCAATGGGCGAAATTTTTACGCTGAAACCCCAAAACGTCTTAGCTACTTAGGAAATTTAATTTTCTCAATTCACCAGCATTTATTCCAACGATAAGACGGCCAAAAATAAAAAGCCAATAATTTCCCACAAAATTTAGCTCCCGCCATTAAAGCCCCAGCGATTATAGCTAAAGCGTTGTTGTACAAAAGTGCACGTTTACGTCCAAGTTTTGTAGCAACAATTCCAACCAAATTTCCTCCAATCATACCACCAACAGCAAAAACTCCAACTGCCATACCCCTAAAAATATTTAATAATTTTAGAGAACCACATCCCCGAAAGTGGTCTGAAAAAAACTCTTCTCTGCATAATTTCTAAAAAAGCAAAGGTAGCTCACTAAGGTTGGCGTTTCAGGGTATTCGGGACCGAAAAAAGATCAATCTTAGATTTTGATATCTAAATATTTCTTAGGAAAGCCAACCTTGCTCTCTTCCCGTCATAAAATCTAGAGAAAATCCCAATAAAAAAATTGAAAACCTGAAAAAGATTGTTGTACAATATCAGTCAAGTATACATTGATTTCCCTTCTCCTCCATTTTGTTGTTTTAAATGCAATAATTCTTAAAATAATTAATAAAATATTATTTTTTAAAAATTAAAAAGAAAACCTTTAAATTTTAGGCCATTGCTGGAATTGTTGCTACAAAACTTGGACGTAAACGTGCACTTTTGTACAACAACGCTTTAGCTATAATCGCTGGGGCTTTAATGGCGGGAGCTAAATTTTGTGGGAAATTATTGGCTTTTTATTTTTGGCCGTCTTATCGTTGGAATAAATGCTGGTGAATTGAGAAAATTAAATTTCCTAAGTAGCTAAGACGTTTTGGGGTTTCAGCGTAAAAATTTCGCCCATTGAGCGATGTGTTTTTGGTTTGATCTTAAGGTTGACGGATAGTGGGAAATCTCCGAATAATTTACTGATATTTGAACATTTTTCTGATCCGGGTACCGGTTCCACCAACCCTAGTTGTCGACAACAATCCTAACTCCAATCCCAAAATAAATTTTATTTTTCAAGATTTGTATATTGAGAAAAATTAGGCTAATATATTTTTGGGATCAAATTTTATCCAGATATTTAATCGTTTAAAAGCAAAAAAAATTCCATCGGTATAAAACTATTTTTTCCTTTTTTAGGTTTAAACAGTGGATTGGCACCAATGTATTTGACTGAAGTTTCGCCTGCCAACTGCGGGGAGCTATTGGCTCGTTTGCTCAAGTGTTTGTGACCATTGCCATCCTTTTCTCTTAGATTCTTGGACTTCCGTTTTTATTGGGAACTGTTTAGAGATGGCCGTTTATATTTGCCTTTACTTTTGTACTTTTTTAAAATTCTAATCTAATCAATTATCCGTACACCTCTACTACCTCAGGGCTTTTAAAAGGTTTTACGGAAGCCGGATCTACTCAATTTTTGGTTGATTATGGTATTCTTTGAATACCAAAATTGACATTTTAGGATATTTTTACGTTTATTAAACCTTTGAAGAAGACAGGGTCCTAGTAGAGGGTGCTTCCGTTTTAATCCTTTCTATTTTCCTCTTAAATAATTTTTATTCTGATGAAAATTTAAAAATTAATTTTCCCACAAAAATCCCTTCTATTATTTATTTTTCAAAGGTTTCTGTTCTCGTTCAACTGCGCACTCTTACATTCTGCCCTGAGACTCCTGAATTCACTATTGTTGTTAAAGGTCAAAGAGATCAAGCAGAGAAAGACTTGAAAAAACTTTGTGAGAGTGAAGATGTTTGTTTTTAATTTATTAATTTGCAAAACCAAAATTTTAATTTTAAAAACCAAAATTTTTAATCACCAAACTTTGAAACCAGAATTCTGATTTATAGGTTCAAGCTGAACTTGACTTAATTTCTGATGAGGGTGCAAAAGCTAATTCTGGACCTCCTTCCTCAATGAAAGACATTTATGGTATCAAACTTCCATGGCCTTTGTTACTTGTTTTGTCTATGATGATTTCTCAATAATTGAGTGGAATTAACGCTGGTGGGGGTTTTTGAGGAATTATTTTAATAAATTATTTTTTAGCAATGTTTTATTCAGCGGCTATGTATTTTTAAGGGAACCGGTCTTAAGAAAACAATGTGAGTTTTAAAAAAATTTTTTGCTTACGAACTATTTTTCCTACTCTCTATGCCTTCACAGTCACAAGTCTCTTTCTCTCCTTTCTAAAATCACAAGGCTTTCCCAAAATGGCAATTGCTTATGAAAGCATGGCAGGCAAAAAGCAAAATAACATTATTGATTAACTAAAATTTGTAAAAATAATTTTAAATAAATAAATTTGATAAAATTCTTTAATTGCGGGAACATATTTTAGGATTTGTGGAAGAATAATCCAGTAAATTTTAGCGAGTGATTCGCATAATCGGCTTGCATTTTTATTTTTGCAACTACATATGTATTTGAAACTTGTAAAAATCGGAGATAAAAATTTAAAGAAGTTTAAAAAAAGTTTTAAATAAATTTAAAGAAAAAGCTAAAAACTTATGAAATGAAGCTGCAGTTTATTTAAATTCAAATTTTTATGCAACAATTTTTATACTATTACTAGATTTCATAAAATAATATACCTATTTCCAGAAGAAAAATAATATAATTTCGACCAAAAACTTTTTCAAATCTAATCAACTAATAATAAAAGAGTGTTTTTCTTAACTAGTATATGTACATTTTTATCTAAATGTTTCTTTACATAATTATGCAACACCATTCACATTCATCCTCTTCGTCCATAATTTCAGGCAAGTTCTCTCCGATATTTTCTTTATTTTCATTATGAGTTTGTATTTGTTCCTGAAGATCCTTCCAATAGCTTTTAGAATATTTTGTTTCTTCCATGTCGTCATGTCGATTTGTGTCATTGTTGTTACTTGGAGTGAATACTTCAATTTCATTCCTATTCCAGGTGCGAACTAATTCAATTCTATTTGACGCATTCTTCTCTTTTTTATACATTGATAAAGCATAAATAACAAAATAAGAAAGAAACACGAATAGGATAAATAATTTAGACATTGAAGTTTTGAATTGAAAATTTCTAAAAAATTTTTATTAAATGAAGAAAATTTTTAAATTATTTATATTATGTAAACTGATATAATAAAAACTAATAACTTAAAGAACTTATTTAAATATTAGAAATTTTTTAGCATAGATAAATATTAAATTAATTAAAACAATAGATAAACATAATTAAAATTAATTTTGTTTATTTATTTGATTATAGCTAAAAACATTTTATTAATTAATTTAATAACAGATAATGAATTGCTAGCAATAACAGAGAGTGAAGCTCCCCCATCCTTCCTCTCCACTCTCAATATGGCAATTGATTTTAAGCATATCAATGAAAAAATTAAATAAATAATCGATTTAAATATTAGATTTTAAAAAATTTAAAATAAAAAAGTTTTAAGAATGTTTTTTAAATAATTTGAAAATAAAGTTAACATAGAATAGTTTAATGATTTTAAAAAATTTGCTAAATTTAGGCTATCATTTGAATTATTGAATTTTTACACCAAAATTGAACTTACTCCCATAGTGTTTTTCAATATTTAACGACATTATCTCGGCACATATTTAAGGCCGAGGACTAATTATGTTGTTGTTCGAATCAGCTAATCGAGCTTTTCGAATGACATATATCTCGAGCGAATCATTTCAGGGCCCCCAAAATAAGTTATACAAAATTGATTTTATTATACATACAGTGGCGGAAAATTAAATAGGGAAAAATATTTTTAATTTTATTTCTAAAAATTATACGGCTAATCAGTTATGCCGGATCATTACTTTTATATAGTTTTGTAGCTTTATTTATAAGCTATCAAATGACTAATAATCATTAAAGGAAAAGTTTTCACTTAAGCGAGAAAAAATCATTCATATATGTTAACTTAAAAAGTGCGCGGAAATTTAAATAGGGAAAATTTTTACATTTAGTTTTTTATGGAAAATAAACATGGAAAAAATCTAAAAAAATTTCTGAGACCTTCTCTAGCGATATGATGAAGAATGGCAAAAAAACCGATTTTTATTTCATCCCAATCATCGAGATCACGATACCAGATTCTTTAAACATTTCATAGATTTTTAAATTTTATTAATCCAATAATCACGATTAATTATTTGTTTTAATATTTATTTATTTGCTGAGATTAATTTAGTTTTCATATAGGAGAAAAATATTTTGGAGATTAAATGTATTTTGTGACTAGAAATTTAGTTTGAAAAACTCGCTATTTCACAATTGCCAACATTAAAACTTTCTCTAACTCAAAAACTTTGAATAAAAACATGTGAATGAAACTGATCATCTATCATCCACGATTTAATTTTTCCTAAAATATATATTTTTGTTTAAGCTGGCATTAACCGAGAAAGTATTGCCTATTTTCTGGTAAAATATCAAAATCTATCGAGAAAGAAACGGGGGGATGACTTGGGTTATCTTTTAATTAGAGGTCGGCACAGCCTTTTTTCAGTTTTCAGGAGTGTCAGGATTCCAGGATTTTCAGGATTAATTCTGCAGGATCCGTCCTGTTCGAAATTTTAAAACCCAATCCTGTTACAGGATCCTGCAAAAGAGATTTTTCCTACCTCTACTCTTAATGGCAGAGAAAAAAAACTAGAGACTTCTAAGACTCTTGGTCTTTAGTATTGGCTGGGACTTTTCTTAGGGGTTTTTTCGGTATTGGGTCTTGGGGAGTCTTGTGTCTTGGATATATACAATGGGGCTTTTTGGCGTTTTACAATATATAAATAGCCATGAACGTTGTTCAGGCTTCCAAAAATACGCTGCTCAACGAACGAAAATTGAACTCTGTAAAGCTCTAAATTATTGAAATTTTATAAAACTTAAAACAAGTTATTTAATATTTAACAATTAAATTATCGACTCTGAGTAAAGATACGGGCCTAGTTTTTATATTTTTTATGCTTTGGTTGTAAGCAAAGTTTTGAGCCCAACTTGAGTTAAACGGATAATTATGTAAAGAAACATTTAGATAAAAATGTACATATACTAGTTAAGAAAAACACTCTTTTATTATTAGTTGATTAGATTTGAAAAAGTTTTTGGTCGAAATTATATTATTTTTCTTCTGGAAATAGGTATATTATTTTATGAAATCTAGTAATAGTATAAAAATTGTTGCATAAAAATTTGAATTTAAATAAACTGCAGCTTCATTTCATAAGTTTTTAGCTTTTTCTTTAAATTTATTTAAAACTTTTTTTAAACTTCTTTAAATTTTTATCTCCGATTTTTACAAGTTTCAAATACATATGTAGTTGCAAAAATAAAAATGCAAGCCGATTATGCGAATCACTCGCTAAAATTTACTGGATTATTCTTCCACAAATCCTAAAATATGTTCCCGCAATTAAAGAATTTTATCAAATTTATTTATTTAAAATTATTTTTACAAATTTTAGTTAATCAATAATGTTATTTTGCTTTTTGCCTGCCATGCTTTCATAAGCAATTGCCATTTTGGGAAAGCCTTGTGATTTTAGAAAGGAGAGAAAGAGACTTGTGACTGTGAAGGCATAGAGAGTAGGAAAAATAGTTCGTAAGCAAAAAATTTTTTTAAAACTCACATTGTTTTCTTAAGACCGGTTCCCTTAAAAATACATAGCCGCTGAATAAAACATTGCTAAAAAATAATTTATTAAAATAATTCCTCAAAAACCCCCACCAGCGTTAATTCCACTCAATTATTGAGAAATCATCATAGACAAAACAAGTAACAAAGGCCATGGAAGTTTGATACCATAAATGTCTTTCATTGAGGAAGGAGGTCCAGAATTAGCTTTTGCACCCTCATCAGAAATTAAGTCAAGTTCAGCTTGAACCTATAAATCAGAATTCTGGTTTCAAAGTTTGGTGATTAAAAATTTTGGTTTTTAAAATTAAAATTTTGGTTTTGCAAATTAATAAATTAAAAACAAACATCTTCACTCTCACAAAGTTTTTTCAAGTCTTTCTCTGCTTGATCTCTTTGACCTTTAACAACAATAGTGAATTCAGGAGTCTCAGGGCAGAATGTAAGAGTGCGCAGTTGAACGAGAACAGAAACCTTTGAAAAATAAATAATAGAAGGGATTTTTGTGGGAAAATTAATTTTTAAATTTTCATCAGAATAAAAATTATTTAAGAGGAAAATAGAAAGGATTAAAACGGAAGCACCCTCTACTAGGACCCTGTCTTCTTCAAAGGTTTAATAAACGTAAAAATATCCTAAAATGTCAATTTTGGTATTCAAAGAATACCATAATCAACCAAAAATTGAGTAGATCCGGCTTCCGTAAAACCTTTTAAAAGCCCTGAGGTAGTAGAGGTGTACGGATAATTGATTAGATTAGAATTTTAAAAAAGTACAAAAGTAAAGGCAAATATAAACGGCCATCTCTAAACAGTTCCCAATAAAAACGGAAGTCCAAGAATCTAAGAGAAAAGGATGGCAATGGTCACAAACACTTGAGCAAACGAGCCAATAGCTCCCCGCAGTTGGCAGGCGAAACTTCAGTCAAATACATTGGTGCCAATCCACTGTTTAAACCTAAAAAAGGAAAAAATAGTTTTATACCGATGGAATTTTTTTTGCTTTTAAACGATTAAATATCTGGATAAAATTTGATCCCAAAAATATATTAGCCTAATTTTTCTCAATATACAAATCTTGAAAAATAAAATTTATTTTGGGATTGGAGTTAGGATTGTTGTCGACAACTAGGGTTGGTGGAACCGGTACCCGGATCAGAAAAATGTTCAAATATCAGTAAATTATTCGGAGATTTCCCACTATCCGTCAACCTTAAGATCAAACCAAAAACACATCGCTCAATGGGCGAAATTTTTACGCTGAAACCCCAAAACGTCTTAGCTACTTAGGAAATTTAATTTTCTCAATTCACCAGCATTTATTCCAACGATAAGACGGCCAAAAATAAAAAGCCAATAATTTCCCACAAAATTTAGCTCCCGCCATTAAAGCCCCAGCGATTATAGCTAAAGCGTTGTTGTACAAAAGTGCACGTTTACGTCCAAGTTTTGTAGCAACAATTCCAGCAATGGCCTAAAATTTAAAGGTTTTCTTTTTAATTTTTAAAAAATAATATTTTATTAATTATTTTAAGAATTATTGCATTTAAAACAACAAAATGGAGGAGAAGGGAAATCAATGTATACTTGACTGATATTGTACAACAATCTTTTTCAGGTTTTCAATTTTTTTATTGGGATTTTCTCTAGATTTTATGACGGGAAGAGAGCAAGGTTGGCTTTCCTAAGAAATATTTAGATATCAAAATCTAAGATTGATCTTTTTTCGGTCCCGAATACCCTGAAACGCCAACCTTAGTGAGCTACCTTTGCTTTTTTAGAAATTATGCAGAGAAGAGTTTTTTTCAGACCACTTTCGGGGATGTGGTTCTCTAAAATTATTAAATATTTTTAGGGGTATGGCAGTTGGAGTTTTTGCTGTTGGTGGTATGATTGGAGGAAATTTGGTTGGAATTGTTGCTACAAAACTTGGACGTAAACGTGCACTTTTGTACAACAACGCTTTAGCTATAATCGCTGGGGCTTTAATGGCGGGAGCTAAATTTTGTGGGAAATTATTGGCTTTTTATTTTTGGCCGTCTTATCGTTGGAATAAATGCTGGTGAATTGAGAAAATTAAATTTCCTAAGTAGCTAAGACGTTTTGGGGTTTCAGCGTAAAAATTTCGCCCATTGAGCGATGTGTTTTTGGTTTGATCTTAAGGTTGACGGATAGTGGGAAATCTCCGAATAATTTACTGATATTTGAACATTTTTCTGATCCGGGTACCGGTTCCACCAACCCTAGTTGTCGACAACAATCCTAACTCCAATCCCAAAATAAATTTTATTTTTCAAGATTTGTATATTGAGAAAAATTAGGCTAATATATTTTTGGGATCAAATTTTATCCAGATATTTAATCGTTTAAAAGCAAAAAAAATTCCATCGGTATAAAACTATTTTTTCCTTTTTTAGGTTTAAACAGTGGATTGGCACCAATGTATTTGACTGAAGTTTCGCCTGCCAACTGCGGGGAGCTATTGGCTCGTTTGCTCAAGTGTTTGTGACCATTGCCATCCTTTTCTCTTAGATTCTTGGACTTCCGTTTTTATTGGGAACTGTTTAGAGATGGCCGTTTATATTTGCCTTTACTTTTGTACTTTTTTAAAATTCTAATCTAATCAATTATCCGTACACCTCTACTACCTCAGGGCTTTTAAAAGGTTTTACGGAAGCCGGATCTACTCAATTTTTGGTTGATTATGGTATTCTTTGAATACCAAAATTGACATTTTAGGATATTTTTACGTTTATTAAACCTTTGAAGAAGACAGGGTCCTAGTAGAGGGTGCTTCCGTTTTAATCCTTTCTATTTTCCTCTTAAATAATTTTTATTCTGATGAAAATTTAAAAATTAATTTTCCCACAAAAATCCCTTCTATTATTTATTTTTCAAAGGTTTCTGTTCTCGTTCAACTGCGCACTCTTACATTCTGCCCTGAGACTCCTGAATTCACTATTGTTGTTAAAGGTCAAAGAGATCAAGCAGAGAAAGACTTGAAAAAACTTTGTGAGAGTGAAGATGTTTGTTTTTAATTTATTAATTTGCAAAACCAAAATTTTAATTTTAAAAACCAAAATTTTTAATCACCAAACTTTGAAACCAGAATTCTGATTTATAGGTTCAAGCTGAACTTGACTTAATTTCTGATGAGGGTGCAAAAGCTAATTCTGGACCTCCTTCCTCAATGAAAGACATTTATGGTATCAAACTTCCATGGCCTTTGTTACTTGTTTTGTCTATGATGATTTCTCAATAATTGAGTGGAATTAACGCTGGTGGGGGTTTTTGAGGAATTATTTTAATAAATTATTTTTAGCAATGTTTTATTCAGCGGCTATGTATTTTTAAGGGAACCGGTCTTAAGAAAACAATGTGAGTTTTAAAAAATTTTTTTGCTTACGAACTATTTTTGTTTTAAGGGCCAAATTATGCAACAATTGCAATGGGTGCTATAAATGTTCTGATGACTGTTGTGTCTGTTTTTTGGTAAAATTTTGGAAAGCTTTATGTTACTATTAGAAATTTTTAAAGGTTGAACATCCCTGCTTTGAACGTCGAACTCTTAATATTAACTGAATGTTTGGAATGTGTTTCTCATCAGCAATGATTGCTATTTCTATGCTTGTTGCATAGGTGGAATAAAAACATTTACAAATCAGAATTAAATAAAAATCATGATTAAAAATACATACTAGAATTTATTAAACAAAAACCAGAATTTATTGACAAAAACCAGAATTAATTTAAAACATAAACCCAAATTAAACTATTGATTTGGGGTTTTTATAAACTAAAGTCTCTTGCGCTCATCCGAGTGTTACATTCCACATTCCAAACTTTTTCAAAACAAAAAAATTTTTTCTAATGAAAGAAAACATTAGATTAAATCTGTAAAAACAAAAATTTCTCTTCCTAATTTACCACAAATCATTCTTATTTTTGTAATAAAATTTTTAGTAAATAAAATCATTTACTTATTTACTTAAACATTTTTATTTGAGAAATTTTTTACCTATATTAATTAATTTAAATTTAATTTTTTTAAATTCTATATTATTTTTTCAAAAAAAATTTTTTAAAGGTTGAAAGATGCCACGCACTAATTCTTCAAGTTCTAATAATCAGAACAGACGCCGGCCATTTCCCTCATCTAGCCCGGGACCCCCGGCACGTAGAGGTCGAATAATTGAATCTACAACACCATCACCGGGGCCAATAATTCCTGCCGATCAACAACTAATAGAAAATTATTTAAATAATCAGCTCCGTCTGCCGGCAAACACAAATGTAAAGTTTTCCATTATTAATTTAAAAATATATAAACACATCTAATTTAAAAAATTATTTAAAAATTTCAAATTAATTTTTAAGGTAACTCAAGCAATCTCTTCTAATACAACTTCAACTACTACAACTAATCAGCGCCAAGTAAATTTTTTAAATAAATTTTTTTAAATAAAAACTAGTTTTAGTATAAAAAATAATACAAAATCATTAACTCTAGAGCCTTTATTAGTTTAAAAATATATAAACACATCTAATTTTAAAAAATTTATTTAAAAATTTCAAATTAATTTTTAAAGGTAACTCAAGCAATCTCTGCTATTACAACTTCAATTACTACAACTAATCAGCGCCAAGTAAATTTCTATCATAAATAAATTTTTAAAAAATTCAAATTAATTTTTAAAGGTAACTCAAGCAATTTCTGCTAATACTACTTCAACTACATCAACTACTACAACAAATACAATTAATCAGCACCAAGTAAATTTTTATTATAAAAAATTTTTTAAAATTTAAAACAAAATAGTTTTAGTAAAAAATAATATAAAATCATTAAATTTTTTTAATTTTAACAATTAAAGATGATGCCTGCTAATAATATTAATGAGCAACAACAACAACAACAAAGTCAAATGCGCCTAGAAGTGGCGGCCGAAGTAAATTTTTTAAATTTTGTATTTTGAAAAAATTTAAACATTTAAAAAAATTAATTTTAATTTAAGATTGCACTAAACGACAGCAACGTTTAAATAGCAGTCAACCTGAAGCTGCTCGTTTCATCAACTCAATTGATAGTGTTTCTAATTTAACAAACACTGATCTTTTCATGATTGGATGGCAGAAAGACAATATCTTCCCGTAAAATTTTTAGAATTTAAAAAATATAATAATTAAAATTTTTAAGGGAGTTGGTTGGGGAAGTAATTTTTACACATAGAGGCCCAACCCCGAAGCACGGTTGGGATCGGGCGGATTGCCACGTTCAAATTGGCAGAGAAGGAGAAAAAGAAACAATTTCTATATTTTCTTGGAAGAATTATGCTGATCGTCTACAAGAAGAAAAACTACATGATGTAATTTTTGAAAAAAAAATTTTTTTTAATATAAAATTTTGAAAAAAAATTTAAATTAAAAAAATTAAATAAAATTTTTTTATTAGATTGTTAAATTTAAAAATTTACTGGTGGTCCCAGAAACCGGGCCTCGTCAACAATGGACTGGCACTGTCGATATAAAATTTAAATTTATTGCATCGTCCAAAATAGAAATTATTCAAAGACAACAAAACAATTCTATAGAGACAGGACCATCTTCTTCTGCTGTTATATATGCTTCGCAAACTGGTTCAGGCCCTGCTCAAGATGAAGAAGAGGATGATGTGGCATATGTGGGTTAAATTTTTTGAAAAAAACTTACGATTTTCACTTTTAATTTAAAAAATTCAAATTTTCATTAACTAATTATTTAAATTTGTAATTCAATTTCTCAATAAAAAATTTTTTCAATAAAAATCATTAATTTAATATTTTTAAATATTATTTACTTTTGTAATATTTCATTTACATAGATCTTCTTCTATAATAAAATTTAATATGAATTTTTTATTGAATATAATTAAAAATTATTTTAATATTTCTTTTAATAAATTATTATAAAATATTAATCATTACGTTTATTATTGAATTTACAACAAAACTTTATATGAATTTTGCATTTAATATAAATTTTTATTAAACATATATTTTGTTATTGAATATAATTATAAATTTCTTTAACATTGTATTTTATAATCTATTATTGAATTTTTGAATAAAATTAATGTTTTTACTTGAATTTTTTATTAAACATAAATTTTGCTATTGAATATATTTAATTTAAAAATTAAATTACATAAAAAAATTAAATTTTTAATATTTCATTTAAAAAGATATATAATATTTATCATTATATTTATCCTTGAATTTTTGTATTTAAATTTGAAATTTTTATTGAATATAAATTTTTATTAAATATAAATTTTGTTATTAAATATAATTAAAAATTTATTTACAATTCATTTAATTAATTATTATAGAATATTAATCATTACTTTATTTAAAGGTTTGATTTATCTTTTATTATTGATTTTTCAATAAAATTAAATATGAATTTTTGAATATGAATTTTATATTAAAAACAAAAAATTTTATTAAATTTCTCTTATTATTGAATTTAGCTTTAAATTAAATTAAATTAAATTAAATTTGCTGCTAAACTGATGATAGAAATAATTATTCATAGTTTAAAAAAGTATTAGATAAGTTAAATTATATATTTTTATGCTTAAAAATTATTTAAAAAATTTAATAAATTAATTAAATTTAAAAATTTTTATTTTTAAAATCTTTTTAATTTTTAAAATTTTTCTGGTGGGTTATCAATGGCTCGAAGAGATACAATAATGAATTCAAGCATTAAATTGCCTAGTAATTTTATTTCTGACGGGACATTGTGTGGACCTTGCAATATGGAATTCGCCCCACAGCAAAATATTATTATTTTACAATGTAATCATAAAATCCATCGCAAATGTTTTTGGAATTTATCACGAAATTTTAATTTTTGTCCGTTATGTCGTCAAGAGATGGGGCCTAGGACTGAAAATAACGAATAGTCTAGTTCTAAATCGGTATTAAGTTTTTATTGGACTATACGTTATTTTAAGTCTTGGGTCGTATTTAGGTGTAATATTTTAAAAAATATATAATTTAAAAAATTCATTTTTCAATTAACTTTATAAAAATTATATATTTTTTATTATCTAATTATATAATATTTTTGTCCAAATCTCAATTTTTTTATATCTAAATGTTTTTTAAAATTTTTGCAAAATATTTATAATAAATATATCTCTTTAAAAATTATATCATAAATAGTTTTAAAAAATTATATTATAAATATTTTCAAAAAAAAAGCTTGATTATCAATTTTTTTGTTATTTTTAATTTTAATTTATTTAATATTTTTAATTTATTTTATTTTTAACTTTAATTATATAAACCTTAAATTTCTGAAATTATTTTAGCCTTTATCTTTATTGCCTTAAATAGTTAATGTTTCAGCTATAAATTGTTTTTAAATTATTTTAAGTAAATATTATGAAATTATTTGTTATTAATTTTCCATTTCAATCAATATTGATTAAGTAGTTAAAACCCACGTCGTCGCTCTAAGGGGTATACAAGGATTAATGTCTAGGTGTGCTAATCTGTTTATGGATTTTTAATAAATAACTAAATGAATGGATAAATAATAATAATATAAATTCAGGACATTAACATGAACAACAACTACTTCACAATTGAGCGAGTCACCGAATTCAATTCACGCTCACGAAATACTTTTGGCCAAATTTGCCATATACGATTCAACCCGCTTGAAGATCAACAGAGACCCGATTTAGCAATGACCGTTCTAATAAGTCATTTGCTAGATCGGGTGCTCGCCGGAAGACCAGCACCCCTTCGTGTTGGTCTTCAGGTGCAGCCACCGAATTTCCAACATGCATTTACAATTCCACTTCGCCCACTGGACCAGAATAATCCTGCTAGTAATCCTGATGCCCGATCTGGTAGGTCGATACTAGTCTTATATTTTTTATTCAAATATAAGGCTGCTATTTTCCTACAGGTAGTTGTGATTTGGAAGTCGACCATGTTTTATCGTCCCGTTGCCGATCGATTGTGCGCGTTCACAATCCAAACGACAGATACTGCCTTGCTCGTGCAGTAGTTATCGGTCTGGCAAGAATTAGGATGGTGGATCAAGGCGTTGCCAACGGAGCCGCTAGATTCAAAGAATTTTGTCAACAACAGCAACAACATTTATTCCCAGCAGAAAATTTAATGAGAAATGCAGGACTTGATTTTGGACTTATGGTATATTTTATTGTTTAACCAATTTTTTAAAGTTATAAAATATTTCAATTTCAGGCATATTCTCTTGAACATGTGGCAATTTTGCAACTTTGGCTTAACCAACACTTTGATGGTGAAGGTTACGTACGTATTGTTGTCTTTCAAAAGGAACAACAATATAGAATAGTCTATAAGGGTGATGGCAGAGCAGCACGATACAATTTATGTATACTCCTTGAAAATGGGCATTATCATTATATTGGACGCCCTGAACAACTTTTTTTTGTGCAACGCTTTTGTATCGATTGCGAACGTTCTTATACCCGTTGGAAACATTGGTCCGGGTGTAGTGTTGTTTGTAAATTCTGCATGCGATCAGGTGCTAATTTCCCTTGCCAGGTAAATTTTAATTAAATGTAACAAAAATTTTTTAATTTTTCTTGGATTTTTAATTAAATACTAATTAATTAAGATTGAGGAAAAGGTGGCATGTCAAAATTGTGGATTTATCTTCCCATCCCGTCCATGTTATGATTATCATCTAATAAATTCTGCCCCTGAAGAATTAATTAGATCCGATCGACGCACTTTTGCTTCCATTTGCCAAATGCGGCGTATCTGTGACATATGTCACCATATTATTTATGAACAACAGCAACACGATTGTCTTCAACAACAACAACAAAATTTAATTTGTAATAAATGTCATGGTCCTCACTCTGAGGATTTACCATGTTATATTCAGCCTTTAAATGTTCAAGAAGATTCAGAGTTTTTATCAGGTAATTTGTGAGAACTGTATAAAGGGTGGAATTACAATTGAAGATGCAGGGCAGCGTGCCGAAGGATGTTTTTGCGGGAAGCCTCGGGGAGCTAGATGGCGTAACTGGTGCTCCCCACCTTTCAAAAACGCTACCGGCGACAACACCACCTTTCCTGACAAAATTTCATTTAATCCACGCCGTTTGTTTTTCCATTCCTTCGATAATGAAAATGAGAGCCCAGTGGACCAATTTCTTGATTATCTTCTTCACCATGGGTCACAGCAAGTGCTAACAATTTGTATAGCACATAATGGTGGAAAATACGACTTTCACCTAGTG
The DNA here is from genome assembly GCA_963681835.1 of Meloidogyne enterolobii. Classification (NCBI taxonomy): domain Eukaryota; kingdom Metazoa; phylum Nematoda; class Chromadorea; order Rhabditida; family Meloidogynidae; genus Meloidogyne; species Meloidogyne enterolobii. Next base: position 938,154 of record CAVMJV010000025.1, on the reverse strand, counting down.
CTGGAGGCTTTACACAGGCGCAATGAGCCCCCATCAAGATTGTGTACAACTGGGCTTAAAATATATTCAATGAAGTTAGCGGGAAACAACAAAAGAAAAGTTTTATTCAAAGACTCGCTCAATTACTTCAATTGTGAGCTTGATGCTCTAACAAAAATTTTTTCTATGCCAGAAGAAGTAGCAACATCTAAGCCTTTCTTTCCTTATCTTTTTGTAAAAAGGCAAAATCTTCATGATAGAATTCGAGGACTTCCTCCACTTCATCATTATCAGCCTGAATATAAAAATTCTGTGAAAAGAGCAGCACTTCTCGAATGGCACCAACAACAATTAAATGATCGAAATACAAATTTCCAACTCCGTGAACAACTAATCCTTTATTGTGCTAATGATGTTGCTATTCTCCGCGAAGGAGTGCTACGATTTCGACAGCTTATTGGACAACACACGCAGAAGCTGGATCCCTTCTTGGAAGCATCAACCATTGCTGGTCTAGCTCTCATAACTATGCGCAGATGTTTCTTGCCTGAGAATTGGCTCGTCCATTCCCCAGAAGGAGGGTATCTGAGAGGAAGGCGTGCCTCTGCTGAATCGCAGCGTTACATCCGCTTATTCGAACAACAAAACCCTGAAGCAGCAGGAAAGGTTCAGCATGCACAATGGGCCATGGGAGAAGCACACGTGGAAGACTGTGGTTATAGATTGGACGGGCTTTGGCAACGATCTCCCCCACAGCGCCCACTGGCAATTGAATATATGGGTTGTTACTTCCACGGTACTTTAAAATAGATTTTTTTTTGTATAAACTTTTCATTTAGGCTGTCCCAGATGCTTCCCTCGTCGGGATCAACGTTTGGCCGCTGGCCGTACTGCTGAAGAACTTTATGAACGGACACAACAACGTCTTTGGGAATTGGAACACCAGCATGGATTTGAACTTCATGTTATTTGGGGGCATGAGATGATGGAAAAATTAAAAAATAATGCTAAACTACGCCGGCTATGGATTGAAATTGATTGTGTACGTCCACTTGATCCCAGGGAAGATTGTCTGAGAGGTGGTAGGACAGAGCCGTTCAAACTTCATCATTTTTGTGGGGCTGATGAGGAGATAATCTACATAGATATTGTAATTTTTATTCATTAGATTTTAACTGTTTTCAATTTAGGTAAGTCTCTATCCCTATGTGATGAAGTCAAGGCCCTTCCCTATTGGACATCCTAACGTTTTGACTCGTGAAACATTATTGGATTCATCAAACAACAACAACAACAACAACCGCCTGCACTGGACAATTCCTGAGCACAACATCTATAAAGGATTGCTTCTTGTCCGAGTGCAGCCTCCAACATGTTTGCCTGGAAATCTTCCTCCTCTACTACCTTATCGAACATTTGATGGCCGGCTCACATTTCCACTTTGTGCAAAATGCGCCGATGATAAACAGCAAAGACCTTGTGCGCATTCTAGCTGTGAGCGTTCCTGGTTGACTGGCTACACACACGTGGAGTTGAATGCTGCTTTGGAATATGGGTATAAAGTCGTGGATATTTATGAGGTTATTAATTAACTTTTTAAATTTTTAAATTAAATTATAGGTTTGGAATTATGATCAATGGGACGACACTCTTTTTCAATCTTATGTCAATACATTCGTGCGATTAAAACAAGAAGCAAGTGGCTGGCCTGATGGCTGTATTTCACAATTAGAAAGAACTGAATATTTAGAAGAATTTGAACGTAATGAGGGAATTCGTTTGGTTCCGGAGCGTATTGAGAGCAATCCAGGTCTTCGAATGATTGCGGTATTTTTTTAAATATCTCAGAGTAAAATAAATTATTTTGGAAATTATTGGCAAACTCACTTTGGGGCAAACTTGCACAGCGTGTTTGTGGAACTGAAGTCCGTTACGCCAAAACACCATCAGAATTTCATCAATTATTTGAAGATCCAACAACAGAAATGCTCGATTTTGACCATGTTAGTGAGCATTTAGATCGATGTGTAGTCCAGAAAAAGGCAGAATTTGCCAAAGCACCAAACACCAACTGTATTCCTGTAGCAGCGTTTGTAACTTCATATGCTCGTTTACATCTCTACGAGTACATGAAGAAAGTTCATCAAATTGGCGCCCGTCTCCTGTATTGCGACACCGATTCCTTAATCTATGTTGGGAAGGTTGATGGTCCACGTGTACCCGAAGGCGAATCACTTGGGAAAATGAAACGTGAAATTCCTTCACGTCGAATTCTGGAATTTGTTGCTGGAGGCCCAAAAAACTATGGCTACAGACACGTCGACACAAATACAGGGATGGATGAGAGAGCAGAGCTAAAGATCCGGTCTTTTCCTCTCTCATATGCTACACATCAACTTCTGAATTTTGACAGCATGAAAAATATTGTGCTTGAACAATTTGATGTTGATGGAATAATGTAAAATTTAATCCTTTATTTAAATGTAACCAAAATTTTCAATTAGGGACGAAGCGCTTGCTGATGACATCTTCAACAGGACTGGTGGAAATAGCAATTCGATATGCGTGCAATTCCCTCAGATTGGCAGAACTCGACGATCACAGCTTTATACGCACATGACAACAAAACAATATAGACCGTATTACGAAAAGGGAAGAATAATGCCGGGAATGGAAACTCTTCCATTTGGATTCAGAGAAATTCCGGTATTTTTCCTTTAAATATCTTTTAAAAAATTAAAAAAATTAAAATTCAGAATGATCTTGGACACCCACGACAAAGACAACCTGAACAACCTCATAATGCTGAACCGCAAACTAGACAGATAGACGATTCTATTCTCAATTTAGAAGATGTTCAAGGTTCATCAAACTGGACAAATCGTGATTATTTAACTAGATATCATCAATAATTTTGTAAAATTTTTTTGTTTGTTTACCACACCACAAAAATTTATGCTGATATTATTTGTAAATATTTTATTTTTTAATAAATTTTATAATCGTGGAAATTTTTCAAGCAATGGTAGTATATCATTTTCAAAAATAAATTCCATTTCTTTTTGAGATTTTAATCCAGTCAGTATTACACGTCCTGAAATATAACAAAGGCAGGAGGCTTCTCCGTCCCTTCCATCTATTTTGGTTTTAAAACGAAGTGCTGGGAATATTGTTGGTTCGTAATAACAAGTTAAATGTTGTCTTTTACGAAGATAAGAATAAAGTTGTTCTATTGCCAACTTTTTTGGATGTCGATAAGCACCAACAATATTTGTAACGATAAGATTCCTCACACCAATTTTTAAATAGGAATAGTCATTGCCTGTTGCCTTATATGAAGCTTGAATTCTTTTGGTTACACGCCAAGCCATTCTGTTTGCCAATGCAGGGTTAGGAACACCCGTTAGAACAACTTTGCCAGATTGAAAAATAAGTGCTGCCGTTGTTTTATATTCCTGATGCCGAACTCGCATAATTATTAATGGAATCGTCGGGGATTATATTCTGTATTTATCCCATGGCGTGCAAGTTGAATAAAATTTTCATAAGAAAATCGTTTATTATAAGGAAGAAGTTTGAAAATAGCAGTACAATTTTCGATTTGCATAATATTTACTTTTCGGAATTAAAAAAATACAATATTTTATGTATACTAAAAAATAAAATTATTGGATTATTTAAAAAATTTTGATAAGTTTATAAATTAAATATCTTTCTATGAACATCCTCCTTTCATCTTGTTACGGATAACACTCAGACATTCAAGAGGATAAAATGATCGATGGTGACCTCCTCCAAATTGAATAAGACAAGGTAAATATGGATGGCAGAGTTTGAGTTTGTGTTTGACGTAGTAGTATCCGCGAACCTAAGAAAAATACAATCTTGTTTAAAAGTTAATGTAAATTTACCGTTATTCCAAGATATCCACCCATAGCCAGAACATTACTTGCAGATTGTGCTGTTAAATCATGGCAATAGACATTGAAATTTTTACAACTAGGCTTTAGATGAGAAGTACGTATTTGAACATCTTGTTGCAAATTTTGAATAATTTCTCGTCTAACATCAAGATTATGAAAAAGCACATGTAGTTCTTTAAGCGAACAGTTTTTCATTTCGCAAAGATAGTCAAGTAAAGGAATAGAGACTTTATTTGTTCGAACACGAATCCTAAAGAAGAAGCTCGTCAATATTTGAGAGATCATGCTAATGAACTTGGCATATTGCCCAGTGGTAAGTTAGCCAGGAGATTAGGTACTCAAGAATCCTTTGTCACAAGTAATATTGAAGAGATTTTAAGCTATATAATTAAAAATAAGGGAAAACGCAAAAGGCCAATCCCTACCGGTTATGATGAGTTTATTCGTAGAATAAATAGTCATTCAATTTTACAAAATATACTTTTTCCTTCTAAATCTTCAACTAGCAAACAGGAAGGCGAAGGATTTTTTAAACACACCTTTTCATATAAACCAACATTATGGCAAAATTAAATAAAAACAAAATTAAAATTCTTGACAAGTTATACAAGAATGTTAATTCGACTTCATGTTTTACATCCGTTGAACCGCTTTTAAAGGAAGCAAGGCGATTAGATAAAAGTATTTCTCGAAATATTGTGAGAGATTACCTTGCAAGCCAAAATGTTTATACATTACATAGAAGAGTAATTAGAAAGTATAAGCGCATGCCAACACTAGCTCCAGGCTTACACACAGAATGGCAAGCCGATCTTAGTGTTTTTGATAAAATTAGTAAACATAATCGTGGATACAAATATTTATTAGTATGTATTGATACGCTTAGTCGACAAATATTTGTTGAACCAGTAAAAAGTAAACATAGTAATAATATGATCGAAGCTTTTAAAAAATTATTTTCTCGGGTCGGAATAATACCCTGGAAACTTTTAACAGATCAAGGATTAGAATTTACTGCAAAATTTGTACAAAAATATTTTCGCTCAATAGAAATGGAACACTTTTCAATGCTCACCTCCCCAGAATGGCATGCAGGAATGGCTGAGAGGGCTAATCGTAGTATCAAAGAGCGACTTTACCGTTATTTTACAGAGAATAAAACTTTAAAATGGTTAGACGTTATCCAGAAGATTGTTTTGTCCATTAATCGTTCTTTTAACTCTAGTATTGGCATGAGACCTATTGATGTGAATTATAAAAATGCAGAAAGTTTGCGATTATTATTAAAACAAAAGGCTGTTGCAAAACATGCGCCATCAAGTTGGAAAAATAAAAGATTTTCTGTTGGGGATAATGTTCGTATAGAAAAATATAAACATATTTTCCAAAAAGGATACCTACCAAATTTTACAAATGAAATTTTCATTATTGACCAGGTTCGATTGGTTCCTCATCAACCTCCAACTTATAAAATTCGCGATCGTAAAGGGGAAGAAATTCTTGGTTGGTTTTATGGGAATGATTTAATTCTTGTTAAAGAAGATCTTAAAAAGAATGAAAATATTTATGACATTGAAAAGGTTTTGAGAAAAAGGAAATTAAATGGTGTGGATTATCTTTTCGTAAAATGGAAAGATTATGGGTCTGAACATAACAGTTGGATACCTGCTAACTCTGTTCTATGGAGATAATATACATAAATGAAACTTTAAATATTTAAAATAAAAATGACTTCCTTTTATATAATTATTCCATCCAATACTAATGTTGAAGGAAATAGAACTAATTCTTTTAGAGTTAGATTGCCCCATAAACTAAAATTTAATTCTGAATGGAATGTTGGATTATCTGTCATGGTTTATCCTCATTCCTGGCCTTCACTTGGGACTACAACTGAACAAACTATAATAGTTGTTTGGACAAGTGGTGAGATTGTTCGTTTAGCTGTACCTTCTAATAGTTTAACTAACCCTCAAAATTTAAAACAAAGCCTCGATAAATCTCTTAATGAAGGAAGTGAGGCACTTTCGGAAAAAATGCGTGGTTGCCAAATTGAGTATACCAATATATTAAAGGAAACACGAAGCAAGGCTAAGGAAGAGTACAAAAAATTAAAAGAACTTGTACAGAGCAGTAAAGAGGTATCTACAAACGTAACAACCGAAAAACATGTAATTATTCCTGAAGGCGAAATTCCTAAACTGAGAAGCGAAACAGTGATTTATAACGATATGGTTAAAGCAGAAATTGACAAATTGCCTATAGAAACTAGTAAAATTATTGAACTGACTCGTGAAAGTGGCTTTGAACCGTGGATTACAGTATATCGAAAACCAAAATTTGCATGTGCCTTTGAGTTCCACTCACATAAAAATAGGTTTTCATTATTTATCGACAAGAAGTATATAGAACAAATCGAAATAAGCGAGCAACTTGCGTATATTCTTGGTTTTGATTCACAAGTATTAAAGGAATCCTGTGTTGCCAAGTTTATGCCAGATATGAGAGGAGGGGTTTCTTGTTTTCACGTTTATGCACCAGGTCTAATTGAACCAATGATTATTGGGGATATTACCGCTCCAGTTCTCCGTATTGTAACCATTCGGGGAAAACAAGACGAAATAATTGAGGAACAATTTCTTTCTATTCAATATCATAAATTGCTTGTTAAAGAAATTTCCGAAATTTTAATTGAAATTCGCACGACTAGCGGGTCCTTGATGCCTTTTCAGTATGGAACATGTACATTAACATTACACTTTAAAAAATCTACATACTTTTAATAATGAATACTATTCAGATTAATAAGATATTAAACAGAAATTCTGTTACCAAAAAATATTATATCGGTTGTTATGCCTCTAACTGTATCCCTTATAAGTCAACCTATTCCCCTTTTTGTGCCGTAATTAACATAGATCCTAATAATTCACCTGGGACACATTGGATAGCAATATTTTGTGATTCCATTAAAACTATTGAATACTATGATTCGTTGGGAATATGGCCACCGATGAGCTCCCATATTCGAGATTATTTAGAAAAATTTCAAAGAGTTCGATTTAATTCCATTAAACTTCAGGGTATGTTTACGCGCTCGTGTGGCCACCATGCAATATTTTATCTCTATATGCGCTGTTCCGGTTTTCAGATGAATGAAATAATTTCATTTCTTAAAAATATAAATGCTGATAAGTTTGTAAAAGAATTTATTGCATCAAAGATATTTAATATACATAGTTAGATTAAAAAAATTTATTTTCAACTTGAAATGCATATCGACTTCGATCCCTCACATATTAACTGGTCAGCATTGACCGAGCAGCCTAATCAATGGGGTGGGTATAACGTGTTACGCGGTGTTCCTTACCAGAGAGGAAGTGGATTAGGTTCAGTATTTAGAAGTTTTCTCCGCTATCTCATACCTATTGGCAAAGAAATTGGTAGTGCCATAGGTAAACAAGGACTAGAATCGGGCAATAAAGTTTTAAGTAATGTTCTGGAAGGAAAGAATCTCAAAGAATCTCTAATTAATGAAGGCAAATCAGGGTTAAAAAATTTATTACAGAAAGCAGCAGATAACGTTGATAAACAAACTGGCAAAGGCTTTGATTTTAAACGTTATAAGAGTATGAAAAGCATCCATCCCTTGGTCAAATGAATGATGAAAAAAATGATATAAAGCTTAAGACTATAAATAAGCGGGCATATTCCAGTATTGGCCCTCCTAATTTTATTCCTAATCTTGCTAGGAAACCTTCGAAAACATCTCGTAGAAAAATTCCCGCTAACAAACGTTTACGAGTAGATACTTTAGGCACATACTAACATGAGTTGTCCTAAACAAATTAATGAAAATAGTCCTTTGGCCTTAAATAGTGCACTGAATATTTTTTCCGTTCCTCCAACTAATGTTTCTGTTATCCGTTCGTTTTTTCGAGAGATTCTACCCCTTAGCACAATAACGCAAGATTCGCCTTATTTGTTTCGTTTGTTCAGTGATAATCTCTGGACAGATCTTTCCAGAACTTATCTTTATCTTGAACTTTCTATTGAAAAGCTTGGTGACACAGGTAAATGGGAAGATATTGATTCGACTAAAGATACAAATATTGGAACCATTCAAGGTATCGGACAAACATTCGTTCAACAATTAAAAGTTAATGTTGGTAATACTGAAGTTTACGATAGTGGTACTCTTTATCCATATAAAGCATATATAACCAATGAATTATCATTTCCTGACAATGTCAAGTCTAATTTTCTTGCATCAGTTGGGTACTATAAAAGCGAAAAGCATGATGATGCTTTTGATTCAGGATTTATAAACCGATGTTCACTATTTGCCGGGGGTAAAAGATCTCAGTTTCTTTCAAGGTTAGATTTTGATTTGGGAAACCAGGAATTATTTTTACTCAATAACTTAGATATAAACTTTAGTATCTATAGAAGTAAAAATTCATTTGTTTTGCATAAACTTAAAGCTGATGATAAAAATGAGTATAGACTTTATGTACATGACGTCAAACTTTTTTCTAAAATGATTGAAGTCCAGCCATCCCTTAATATGAACATTTACAAAACGCTTGAATCAAAGCCTGCTACATATGCCCTAAGAATAACTGAAATGAAATCGACCTTTTTAACCGCGGGCCGCACAGAAATTGAATATAACGCTTTTAGCGCTACAATACCGAGAAGAGTCACAGTTGCTTTGGTATCAAACAAGGCATTTAATGGAGACATGGCACTTTCACCATTTAACTTTAAACCATTTGATTTGAGAGAAATCTCAGTACATACCCGCTTACGTAGAGAAGCTAACAGAAACGTTTATTGCACAAAGAAATACAAAGCAGGCGAAGGTTGGGGTAGGAAGAAGAACTAAAACTGAGACCGAGAACTAACTATTGGCTGGGCTTTTATACTAACACTTTAAGGGCTGACGCCCATACACAACACCTCCCCCCTTAAAAAAAGGTTCGGCTTCACTTAAAGCCGAAGCTTTACAATATACCAACACTTTCCAGCCAAACAACAAACAAAAAATACATACAATAATTTTGGGGGAATAAGGACAATGGGAACAAAAAATACATACAACATTACAAAAAAAATAAATAACAACAATATTATCACAAAATTTTATATATGTGGCTCATCTATGTCTCCATATTATTATCGTCTTCAACATCTTTCATATTTGGATTGTTCCCGCTTTTGTCCTTCATCTTTGACTTGATCCTCTTGGAGTTGTCCACACTGCTATCACTCGATGAAGTTACACTGCTTTCACTGGACACTTTTTCTTCACTAATATTCATATTCCGAATATCTTCACTCAACAATTTCTTTTTATTGTTCCACTCATCTCGACGGATCTCTTTAAATGTCCGGGTCACAATACTCTTCAACTCTGACACTTTGATTTTCCATGCATTTTCCGTCTTTCTCACTACTTCTCCATGAAGCCACTCGATTTTACCACTTCTTTTATTGGTATTCTTCACTTTCACTTTTGTGCCGTTCGGAAAAGCATTTTTTTGTATCTTGAATGGTGCCTTCTTTTTATTCCACTTTTGGTACTTGGGCTTTTGGTTCCGACTTGACACTTCTTTCAATCCAGGCAACCCTAAGATACACACTTCACTATTCACTAGATGAAACTCCATAAAGACGTCTTTGTCTTTCACTCTCACTTTGCTTCTGAATTTTCCTTCAATTTCAACTTTGTTGTCACCCAGCCCAATACCACTGTAATTCACTTTTTCAATTGTTGGCTGTCCAATACTTTTCCACACTTCACTGGTGACAACATTGATCTGCGATGCAGTGTCTACAATCATTTCTACACTAAGTTCTCCAAACTTCACTTTTTGCTTTATCCACTCTTCTTTTTCCACACTTTGCATTGGATCGAAGATGTCCAGAATTGGACAATATGGAGAACCTGAATGATTATTATCATTACTCCACTGCCTTTTTGGCTGATACTGATTATTTTTCAAGAACTTACAATGCATACACCAGTGACCAAAACGTCCACAATGACTACACTTTTTCTCAATAACATTTTGCTGATACTTGACGTTTGGTTTGGACCACTGTTTTTTGCACTCACTTCCAATTTCACTTTTACTCTTTTCACAACATTTTACTTTTTCCACTGTGTTGACTGTCGGCACTTCTTTTTTTACTTCACTAATTTTCTCCTTGACAATATACATGGCTTCACTTTTATTTGCCAAATATGCCCGACACTCTTCAATAATTTCTTTCAAGGTTACTGCCTGTCCTCTTTCACTTTTACTTTCAACACTTTTCATTGCGACTTGTCGAACTGAGGTAGCATCACTAGGCAAACCTGAAATAAAAATAAGAATTTTCAATTCTTCAATCGACAAGGCCATTTCCGCACGCTCACATTGAGCATTCACTACATTCCCAAACTCAACAATATCTTGAAGGTCACTACACTTAACATTTAAGGCCTCGAACCTTTTTAACAATTTGGACCTATGGTCGCTAAACTCTTTCACTAACTCACTACACAGTTCGTCAAACTTCATCTCACTCAACTTGGTTGGCAGCATCTTCCTTTCAATTTGGGCATACTCTTCTGGCCCCAATTTACTCAACAACAATCTCACTTTAGAGGATTCTAGCAGGGTTTTACCCTCCACCTCAAAATAGGACCGATGCCTGCCCAACCATGACTCAAAGGTCATACCACTCGTCAAATCAAAAACGAACTCACCAATCATCCCAACTAATTTGCTGTACAATTCGGTGTCGTTCCACTCACTCGGCTTCAAGAGCCTCACTAACATTTTCTCAAAGTGCTCTTGCTGAGCCTTCAACAATTTCTCCACTGTTTTTGCATCCATTTTGCACTCACTAAAAAATAAACTTTTTATCACTACACTTTACACTACAATTTCACTAACCTTTTTGGTTTTACTACACTACAATTGTCCACACAGATTTTTCTTTTTCTGAACTGCACACAGCTTACGTTGACGAGCACTCACTGAAGTTGTCGAGACCAGGTTCTTTTTGAACACGACCGCGCCAAATCTGTTACGACCCCGCTTACGTAGAGAAGCTAACAGAAACGTTTATTGCACAAAGAAATACAAAGCAGGCGAAGGTTGGGGTAGGAAGAAGAACTAAAACTGAGACCGAGAACTAACTATTGGCTGGGCTTTTATACTAAACACTTTAAGGGCTGACGCCCATACACAACAATACCGGTGGGCATATTTATCCCATGGTTGCTTATAAACTAAAATTTGAAAAAGATATTTTTGTTCGAGCTTTCGTTGACATGTACGAAGCATTGGGGATGGCTAACTCTGATCGGTCAATCGATATTCCAATGTCCCGATTCAAAAATGGCTGGACATTTTTTGTAATACCTTTGACTTCAACACTTGACGACTCTTGTGGATTTGAGTTGCTTAGAAGTGGTACTACAAGTATTCGTTTAGAATTTAACTCTCCCATTCCTTCTGGTGGAGTTGAAATGATTATCTTAGGAGAATTTGATCAAATGTTAATGATAGATTATAATCGTCTTATCGTTTCCGATTCCAATCTTGGTTAGATAATTTGTATAAATAATTGGTTATTAAAATCTTTCCGACATTTAATATGCAAAATTACTCTAATATTTCTGATAATTTATCTTTCGCTTTAAATGTTGATGACAATTTTAAGGTGTCTAATAAGTTTATAGCTTATGATATTCTTTTATTTTTATTGATTTATTCATTATTAATACCTCTGATTATTCTATGTTGGGTTCTAATTCTTAGATTTTTGCGCAATAGAGGTTTGATTACTTCAACTCAAGAAAATGCTATTGCTAGCAATATTAAAGATATTCCTCTAGTAAGTCTGCCAAGATCAATTACTCATTATAATTTACCCATTGGATCTGAATGCCCTGTGAATTAATATTTTTAGAAACCCTTGACCATGAAATTTTTAAATCGATATTTTGAACTTTAACATTTTTAAGTCCGATTGCGACGAAATCCGGCACTGAACCGTGCGCGATGAAACACGCAAGTTGAAGCGTCCCGGTATCAAAAAAAAAGAATAGGGTTTAAGTTAAAATAATAATTCAATTAAATTAAAGTTCCCTGTGGCGGAGTCGTTAGTGTCTCCGCCTTTAGGCTAGGAGTCACCGGATCGACTCCGCCACTGGGAAATTAATTATTTTTAAAAATGGCTTTTTGACATGTGGTGTTTTGTCTTGTACCATTTTGTCGTGTGGAATTTTAGACAGTGACAAAAGGTTTGGGATGAGTCATCACACTTCTATTTTCCCCGCACGTTCCTTTAGGGGCGGGGCAAAATCAATCAATAAATTAATAATGATCCTAATGTAGTCATGTCCGACGTTGTTTCGCAGCTTATGGACCGGGTATTGGCGGGGCGCCCAGAGCCGTTGCTTGTAGGCCTTCAAGTGCATCCACCAAACTTCCACCATCCATTTACGCTCCCTCTACGCCCATTGGCTCAGAACAATCCATCAGCGCTAGCAGCAGCAATCGAACGGTTGAATGAGATCTCCCAAGCCGGGATTGATCTTCTTAGCGGAACAACAACAACAAAAGTGGTTGCTGTTTGGCCATTGGGAGCTCAGCGGACAGCTAATCCATCTGACCATAGCGGTGAGTAACAGTTTTAATTTACATTTATTTTGTAACATATTCCTGTTACTCAAGGTGGATGTGACAACGACCAAGAACATGCCGTCACCGCAATATGTAGGTCGATCTTCCGCGTTATCAACCCAAACGATCGGCTATGTCTCGCACGTGCAGTATTTGTTGGGATAACTAAAATTTGGATGATGGAAAGAGGGGAAGGAGCAGAACAATTCAAGGCCTTTTGCAAACAACCGCAAGAACAACACACAGGACCTGCACATCAAATGCTAAGAAAGGCAGGTATTCCACTCGATCTACAGGAATACTCGCTGGATCACGTGGAAACTCTGCAGCAATCGTTGAATCATCATCTGGGTGGCGTGGGATATGTTCGTCTAGTAGTATTTAAAAAGGAACAGCAGTATCGACTTGTCTACAAAGGAGAAGGAAAAGCTGCTCGTTTTAACATTTGCCTTCTCTTGCAAAACAACCACTACCACTATACTGCCAAATGAGAAGAATTTGCGACCGTTGCAACCACATAATTTATGCCGATCAAGAACAGAAACACCAAAGAGAATGCCAGCCAGGCGGACAATGCCAGCAACAACAGCAACAAGTTACAAGCACAACTCAACATGCGTTATGTAAGCAAACAAAATGGCCCCATGATCAAGAACAACCGTGTTACATCCAGCCAATCAAGGATGTAGGCGATGAAGAAGATAATGGGAAGCGAACTCCATTACGCCTGTGCTTTTTCGACGCCGAAACAAGTCAAGATGAGCCGATGCATATTAGCAACAACATCCAGGGATTCAAACATGTGCCTTTACTAATAATTGCGGAGGTAATCTCTCTCAATAAAAAATATCTTACGTTTTTCAGGTCATCTGCGAGAAGTGCATAATTGCTGGTATTGGAGTTGAAAATATTGGACAACGAGCGGAAGGCTGCTTTTGTGGAAAGCCGTGTAATGATCAATGGCGTCGATGGTGCTCGCCTCCTTTCAAGAATTCGAATGGAGACAACACACCAGCACCTGCCAACATTTTCTATAATCCTCGTCGTATGTACTTCCATTCTTTCGACAACAACCAGCAAAGCCCCGTGGACCAGTTTCTCGATTATTTGCAGCAGCATGGTCCAAAAAATGTTCTCACAGTCTGCATCGCCCATAACGGTGGTAAGTATGATTTTCATCTTTTGCTGGAGGCTCTTCACCATCGCAGCATACCTCCAAAACGACTATGCACTACTGGGCTTAAAATCTATTCAATGCGTTTGGGTGGTAGTCATCAAAGGAAGGTCCTTTTCAAGGACTCGCTCAACTACTTCTTCTGTGAACTTGACGCCCTCACCAAAGTATTTTCACTGCCAGAGGATGTGGCTACGACCAAGCCATACTTTCCTTATCTCTACGTGAAACGACAACATCTACACGAGAGAATAAGAGGTGTCCCTCCATTGGAATACTACCAGCCGGACTACAAGAAGGCCGAGAAGAGAGCAAAGCTACTGGAATGGCATCAACAACAAATGAACAACCCAACTAGTCACTTCCAGCTCCGTGAACAACTAATCGCCTATTGTGTAAACGACGTGGCCATTCTTCGTGAGAGTGTGCTCCGGTTTAGACATCTAATCGGAGAACACACTCAGAAGCTTAACCCGTTCGTCTCTGCTTCAACAGCGGCAGGACTAGCTCTAACAACATTACGTCGATGTTTCCTACCTGAGAACTGGCTTGTTCATTCACTAGAAGGCGGATACTTGCGTGGGAGGAGAGCATCAGCCGAGTCGCAGCGTTACATCAAGCTGTTTGAGAAGGAAAACCCAGAGGCAGCAGGGAAAGTCCAGTGTGCACAGTGGGCAATTGGTGAGGCTCATGTGGAGGATAGCGGTTATCGCCTTGATGGACTTTGGTACAGGTCACCACCGCTTAGGCCATTAGCCATTGAATATATGGGATGCTATTACCATGGTAATTTTATTATTCTTTTGCTACTCACCTACTATCAAATTTAGGCTGTCCAATTTGCTTCCCTGTTCGTAGTCAACGCCTAGCCGCTGGAAAAACTGCTGAAGAGCTGTATGAAAGGACACAACAACGTCTATGGGAGCTAGAATATCAGCACGGCTACGCTCTTCATGTAGTCTGGGGCCATGAGATGAAGGAAAGGTTGAATGGAAATCGCGAGCTGAAGCGGCAATGGTGGGAGATTGAATATGTGAAGCCGATGGATACGAGGGAAGACTGCTTGAGAGGTGGCAGAACTGAGCCTTTCAAGCTCCATCACGTCTGTGGGAATGACGAGGAAATTCTCTACATTGACATTGTAATTTTTCTTTAACCATACAATTTTATTTTATCATTATATGTGAGTCTCTACCCATACGTGATGAAGGCCCGCGAGTTTCCGATTGGCCATCCAACAGTTCTGACAAGAGAAACACTAGTGAACACATTGCCTTGGACTCGGCCTAGCAGCAATGCTTACAAAGGGCTTTTGCTGGTTAGAGTGCTTCCGCCAACATCTATACGAGGACTTCCACCTTTACTCGGCTATCGCACGCATGACGGACGTTTAACGTTCCCTCTATGTGCTGCGTGTGCTGATGATAGGCAGCAACATCAATGCCATCATTCTGAAAAGCAACGTTCATGGGTGACTGGTTATACCCATGTGGAATTGAACAAAGCATTGGAGCTGGGGTACAAAGTAGTGGACGTCCATGAGGTTATTTACAAATTTTTTCCAATTAATGAAAAAATAGGTTTGGCACTATGAACGCTGGGACTCAGATTTGTTCAAAGGATACGTCAACACTTTTGTGGGGCTTAAGCAACAAGCAAGCGGCTGGCCGCAAGGATGTGAGACAATGGAGCAAAAACAATGCTATTTGGATGAATTTGAACAAGTGGAAGGCATTCGCCTGGAGGGTAAATCAGGACTGAAGAATTTGTTAGAAAAAGCAGCCAATAATATTGAGAAGCAAAAAGGAAATGGTTTTGAATTCAAAAGACAAAAGGAAAGACGCCCCAAAACAATTGGACAGATGAATAGCGAAAATATAAATAAGACTTGTTATTCCAAGATTGGCCCACCAAATTTTATTCCTACTTTTACAAAAAGGAAAATATCTCGTCCAAAGAAACGTTTACGCATAGACGCATTAGGACCATATTAAAATGAGTTGTTCCAAGAAGATTAATGAGAACAGCCCTCTAGCTCTTAACAGTGCTTTAAGCATTTTTTTCGTTCCTCCCACAAATGTTTCTGTTATTCGTTCCTTCTTTCGTGAAATTCTTCCACTTAGTACAATAACACAAGACTCCCCATATTTATTTCGCTTGTTTAGCGATAATCTCTGGACAGACTTGAGTCGTACATATCTTCATCTTGAGCTTTCTATTGAAAAACAGGAAGCAGGAGGAAAATGGACACATATTTTGGCAACGGATACTGGTATTGCGTCAATCCAAGGAATTGGGCAAACATTTGTTCAACAACTTAAAGTTACAGTAGGTAATACAGAGGTTTATGATAGCGGAACACTTTATCCTTATAAATCTTATTTAACAAATGAACTCTCATTTCCTGAGAATGTAAAAACAAATTTTCTTTCTTCCATTGGCTATCGGTTGAGCACTAAACATGATGATATTACTGATCATGGTTTTCTAGAACGTTGCTCGATTTTTAAAGAAGGAAAGCGGGCCCAGTTCCTTTCTCGCTTAGATTTTGATTTGGGAAATCAGGAATTATTTTTACTCAACAATCTCGATATTCACTTTAGCATCTATCGCTCCAAAATGCTTTTGCTTTACAAAAGTTAACTCCTGCTGACGAAAATCAGTATAGAATTTTTGTCCACGATGTTAAATTGCTAGCAAAAATGATTGAGGTCCAACCCTCCCTTAACATGAGCATTTACAAAACTCTTGAATCAAAACCGGCTACTTATGCAATGAGAAGAACTGAGCTAAAATCAACGTTCCTAAGTCCCGGGAAAACCGAGATTGAATACAATGCATTTAGTTCAACCATTCCTAGAAGAATTACAGTTGCACTTGTTGCAAATGGAGCATTTAACGGGGACATTAGTCTTTCACCATTTAATTTTAAACCTTTCAATTTGAGAGATATTTCAGTTCATACTGGCGGCCATATCTATCCAATGGTTTCCTATAAGCTTAAATTTGACGATGATATTTTCGTAAGGGCATATGTTGACATGTATGAAGCATTGGGGA
This sequence comes from Meloidogyne enterolobii, assembly GCA_963681835.1. NCBI lineage: Eukaryota > Metazoa > Nematoda > Chromadorea > Rhabditida > Meloidogynidae > Meloidogyne > Meloidogyne enterolobii. Next base: position 921,334 of record CAVMJV010000025.1, on the reverse strand, counting down.
TGGCCAATTCTGATAGATCCTTTGACATTTCAATGGCCCAATTTAAATCGGGCTGGAGTTTCTTTGTTATTCCCCTAACATCTACTTTAGATGATTCTTGTGGTTTTGAGCTGCTACGTAGTGGAACAACTAGTGTTCGTCTAGAATTTAATTCTCCAATTCCAGCAGGGGGTGTTGAAATGATAATTATGGGCGAGTTTGATCAATTGCTAATGATTGATTATAACAGACTGTTACGACCCCGGTTACGTAGAGGAAGCTAACAGAAACGTTTATTGCACAAAGAAATACAAAGCAGGCGAAGGTTGGGGTAGGAAGAAGAACTAAAACTGAGACCGAGAACTAACTATTGGCTGGGCTTTTATACTAAACACTTTAAGGGCTGACGCCCATACACAACACCTCCCCCCTTAAAAAAAGGTTCGGCTTCACTTAAAGCCGAAGCTTTACAATATACTAACACTTTCCAGCCAAACAACAAACAAAAAATACATACAATAATTTTGGGGGAATAAGGACAATGGGAACAAAAAATACATACAACATTACAAAAAAAAATAAATAACAACAATATTATCACAAAATTTTATATATGTGGCTCATCTATGTCTCCATATTATTATCGTCTTCAACATCTTTCATATTTGGATTGTTCCCGCTTTTGTCCTTCATCTTTGACTTGATCCTCTTGGAGTTGTCCACACTGCTATCACTCGATGAAGTTACACTGCTTTCACTGGACACTTTTTCTTCACTAATATTCATATTCCGAATATCTTCACTCAACAATTTCTTTTTATTGTTCCACTCATCTCGACGGATCTCTTTAAATGTCCGGGTCACAATACTCTTCAACTCTGACACTTTGATTTTCCATGCATTTTCCGTCTTTCTCACTACTTCTCCATGAAGCCACTCGATTTTACCACTTCTTTTATTGGTATTCTTCACTTTCACTTTTGTGCCGTTCGGAAAAGCATTTTTTTGTATCTTGAATGGTGCCTTCTTTTTATTCCACTTTTGGTACTTGGGCTTTTGGTTCCGACTTGACACTTCTTTCAATCCAGGCAACCCTAAGATACACACTTCACTATTCACTAGATGAAACTCCATAAAGACGTCTTTGTCTTTCACTCTCACTTTGCTTCTGAATTTTCCTTCAATTTCAACTTTGTTGTCACCCAGCCCAATACCACTGTAATTCACTTTTTCAATTGTTGGCTGTCCAATACTTTTCCACACTTCACTGGTGACAACATTGATCTGCGATGCAGTGTCTACAATCATTTCTACACTAAGTTCTCCAAACTTCACTTTTTGCTTTATCCACTCTTCTTTTTCCACACTTTGCATTGGATCGAAGATGTCCAGAATTGGACAATATGGAGAACCTGAATGATTATTATCATTACTCCACTGCCTTTTTGGCTGATACTGATTATTTTTCAAGAACTTACAATGCATACACCAGTGACCAAAACGTCCACAATGACTACACTTTTTCTCAATAACATTTTGCTGATACTTGACGTTTGGTTTGGACCACTGTTTTTTGCACTCACTTCCAATTTCACTTTTACTCTTTTCACAACATTTTACTTTTTCCACTGTGTTGACTGTCGGCACTTCTTTTTTTACTTCACTAATTTTCTCCTTGACAATATACATGGCTTCACTTTTATTTGCCAAATATGCCCGACACTCTTCAATAATTTCTTTCAAGGTTACTGCCTGTCCTCTTTCACTTTTACTTTCAACACTTTTCATTGCGACTTGTCGAACTGAGGTAGCATCACTAGGCAAACCTGAAATAAAAATAAGAATTTTCAATTCTTCAATCGACAAGGCCATTTCCGCACGCTCACATTGAGCATTCACTACATTCCCAAACTCAACAATATCTTGAAGGTCACTACACTTAACATTTAAGGCCTCGAACCTTTTTAACAATTTGGACCTATGGTCGCTAAACTCTTTCACTAACTCACTACACAGTTCGTCAAACTTCATCTCACTCAACTTGGTTGGCAGCATCTTCCTTTCAATTTGGGCATACTCTTCTGGCCCCAATTTACTCAACAACAATCTCACTTTAGAGGATTCTAGCAGGGTTTTACCCTCCACCTCAAAATAGGACCGATGCCTGCCCAACCATGACTCAAAGGTCATACCACTCGTCAAATCAAAAACGAACTCACCAATCATCCCAACTAATTTGCTGTACAATTCGGTGTCGTTCCACTCACTCGGCTTCAAGAGCCTCACTAACATTTTCTCAAAGTGCTCTTGCTGAGCCTTCAACAATTTCTCCACTGTTTTTGCATCCATTTTGCACTCACTAAAAAATAAACTTTTTATCACTACACTTTACACTACAATTTCACTAACCTTTTTGGTTTTACTACACTACAATTGTCCACACAGATTTTTCTTTTTCTGAACTGCACACAGCTTACGTTGACGAGCACTCACTGAAGTTGTCGAGACCAGGTTCTTTTACAGGAGACCGCGCCAAATCTGTTACGACCCCGGTTACGTAGAGGAAGCTAACAGAAACGTTTATTGCACAAAGAAATACAAAGCAGGCGAAGGTTGGGGTAGGAAGAAGAACTAAAACTGAGACCGAGAACTAACTATTGGCTGGGCTTTTATACTAAACACTTTAAGGGCTGACGCCCATACACAACACAGACATATTGTTTCTGACTCAACACTAGGTTAATACATAACAGTTGTCCAACTTTTTTAATAACAATGAATAATACAAACGACGTTCCTTACGATTTTTTATCTCTTGATAGAGAATATTTGGAGGGAAAACAGGGCCAAACAATAAGTACGGGATTTTCCATTATTCTAGTACTATATTCACTTTTATTGCCCATCCTAATCCTTTGTTGGGTTTCAACAATAAGATATTTGCGTAACCGCGGCTATTTAACTAATAGTGAGGCTGCGGATATTGTTCAAAATTTTCCCCTTGTTTCTACACGGGCCCAAAAATAATAATCAAAGATAAATGATGGTAACTGTAGTAGCCTGCCCATATGGTTTTTAGGGTAGTTGGCCAAATGTGGTTTTAGGGTAGTTGGCCAAGTGTGGTTTTTAGGGTATTTGGCCAAATGTGGTTTTTAGGGTAGTTGGCCCAATGGGGTTTTTGTAGGTAGTTGGCCATATTTTGTTTTTAGGGTAGCTGGCCAACTGTGGTTTTATAGGTTAAGCGACCAAATGTGTTGCTCGATGAGAGAGAGTGTACTTTCCCAAGAGAGTACACTCACTCTCTTTCCCCGCAGCTGGGTGGCTGTAGTTTGTGACAGCCATCCAGTTGCCACACTATTTCTCTTTTCTCTAACCCAGACGGCTGGGTTAGAGAACATTCTCCCGCACTGACTCAAACCTTTTGAGTCAGTGCTGTCTCTCTCATTATAACCTTCTCTCTCCTTTATTTCTTTTTCTATTTTCTCCTAGTGAGCATTTACCGGGGAATTAGATCAATAATAAATTTTCCCACTGGGAGGAGCGGGGTTAGAGAACATGCACTGACTCAACCGGGTTGAGTCAGTGCTGTCTCTCTTACTTTTATCATATAACTCTTTATTTTCTCTTTCTATTTTTACCTAGTGGGTATTTGGGGGGGGGGGCGATTCAATCAATACTAATTTTTCCCGTTGAAGCTGGTTGAAGAGAGGAGGAAACCAGCCGACATATATTTAATTTTAATTCAAAGCTATTAACACTCGCGAGCGGGCGAATGGATAAGGCGTCCGACTACAGGCTGAAGGTTGGTGGTTCGAGTCCGCTGGTGGAAAATTAATTTTAAAAAATAATTTTAATAGGTTTTAGATTGGCTGGGAAAAACTTGGAAAAATTTCAGCGCAAAACCCTTCAAAAGGTTTTGGTTTGGCTGGGAAAAATTTTACCGCAAAAACCCTTCAAAAGGTTTTGGCTGGTTGCACGTGCAAGTCACGTGCAAACAGCGGTGGAAAGGCTTTGAACAAAAGCCAATACCTTTTTGAAGAAGAAGAGAGAATCAATCGATAATCCAAGTGGGGTTATATAGTAGTTTTATCAATTATTTTTAACTCTTGTAAACTCTCGTTTAGTAAAGAAGTTTCATAATATTTATTCTTCTTCTTAATAAATTCAGTAAATCTTAGCACCTTTTATAAATAATTATTTAACTGAAATGGCACGGGAATGAAAAGGGATGACAGAAATGGTGGTACTGATGTTCCCCGACCGAAAATCTTATTAATAAAAACATACCATTTTTTCAATCCAAGGCAGAAAATTTTGAATTATTTCATTATTAGTAATTTCAATCAAAATTTTCTTTTTTAATTGATCAGAAGGAATATATTTTGATTCATCACCTATTTCAACTTCAAACATATTTTTATCTAGATTTAAGTCAATTGAACGTAAATATCCTTCTATATTTTTATTAAAACTAGCATGTTGATTATTTTGTTTTTCAATTACTTTCATCACAAAACGAACCTTTATTTCAACATTTTTTAAATAAACAAATTCTCTTTTTTCTTTCCAATCATCTTTGATTTTTAAATCAACACATATTTTTCTTCCGACGCATTGGATATTCAATAAAATAAATAAATATATGAAAATTATATAATTAAATTTAATCATCTGAAATTTAAAAAATTAAAGCTGCTTTTTTGTTTTTTCATTAGAAAATGGCAACTTTAATAATATTTTTTAATTATTTTTAAAATAAAAGGAGTATCAACTTTGTTTAGCCGGCTTTTGCGGACCCGTACATTAGGAATGACACATACGTTCCGTCAGTATGGGACCCGAAATGAATTTCAAAAAATTATGTAAAAGGCCACTTTAGTTAAACGACCATTTCTACAAATTTTTTACATCTGATCTGGTTATGAAAAAATCAGGACCCAACGAAAAGGAAAAGGCCGGGAATCACAAAGGTCGGGAGATCAAGATCAGGATAGACTTAAAGGGCGGTCATTTCTGGATTTACTCATGAAGAAAATTTAAAATAGAAGTTTTATCAAACGTTATACGTATTATATGAGACTAAAACTTAAATATTTCCAATTTTTTTAAAGTTTAATTAAATTCTAAGTGTTTACAATAAATAAACAACGAGTATAGACAAATTTTACTGATTGACTTTATTAATCGTAGATTTTGTACTTATATTAAGCGGGAAAATAAATAAAATAGGACAAATTTTGAAATTTTTGTTGTTCAAAAATTTTAAAGTACGTATGATTAAATTCAAAAGAATCTGATCTTTGAATGTAATTGTACTTTTATGTACAATTTTATGTACGAATTTTTACCCTTGTCACGTGTAAATTTACTTAATGTTTGTGTTATTCTAAAAATTTTAAAGCATATAGCTATTTAATTCATAAATTATTGCAGGAGACGTTTGATTATGTAACTAATCATTCCGGTGAACATAAGAAAGATTAGTTGAAGTGGAAATAGTTACCCTATTTATCCAAATTATATTCAAATTAATTGAACTATTTAATAATCATTTTTATTCTTTATTTAGCGTCTAACATAGTGTATATGTCGGCGGAAAATTTCAATTTTAGGAAAATTTCAATTTTTCCGGAAAAATTCAATTTTTCCGACGATTTAGGAAAATTTCAGTTATTAAATTAATTTAATAGTCTGTCTAATACTATTTCGCTTGTTTTTCGTTTTTTGAGTATGTTTTTTGTTGTTTGTTTTTCTTTCGTTTTTGTTTTGTTTTTTGGTCTGTTTTAATTTACATATTTTTTTTAATATTTTACTCTATTTTACTTTTTTCTTTTGTTTTTGTTCTTGTTTTTTTAATTTTTGTCCTACAACTGAATTGGTAGGTCGTCATTTCAATGCTGAAAATCGGTAGGAGGAATAGGATCATGTTACTATTGTATAACCCAGCGACCGTTGACTCCCTCGAGACGCGTGCCGCAAAACCCCGCGCGAAGCGCGGGGTTTTCACAAGCGTCTCGTCGACTCCCCATAGGTTTATGTTGTCAAGTCAAAAAATTTATAAATAACCCATAAAAAACAAAAACAATCAAAAACAAACATAAAAAACACAAACAACACCAAAAAACATAAAACTAGCCCAGACTCAACTGACAACTTTATTAATAACTGAAATTTTCCTAAATCGTCGGAAAAATTGAATTTTTCCGGAAAATTTGAAATTTTCCGGAAAAATTGAATTTTCCTAAAATTGAAATTTACCGCCGACATATACATATTCTAAGTTTCTTAAATAGACAATTCTCTTTTCATTATTTTGAATATTCTCTTAATTAATTATTACAATTTAAATAGAGGTTTTATAAATATTATGTCGGAATTCCGATCCTCTCAAGGTTAAAGGGCAAAGAGGAATTGCCAAATACTATGCTCTATTTTAAAAATGTCAATACGGACGTGTTAAAAGTGCATATGCATCATATATGAAGCTGATGTTTGTACCTAACATAGGTGAGGAAATGTCGCAGCCAAAAGGGCGGAGATTTTGGTATACTCGTAATTTTTCACTCTCCATTTTACCAAACTCCTCCCCTTCAAAGCCTCGTTTATAAGTCAGTCAGGACTGCCAATGAATTCATATACTTCTTATATTTATTACCACTTTAAGTCGTTTTTTTATTTGTTTGCCGTTGAGTTTTGCTCAATTAAGGAATAATAAACATGTTTAAATTATAGTTAATATTATTCAGCCTACATAAAAAAGAAGCTAATTTTGTGACATTTAATTTTCATATTAAACCGAGAAGTACTCCTCTTCGTACAGTTTAAATTTAAGGGCCAAAAAACAGAGAAAGAGTTTAGCAAAAGTTTAGCCAATGGGTAGGATTTGAACTTGCGCCATCTCGTATAGTTATTACTAGGGTGGTCCAAAACATGCAAATGCATGTTTTGTATGCGGATATGCCTTGACGAGAGAAGCTCACAAATGATGTTTTTACATTGGTCCGAGCGCTTTAGAACCCGGTTCTTAATGCATATTTTTGCATATTTCGGACCTCACGTGCATATTTGCATATTTTGCATATTTTGGCAAATTTTGCATATTTTGGTCCATATTTCGTTGTTTTTTGTAAATTTTTGCCAAAAATTGGTCAAAATTTTCAAAATTTTTAAATTTTTTAGGCAAAAAATTTTTTGGAAATTTTTTTGGCTAAAATTTTTTTTCAAAAAATTTTTCGTAGATATTCTAAATTCATAAACCGACTGGGGCATCGTTATTCATTAAGATGTTTAATCCGCGTCTAAGCGTTCTAAATTCTCTATTTGAATCATCCTTACAATAGATATAATTAATCGTTCTTGCAATAATTCATCCTTGCGAATGTTAGATGTAATTTCCTGTTCTGGCGAGTTGAATATTGCATTCGTTTACCTATAATATCTATATCCCTTTAATGTCGATATACCAGCTATTGCTAATTTTAAAAATTTGGGGAAAATATGGGCATCCATTATAAAGGAATGCCCATATCCCCAAAATTTAAATATCAAAATTTCAAAATAAAAAAATTTAAGAAAGGTGTCTTCTTGGTTTTCCAAAATTTCTCAAAATTTTGCATACGGCGCTGAAAATCTAAGGTCGTATGCAGGAATTTAGAGAGATTATGGGAAATTAAGAGTGGATTTAGTGGTTAACAGAATTATCGAGAGGATTTGTGATGATTAAACGATTTGAGTAGATTATGTATATTTTTAGTATTAGGAGGATTTGAGTAGAGTTTAGTTTAATGTCTATGGTAGGGTTGGACAAAACCATTTAATTTTGAAAAAACCGTATACTGTTTATCTGAGAACCGTATACGTTTCGTTTAATTTTTCAGCGCCGTTTATTATTTTTAAAATTTTTGAAAAACAATTCATAATTCAAAAAAATCAATAAATCGCTTCTGTTGCACATCTATAGGGTTGCCTGTTTTAGGAAAATCATTGGATATCTCGAACCGAGCCTATCCGGACCGAGACAAAAATTTTATGAGGGTTAGAAGTTATTAAGGATTAGCGGTGGGGTATAAGTGAATTTGTTGGATTTAATAGGTTTGATATCGGGTAATAAAAGGGGTTCTGAATTGATCAAGGGTGGTTTAAGTGATATCAGCAGAGGATAACCTTTTGATCGCTTGATATCACGCCCAAATAAGGATATCAGCGCACTTAAGGGATATCGGAAGAATAAGAGGGAAGTTGAGGAATTTATTAATCCTGATAAATTCATAGATATCATTTATCCCTTAAATATCTGGATGTCTGGAAGGATTATCTTGATGTCTGGAAGGATTAAGAAAGATTTGGAAGGAGAAGAGGGAAATGCAGTGTACAGGGGGAGCTAAGGATTTCGGAAGATCCTTAAGTCAAAAATCTTTCAACTTCAGCGCCGCAGGCGAAATTTTTCACAATTTTGGATAGCCAAGAAGCCAGAATTCTTCTTTTCCTGCGCCGCAGGCGAAAATTATGTGAATTTTGAAGACCAAGAAGCCAGATTTCAGCTAATCCACATCAATTAGCGCAGGCGAAAATTTTCTGATTTTGGTGTGTCAGAATGCAAAAATTCACGTTTTAAGCCACTAATTCTGGAAAAAATTAAACGAATTAAACGCCGTTTAGAGGGACCATATACCGTTTATGCCGTTTATCTGAGACCCGTATGCCGTTTCGTTTAATTTTACCAAAAAACCCGTTTACCGTTTACAGTTTAGCTAAACGGATTAAACGATATTTTCCTTTGGTGTTCAAGAGGAATATTGAGGGATTTGAGAATTTATTGTTGATTATGTGGGATTTGAGTGTTAATTGTTGATTAAGAAGGATATTAGAATTTGACGGTTACTCTCCTGTTATCCCTTCGAACCCTTAAATCTTTCTAAATTCACCAATAACCGCCATAATAATATCTTTATAACCATCTTAATATTACAAATCCACATCAATTAGCCGATATATTTTCATGCCATAGATGGACCGTAAGTGTCAGTCCTCATGTACGGGTCCGCTAAAGTCGGCTAACCAAAGTTGCTAGTCCTTTTATTTAAAAAATGATTAAAAATATTAAAATTCTCTTAAATTTTTTTAAAGATAAAACAAAAAAACAGCTTTAACTTTCAAAATTTCAAATGATTAAATTTAATTTTATAATTCTCATATATTTAATTATATTTTTGAAAATTCGGTGTTCAGGGAGAATTATTAGTGTGGAAGTGAAAATTAGTGATGATTGGAAAGAAAAAAGGGAATTTATTTATTTAAAGAATGTTGAAATAAAGGATCGTTTTGTGATGAAAGTGATTGAAAAGACTAATAACCGGTTTGATGCCTTTAATAAAAATATAGAAGGATATTTACGTTCGATTGACTTAAATTTAGATAAAAATATGTTTGAAGTTGAAATAAGTGATCGATCAAAATATATTCTATCTGATCAATTAAAAAAGAAAATTTTGATTGAAATTAGTAATAATGAAATAATTCAAAATTTTCTGCCTTGGTTTGAAAAAATGGTATAATTTCATTTTTAGAATTCTTATTCCATAAGTTACAACTAGCAGGCAAATTAAACATAACAGCATGGGAAAGGAAATTGGCCTCTCTTCTACTTTAATTTGTGTTAAATTTAAGGTTCTCCGAAATAATCATTTTATTGAAATTAATAAATGCTATGAAACTTCGATATTGTATAATACTGAAAACAATTTTAATTTAGTTGAAGAAGGTATAGAAAATTACAAGGACAAACTTTTATCAAGCTATTGGACGGAAATTAATTTAATCGTATATAAAATTGAATTGTTAGAAAAACAAAAAGTTGATTATCAGAAAGAAGATTTAAAAAATAAAATTATTTACATCGGCAGTGAAATAAGTATAGCGTTTTTCACTTTTTTTTGTTATATCCTAAAAATATACATATTATTCTTCATTATTATAGGAGGAATAATTGAAGGAAATAAACGAAACTGTTTCATTTGTAGATTTACAAATACCAAAAAATGGAATAGATACCTAAAAGAACATTATTTGTGCAAATCATGTCACGGGTATAAACTATATAATGGCAAAATGAGACCTGAAAGCAGTTTTTATCAAACTAACATGGTTTAAATTTATTTGCTTTTATGAAAGTATATGAGTAGTTTTAAATGTTTCGGGCATATTTATATTTCATTATATTGATTTTACTTATGTGTATGGATTGTAATATTTTCTCTATATTTACAAAACATTGCTTTTACCACTTGTGGTATATGGAATCTTAGACTAATTAAAACTGGATAGTTAGAAGAAACCCTGGATTTTTAACAGAGAACTAGTTTAAACTCCCATTTTTATAAATTTTTAGCGAATCACACAAGATCGAAAATGTCATACTTGCGCAGCAACAAAAACATCACAGTGGCATCGTCATTCAAAACCTAAACAATATATATGTAATGCCTGTTACCAAAAACAACTAAAAATAAAGAAAATAAATAAAAATGAAACAGAACCGCAATCGTATAAATAGTATTAAATTATTATGATTTTTTAACTTTAATTTTCTGAGTATTTGAACAAATTCTAAAACCATGTAAAATATAGCCTATGTAATTCAATGAAAAACAAAATTCTTTAATTGTTACCAAGACAAATATTAAAACATACATAAATTTATTTTAGACATTAATTGAGTAAAAGTTAAATTTAAAAAATAATGTCTTTATATATAAAAATTATTTGTTGTATTTTGCTGTTATTATTTAATTTATCATGTAAAATTTTTAAAACCTCACTTCACTAGAAAATTATGAAACGCAATTTTTTGTTTATCTAAGACAAATAAATGAAATGTGAAACAATAAACTCCTGGATCCACAGTGATCACTTATGGGGTGGTAACATTCAAAAATATCAAATACAATAGGACAAAATGTTAAGTAAAAAAATATAAATAAATCGACTCCACAGAAAAAAATATAAAATCAAGTTAAATGTATGAAAGTAAATGTATAAAATATATATAGGTATATTTATGTACAAAAAATATTTGTATTAACAAAATCTCTTTTAATTTAAAAAAATGTTTTTGTAAGAAAGTGAACAATTAGATTAGGATTTTATTGTTTATACGCTCTATAAATTTTTTACTCATAAATTATTATCTTCAGTAGTTAATATTTTGTCTAAAAATTTTTTAAATTGCGGTATAGTAATCTTCGATTTATTGAACAATGATTTAGTTTGACAATAAAAACTCTATCAACAGGATCTATTTCATTTTACAAAATGATTCAGTGTTTTCATAAAGATAATCAACTATTCTATTATTTTGTTTTACATTCATTATCAATACAAAACGATCCTTTATTTGAATATTTTTAAAAAAATAAATTCTCTTTTTTCTTTCCATTCTTCTTTTATTTTTAATCCAACCTCAACCTTTCTACCTTTAATTTGGTTAATCAACAGAACAACCAAATATGCGAAAAGAATAATAATAATTTTTTCATCTTAAATTTTAATAATAAATCTCCTGAACCAAACAAACAACAAATATTAGACACAAATCTTCGTTAACGTAGAAAGACAAATAATAAAAATTAATCTTGATTGAGTTGAATAATAATAATATAATTAAAAAACAGTTATCTTTGCTCAAGCCAATGGCGTGCAGATAGTGAGCCTTTGGATTAAAATCAATTATATCGGTAATGATTAAGGAATTTGTTTTTTAAATTTAATTAACGGATTTTCTGTTGGTTTAGTGAAATGAATTAAATGGATAATTTGTTCATGATCAGTTCATTTGTTTTTTTAAAAAGTTTTTTTAATATTGCTCTTTCTCTCCAAATGCCCTGCAAAACTTATAAAATGCAACTAACGCATTATGACCCAAAGACGAATTTTTTTGATTTAACTAAAAATCATCAAAAATCAATTAGCTAAAGACGAACAAGGATGTAAAAACTAAGGATCTTTTACATATAATATTATTGCTAAGAGTAGTTATTCAAAAATAATAAATCTTATATTAGATCCAATTTTTCCCTTACATCTCCCTTCAAACTCAATTTTAAATACGGAAAAGTCATCCTAAATAATACTGTTCAAATAAAATTTATTTATTGAGGATCGACATTAATAAATTTAAGGAATTAAGCAAACAAAATGATGAGTTGACCTTTTAAAACCTGGACAATATTTATCAAATATAAAAAGATTGAAAGTTTGAAAATAAAATTTGCAATGAAAAGGCATCGAATAAATGAAATAATTTATAAAGGAAAGGGTAATTTTTTAAAGTAAGCAAAAAAGTTTAGCAGAAAAAAATATAATTCAAATTTGATAACAATGTTTATATTATTTTAGTGTGTGGGTTATTTCACTTTCCCAAATTGTAGCCGCTTCAACTTCGATCTATAATAACAAAGTAAACTAAATTTTATTGCAAAATCAACCATCTGCTTTCGTATTTTTAGTTGATTTCTTTATTTTATGCTGTTTTTGGTAACAAGCAGCACATAAATAGTGTCCTGGTTTTGAATGACAGTACCAACGTGATGTATGAGTAACATCGCAAATAGAACAATTTCGATTTTGTGAGGTTATCTAAATATTTATTGAAAAAAGTATAAAACATAAAGTTTCTCTATCGACAGGAGGATTTATTAATTACTTTATTCATGCAGATTTACCGAAATATATTTATTGAAGTGGTATCAAATATCGGTTTAGTCAAAACGGAGTCTTGCAAGAAATCGTTTGCTAGAAATTGAGCAAGAAATTGCTTGTGTAACACCGTAAATAAAACATTTAAGATCGTCCTTAAATTACTTAATGAGAAGACTGATTTATGTGAAGTAGAATTCAATGCTAATTTTATTGGTTATTTTAATTGAAATAAATTTCCTAGTTAATATGCGTTTAACGCCTAAAGCTTTCTTTTTCTTCTCATAGTTTCTCCGTTTTCAAATATATTAAAAATGATCAATGGCAAATATTGTTAGGATTAAGTTATCGTATTATCTTAATAGAATGGTCCCTTCCAAGGGATGGCTTTTTAGAGTACTTGAACTAATCCAAAAATAATAATAGCAAACCTTTTCATTCTTAACAAACAGGCTTTTATGTCTATGCTTCCCATATTTTCGATTATAATTACCACAAGTATGACACAAATATTGTTCTTTGAGATATTTATCCCACCATGTTTTAATTTGTTTAGCACCACAATTGAAACAATCTCGCTTCTTCTTTTCAATTATTACTCCTATAAAATTAATATAAAGCTTTATTTGCTAGAGATGTTTAAGCTAGATTTAGCAACGGGGGTATCCTTATCTTTTCAAATAACAAAATTTTTATTTACTTATTTTATTGCCAATGTCAATAATTTTGCTTTTTAATTCATTCGGATGTTCAATTTTTTGCTTCTCTAACAATTCAATTTTATATCCAATTAAATTAATTTCCTTCCAATAGCTTGATAAAAGTTTGCCTTTGTAATTTTCCATATTTTCGTTTAACAATTCTTTTTTATTTATTTTTGTATTTTCTATACTTTCATCTAATATAGAAGCTTCATAGAAATTATCCTTCTCGGTAAAACAATTATATCGAAGTTCCTACATTTAAAGTATAAATTATCTAAGATTATTCATTTAGATGTATAGATTTTGATTATCTATTCTCGATTTAGATTATCGATGGGTAATCGTAATCCCCTGATATCACTACAAATCATGTGATATCCCTATTACATTTTCTAGATTAATTTTTTCGATAGAATAATAATTATAGCATAACAGCATGAGGACTTCTAATATTTTATTATTTACAAGTTAGATTCTATTAATAAAGCATAAAATACCCGGTTTTCAAATCCAGGTAAAAAATTTCTTATACTTTTATTATTGGCAATTTCAATCATGATTTTCATTTTCAATAAATGATTTGGATCATGTTTTGCAACATTTAATTCAATATTAATAAAAATATTTGTAGAATGATCCAAGTCAACCAAACGTGTAAATCCTTTCATATTGTAATTAGAGTCGAAATATCTATTGTTTTGCTTTTCGATTGTTTTCACAACAAAACGCACCTTCGGTTCAACCTTTTTTAAATAAATAAATTCTCTTTTTTCATACCAATCATCTTTGATTTTTAAAGAAACACGAATTGGTTTACCGAAGCATTGAATATTCAATAAATAAATTAAATGTAAGAGAATGATCAAATTAAATTTACTCATCTGAAATTACTATTTCATTTTATAGTCGGTTAAAATAATAAGTATTTGGAGAAAACTGGGAGACTCAAATAGTGGGAGGATTGATATGGAGGTGCGCCAAGCCATTTAGGCGTTGTGGTTTTGATTCTCGTTGATAAAATTTAGTGTATTAATATTGAATAATTTATATAATTTAAACAGGATATCGCTCAAATAAAACAAAATTTAAACATTAATTAAATCTTGAGACAATTTGTGTCTGCTTAAAGTAACTCTGAAGTATAACACTAAATTTTAAAGGAGAGAAATCATATAAAACTTTTTTAAATAAAATTTTATAAACATGTCAAAAGCATATAAATATTAGAATAATTTGAATAACCTTGTTTAAAATCTATGAAAATATAATAATAATTTAATTTTGTTGAGACTCTTTAAATAAATAGTCTCATTTTTCATTTCCATCATATGCTAGGTTAATAAGAGCTGTTCGAAATTTCGATTTTTGACATTGTCAATCAAGATTTCGACCCGATAATTTCGAAACAAGTCTTAGTTGATAAAAGGGGGTACAAATCTAACCAAACTACAAAATTTTATTTAGTAATTATTTTTACCAAAGTGCAAATTTATTTATCAGTCGGTGAGAAAATAAATAAAAAATAACATAAATACATTTCATAATTTACCGCCTTATTTTATTTCATTTATTTAGCTATTTAGGACATTTTTAAATTTGCACTTTTTGTCAATTGCCGCGGTTAATATAATTAGTCAATTAATATTTTTTATTTGTTTATATTTTTACCTACCATATGACTTTCAAGCTGTTTGGAAATATTTGGGTTGAAATTTTAATTGTCCATGCTTCAATCATAATTTTGAAAAAGCTCTGATGCACTCGCAGCAATTAAACTTTCAAAATTAGACACCATTAATTTATATGATCTCAAAAAATAAATAAACTATTCTAATTATTTAGTTAGATTTAAGAAAAGTTATCCTATATTATGTTTAAGCAAAATTTAACACAAAAAATTAACCCATTTTTACAACTATATAAAGCTTTATATAGCTGCTGTATATTGTTGAATATGATAATAGAGAGTGATAATGGTAAATAGGACAATAATTAGGGAATATAAATGGGAAGAGAACCTCAAAAGTTAATCATTTTATGTTTAACCTTTGGCAAAATATTATGGTAATATTAGAGATTAATTGAAATACAAATTCTGAGAAAGGTGAGGTAACAATATAATAAATAGACGGTAATTTTTTCATTTAAAGTTTGTTTATATTTATTTTTTTATTTATTTTTCAATGAATTGACTTTAAAATTGCACTTTTTGCCAATTGCCGCTTTTAATAAAATTAGTCAATTAAATTTTTATAGTTTGTTTACATTTGTATTTTCTAATGCCTTGTGAGTGTCTTAAAATTGTTGATTAAATATAGAAAATCGAAATTTCGAAACAGCTCCTTTGCCCTTAGAATTTTATTAAAAAGCCAAAATGATACACTATTTAATATAGGGTCTCATTATTAATTAAATTATTCTAATAATTACCGCGGATTTTAAACATGGGTTATTTAATTATTCCAATATTCATTTGTTTATGAAATTTTGAATCGAATTCTTTTTAAAAATTGTTTAGATTTCTGACTTTTGTTTCTGAATTTTAGTGTTTTAAAATTTGCACTTTTTGTCAAATGCCGCGGTTTATATAATTAGTCAATAAAATTTTTTATTTATTTAAATTTGCTTTTCGGTTCTGCTTTTAATAGCTGTTTTGAAATATCCAATTCGAAATCTTTGTTTATCAAATTGAAGTTCGAAATTTCGAACAAGCTCTAATGCTTTAGCTTTTAATTAAATAGTTCAAAATGTTCCCTACTTATTTACAGTGTAAACATATAAATAAAATATTTATTTAATTTTGTCCTTTATTTTAGAAGGCTATTTAGGATTTTTACCTGTAGAAAAGGGGATAAGATTTTTGATCTAACTTGGATAGTCAAAATCGGTTAAAATTATAGTTTTATCACTGCACTCGAAACTTTTGACCCCGAGCGTATGTCAGGGTACCTACTTTTAAAAGTGTTTAATGGTACTTGTGAGTTATCCCAACCCAAAGACCAATTTAACTTATTTCCATGTAATAAATTCAATGAAACTGCCAACTGTCACGCTATTTGAGACAACTTATGGTCTCCAAAAGCTCATCGTTTTGTGCCGACTTTATTAAACAAAATTTCAGATGATTAAATTTAATTTGATATTTCATTTATATTTAATTATTTTATTAAATTTACATTGCCTAGGAAAACGAATTCATGTTGACCTAAAAATCAAAGATGATTGGGAAGGAAAAAGAGAATTTATTTATTTAACAGATGTTGAACCGAAGGAGCGTTTTGTAGTGAAAACTATCGCAAAGCATAACAATAGATATTTCGACCCTAATAACAATATGGAGGGATTTACACGTTTGGTTGACTTGGATCTTGCTCGAAATATTTTTAATAATATTGAATTAATTGTTTCAAAACTTGATCCAAAAATTTTACTAAAGATGAAAATCGTGATTGAAATTGCCAACAATAAAAATATTAATAAAATTTTCAAAGGATTTGAAAAACGGGTAATATTTTACGTAATAAAATGTTAGCTAGGCGAAAATAAAATTTCGCTCTCAAAGATACAAAAACGGAGCGAAAAAATAAATTTCATTTTTACGAAACTATATCACTTTAATATCACTTTAAATTAAATGAAACCAAATTTTTTGCATCCACGATTTAGTAGGTATGAAAAATATCGGACATTTTTATTCTTTTAATTTTAAGAATAAAAATCTTCCCCCAAAAAATTATTAAAACTTTAAAACTTTGAGAATAAATATTAAAATTTTACGTCTTTTCGAATTTATTTTAAGTCGAAATTTATTAATTTCGACAATTGCAAATAAATTTTTTTATTTAAAATATAACAAAACCTTTAAAATTTCATTGATCATGTTCTTCTGATTTTATTTTTTCAGTAAAGTAGTAAAAAATGTTGAAATAAAATTAAATTCGTATTGGGACTCTAGATACGGGTGTCGATAGATATCGTAAAATAGGTGATGCGACTTTTGCGGCGCGTACACTTGCGGCTCAGACATTTGCGGCCCAGACACTTGCGGCTCGCCCCTATTTTGACACTTGCGGCCCCGACACTTGCGGCTAAGAAATTTTCGGCGCAGACATTTGCGGCTATCAACTTGAGGCCCAGACACTTGCGGCCCAGACTATTGCGGTTTTGACATTTGAGGCTCCCCCTATTGTGACACTTGCGGCCCGACATTTGCGGTTTTGACATTTGCGGCCCCGACATTTTCGGCCTTGATTAAAAAATTAAGTAAATTTTTTAATGTAAGAGTAATCTTAAGTAATTTTTTAAAGTAATTTTTTAAATTTTCCCCCTATTTTCCCCAAGCTAATTTTTAAAATATTTATTAAAAATCATTACGATTTTAATAATGTGTATTTTAAGGATCAATAAGGAGAATAAAAGGATTTAGAGAAGATAACGCGGAATTTATGTGAATTAAGAAAAATTAAAAGGATTGGTGGAGAGGGGGGGGGTGAGTAATTAAGATTAATCCCTCTAAGTCCCATGATATTCCATTTAATATCAACCTTACATCTCCCTAAAAATTCCTCAAATATACCTAGATTTTTTTAATAATGACATTTATCATTATCAAAAAATAATTTCGTCTCAATAATTTCGTTCAATAATAATAAAACAAATACCTACCCAGGGTAATTAATACATTGAGTTAAGGATTTGAGAGAGAAGGATTTGTGAACTTTCTTATTATGGATTTGAGAATTGGGATCAAAATCTATTGACCGATATTAATTGAACGATAAATTAGGATTCTTTATTTTAATTTACTTAATTTTTTAATCAAGGCCGAAAATGTCGGTTGCCGCAAATGTCAAAACCGCAAATGTCGGGCCGCAAGTGTCACAATAGGGGGGAGCCTCAAATGTCAAAACCGCAATAGTCTGGGCCGCAAGTGTCTGGGCCTCAAGTTGATAGCCGCAAATGTCTGCGCCGAAAATTTCTTAGCCGCAAGTGTCGGGGCCGCAAGTGTCAAAATAAGGGCGAGCCGCAAGTGTCTGGGCCGCAAATGTCTGAGCCGCAAGTGTACGCGCCGCAAAAGTCGGCTAATCGTAAAATATGGCCGTAGTAAGAACGGTCCGGGCTATATTAAATAGAAGCAAAAAAGTGGGAAAACTAGAAGGAAATATTCTAAATAATAGTTTCTTAAAATAAAGGCCAAAAAATTGAATACATATTTTAATTATTTGTTTACCATGTAAATAAATAGGGATGCTTTTTGAAATATTTAATTAAATGCTAAAAGCATTAGAGTTTTTCGAAATTTCGATTTGTATAAACTAAAATTTCGAACCTAATATTTCAAAAGAGCTATTAAAAGAAGAGCCGAAACACTAAAATTCATAAACAAAAGTAAGAAATCTAAACAATTTTTAAATAGAATTCGACTCAAAATTTCTGAACCAATGAATATTGAAATAATTAGAGTAACTCGTGTTTAAAATCCTGGGTATTTATTAGAATAATTTAATTAATAATGTTGAGACCCTATAATAAATAACGTTTCATTTTGGCATTTTAATCGAATTCTAAGGGCAAAGGAGCTGTTTTGAAATTTCGATTTTCTATATTTAATCAACGATTTTAAGACACTCACAAGGCATTAAAAGATACAAAAGTAAACAAACTACAAAAATTTAATTGACTAATTTTATTAAAAACGGCAATTGGCAAAAAGCGCAATTTTAAGGTCAATTCAGTGAAAAATAAATAAATAAAAATACATATAAAAAACATTTAAAAAATTTAAGGAATTCCCGTTTATTTATTATATTTATTGTTAGTCCCGGGCTCGTTATTCTATTTTACTAAGTCTTGGCCCTGAATTATTTCACATTATTATTTCTATTCATTACACATATTCTTTCCCAGTAACTACCTTGCTCTCTATCATCAACTTTCCATTTATTATTTTTTCCTATTTGTGTGTAATTCATTTCATTTACCGTCACTTATCTATTCCAGATACAATAGATACAATAGAATAAAATAGAATTCCGGGAACTTTTACGCACCCTGTATTTAAGTTGCCGTCACTTATCTTTTTCGAATTTAAATAATTCAAACGGGATATCGTTAAAATAAAACAAAATTTAAACATAAATTAAACTTAAAACCTTTATGACACTTTAAAGTAACTCTGAATTACATAACTAGATTTAAAAAGTGAGAAAACAAATAAAACTATTTTTAATAGAATTCTAATTAATTATCAAAAGCTAGTAAACATTAGAATAGGTCGAATAACCCTGTTTAAAATCTATGAAAATATTATAATAATTTAATTTTGTTGAGACACTATAAATAAATAGTCTCATTTTGACATTTTCATCATTAGAGCTGTGAATTTTATGCATTAAAAAATGCAAAATATGCACTATAATATGCATAAAAAATTACCGAAATATGCACGAAAATATGCAAGAACCCCTAAATATCCACGCAAATATGCATGAAAAATACAATTTATACCTAGAAATTTTACATTTTTTTATTGAAAAACATTCAAACACCTATTTTTATTAAGATTACTCCCAGTTTACATGTATTGTTCAACAAATTGAGTATTTTTACTCTGCTGGACATTTTGAGATGAGGCGTTTTGTCGGTGTGACATTTTGGGGTGGGACATTTTTGGGTCGGGTCCAAAAAACAAAAAAAAATTTTTACAAAATTCTTAATTTTTACAAATTTTTTCCAAAATTTTTACAAAATTTTCACTTTTTGGCAGGATGTTAGGCAATTTTCGCGATATTTTCCCCAAAAACCTCAAAATATGCAGTAAAATATGCATTTATGCACCAAAGTCTGAAATATGCAAAAATATGCATTATATGCAAATAGAAACCCCCTCTAAAGTTTTCAAAACAAGCGGAAACTGTGTTTTTCGTGCATTATACATCATGACAAGTTTGCAAAAAAAATATGCATTTGCATAAAAATCACAGCTCTATTCATCATATATGCTAAGTTAATAAGACTGTTCGAAATTTAGATTTTTGACATTGTCAATTAAGATTTCGACCCGAGTATTTCGAAACAAGTCTTAGAGACAAAAGGGGGTACAAATCTAACCAAACTACAAAATTTTATTTACTAATTAAATTAACCAAAGTGCAAATTTATAAATTAGTCGGTGAGAAAATAAATATAAAATAACATAAATACATTTCATAATTTACCGCCTTATTTTTACTTAATTTATTTAGCCATTTAGGGCATTTTTAAAATTTGCACTTTTTGTTTGTTTTTTTTATTTGTTTATAGTTTTACCTACCGGAAGGTATAAGGGATTAATTGAAATAAAAATTCTAAGAAAGTATAGGAGTAATTCTGGGTCGAGACTTACTAAAATAGAATAACGAGTCCGGGACCAGGGCTGTGCATCTTGGCGTTTTGGCGTGATTTTTGGCCGATTTTGGCGTCCTGGCGTTTGGCGTTATTTTCATCTTTTGGTGCGCCAAAACGCCAGAAATTTACACACCTAATGATGGGAATTTTCTAAATAAATGGGGGAAGTGTTTTCAAGAAAATGAAATTTTTTTGCCGGCAGCCTTCCAAAATTTCCAAAATTTTTATTGCTAGCCAGAAAATGTTAAATGCGCAGTACTGACTATGTTTGAAACAAAACATAGAAAAGTCTTAAGTCATTAACACGGGATTTAAAACGAGCGAAAATTTTGGCGCAAAGCCCTGTCCGGGACTAACAATATAATAAATCGCTTGGAATTTTGAAATTTATTTAAAGATTATTATTTCATATGAATTTTTATTTATTTATTTTTAAATGAGTTGACTTTAAAAATTGCACTTTTAAAAAATTCGTCAATTAAATAAGGGAAGTGTTTTCAAGAAAATGAAATTTTTCAATTGCACTTTTAAAAAATTCGTCAATTAAATTTTTGTAGTTTGTTTACATTTATTTTTACATTTAAGCCTTGTGAGTGTCTTAAAATCGTTGATTAAATTTAGAAAATCTAAATTTCGAAACAGCTCTAGTGCCCTTTCAATTAAATTAAAATGCTAAAATGATACGCTATTATAGGGTCCCAACAATAATTAAATTATTATAATAAATATCCTGTATTTAAACACGAGATATTCTAATCATTCTAATATTAATTGGTTTCAGGGTGGCCCCTTCCAAAACACTAAAATAGGGCGCAGCCACTCAAAAATAGGGCAAAAATAGGGCGAAATCGGCCAAAAATAGGGCAAAAATTATGGCATAGCTCTAAAAGCTTAAACATAATTAAAAATTTCAAATAAGGCGAGACTTTTGGAAGTCCAAGAAGCCAAATTTCTTCGATTTTTAGCGCCGCAGGCGAAAATTTTGTGGATAAATGGAAAAGCCAAGGCTTTTCCATTTAATCTCCCGTTGTCGAAATTCGGTTTGATTAGGTCCTACAACACTTGAATCCAAAATATAAATAAAATATTTATCCAGATATTTTCCAAACAATTTAATTTATTCCAACAATAAGTAATAATATTAACGTAGAGAAAGGGATTTAGTTAATACAAAATGAAAGTATGAATAAATACAATGGGGGAAAATATACTTAGTTTTATAGGAAGTCACTTAACGAGCAGAGAAAAAACTACACAACTAGCCCGCGAAGCGGGCTAGTTGTGTATTATAATAAGACATTTATTATCAGTAGGGAACGGATTTATATGGATTTCCATATTTTTTTCCTGGCCTAGTTGGGTCTTGAAACGTCCAAAAAACATAGTTTTAGCATATGTTGATAAGTAAAAATTTTTTGGAAAATTTTTTCAAAAAATTTTTTTGACAAAATTTTTTGAAAAAATTTTCGACTCAAACATTATCCAAAGTTCTTTTAGAAACAAAATAATCACTATAAATTGAATTATTTGTAACATTATCCATCAAAATTAACTTAATTAACATTTTGCTGTTTAAAAATGGAAATTTTAGAATAAAAATTTCGTGTATTTGATCCATCTTTTGGATTTTAGTCCATATTTCAGTCCATATTTTAAGATTTTTAGTCCATATTATATGTCCATATTTTTCGATTAATAGTCAATATAAATCCGTTCCCTAATTATCAGTTATTTTAAATATTTTAAAATTTTATTTG
The DNA here is from genome assembly GCA_963681835.1 of Meloidogyne enterolobii. Lineage (NCBI taxonomy): Eukaryota > Metazoa > Nematoda > Chromadorea > Rhabditida > Meloidogynidae > Meloidogyne > Meloidogyne enterolobii. Next base: position 898,815 of record CAVMJV010000025.1, on the reverse strand, counting down.
TATTTCATAAAATATCTTTAATATTAAAATTTAAGATGAATAAATTTATTATAATTGTTCTTTCGTATTTGATTATTCTGTTGAAAATTCAAATCGAGGGTAAAATGGTTGAGGTTGGATTAAAAATAAAAGAAGATTGGAAAGAAAAAAGAGAATTTATTTATTTAAAAAATATTCAAATAAAGGAACGTTTTGTATTGATAATGAATGTAAACAAGGGAAATAAAATTGAAAATTATTTCAATAAAAATACTGAATCGTTTTGTAAGCTTGAAGTAAATCCTGTCAATAAAGTTTTTATTGTTAAACTATGTCAGGGGCCTAAATTTTGCTCTCAATTACAATTGAGAATTTTGATTGAAATTGCCAATAATGAAATTGTTAAGAAATTTTTGAAAAACTTAGGAAAACAGGTATTTTATATTTGATTATTCGAAATTTAAGCCTTCAATAATAAATATAATATTCTAAGATTCGCTTAAATAATAATTTTATCAAAAATAATAAAAATTATGAAACTTCAATATTAGAAGAAAGTTTAGAAAATACAAAAATAAATAAAAAAGAATTATTAAAAGACATTATTGAAAATTACAAAAACAAACTTTTGCCAAGTTATTGGACGGAAATTAATTTAATTGGATATAAAATTGAATTGTTAGAAAAACAAAAAGTTGAATATCCAAAAGAAAATGGCGGAATTAAATTCATTGGCAATAAAATAAGTAAGCAAATTTTTGACTTTGTCTATATTTAATTTGCCTAAAAAATTTTTCTTGAAAATTATAGGTGAAATAATTAAAGTAAATAAACGAAATTGTTTCAATTGTAGAGTTACACAAACAAAACAATGGTATAGTATACTAAAAGAACATTACTTGTGCGAACAATGTGGTGCATATAAACGCAGATATGGAAAGTTAAGATCAAAAGAATTATGGTTTAAGACTAAAAAGGTTATCGTTATTAAAATTTAGTACGATTATTAAAAATTCTTATTCTGAAACTTTTTAAATGAACTTTTGGTCAATTCTGAACTTATATAAAGGTTTTTGTCCAAACGTTGAGGACCGATATAGATATAAGCGAAATGTTCTTTAAGTAATTAAAATTAATATGCTCTATTTTCCACCGTTATATAACTTCACATAAAGTAATTTAAGGACGAGATAAATGTTTTATTACGGAGTTACACAAACAATATCTTTACCAGCTCGTGCTTATAAAACACCGTTTTGAACAATCTAAACGAATTAAGTTTTTTTACACAAACAATACCCATGAAATGTAGTTTCATTAGATTAACCATTAAAATTAACATTGAATGAAACTTCAAATAAAAACAAACTTCTCATTAAGTAATTTAAGAAAAATCGTAAATGTTTTATTTGCGGTGTTACACAAACAATACATTGGCGCCGTCATTCAGAACCTGGAAAACATTTATGTAATGCATGTGGCTGTAAACTGTATACGAAGAAGAAAATAAACAAAAATTAAGTAGAAAAGCTATAAATAAATAAAGTTTAATGAAAATTCTGATTTATTATAAAAGTTTAATTGTAAAAAATTTTAATTATTTAATGAAAATTTACGAACTTTTGTAATTATAAACAAAAATTAAGATTGTTAATAATCCTTCAATAACTTTCAGATAATTTTGTCTTGTCTTAGTCTACCACTTTTGATAAGAAATTTTGTTGCTTTTCAACATTACCTACATTCCTTACTATATTTGAATGCAATAAATAATGGCTTTTAATTTCTCTAACGTTTTTCACAAAACTTACCTTTCTAGGTAACCATTTAATATCTCACTTCTTAATGTATTTATTAAAATAAAGTTAATCTCCGACTTCTAATTTCTTTTATTTGGTTCGAAGTGTTTATCAAACCATCTTTTCTTTTTATTTCGTATATTTTCTTGGTGAATATTAGATGAAATAATTAAATTCCGTCTTACGCTTTAAAAATAACAGGGAAGCTTAGAAAGCATCAGTCATGCATTTTAATTCAAACTTTTAATTACTTAAATATTTTTATTTCAAAAAAATTACAAGATCTTCGGGTTCATTTTTATATTAGCACCTTTGTTTATTGTGTGTATTACATTTACTCTCATGGGACTCATATAATAATTTTGTGACGCTTAAAAGCTAATGGGACGTATGTCCTAAACTAGAGTTAAATTAATTTAAGCAACTTTCTTATTTGACAGAAATAAGTTAAACTATAGGAAATTCACTTACATATCTCAATGTTCACCCATAATTTGAGGGTTCTAAATATCATGTGGGACAAAGAATATTTTGTGACGCTATTATGTTTGGTTTCTATTATGTTTGGTTTATGTTAAATTTTATAATTTATATTTTATATTATATTTTTATATTTATTTTTATATTGGGCACTATTTATGCGCTGCTTGTTACCAAAAACAAGAAAGAATAAAGAAATCATATAAAAATACAAAAGAAGACGGTTGATTTTTCTTTAAAATTTAGTTTACTTTGATATTATAGATAACAGATGAATGCGGCTAAAATTTGTTGAAGTCAAGTACACCGAACCATGAAAGGATACAAATGAGTATAAAATAAATAAACACTGTTATCAAATTTCAATAATATTTTTTTACAGCTCAACTCCTTTACCTTCTTTGACAAAATTTCATTTACTTTTCCGAATTATTTCATTTCTCCGTTTCTTTTTATTTAAATTTTTTTCCATTTTTCATTTGAAAAACCAACCAATGATCTTTACATTTTTAGAACTATAATTCGGTCCAGAATCATTCCTAAAGTAATAATCATATTTACGAAAATGATAGGAAATTTAGAAAAAGTATGAATATAAAATCTTCACTATCTATTATCTTATTTCGTCGTGATCGTCTACTACGGAAAATCTGTCGTAACAAATTTGCGACCAAGATTACAAACAATCTGTCAGTCAACAGTCGAAACATCTTCAGTTCGTCTACGTGAGTGCAACATGGATGCAAATGCGTAAAATGAAGTAGAGCAAGTAGTTCAGAGAACAGTAGATAATTCAGGGTCAGAATTTCGAATTAAACATAATAGTAAGAGCGAGGTAAAAGTTTAATCCCGGGCAGGCTTCGATCCTGCGAGCTCCTGGCAGTTATTGCTAGGCGCTTTCGCTCACCACGTACAGGTGCTCTACCAACTATTTACCGGGACGCTGCTTTCACCTTCTCTTTTAATAGATCTTAAACCCCCGCCTATTGAGTGTTTAAATGCTAGTCAGCTGGATCATTTCTCTCTTTCTCTCCCTTACATAATGTTTATATCAAAAAACCTCATAAAATATAGATATGAAATACCATAGCATTTAAAATTGTCAACGCAATAAAAAGTTTTTATTTTTCAAATAGTGCTTCTTAGTTGGTATAGTTCCCGACATTTTTTAATAAACTTTATATTTAATTATTTATTTTAATTTCCAATTAAAAACTATAATTTAGCGAACATTATGGTCAACAAATTTTATTGCAATTTAGAAAATCAAAGTCAACATCGGATGTTTTAATATACATATCATCGTTATTTAAATTCTATTCGATTCCTTTTTTTCTTGATTTTTATGATTTTTCTTATTTATTCTTTGTTGCTTTAATCCACAAGCATTACATAAATAGTGTTCATTTATAGAATGACGACGCCATTTTGATGTTTTTGTTGCTCCGCAAATAAAACAATTTACATCTTGAGGAATCGGCTAAAATAGGTATTGAGAAACAGAAATTAGGCTCTTAGATCAAGAATATTTTATTTGATCACCCATTTTTGAGAGAAATCTCGATAAAAACAGATAAAGTCAAAATTTTTTCAAGATTTTTCAATTATTCTCTCCATGAATGTTTGTACCTAGAAACAACTGGAACCTAGAAAACCAGTAAAAATTAAGGAGGCTTTATAATTTCTTCACATTGTATTTAAATTTTTTCAATTTAGTAAAATGATAAACCTTTTTAGCATTAAGCTGAAATTTGATCGGTCTATGCTTTCCATCATTCTTTCGATTATGTCGGCAACAATTGTAGCACAGATAGCTTTCTTTTAGGTATTTACCCCATTGTATTGTTTGTGTATCTCTACAGTTGAAGCAATGTCGTTTATTTGACTTAATGATATTACCTAAAAATTATTTAAGACTAAGAATTTTTCAAATTTATTTCAATCAAATAAATATTGTAAAAATAATTATTTATTTACTTATTTTATTGCCGATATTAACAATTCTGCTTTCTAAATCTTTATTATATTCAAATTTTTGCTTTTCTAACAATTGAATTTTATATCCAATTAAATTAATTTCTGTCCAATAACTTGATAAAAGTTTGTTTTTATAAGATTCTATATTTTCTTTTAATAATTCCTTTTTATTTATTTTTGTATTTTCTAACCTTTCTTCTAATATCGAAGTTTCATAATAATAATTATTTTTGATAAAATTATTATTTAGGCGAATCTTAAATACAAAAATTTGTGTATTATTATAATTGCTAATGGTTAATATCTCTTTTGTTTTATGAAATATATTTCAAATAATAAAATTGATTTACATGTTTTTCAAATCCTTCCTTTAAATTTGCGGGATTTCGTCCCGCAACGATTTTTTAAAAAAAATGCAATCAACCTCTTGTTTGATTGCATTTTTATCTGCAGTAGTAAAAAACAAAAATTTTAACATTTCAATTTAAAATTCAATTGATACTTTATAATGTGATTGATTAAATTTAGTATATTTCAGTGCATATTTTGCGCTTTTTCGATGCATATATATGCGCATATTGTTGGATTTTTCGTGCATATCTAGCTGCAACCTTGTCATCATCTTTCATAAAATAAATAAAATAATGAAAATAAATCTATTTTTTATATTTATTTTAAACAATTAAAGAATTTTGTTTTTCGCTAAAATTATATAGGTTCTATTTTACATAGTTTTAAAATTTGTTCAAAAAACTCAGAAAATTAAAGTAAGAAAATCTTGTCCATTTAAATATTATTTATTCGTTTCCTGTTCTGTTTGATTTTTTCTTTATTCTTAATTATTTTTTGTAACAGGCATGACATATATATTGTTCAGGTTTTGAATGACGGTGCCAATTAGATGTTTTTGTTGCTCCGCAAGTAAAACATTTTCGATCTTTCGTGATTCGCTAAAATGTTTATAAATATAGGAACTGAAAATAGCTCTCAGGTAAAATTTATGAAGCTATTTTCGACGAACTGAATATGTCCAGGGTTGTTTCTAATTAACTTATTTTTGGTTAGGTTTCCATTTCGCATAAGTGATAAAAGTAATCTTCTTGTATATATTTAGGTAAACATTATCATCCATATATTTAAGTCCCTAATAATTTCATATAATTATGTTAAGACATTTAATACTACTCATATACCTTTATAAATTCATTAATTAGGCAAAATTTTCAAAATTTCCGCCTGAGGAGCTGGAAACGGGATAAATTTGGAAGAAATACTGAAAACTTAAAAAATTTGGGGCATTATTGGAAGTAAATTGGATTACATATGTATTTTTATCTTTATATTAATTTTGAGAAATTGAATAATATTTTAATAATGACCTTATGTGTTTTAAACCACATTTCCTCAGATCTAAACTTTGCATATCTTTGTTTGTAATTGCAGCATATGTGGCACAAATAATGTTCTTTTAAATACTTATTCCATTGTCTGGCATTTTTAACGCCACAAATGAAACAATATCGTTTATTTACTTCAATATTTCCACCTATAATAATAAAGAATATATTGAGATGTACAAGTTTGATTGTATTTACTTATTTTATTTGCAATTTCAATAATTGTGCTTCTTATTTCTTTCGGATATTCAACTTTTTGTTTTTGTAACAATTCAATTTTATTTCCAATTAAATTAATTTCTGTCCAATAACTTGAAAAAGTTTGTTTTTATAAGATTCTATATTTTCTTTTAATAATTCCTTTTTATTTATTTTTGTATTTTCTAACCTTTCTTCTAATATCGAAGTTTCATAATAATAATTATTTTTGATAAAATTATTATTTAGGCGAATCTTAAATACAAAAATTTGTGTATTATTATAATTGCTAATGGTTAATATCTCTTTTGTTTTATGAAATATATTTCAAATAATAAAATTGATTTACATGTTTTTCAAATCCAGGATGAATATTTTGAAAAATTTTATTTTTGGCAATATAAATCAAGACTTTTCTTATTAATTCTTCAGCATATTCTGATCTATCATATATTTGAACATTAAAAACATTTTTTTCTTGGTTTAAGTCAATTTGACGTAAAAATCCCTCGATATTATAAATATAGCTACTACCAAATCTATTATTGCACTTTTCAATTTTTTTCAATATAAAACGCTCTTTTATTTCAACATTTTTTAAATAAATAAATTCTCTTTTTTCTTCCCAATCGTCTTTAATTTTTACTTCGATGCTAACTTTTCTCCCATCACATTTAATATTCAATACGGTAAGTAAATATAGGGAAGAAGCAATAACCAAATTAATCATCTTAATTTAAATACTAAAAATATAATATTAGATTATTATTAATTTAATATTAAATTTGTTATCAAAGACCTTAATTTTAAAAACGAGAGAATAATTATAGATATAAAAGTTCTAACGGCTTTAAGGATTTAATTTGAAGATAAAAGCCAAGATTTGTGATTTTAAAATTGTTATCTCTTTTTAAATTTGGTGTTTGAATAACTATATATTTGTATTTGTAACAGACACTATTTGTAATAGATCTTACTAATTTAAATAATTCAAACAGAATATTGCTCAAAGAAAAGAAAATTTAAACATAAATTAAATCTTAAAACCTTTTGAATTTGTTTAAAATAACTCTAAACAATACTATAAATTTAAAAGCGAGAAACCAAACACAACATTTTTAAATAGAATTCTAATAAAATGTCAAAAGCTAGTGAAATTCAAATTATTTAAATAAACTTGTTTAAATTCTATGAAAATATGATAATAATTTAATTTCATTGAGACATTATAAATAAATAGTCTAATTTTGACATTTTCATCATATGCTAAGTTAATAAGAGCTGTTCGAAATTTCGATATTTGACATTGGCAATCAAGATTTCGACCCGAGTATTTCGAAACAAATCTTAGAGATAAAAGGGGGTACAAATTTAACCAAACTACAAAATATTATTTACTAATTATTTTAACCAAAGTGCAAATTTATAAATTAATCATTGAGAAAATAAATATAAAATAACATAAATACCTTTCATAATTTACCGTCTTATTTTTTATTAATTTATTTAGCCATTTATGGCATTTTTAAAATTTGCACTTTTGTTTGTTTCTTTATTTTTTATATTTTTACCTACCATTAGACTTTCACACTGTATGGAAATATTTGGGTGATTCGGAATATTTGTTATACCGTAAAATATAGCCGTAGTAAGGTTCGGGTTAGTCTTTATTAAATAGAAGCAAAAAATATATAAAAAATATGGTAAAAAATTCTAAATAAAATAGCCTATTTTAAAAGGCTATTTTATTTAGTATTTTAAATAAATTTTAAACAAGCTTATCAGAGGCGGTCACAACAAGAATAATAAATAGGTAAAAATTGCAAATTACATAGATAATAATTAGGGAATTGGGATATTAATAGGAAAAGAACATCTCAATTTAATTATTATCTTCACCCATTTGTTAAATTTGTGGAAGGCATAAGGGATTAATAGAATAAAAATTATGAGAAAGTTGAGAAGTGATAATTGGGATGATTATGGAAGGAAATGTTGAGTGAAAGGTGTTTACATGTTTTAGAGTGTTCAGCAAAGATAAGTGACGTTAAATGAAATGAAATACACACAAATAGGAAATAATAATAAGTGGACAATGTGAAGATAGTGAAAAAGATAGTTACTGGGAAATAATAGGTGTAATTAATAGAAATAATATGAGAAATAATTCAGGGTCAAGACATTGTGAAATAAAATGACGAGTCCGGGACTAACAATAAAATAAATAGACGGTAATTTTTAAAATTATTTAATGTTTTTGTAATTATTTTTATTTAGTTTTCACTAAGTTGACTTTAAATTGCACTTTTTGACAATTGCACTTTAATGAAATTAGTCAATTAAATTTTTGTAGTTTGTTTACATTTATTTTTACATTTAAGCCATGTGAGTGATTAAAATCGCTGAATAAATAAAGAAAATCGAAATTTCGAAACAGCTCAAATGCCCTTAGAATTTGAATAAAATGCCAAATAATAAAATTATAGGGTCTCATTATTAATTAAATTATTAGCATAAATACCCCGGATTTTAAACACGTGTTATTCTAAATATTCCATTATTCATTGGTTTATGAATTAAAATCCGGGGTATTTATGCTAATAATTTAATTAATAATGAGACCCTATAATTTTATGGTATAATTTCGGAATACTAAACAGACTTAACAGATTAATTACACCAGATTAATTACACCGGAATACTAAACAGATTAATTACACCTATTATTTCCCAGTACTACCTTTTTCACTATCTTCACATTGTCCACTTATTATTATTTCCTATTTGTGTGTAATTCATTTTATTTATCATCACTTATCCTTCTCGTACACACTAAAACACGTAAACATCATTCAATAAACATTTTCTCTCTTCATTATCAAATTTATCACTCCTCAACTTTCTCAGAATTTTTATTTCAATTAATCCCTTATACATTCAACAATATTTAACATATGTTTGAACATAAATAATTAACTTGAGGTGTTCTCTTCCGATTTATATTCCAATTCCCTAATTATTATCTATGTAATTTATCATTTTTACTCTCTATTATCATTGTTGTGACCGACCCAGGTAAACTTGTTTAAAATTTATTTAAAATACTAAATAAAATAGTTCTTTAAAATAGGCTATTTTATTTAGGATTTTTTACCTTACTTTTCCTCTATTTTTTGCATCTATTTAATAAAGCCCAACCCGAACCGTACTTCGGCCATATTATACGGTATTTATCAATATTCCGAATCACCCAAATATTTCCATACAGTGTGAAAGTCTTATGGTAGGTAAAAATATAAACAAATAAAAAGAAACAAATAAAAGGTGCAAATTTTAAAAATGCCCGTAATGGCTAAATAAATTAAGTAAAAATAAGGCGCTAAATTATGAAATGTATTTATGTTATTTTATATTTATTTTCTCACCGAATGATTTTAAATTTGCACTTTGGTTAAAATTATTAGTAAATAATATTTTGTAGTTTGGTTAGATTTGTATCCCCTTATATCTCTAAGACTTGTTTCGCAATACTCGGGTCGAAATCTTGATTGGCAATGTCAAAAATCGAAATTTCGAACAGCTCTTATTAACTTAGCATATGATGCAAATGTCAAAATGAGACTATTTATTTATAGTGTTTATACAAAATTAAATTATTATAATATTTTCATAGATTTTAAACAAGTTTTTCAAATTATTTGAATATTTACTAGCTTTTGACATTTTATTAGAATTCTATTTATAAAACTGTATTATTTTGATTTCGTCATTAAAATTTCGAGTTATTTTCAGAGCCACTTTTAGTATATATTAATTATACCATATGGTTTGCATGAAAATTTAAATTAAAAAAAAATTAGATGATTAAATTGATAATTGCTTGTTGCTTTTATTTACTTACTCTATTGAATAATACATGTGTTGGGATGAAAGTTTGTATTGTAGTAAAAATCAAAGACGATTGGGAAGAAAAAAGAGAATTTATTTATTTAAAAAATGTTGAATTAAAAGAGCGTTTTGTATTGGAGAAAATTGAAAAGGGCAATAATCATTATGACACTAGCTATAGTTATAATATTGAGAGATTCTTACGTCAAATTGACGCAAACTATGAAAAAAATATTTTTAAAGTTGGAATAAAATATGGATCAGAATATGCTAAAGATTTAAAAAACAAAGTATTGATTAATATTGCCAAAAATAGAATTCTTCAAAATATTCATCCTGGATTTGAAAAACAGGTATATTGCTTGATTACTTGAATATAAAGTTTGAAATCATAAGATTAATAAATTATTGAACTTATCCTAATTTGAGTTCCCAATTAGGATATGTTTGTCCTTGTGGAAATCATTCATTTTCCCCAAAGATGTAAGTAGAAAATAAATTTTTTGCTTGACCAAATAATCCAAGAATGAAAACTGAAACTAAAATAGTGAGGGAGGGAGGGGGGTATATCCACGGCGTATCTAATTACTCTTGAACTAACCTTAATATTAATTTATACAGGGTGCCTCAAAAGTCTTTGCCCGCATATTTTTTAGCATAACTTTATTAAAACTTAATCAAATAAGATCAAATAAGATTTATTTATTTTGACCCAAGGATTCATAAAAATCAAGGAATTTTGATCGTTTTGCAAATAACAGTACATATCATTTCGGGGTAAGGGTTTTGGAAATCCTTAACAACTGGATAAGAAAGAGGAGATTTTGAGGCCCAATATCAGTCATTTTTGCGATTCGCACATGTCTCTTTCATAAAAATTTTGGCATCTGAAAAGAGGAACCAAGAAGGTGCGGCAATTTTGCAAAAATTTTTGTTTGCGTTTGCGCCTCTATCTTAAAGCTAAAGGAAGGTATTTCGAAAAATCCTGATTTATTTTGTTCTCCATTTAATTCTCTATTATTTGATAGTATTTTTATAATATTTGATTAAGTTTTAATAAAGTTATGCTAAAAAATGTGCGGGCAAAGACTTTTGAGGCACCCTGTACATGTCAGGTGCTAAGATTTACTGAATTTATTATGAAGAATAAATATTATGAAACTTCTATATTAGATGGGAGTATAGAAAAAATAAAAATTAATGAAAAAAAATTATTAAAATATAATATAGAATCGTATAAAAACAAACTTTTATCAAGTTATTGGACGGAAATTAATTTAATTGGAAATAAAATTGAATTGTTACAAAAACAAAAAGTTGAATATCCGAAAGAAATAAGAAGCACAATTATTGAAATTGCAAATAAAATAAGTAAATACAATCAAACTTGTACATCTCAATATATTCTTTATTATTATAGGTGGAAATATTGAAGTAAATAAACGATATTGTTTCATTTGTGGCGTTAAAAATGCCAGACAATGGAATAAGTATTTAAAAGAACATTATTTGTGCCACATATGCTGCAATTACAAACAAAGATATGCAAAGTTTAGATCTGAGGAAATGTGGTTTAAAACACATAAGGTCATTATTAAAATATTATTCAATTTCTCAAAATTAATATAAAGATAAAAATACATATGTAATCCAATTTACTTCCAATAATGCCCCAAATTTTTTAAGTTTTCAGTATTTCTTCCAAATTTATCCCGTTTCCAGCTCCTCAGGCGGAAATTTTGAAAATTTTGCCTAATTAATGAATTTATAAAGGTATATGAGTAGTATTAAATGTCTTAACATAATTATATGAAATTATTAGGGACTTAAATATATGGATGATAATGTTTACCTAAATATATACAAGAAGATTACTTTTATCACTTATGCGAAATGGAAACCTAACCAAAAATAAGTTAATTAGAAACAACCCTGGACATATTCAGTTCGTCGAAAATAGCTTCATAAATTTTACCTGAGAGCTATTTTCAGTTCCTATATTTATAAACATTTTAGCGAATCACGAAAGATCGAAAATGTTTTACTTGCGGAGCAACAAAAACATCTAATTGGCACCGTCATTCAAAACCTGAACAATATATATGTCATGCCTGTTACAAAAAATAATTAAGAATAAAGAAAAAATCAAACAGAACAGGAAACGAATAAATAATATTTAAATGGACAAGATTTTCTTACTTTAATTTTCTGAGTTTTTTGAACAAATTTTAAAACTATGTAAAATAGAACCTATATAATTTTAGCGAAAAACAAAATTCTTTAATTGTTTAAAATAAATATAAAAAATAGATTTATTTTCATTATTTTATTTATTTTATGAAAGATGATGACAAGGTTGCAGCTAGATATGCACGAAAAATCCAACAATATGCGCATATATATGCATCGAAAAAGCGCAAAATATGCACTGAAATATACTAAATTTAATCAATCACATTATAAAGTATCAATTGAATTTTAAATTGAAATGTTAAAATTTTTGTTTTTTACTACTGCAGATAAAAATGCAATCAAACAAGAGGTTGATTGCATTTTTTTAAAAAAATCGTTGCGGGACGAAATCCCGCAAATTTAAAGGAAGGGTTCCCTAGCAATCAGTCGCGGGATCCCGTCCTGCACCGACATCTAAATCAAACTCTTTCTCTGTACCCAATTGTTACCGAACTTAGTTTTTTTTTAAAGATAACAGTAAGAAGCTAATTAATCCAAGAATACGATTAAATTTGCAAAAATAATTCGACAAACTTAATATTGACGAGTTTAACATAAATCCGTGTTTAATTTTGAAATATATTAGATTAATAAAAAATTATATACATATCTTTCAAACAAAAAGATTTGTCTTTGACGCTTCCCTTGGTTGTAGTAATAAATCGTATTTCAACTCTGTTTTATTTATTTACCTGATTAGCCAGCGTTCGGCGCGAATAGCTGAGTAGTTTTAATTGCTTTTGGGTATAAAGGCTGACTCCAGCGGTATTACAATTTAAAAAATTCAATTTGGCTTAATTTCCCAGTATTTGAAAACTTCAGACTCAAATGTCCAACCCTCAGACTCAAGTGACACTTTTAAATATATTTTCATTCAACTCCTCATTCAATTCCCCATCGAATGACACCTCAACCATCTTTCTACGACTAATACTTCAAAAGTTATAAAATTTTAAAATTAAGCATAAAATCGACATGCGGGCCTTCGGCCCGCATGTTTTCTGCAACGCGTTTCGAATTAAAAAAAATATTTCAATTCTGGCGGTTGCCTCCGGCAACGCGTTTTCTGCAACGCGTTCCGTATTTTAAAAAAAAATCATTTTTATTCCGGCGGTTGCCTCCGGCAACGCGTTTTCTGCAACGCGTTCCGAATTTTTAAAAATAATTTTTAATTCTGGGGGTTGCCTCTGGCAACACGTTATCTGCAACGCGTTCCGAATTTTTAGAAAAATATTTTTAAATTCTGACAGTTGCCTCCGGCAACGCGTTATCTGCAACGCGTTCCGAATTTTTAGAAAAATATATTTAAATTCTGGCGGTTGCCTCCGGCAACGCGTTTTCTGCAACGCGTTCCGATTTCTTTAAAAAATAATTTTTATTTCTGGCGGTTGCCTCCGGCAACGACTTCAAGGCATCGCGAATAACATTAAAATTATTTTTCAGAAAAGTATTAAAAATTAGAATTTTTACAAAATTTTCAGTCTCAGACTCAAATCTAAAAATGAGACTCAAGTGTCCTTTTTCTTAAAAATTTATTTTTTAATATTCCCATTAATTTTTAGAATTTTTAAAATTAATTTTCACTGATTTTTGCCTTCAAACTCAAATATCCCACCCTCAGACTCAAGTGACCTCTTCGAAAATATTTTTAAAAAATTCGCCTGATTTTTCTGCGTCGAATGACACCTCAATCATATTTTTCCGATAACTACTTCAAAAGTTACAAAAAACAGCTCAGCGTTGCTTAACTTTCCAGATCGGACGGTCTAGATTGTCAAATTTAAAAAGTTTTTCCCAAAATTTTAATTTCTTAAAAAATTCATAACTCGGTCCAAAAAACTCATTTTAACATAAAACAAAGCTTATTCGATGCAGAATTTAAAGATCTATCTTTCATCTCTTATCACTTTTTTTCTAACTTCAAAACTAAATATGGTTAAGGTCACTTTTATGCAACATTCTCAAAAATGCACTTTTTACTCCATATCTTTTTTTCCGTTAATCCAATCAACTTGAAACCAACTTTTTTCTTAAGAAACCCACAACGCTCTACAACTTTTCTCCCAACCACTTTTTGCTCAGACCCCTCTAAACACCTTAAATCCAAAGTTACCACTTTGACAAAAAAGTTGTCAACAGGCACATCTACCCTTCCCGATGTCAGAACGACTTCAACTCTTTTTCTATCATATTCTCCATGTTGTGTTTTCTGCAACGCGTTCCGAATTTTTAAAATATAATTTTTAATTCTGGCGGTTGCCTCCGGCAACGCGTTTTCTGCAACGCGTTCCAATTTCCGTAAAAAATAATTTTTAATTCCTGGCGGTTGCCTCCGGCAACGCGTTTTCTGCAACGCGTTCCAATTTCCGTAAAAAATAATTTTTAATTCCTGGCGGTTGCCTCCGGCAACGCGTTTTCTGCAACGCGTTCCAATTTCCGTAAAAAATAATTTTTAATTCCTGGCGGTTGCCTCCGGCAACCGCCAGGAATTAAATTAAACGTGAAATTAACTTCTAAATTAATTTGCCTTATTTTTATAAAATTTTATAAAAATTTTCAGTCCTAGACTAAAAGTTATAAATGAGACTCAAGTGTCCTTTTTAGTAAAAATTCATTTTTTAATATTCCCTTTAATTTTTACAATTTTTAAAGTTTATTTCCACTGATTTTAACCTTCAGACTCAAATATTCCAACCTCAGACTCAAGTGACCCCTTCAAAAATATTTTTAAAAAATTTGCTTGATTTTTCCACGTCGAATGACACCTTAATCATATTTTTCTGACAATTACTTCAAAAGTTACATAAAACAGCTCAGCGTTGCTTAACTTTCCAGATCGGACGGTTTAGAAAATATTTATTCAAATGTCCATTCTCAGACTCAAGTGACACTCTTAAAATTATCTTCATTCAACTCCTTATTCAATTCTCAATCGAATGACACCTCAACCATCTTTCTACGACTAATACATCAAAAGTTATAAACTTTTGAATTTAAGTCATAAAACATGCGGGCCTTCGGCCCGCATGCTTTCTGTAATGCGTTCGAATTTTAAAAAATAATTTTAGTTTCTGACGGTTGCCTCCGGCAACGCGTTATCTGCAACGCGTTACGAATTTTTAAAAAATAATTTAAATTTCCGGCGGTTGCCTCCGGCAACGGTTTTCTGCAACGCGTTCCGAATTCTTCGAAAAATAATTTAAATTTCCGGCGGTTGCCTCCGGCAACGATTTTATGCAACGCGTTCCGAATTCTTCGAAAAATAATTTAAATTTCCGGCGGTTGCCTCCGGCAACGCGTTATCTGCAACGCGTTCAGAATATAAATAAATAATTTTAGGTTCCGGCGGTTGCCTCCGGCAACGCGTTATCTGCAACGCGTTCAGAATATAAAAAAATAATTTTAGGTTCCGGCGGTTGCCTCCGGCAACGCGTTATCTGCAACGCGTTCAGAATATAAAAAATAATTTTAGGTTCCGGCGGTTGCCTCCGGCAACGCGTTATCTGCAACGCGTTCCGAATTTAAAAAAAAATATTTTTAATTTCCGGCGGTTGCCTCCGGCAACGCGTTATCTGCAACGCGTTCAGAATTTTTAAAAAATAATTTTTAATTCTGGCGGTTGCCTCCGGCAACGCGTTATCTGCAACGCGTTCAGAATATAAAAAAAATAATTTTAGGTTCCGCCGGTTGCCTCCGGCAACGCGTTTTCTGCAATTAAATATGAGACTCAAGTGTCCTTTTTCTTAAAAAGTTATTTTTTAATATTCCCTTAATTTTTAGAATTTTTAAAATTAATTTCCACTGATTTTAGCCTTCAGACTCAAATATACCACACTCAGACTCAAGTGACCCCTTCCAAAATATTTTTAAAAAATTCGCCTGATTTTTCCACGTCGAATGACACCTCATTCATATTTTTCCGATAACTACTTCAAAAGTTACAAAAAACACCTCACCGTTGCCTAACTTTCCAGATCGGACGGTCTAGATCGTCAAAATTAAAAAGTTTTCCCCAAAATTTTAATTTCTTAAAAAATTCATAACTTTTTCAAAAAAAAGTCGAAAAAGCATAAAACAAAGCTTATTCGATGCAGAATTTAATTCTCTATCTTCCATCTCCCAACACTTTTCTTTTAACTCCAAAACAAAATATAGTTAAGGTCAACTTTATACATTCTCCTCAAAAATGCACTTTTTGCTCCGTATCTTTTTTTCCTTTAATCCAATCAACTTGAAACCAACTTTTTTCTTAAGAAACCCACTACGCTCTACAACTTTTCTCCCAACGACTTTTTCCTATCTCGTCGATAAACACCTTAAATTCAAGGTTACCACTTTGACATAAAAGCTTGTAAACAGCATATCTACCCTTCAAGTTGTCAGAACGACTTCAACTCTTTTTCTATCATATTCGAAATATGCTCTAGATGTGCCCTCTCAACTGACCCAACTTCCCCCGACTTTATCTTTCATCTCAAATTTCACTTCAAAGTTTCGAAAAAACACGTTTTTTCAAAATATCTAAAAAATTCGCTTCTTGACCCCAACTTTTCGGATTTTTCCTGAAAACTACATTAAATTTCCCATCTATAGCAAAAAACCCCACCCCGATACACCCACTCAAAAGTTCTGGGGACTTTTTTTTAGCTGAGTGCCTTTTTATTATTATATATAGATAACCAGCGTTCGGCGCGAATTGCTGAGTAGTTTTAATAGCTTTTGGGTATA
This sequence comes from Meloidogyne enterolobii, assembly GCA_963681835.1. Classification (NCBI taxonomy): domain Eukaryota; kingdom Metazoa; phylum Nematoda; class Chromadorea; order Rhabditida; family Meloidogynidae; genus Meloidogyne; species Meloidogyne enterolobii. The sequence continues at coordinate 882,137 of CAVMJV010000025.1, read as the reverse complement.
AAGGCTGACTCCAGCGTTATTACAATTTAAATAAAGCAATTTCCGTTAATTTCCCAGTATTTATAATCTTCAGACTCAAATGTCCGTTCTCAGACTCAAGTGACACCTTTGAAAATATTTTCATTCAACTCCTCATTCAATTCCGCATCGAATGACACCTCAACCATCTTTCTATAACTAATACTTCAAAAGTTATAAATTTTTTACATTTAGGTCATAAATAAACATGCGGGCCTTCGGCCCGCATGTTTTCTGCAACGCGTTCCGGTTTTCTCAAAAAAATAATTTTTAATCTGGCGGTTGCCTCCGGCAACGCGTTTTCTGCAACGCGTTCCGTATTTTTAAAAATAATTTTTAATTCTGGCGGTTGCCTCCGGCAACGCGTTTTCTGCAACGCGTTCCGGTTTCCTCAAAAAAATAATTTTTAATCTGGCGGTTGCCTCCGGCAACGCGTTTTCTGCAACGCGTTCCGTATTTTTAAAAATAATTTTTAATTCTGGCGGTTGCCTCCGGCAACGCGTTTTCTGCAACGCGTTCCGGTTTCCTCAAAAAAATAATTTTTAATCTGGCGGTTGCCTCCGGCAACGCGTTTTCTGCAACGCGTTCCGTATTTTTAAAAATAATTTTTAATTCTGGCGGTTGCCTCCGGCAACGCGTTTTCTGCAACGCGTTCCGGTTTCCTCAAAAAATAATTTTTAATCTGGCGGTTGCCTCCGGCAACGCGTTTTCTGCAACGTGTTCCGTATTTTTAAAAAATAATTTTTAATTCTGGCGGTTGCCTCCGGCAACGCGTTTTCTGCAACGCGTTCCGGTTTCCTCAAAAAATAATTTTTAATCTGGCGGTTGCCTCCGGCAACGCGTTTTCTGCAACGTGTTCCGTATTTTTAAAAAATAATTTTTAATTCTGGCGGTTGCCTCCGGCAACGCGTTTTCTGCAACGCGTTCCGGTTTCCTCAAAAAATAATTTTTAATCTGGCGGTTGCCTCCGGCAACGCGTTTTCTGCAACGTGTTCCGTATTTTTAAAAAATAATTTTTAATTCTGGCGGTTGCCTCCGGCAACGCGTTTTCTGCAACGCGTTCCGGTTTCCTCAAAAAATAATTTTTAATCTGGCGGTTGCCTCCGGCAACGCGTTTTCTGCAACGCGTTCCGGTTTCCTCAAAAAAATAATTTTTAATCTGGCGGTTGCCTCCGGCAACGCGTTTTCTGCAACGCGTTCCGTATTTTTAAAAATAATTTTTAATTCTGGCGGTTGCCTCCGGCAACGCGTTTTCTGCAACGCGTTCCGGTTTCCTCAAAAAAATAATTTTTAATCTGGCGGTTGCCTCCGGCAACGCGTTTTCTGCAACGCGTTCCGTATTTTTAAAAATAATTTTTAATTCTGGCGGTTGCCTCCGGCAACGCGTTTTCTGCAACGCGTTCCGGTTTCCTCAAAAAATAATTTTTAATCTGGCGGTTGCCTCCGGCAACGCGTTTTCTGCAACGCGTTCCGGTTTCCTCAAAAAATAATTTTTAATTCTGGCGGTTGCCTCCGCAACGCGTTTTCTGCAACGTGTTCCGTATTTTTAAAAAATAATTTTTAATTCTGGCGGTTGCCTCCGGCAACGCGTTTTCTGCAACGCGTTCCGAATTAAAAAAAATAATTTTAAACTCTGGCGGTTGCCTCCGGCAACGCGTTTTCGCACAAATATTTTCGAAGATATATTAAAATTTAAAATTTTTATGAAAATTTGCAGTCCGAGACTGAAAGTTATAAACGAGACTCAAGTGTCCTTTTCATTAAAAATCCATATTTTAATATTCCCATTAATTTTTATAATTTTTAAAATTTATTTCCACTGATTTTACCCTTCAGACTCAAATATTCTACCCTCAGACTCAAGTGACCCCTTCAAAAATATTTTCAAAAAATTCGCTTTATTTTTACGAGTCGAATGACACCAAAATCATATTTTTCTGATAACTACTTCAAAAGTTACAAAAAACGCCTCAACGTTGCTTAACTTTCCAGATCGGACAGTCTAGATCGTCAAAATTAAAAAATTTTCCAAAAATTTTAATTTATTAAAAAATTCATAACTTTTTCAAAAAAAGTTGAAAAAGCATAAAACAAAGCTTATTCGATGCAGAATTTAATTCTCTATCTTTCATCTTCGAACACTTTTCAGCTATCTTCAAAATAAAATATAGTTAAAGTCAACTTTATACTTTCTCCTCAAAAACACGATTTTTACTCCATATCTTTTTTTCTGTTAATCCAATCAACTTTAAACCAACTTTTTTCTTAAGAAACCCATCACGCTCTAAAACTTTTCTCCCAACAACTTTTTTCTATCTCGTCGATAAACACCTTAAATCCAAAGTTACCACTTTGACATAAAAGTTTGTAAACAGCATATCTACCCTTCCCGTTGTCAGAACGACTTCAACTCTTTTTCTATCATATTAGAAATATGCTCTAGATGATACCTTGTAACTGACCCAACTTCCCCCGACTTCATCTTTACATTCAAATTTCACTTCAAAGTTTCGAAAAAACACGTTTTTTCAAAATATCTAAAAAACTCGCCCCTTTCCCCCAACTTTTGGAGGTTTTCCTGAAAACTACATAGTATTGCGCATCTATAGCAAAAAACCCCACCCCTCTACGACCTCTCAAACTTCCGGAGGACTTTTTTTTAGCTGAGTGCCTTGTTACTATTATATATAGATAACCAGCGTTCGGCGCGAATAGCTGAGTAGTTTTAATAGCTTTTGGGTATTAAGGCTGACTCCAGCGTTATTACAATCAAAATAATTCAATTTGGGTTAATTTCTCAGTAATTGAAAATTTCAGACTCAAATGTCCATTCTCAGACTCAAGTGACACCTTTGAAAATATTTTCATTCAACTCCTCATTCAATTCCCCATCGAATGACACCTCAATCATCTTTCTATATCTAATACTTCAAAAGTTATAAATTTTTACATTTAAGTCATAAAAAACATGCGGGCCTTCGGCCCGCATGTTTTCCTGCCTCGGCAACGCGTTCCGAATTTAAAAAAATATTTTTAATTTCTTGCGGTTGCCTCCGGCAACGCGTTCCGAATTTTTCCCCGAGATTATTATTCAGTAGAATAATAATCTTTTGTAACAAAAAACGACTGAGCACGGTTAAAAACAGAAAAAAATCTTATGTTCCTACACATAATCTGTGGATGACTGAGAAATTTTGGCCTCTAATTTAGAGGAAAAATTTTTTTTAAATAAACGGACAAAGGATTCGTTATCCCCGTCTATTAAAACCTATTATGGTCAAAAATTAGAAAAGTTTCTCAAAAAAAAATTTACAAAAATTTTTCAAAGGGGTACCCCTTATTAAATATTTCCGAAAAACTTTGATCTACCATAACTTTGTGAGTTATGGTCCAATTCGAACCTAACAAAAATATTAAATAGAGTAAAAAATTAGGAATTTTTTAATGTACAAAAATTTCTGAAAAACTTAAGGTTAGAGGGTCTAAGTGTCGATTTTTTGAAAAATCAAAAATTTTTGGTTTTTTCAAAATTTAAACGGGTACAAGCAGTGTAGGTTTTTGATTATATTTTTTTAAAATAAAGCCAGATTTTATACACATAATAATCTTTAAATTTTGCCAAAATACCTACAACTAACAAAGTTATGATTTTTCAAAAAATTTTCTGAAAAAATCAACAAAAATTTTTGACCAAAACTTGAATTTTTCTAAAAAATTTTAAAGTAGTCCAAATGATATATCAAATGAAAGCTCTCAATGAGCTGAGTCTAATAATAAAATCATAAAAAATTTCTGACCATTTTGTACAAAGTTATGAGTGACCAAATCTTGGTCTCCACAACTTCAGGCCAAAAGTGAAACTTTTTGGCCTCTAACTTGGAGGAAAAATTTTTTTAAAATAAACGGACAACGGATCCGTTATCAGCGCCAATTAAAACATAGAATTGCCGAAAATTAGAAAATTCTCTCGAAAAAAATTTTCCCAAAATTTTTCAATGGGGTACCCCTTATGAAATATTTTGGAAAAATTTAAATCGGCCATAACTTTGTGAGTTTTGCTCTGATTCAAACCAACTCCGAATTATTAAATAGAGAAAAAAATTAGAAATTTTTTGATACTAAAAAATTTCTGAAAAACTTAAGGTTTGGGGGTCTTAGGGTCGATTTTTTGAAAATTCAAAAATTTTCAGTTTTTTCAAAATTTAAAGGGGTATGACCAGTGCAGGTTTCTGATTATATTTTTTTAAAAATAAAGCCTGATTTTATACACATAATAAACTTTAAACTTTTCCAAAATCCCAAAAACAAACGAAGTTATGATTTTTCAAAAAATTTTTTGAAAAAATCGAGCAAAATTTTTGGCCGAAATCTCAAACTGTACCAAAAATTTTAAAACCTGCCCAAATTATATATCAAATGGAAGCACTTAATGAGCTGAGTATAAAAATAAAATCAGAAAAAATTTCTGACCATTTTGTATAAATTTATGAGTGACCAAATCTTGGGTCTCCACAACTTCAGGCCAAGAGTGAAACTTTTAGGCCTCTAACTTGGAGGAAAAATTTTTTTAAAATAAACGGACAACGGATCCGTTATCATCGATCATTAAAACCTATTATGGCCAAAAATTAGAAAATTTTCTTCAAAAAAATTTACTTAAAATTTTTCAAAGGGTTACCCCTTATGAAATATTTTGGAAAAATTTAAATCGGCCATAACTTTGTGAGTTTTGCTCTGATTCAAACCAACTTCGAATTATTAAATAGAGAAAAAAATTAGAAATTTTTTGATACTAAAAAATTTCTGAAAAACTTAAGGTTTGGGGGTCTTAGGGTCGATTTTTCGAAAATTCAAAAATTTTCAGTTTTTTCAAAATTTAAAGGGGTATGACAAGTGCAGGTTTCTGATTATATTTTTATTAAATAGAGACGGATTTTATACACAGATTTTCATTTCAATTCTTCGATTAATTACGCATTTATTCCCCATTCAATTTACAATTCAATGTTTCATTCAATTTGAAAATTGGTCCCTATACTGTATGTAAAATCTGAAAATAAACAAGTCTATAGCATTTAAAAAAGACATCATCCGACCAAGGCTATATTTAATCAGACGCATTTGCATCCGAAAAAATCCCTTGATCGGTATTCAAGTCGTATAAACGTATTTTGCGCCCCGACAGACACCCGCACTTGCGTGCTAAGGCTTTAGCAACCTGCTACCAATCATAGTAGAAGGAGAATGCCATATGCTGGGGCTTTTAAACCTTAAAGGTATAAATAAAATTCTCCAACATCGAGAAAATTTTTTTCATTTTCTTTCCTTCCGTACTAGGCAGAACTATCACCATCTTTCGTTTCTAATTCTGGCTCTTCACATACTTAAACGAATTCTAATGGATCCCTGGAAATACTAAGACTCCATAAAGTAAAACCTACTAAAACAAAAAACTTTTCGAATAAAAATTTACTAAAAACAAAAAAATCGACATTTTAACAAAACAAAATATTTTTAAATATTATTCATTCCATGGTTCATCAGGGACATCGTGTAAAATGTTCATCAACAAATTCAGATTTATCTGTCTTTGTTGTTCATCCATGGGGTGCTGAATATAATATTAACGATTAAATAAAAATCAAAATACCATATAGATGGGTCTATAATGAGATCCACTTCGCCTAAGCACAATTACATCAATCATATTAAGTTGGCGCAACACGTCAAAAATTTGACTGTATTCGGTGAATCGAGCAAGACCCTAATTAAATATTATGCAGCCAATGATTAAATATTTACCAAATCAGCAATGTTTATTTCATGATTTCCCAGAAAAATTGCTTCATAAACTCCATCAAGTTCCCGCCATGCATTTCCGACTAATTCTCTCCGGTTTTCCACAATCATTATATTCCTGTTCAGTACAATTTCTGCATATCGAACTTCAAGATGTGAGCCCCATCGTGTATCATCATAATTTGACGAGTGCATCATATGGATGCTATAACGTCTTAAAGAGGCTCTTGGATTAAGCTCATCTAAGAGCAACCCAGCTCTCTGAATATGTTCTGCGTTCCATTCTACCTCATTAACTAATATTGCCACTTCTTCATCTGTAGCTCTCGCAATATCACGCTGATAACTGCGAGCTATTAGTCTTCTAAGAATTTGTTGTTGATCATTTTGTAGATCTTGTTGTTCAGATCCACCATGCAGTGCTCTAATTATAGATCTAAAGAGGCAGTCACCATCTCCAATTACATTATCAAGAAGAGCACGTGGTATATTCAAATTTTCACTATGTGCATTGTCACAAATATTTTCATTATGATTTTCTTGTCGTATACTGTGGCTAGCAGAAGTACGTAGTTGTCTTTTTGCCTAAAACAGAATGATACAAATTAAAAAGTCCAACCTTTTCCAATGAATCCTTATAAAGAAGTTCATCGTTTCTCGATGGTACTACCAAAAATATCTTTGATAATTTAGGCAAATAATCTTCATTTTGCGAAATCCAGCTTAGTAACGATTCAACAATTATTTTTGCTGCTTCTCCTCTAGGATATATCAATGTCCCACAAGGAAAGGACTAAAAATAAAAAATATATTAATAATCTTTTAAAATTACTATTGACGTAAAGTCCTTTTCTCTCATTATATCCAAGGCCTTCGAAAAGCATGCTGTCAAAGCTAATTTATCTTCATTAGTGCAACGACTCCCAATTACTTGTGGAGTAAACATATGAACAATTACTAAAATTCATTCGATACAGCTTTTATAAATAAAAATTTCAATAACAACCTTTGGCAATTTTCTTTAGTTCACCGAAAGTTTCAGTCTGAATTACGTCTCCATAATTCATTATTCCAATATTCTCAATTGTAGTTTGCATTGATTCTAATAGCAGCTCCATTTCTGGTTGACAAGCTCTTAGAATTTCATCATGAACTTTATTTTCCAAATGTGATAGTATTATTGTTGTAATGACATCTGATTCAACTGATGTCAAATGTTTTCGCATGACATTAATTTTAAGCAAATACTCTTTTTTAGCTGTAAAAGGTAAATCAAGCGTTGCACGATTAACTACTTTCGAGTTAGCTACATTTAGTCTCTCAGCATTTTGACAATTTGGAATTCTAACTATAGACACTGGTTCTTCTGTGTCAGATTCAGTAAAGTCTTCTTGTTGAAACATCTGAAAGCATTATATTTATAAAATAATATATCTACTAACCGGATCTGTCCGATCAATAGGACCAATTTCATCAAAATCATCTTTATCGATGATGGCCTGAACGACAGGATTTTTTACACGTCTGTCAGCTCTTTTAGTTAGAATAAGGACATTGTCAACGTCTCGAGCACGAGATAAGGCAACATATAAATGTCCGTGTGAAAAGCATTGAGATGTATTCAAAACAATTCCAACACGCGAAAGCGTTTGGCCTAAATTAAATAGGAATAAAACTACATATTTTTATACCTTGCGCTTTATTAATTGTCATAGCTGCACCTGGACGTAGCGGAAACTGGATTCGTTCACAACGAAGCATTCCTTCTCTTGGTGCTTTTGGATCGCCACCAAATAAAAATCTTGTCCGAAATATTTCAATAAAATTTCCTTTGCTTGATCCAGTTAAGACTCGACAATACAACATATTGCGTCCGAGTCTCAATATTTGGAGTCTTGTACCGTTGCATAAGCCATTTGATACAGATAAATTAATAAGTAGCATCATTACTGCTCCAACTTTTATTCTAAGCGTATGCTCAGGTACTCCAGCAGGTGTTAACCGAATTAAGTTTTCATAATCCACATCAGATATATTATTAACTAATTCATCTTCTGCAGATTCGCTCATAATAGGCGTTGTTATACCATAATAAGTCTGTTCTTGTCCGGAGATTCGATCCTAAATTTTAGCTCATAACATTATTCATATATTCTTACCATAATAATATTATTAATTTCAAATGTCTCATTGTTAAGAGGGCAAAGAATTGCTCGTCCACTTATTTCTTTCCATTGTGATACAGAATTATCTAATAACTCATGTGGAAAAACAAAGTTAATAAGCTCCTCCTTAGAGTTTGTGTGCATCTTAGCCGGTATTCTCACACGATCTTCTTCGTCATTGAGAACTCCTGTTCCTACACACTTAAGGAATTGTCGATATTGCTCTTGTCCTTTTTCAAGGCGTTGATTTTTGTGTAATTTACGAGTTACAAAATTTTTCTCGAATAAGTCCATATTTTTAACCGATGCGTCAAATTGCTGTAAACTATTTCCTCCAACAACAACTGGCATTAATTGTTTCCAGTCACCACCAAGCACGACGCACTAAAAGATATGAATAATTAATGACACAAAATATCTTGGTGTATGGGTTTTATCTCAATCTATACTTATTATCTTATAAAACTTTCTAACAATACTGACAAAGGTCAGTAATTCCTCATTCGCAGGGTTTTAATGGATCACCCTCACTGGCAAAAGCCTAAGGCTACTAACCCAGAACCTTATATCAATTTTACAATCCAACGTGCATTTAAATATTTAAGCTTTTGTCCAAACATTTATCAACATGACGTAAATCTCCAATCATGGAATAAATATAGTAATATGCCGTGCCTTTATTCTAGGCAGCAATTTCACCATCTTTCGTATTCCGAGGAATTCGCTTCAGTTACAGCTGAGTTTCCTTGTATTATCCCTCTGTGTAACCTACTGACACCCACCGCCGCGCGAAGGCTTCCTCTTTGGGGGCAACCCTCCGACTGATATTTCTAAAATATCAGCATCATCGGGCGCTTACCTAACTTAAATTAAAAAATAAAACCAAAAACCGACAAATGATATACTTATTTAAAAATATAACCTTGCCACCAAACGGTGTTGATTGTAAATTTGGAGGAGCAATAGAACGCAACAATCGATCAACAAAATCCAAGACATCGCGATGTTGCATACTCACTTCGTCAATAATGAATCCGTGAATATTTCGCAAAACCTCAGCATACATGCTTTGATACTCAACATTAGGATACGTTGAAGCATCCACATTCCGCTGCCGACACAATCGTTTATGCACTGTCGCACCAGTATGCAACAACTCTGCCGCAATTCCGGTGCTTGCCATTGGTAACACACGGAAGCCACTTGCAAACAATAATTCAATGAGTTTCTAAACTTAATAAATGATATATTCATTATTATCAACTAACATTGTAAGTAAATGTCTTTCCAGATCCACCTTCACCAGTAATGAAAAAGAATCTCGGAATATTTGGTGCAAATTCACGCGATTCCCCATCTATCACATAACGTGCACTCTGCATTCCAGCTTTTATTTCCTCAATAATTGCTTTTTGTTCGTCATTCGGCTGAGGATCGGACAGATAAAGATCAAGATAGTATCTCTGTTTATTTTTTCGTTCATTTTTTTCCAATAAAATAGGATCAACGTTGTTGTTTAGCATTGTATCAGCATCAATTTCAGCCTATATTTTCTTAATAAATTTACATATTAATTTACAACCTGAATTAAAAGTTCTGGTTGTATATTTCTACATGTTGGTCGAGGTAAGCCGATTTTTTCACAGGCTGATTGATATGTATCATCATCACGTTCTAGTTCATCTGGCCTGACACCATTAACCCTTAAAAACCACTCAAGAGCGTTGAGAACATATTCTTTTCTTGCTTCAAAACTTTTTCCAGCAACTCGAGTACCGACAAGCCAGTCTTCTTTAAGTCCCAACACATAATCAAGTAACACTGTGGGGTTTGACAAATTGGCTGATCCAAAAAATAAGGCGAGCCAACGAATTCGCTGTCGAACTCTTTTCTGAGAGCCAAAAGCTTCAGCAATTGTTTCTTTCCAAATATTATCATCATCTAATAAGCCTCGTGCTTTTGCCGCTTCAATAAAATTAAAATACAATTGTCCATTAAATGTTCGTAAATCATCCCAACATGTTGGGTCTTCAACGGTTGTTAATAGAATACGAATAGCCTGAATTAAATTATCTAAAATCTGACAAATAACAAACCAAAAGATCTTTATTTGTTGGCGAAACAGTCCGCATTCTACAAAGTTTCTTTCTCACAACACTTTGGTCTACGTAAAAATTCCATGATTTTTTAATTTTATCATATCTCAAACGTCGATATGCTTTAGCATATGTCAAGCAAAGTCTGGGTTTTCCTTTTTCTTTAAGTTCTCTATTAAACGCAAAATAAGAAGTCAATTGGGTTAGTCGTTCTTCTCCAGCTTCCTTTTGCGCTAATAATCTTTCACCAATTATTTCTTCCTCACCTTCTTGAAAGGCAACTTTATGTCCTTCTGGACCATGAAGATCCAGTTCATCAACCTTTATTGATTATATTTAAAATAATATTGTATAAACCTGATGTGATTTTTTCACTAAAGGCACACCCCAAATCGATAAAAATGCTTCCATTGGTGTTATATATCGAGCCAACCGAATTTGATGAAATTGATCAAATCTCAAAGCATTTCCTTCAAATCCTTCTGCTTGAATTTTTATGAAAGCCATATCGGCTCCTTTCATTGTATATTTACAAATATATTTTACACTTCCATCGCCTGCCACAAGTTCAACGTTGATACTAAATTAAATTACTCAAAATTATCAAAAATAACTTACTGGGCCTTGAATTTAGAAGAAAGAAATGGGCTATAAGGCACTACATTTGTATTCGTAATAAAATGTTGCTGCCCATATCTATCGGTATATGAATGTGTGTTTCCATAAATCAGTGGATCTTTTTTGCGTTCTTCTTCATTTGGGGCTGGAGCCCTTCGTTTATAATCCGGATATGCATTATCCGAATATTTATTGTCATCTGAATATTTTTTCTAAAATAAAATATTACTTAAAACTTAAGAACAACAAACTGGAAAGCGTTGTTTACAACGACCATCTCTTAAACAGCGTTTATCACATTTATGAATATTTGCGCTAACGATAACTCTATAGAGTTCTCGCTGTAACTGAGCCGATTGAGACTGATCACTTTCATTAGGCAAGTCAGGAATTTCAGCACAAATGTACTGATCCATATAGTCTTCTTTTGTGAATATACAGCCTTGTGTACGCATGCGGTCCCAATCAAGAATAACAGCAAAATGCACATGTGGCAGACCGCTAAAAAATATTTGACTTTTAATATATATAAGATACCGTTTTTGATGTTCCAGGCTCCAGAACCAACCCTTAACTGGGCCCATAACTTCACGCTGTGTTAAGTCGCATTGAAGTTCATGTAATTTATCAATAAATAATCTGCAAACTTCCATTGGTCTATCAGCCCATGAATATCCATCAGGTATCATGCGTCTAAGTTCTTCGGCTTCGGGATTCATGGTAAATGTAATTAACAGATCAACAGAACCAATCTCCCTGCATATTGTCATACAATTACCATACTGTTTCTGATAAAATTGAATAGAGCCTCGAAAATGCTCATTCGTCATATATATTTGTCCAATTGGTCCTTTTAAACCTAGATAATCGTTTAAATAGAATGAGTAATAGAAAAACCTTGCTGATCACGTAATTTTTCAAGCCAGTTAAGCAAAGCTCCAGGACGAACAAATCTTGTTCTCCCTTGCAATGTTTTAATATATTGCACTTTCTGGGCTTCCACCCGATTGTTATAGGCAATAACATATAATTGAGCAAGTTGTCCCCAGTTCCATAACCAATGCGAATCTCGCCATGATCCTCTCTGATGGAACATATATCTAATATACTGGGATCTTGAAACCATATCGCGACTATGTTGGCGTGCCTCAAAAACAGGATCCAAAAACTCTTCACCTTCTCCAAGTTCTTCAGATACTTCTACTTCTTCACCTTCATTATCCACAAGTTGATTGGCACGATTCAACTCTTCTCCTGGTCGAAGGTTTAAATTTATTCCATTCTCTAAGAAATAAAATATTATCGTCAAATAAATCTCATACCGAAACCACATTGCCCTTTTGAAAATAATAAAGGAAACAGAGTAGGATCTATATTCCTGTCCCACCAAGACATTTTAACTTGACCGGTTCCTTGACGACCTTTTAGAATAACGTCATAGTGTAACGAGTCTGGTACATTAGCCCCAGTATCCAAATAAATCTGCATAAATTATGAATAGAAATATGCATAGCTTAATATAAAACTTGTGCTATTAGGCGACTTCCAGCAGCTGTTTGCACTTCAAGTCTACCAGGATGAATTCGCCGTAATGCTTGAACATCTTGAGGATCAATATCAATTGGCTGAATTTCATCATCTTGTCGAATACGTTCAACTCCAATTTTATTGGTATCAATAACTAACATTCGGAAATTTATCTGTTCTTCTTCAATTAAATTGCTATAAGTTTCTGAAGCAATGCGATATAATGTAGAAAATGGATGATAGTCACGTAAAATGTTATTCAAAACGATTAACAATTGTTGCTAAAAATATTTTATACGTTTAAAAATGTAGAAAGCTAACGTCTAATTCGACATCGTTTGCAATTTCATTCAATCTATTTGCTGCTTCATTAGCGGGAATTGTAAATAGCTGACCACGTAACAAAGGCTGCTCGCCACCTCCAGGTGGGTTAAAATCCCATAACAAATAGTTGATCATGTTATTACATTTAACGATTTTATGTGACTCAGCAAAATCTCGTTGTCGTTGAATTTGTATGTGGCCAAATGCTAATTGATCATTATAGAGCATTGAATGTTTTAAAATATTATCACGTTGTTCAAATCTTGTCGGATCATTAAAAATGACGAACAATTCAATAGGTATATCTTGCAAAGATGAATACTTTTCAGGCATACTCACACGGCCTTTTGCACAACATTTAGAGAAAGCAGTGTTCCCAACTGCTTCGGATGGTAATAGATTAGCCTTGCAATATTTGCATCGAACATCATCCTATATAAATATATTATATTTTCTGAATATCATTTAACCTTTGGCAAAGAGTCATAATAAATAGGCATATGGTTTGCACCTTTGGCACCACATCCTAATCCAAAATGTGTACGATCACAACGTTGAGTAATTGGGCTAAAAACTGGCCACGACTCCTGAACATCATTTAATCTCGAACTGCATTGTGAAATGCGAGATGATCGTCTTAGCGTTGATGTTGAATTATATGAAACAACCGATTCAGTTATACACTCTTCAACATTTATTTCACGATTCAATTCTTCTTGGGCATTCATTTCAAAATCAAAAGCTGCTTGAGGAACAGGATTAAAATCCTTTCGTGGACGGCCAGATCTAATGACTTTTCTAGGCCTCCCTCCTTTATTGATAGGTTCACTGTTCATTGTCAGATTAACCGATGATTCATCTTAAAATTTATTTTTAATTAAATAGAATTATTTACTCTGAATCTCCAGTAGAAACCGTTTTTGTAACGGTTGCCCATCAGAACGGATAATTAAAGCATTATCTAAGGAGCGTCTCCTTCTATTACAATCTTTGATTTTTTCTCTTCTCTTTCGTACACTACTAACCATTTATAATATATTATAAACTGAAATATATAGTAATAATAAGTATTATTAATATATAATATGAAAAGCGACCCATTTAAAGCCAGGGATGCTTTATATAAGGCTATGTTCCAAGAAATATTATGGAATAAAAAATTCTCGTTCGCAGGGTTTTAATGGATCACCCTCACTGGCTAAAGCCTAAGGCTACTAACCCAGAACCAACATGTCAGTTTTATAATTCAAATTTATTATAAACCGAGCTTTTCTAAAGCTTTTTGGGCAAGCATGTATTAAAAAGCTGGAATTACCGAGGCTGCATTTTCCCCCTTCATGGTATATAAATATGCACTAAAAATCATATATCATGTATCGTACCCGCATCATCCAAGTCGTATCGGTTTCGGCCAGCCGCAGGCACCTGTTCATTAGAGTATCAAGTTACAGTCCAGGACTGAATTATCTTGAAGAGTCTCAGTTTCAGTCCAGGACTGAATTATCTTGAAGAGTCTCAGTTTCAGTCCAGGACTGAAAATATTTTTTACCATTTTTAAATTTGTCTTTCAAAAAATATAAATTTTATATTTCCATTTTTATATTTCCATTTTGTTAAGCCGTTATTTTTAAATTTACAACAAAGGCCTGAGAATTATTCAATCTCTTTTCGAAAATAAACAAGTCTATAGGACATAAAAAAGACAAATCATCCTATCAAGGCTACGTTTCAACTGATTCACCGCATCCGGAAACTCACCTTGACAGGTATTCAAGTCGTATAAACGTTTTTTGCGCCCCGACAGACACCCGCACTTGCGTGCTAGGCCTTAGCAACCAACTACCAATAATAGTAGAAGGAGAATGCCATATGCTGGGGCTTTAACACCTTAATGGTATTAATAAGCAGAATATCAACTATCAGATTCAACGCAAGAATCATTATCTTCATACTTTTTTTTCATCATTTAGTCGATAAATAAAACATCCCTTTTTTAAAGAAATTAGCTTCAGTTACGCCGAGTTTCCTTGTGCCATCCCTCTGTGTAACCTACTAACACCCACCGCCGCGCGAAGGCTTCCTTCGTGGGGGCAACCTCGACCCATTAGGGCTTCACCGGCAAAACTCATGCATACAAACGAAAGGAAGCAGGATCTGGCTGCTCTCAAACAAAATCCTCTGGCACGAGTAGATTATTTGCCTTTCGTTGCATGATGAATTATATTTTTCAACCCTTGCAACACACTATGCATTGAAATTAGAGTTCAAATTATATTCAGTAATATGACGCAAGGAAGCAGGTATCGGCTGCCCTCAGATAGATTAGTTTTTGCCGAACTTAACTATCTGCCTTTTGTCATATTACTTTGGAACCAACTCAGGGTTCAGTTGCACCATGCACCAGTATCCACTTAAAATTTTTTTCAATTCAGCACTGCTGCCATCCTTTAATTTTTTGGAATTCCTCGTTCTAATGCAATGGTTTACTTGCATTACAATTCACATCTTTCGGGTTCACCATCTTTCGGGACAAATAAATATTAAAAATGGGCTGGCGTCCTGAGAGGCTCATTAAGTCTTAAACTCTACAAAAAGAGTCCTAACATGTCACCTCACGTTCAGTCACGGACGAATACAACTGAATCAGCAACACATAGACACCAGTGACAGCCGTTACACAACAAAAGTTGCGATTCAAGTTTGATCATACACAGAGCAATGATCCAGCAGTAGGATCATACACAGAGCAATGATCCTACAGCTACATTGTTACATCACATATAGTAATGATTCAGCAGTAGGTTCACCTAAAGCTGTTTCCAGAGCCAATTCTTTAAAATTTTAGTTATTCTATGCACTAAGACTGATAACAAAGTTAAACACACCCAGAAACAATTGATAGCCGCAGGCATTTCGGGAGGAGGTTCGCGCAATGAGAACGCCAGTGCCGACAATCCATTACAGTATCAGAGCTCCAACGCATTGCTTTGATTGTGTTAACTTTGATATCAGATCTGTTATGAACATGAGCAATCTTTTTAAAGCACTTTTTACGGTTTTACAAGCCGTTTTCTTTATTAATATCATTTCAATTCTAATCGTATATTATTGAGAGGCTCTGATTGTTTTTTCATGCATTCAATTAATAACAATGAACGGTAGATGAAGGTAGGTGCCACTACTTTTACCCACACCTGAATGTTTCCAGAACAAAGTTTCAGGCTGTTCAATGTTATAATAGTTCAAAACCATCGCTCTCCCAATAATTAAATTTTCATGCACTACCATTCACCATTTGATTCAAGTATCACTCTATTGACAAACAGGCTCACATATTTTTAAACAGAACCATGAATAATTGTAGCGGCAACTAACAACTATTCACAACTGATTATACCCGATACGTACAATCAGCCTGTTCTGATATTTTGCTTTAACTCTCTCGGTCAATTGTCAATATTCATGAGTGTTTTTAACTATATTTGAATCTTGTTCGAAATAGGATTAACCGACTTTACAATTAGAATTGATTTCAAGGCTTCTGCAGTGCGCTTTGATTCTCGTGTTCAGTCAAAAAATATTAAAAATGGGCTGGCGTCCAGAGTGGCTCATTAAGTCTTAAACTCTACGAATAGAGTCCTAACGTGTCACCTCATTTTCAGTCACGGACGAATACAACTGAATCAGCAACACATAGACACCAGTGACAGCCGTTACACAACAAAAGTTGCGATTCAAGTTTGATCATTACATAAAGTAATGATCCAGCAGCAGGTTCACCTACAGCTACATTGTTACGACTTTTGTCCGGTTCAAGCCACTGCGATTATATTGGTTTCCATCAAAGTAATTTAAAGAAATTAAATCAACAGTCACCAATTTTCTCGAAATGGCTCAGTCCCGGGCAGCGACGGGCGGTGTGTACAAAGGGCAGGGACGTATTCAACGCGAGATGATGACTCGCATTTACTTGGAATTCCTCGTTCACGGAAAATAATTGCAATTTATAATCCCAATCACGGTAAATTAGCAATTGCTCACACGCCCTTTAGGGGCAGAATATTGCACCGGACCTCTAAGGGTATCACAGACCTGTTATGCTATTTATTTTTATTGCTCTTTAAAGCACCACGATTCGCTGAATCATGAAAAAGCTATCAATCTGTCAATCCTCACAGTGTCCGGTCCGGGTGAGTTTCCCCGTGTTGATATTGCACCGGACCTCTAAGGGTATCACAGACCTGTTATGTTCTTTATTTTTATTGCTCTTTAAAGCACCACGATTCGCTGAATCATGAAAAAGCTATCAATCTGTCAATCCTCACAGTGTCCGGTCCGGGTGAGTTTCCCCGTGTTGAGTCAAATAAAGCCTCAAGCTCCACTCCTAGTGGTGCCCTTCCGTCAATTTCTTTAAGTTTCAGCTTTAGGGACTGTATTAGCTCTAGCATTAATTATCCAAATAGGATTTTCAAGATCAAAAGATCAATTTAACGTTCGCGGCATTTTTATAAAGCATGGCTTTTATTAATAATGCATAGCATTATAAAATATAAAATCGACTTCCTTTTGGAAGACTTTTTATTTTACTTTTTTTATTTTTCATTTCACAAATTTTAGCTTTTGCCATATTTATAATTACACGTATTCCCAAAGGGATTTATTACAAAATTTTTTCAGATCAAGAATTCTAATTCCTCTTCATGTAAACTAAATTTGACCTAAGTTTGATCTTTCCGGAACGATCGTACCGTGATAATCCGCAGGATTTATGATATCTTTAAATCTTGCAACGTCCATAATTCGGTTCATGTTTTACCAAAATGGACAATTTTGGTGTCATTCGACTCAGCTCGAAATGCTCTTTCAAAATAGCTAGTCTTTTTAAAGGTATGATTGAAATTAGCGTTGAAATAATCGGATGAAGATTTAAAATTGATGTAGTTGAAATTTTTTGGGAGAGAATCAATCTGCTTTAGTGATGAATTTATAGGGAGAAATGTTCCAAACAAAAAAGCAGTTGAACATTTAGTTCTGGGAACACTTTTTAAGAAGATACAAGTTCAAAATGCGGACTCAAAAAGTCAACTTTTGAGATCTTGAATTAAAATGCGATTTCGATGGCCTATGTTGTTGAGCGTCACATGAAACCCAGAAAAATATATACTTTGTTAGGAGGCCAATTGATTCTTAGAAAGTTATATGGCAAAATATATTAGTTTTCGAATTTTCGGGAACCTATAACTCAGCCCAATCTAGTCAGATTTTGTTGATTTTGGTGTCATTCGACGCAGCTCGACGAGTACTTTCGAATAAGCTATTAATCCCAATTTCGAATTTTTATTCCAAAAACAGCTTGGTCCCCCCTATTATTTATAATTTTCAGGAGCTTGTAACTCGACTCAATTAAGTCCGATCGTGTTGATTTTGGTGTCATTCGATTCAGCTCAACGAGATCTGTCTAATGAGATATTAATCTCATTTTTGAATTTTTGAAACTGAAAAGAAACAGCCGCGGTAATACCAACGCTGCTAACGTAGCGAATTCTAGCTGCGTGCAAAGAGCTCGTGGTCGAAAAATTCGAAAATGAAATTAATATCTATTTTAATAGATCTCGTCGAGCTGCGTCGAATGACACCAAAATCACCGAAATCTGACTTGATCGAGCAGAGTTACATGCCCCCGAAATTTAAAAACCATAGGGGGGACCAAGCTGATTTTTGGTCTAAAAATTCGAAAATGAGTTAAATAGATCATTCGACAGATCTCGTCGAGCTGCGTCGAATGACACCAAAATCAACGAAATCTGACTTTATCGAGCAGAGTTATATGCCCCCGAAATTTAAAAACCATAGGGGGGACCAAGCTGTTTTTGGTCTAAAAATTCGAAAATGAGTTAAATAGATCATTCGACAGATCTCGTCGAGCTGCGTCGAATGACACCAAAATCACCGAAATCTGACGAGATTGGGCTGAGTTATATGCCCCCGAAAATTAAAAACCATAGGGGGGACCAAGCTGTTTTTGGTCTAAAAATTCGAAAATGAGTTAAATAGATCATTCGACAGATCTCGTCGAGCTGCGTCGAATGACACCAAAATCAACGAAATCTGACTTTATCGAGCAGAGTTATATGCCCCCGAAATTTAAAAACCATAGGGGGGACCAAGCTGTTTTTGGTCTAAAAATTCGAAAATGAGTTAAATAGATCATTCGACAGATCTCGTCGAGCTGCGTCGAATGACACCAAAATCACCGAAATCTGACTTGATCGAGCAGAGTTACATGCCCCCGAAATTTAAAAACCATAGGGGGGACCAAGCTGATTTTTGGATTAAAAATGCGAAAATGGGGTTAATAGAGCATTCGATAGAATTTGTCGAGCTGTGTCGAATGACACCAAAATCACCGAAATCTAACATGATTTAGCCGAGTTACAGGCTCACGAATATTGAAAACAATAGGGGGGACCAAGCTGATTTTTGGATTAAAAATGCGAAAATGGGGTTAATAGAGCATTCGATAGAATTTGTCGAGCTGTGTCGAATGACACCAAATTCACCAAAATCAGACTTGATTAGGACGAGTTACAGGCTCACGAAAATTAAAAACCATAGGGGGGACCAAGCTGTTTTTGGAATAAAAATTCAAAAATGAGGCGAATATATAATTCAAAAAAACTTGTCGAGCTGCGTCGAATGTCATCAAAATCACCAAAACTGACATGATTGGATCGAGTTGTGGCGCCGAAGGCGCCAAAAAATCTATTTTTTGCGCCGCAGGCGTAAATTTTTTGAAATTTGGAATTTTTTGAATTTTTTCAAAGGCCGTAGACCAAAAAAGGCACTTTTTTTATGAATGAGAACCCTGTAATAATAGCTCATTTGTTAAAATTTACATATTTACAAAAATTTCAGTCCCAGACTGAAAGTTATAAACGAGACTCAAGTGTCCTTTTTAGTAAAAATTCATTTTTTAATATTCCCTTTAATTTTTACAATTTTTAAAGTTTATTTCCACTGATTTTAACCTTCAGACTCAAATATTCCATCCTCAGACTCAAGTGACCCCTTCAAAAATATTTTTAAAAAATGCTCTTGATTTTTACACGTCGAATGACACCTAAATCATATTTTTCTGACAACTACTTCAAAAGTTACAAAAACCGGCTCAACGTTGCTTAACTTAACAGATCGGACGGATTAGATCGTCAAATTTAAAAATTTTTTTCTAAAATTTTAATTTTTTAAAAAATTCGCAACTCGGCTCAAAAAACTCATATTAACACAAAACAAAGCTTATTCGATGCAGAATTTAATTCTCTTTCTTCCATCTTTCAACACTTTTTTGCTATCTCCAAAATAAAATATAGTTAAGGTCACTTTTACACATTCTCCTAAAAAACGCACTTTTTACTCCATATCTTTTTTTCTGTTATTTGGATCAACTTAAAACCAACTTTTTTCTTAAGAAACCCACCACGAGCTACAACTTTTCTCCCAACGACTTTTTTCTATCTCGTCGATAAACACCTTAAATCCAAAGTTACCACTTTGACATAAAAGCTTGTAAACAGCATATCTACCCTTCAAGTTGTAAGAACGACTTCAACTCTTTTTCTATCATATTCGAAATATGCTCTAGATGTGCCCTCTCAACTGACCCAACTTCCCCCGACTTCATCTTTTATCTCAAATTTCACTTCAAAGTTTCGAAAAAACATGTTTTTTCGAAATATCTAAAAAACTCGCCCCTTTCCCCCAACTTTTGAAGGTTTTCCTGAAAACTACATTAAATTTCCCATCTATAGCAAAAAACCCCACCCCGATACACCCACTCAAAAGCTCTGGGGACTTTTTTTTAGCTGACTGCCCTTTTACTATTATATATAGATAATATCCGTTGCACAAGTTTAGCAAAAATAAACAGTTTTATTTGGATTGGAATTTAGAGAAGCAAATTTTTCTTCGATGTATTTGACACGGTCATCATATGTATTTGAACTTTTAAAATTTGAAAACTAAATTTGAAACATTAATTAATTTTAAAAAATGTGATTAAATAAAGGCCAATTTGGTAGGAATTATATGAGATACTTGACCACTTATATATTTTTTAAAGCCGAGAATTTCCTCGGCTAATATAAAGTTTATCATTTCCCTTCTTTTTCAATTGATTACTCCATCAAATTAGGTTCGTTACTGCATGAAGCCAAACCATTGCCTAAGCTGTAAAGGCCTAAATCTCCAACAGACATAAACATCATTAAAAGTCCGAGTGTTCAGTCCCCGCTTCGTGGGTAACGCCAACTTGACTTTTACACGAGTCAATTGCATACTTGGATCCTCCTTACATGAAAATCTGGTATCATATTAAACCTGATGTAGTAGATTTGTTTATTACTCAGATTTTATTTTTGTAAGCCGAGAATTACTTAGGCGAATTGGTTTGTTCTTTGGTCAAGAATAATTGAATCAATTATTTCCGGACAAAATAGGTTAGCTATAAAACCTGTTAGTGGGAGCTCTCCCATGCATGTTTATTAACAGCTCAACCAACCCACCACCGACTAATTGTTTTCATTTTTGCTTATTTGTTAGGCTGGGAGGGTATTAGATGGCATATTAAAAGCGCTTACGTTTTACGGAAGAAATAGCATTGGGAATGGGGAGATGAGATCTTTTCTCTACTTCTCTTGAATACTATTTCTTACCGCAAAACTCAAGATGCTTCTTAAGCGCTTAGCATCCATCCAATAACTGATCGTGTATTAAACCTTTTATAAACAAAAAACTAATTTACCCATATAATTTTTGAATAGGCATTGAATTGAACTAGTTTCAATTTTTTCTTCAAAAATATCTTTTTTGTTAAAAAAAAGAACATTGCTGTATTGTAGAACATCTTGAATTACATACTGAACGAAACAAACGTAGTGATTCAATTATTCGATTCTGAATAAAAAATTTTTTTATTTAATTATATGTTATAATTTAGTCAGGGCTGGCATCTAATGATGTAAAGTGTATGAAAAATAAGTTCAATTTGGAAATATTACATTGGGGTGTATTTAGTAAGTACTAAGGTCCAGTCGCTTGTATGTACTGTACGTCCAAAATAAGTACAAATTGCAACCCTTTTTAGTCCATCTATGTATGTGGACTTGCAAAAATATGAGGATTATACAAAACAAACTAAGATCCAATATTATTTTATAAATCACTTATAAATAAAAAGAATAGAAAAATAAATATTTTGAAGGCAACAAAAAATTAAGTTACAGACTGAACGAAAAAAACGAAGAGATTCGAGCATTCGGTCAATAGAAAAATTTAGTTAATATTAATTATTTAGTCCACAAAGTGAACTTAAAAAAATTATGAATTTTTATGAATTATGTAATTTATTTTCTATGTTTCATTAAAAACAAACCCTTGATTTTTTAACATGTGGGAACTAAAACTCGGTTCACAATGTTGGACGTTCGTATAAATTTTTGACCGTAATATTTAAAATTGTGTTTAGAAATACTAATATTTATTTTATTATTATTTAGCGTTTATTAGTTTTCGATTTTATTTAATTTTGTGAAAATTGTAATACTTTAAATTATTCAGCTGATGTAAATTATTCAGCTAATAATAGTGGAAATGTGTCGGGCTAACTCGAGGAACCAACAAATCAACGAACGACAAGTCAATGAAAAGAAAAGCAAGTAACGACCATCTTAAGGAACAATCAAATCATCGAATATTTTTAAGTTGGGAATTTTTTGAAAAATCTGAATAATTTTAAAAGATAAGACTTTAAAAAATTAGAATACTTTAAAAAACAGAATTTAAAATAAAATTCAAATTTTTCAGAAAATTCTTATTTTTAAAATATTCCATGAGTTGATCGTTCCTTGAATTGTCTGTTCCTCGGCCTGACTGTTCCTTGAGTTGGTATCAGAGCTGTTTCGAAATTTCGATTTTCGTTTTTCGATTTTCGAGGTTTTTTTCCTTTCGATTTTCGATTTCCGATTTTCGAAATTTTGAGATATTTTCGATTTCCGATTTTCGAATTTTTGGAAAAATTTGAATTTTTGGCGCCAAAAAGTAGGAATTCTGACTTATCGGCCATCATAAATTAAAAATTTTCGCCTGCGGCGCAGAAAAAGGAAGATTTTTGGCTTAAGGATCCTCCAAAATTTTCAAAATTTTCGCCTGCGGCGCTGAAAAAGGAAGAATTCTGGTGACTTGGTCTTCTAAAATTCTCAAAATTTTCGACTCAGGCGGTAAAAAAGGAATCCCTGAAACAATATTATGTTCCGGCTCCGGTATATTGCAGGATTTGCTCGAATTAATGTGGAGTTGGAAGCCCAACCCCCATGCCGGAACCTTATGCCTGTACCGCCCAACCTTTTAAGTAAAGCGGCCTAGCTCTTTCACTATATCAGGGGATTTTACTTAAATCCTCCATTATCCCTCTTAATCCTCACAGATCTCATGATTAAATATTAATCTTTAACTTTCCACCCGTAGTTTGGGGACACCATGAAGCGGCTCAGTAAATCACCGGCTCCGGAGCCAAGAAATAATAGGTCGGAGTCGGTGCCGTAGATTCGGATAACAAAATTTTGGGTTTGGATATCCATGATTTCCCTGGATCTCCTATTCTAGTCATTAGTTTTCCCCAATCCCTTAGAGTTAAAGTAACTTTGGAGAGGAAAAGGAAATAAAAGGAAAGAAAATGTGGTAACATAACCGATAAGTACCAAAAATTTATTTTTCATTTTTTTATTAAAAAATTTTTTTTCGATTTTCGTTTTTCGATTTTCGAGGTTATTTTTCTTTCGATTTCCGATTTTCGATTTCGAAGATTTTAAAAAATATTTTCGATTTTCGATTTCGATATTTTTGGATTGATTTCGATTTTCGATTTCCGATTTTCGAAGATTTTTTTGTTTCGAAACACCTCTGGTTGGTATGGTACCTGAGAGATATCTCAATGTTGAAATTTGCTTTTGTGATTAAATTTTAATTGATTTGAAAAATATAGTTAACCGTATAATTAAAAATTGTATTACGTATTTTCAAAAATTGGTTGAAAAATAAAGCCCCTCGCTTTATTAGAGCCCCACGCTGTAATATAGCCCCACTTTGGAGGATAGTTGAAAAATAGAGCCCCATGGGGCTCTAATACAAAAAATACGGTATATCGAAATTTTTCATTGTTTTGATAAGGATAAATTAGACTTTGAAATTAATGTATCATATTTATTAAAAAAATTGTTTATGTAATTTTATATTTTTCTTTGATAAAACATTAAAGAATTGTAAAATTTAACGACAATTTTTATATTTTCACTTTAATAGTCAAATGCTTACCACGATTAGGTTTAAAAATAGCTCAATTTTGGCTCATTTAATTAGAGCATTTGTATAGATTAAGCATTCATACACTATGAAAATTTAAATTTTTATATTTTTTTATTAAAATATTTTAAACTCATTTAGACAACAGTAAAACAAATTGGATAATCATCATTTTATATTTTAATATTAAATTATAGTCATTAAAAGAATCTTCATTTAGATGTACAAATTTATAATCCATTTCTTAAATTAGAAAAAAGTTATGACAACAATAGTGTGCCCTGTTGGGTATTGGCTTAGTATAAAAGCCTTCCTATTATTCAGTCGCGGTCTTAGTCTTATTGTCGCAGTGTTATTCTTATTCTATTCTGTCTCCACCTATTCGGCGCTTAGCCATATTCCTATTGTTCGCCCTTATTGTATTTAGTATTGTAGATAAAGCACAGTTGTTAGTTACTGTCTTATTTGTGTTTATTCTTGTTAGTACGTAGACATTCAAGTCACGTACATAACAGTGGCGCGGTCGCAGTTATTTAATTCGAACCTATACTTAAGTATTGGTCAAGGATGAAAAAATTATTCAATTATATTCGTGAATGGGGTAGCGCAACAGAAGTTCAAAAAGATTCGGAAATCAAAAATTATTCGGCAGAAATATTGTCAGTCTCTACAGAGCAAAAATTCGAATGGATTAAAAAGGAGGTTTTGTTAAATGGGCAAAAAGTTGAATTCATTCTTGATTCTGGAGCACAAATTAGTTGCATTAGTGAGGAGACTTGGAAAAAAGTCGGTAGTCCATTCTTGACAAAGGTAAACTTCAAGGGTAAAAGCTATACAGGTGATTAATTCAGAATTCTTGGAAGATTCTTTTGCTCTATTATCCTAAACGGACTTGAGGAAATATTATTAGTATATGTAACGAAAGAAAAAATGAATTTATTCGGATTACCTTGGATAATCACATTCGAGAAAAAATTCGGTTATCCAATAGTAACAACTCTATCCGACAAGGATTCAGATAATTCAAGAAATTCCATTCAAAAAGAGATAATTCCGACTATTAGTGAAAATAAAGAATTGTATATAATTCAAAAGGATATTCAAGAAGTGATTCAGGCAGAATTAAAAGTAAAATTCAGTCAAGTATTCGAAGAGGGTCTGGGGCATTGTAGCAAAACGAAAGCTCATCTTCACTTAAAACCAGGAGCTAAACCAGTTTTCGTTAGAGCAAGACCAGTACCGCTTGGGGTTAAAGATTCGGTCAAAGAAGAAATTAATCGACTATTAAAAATGGGCGCTATTAGACCTATTGAATTCGCTGACTGGGCGGCTCCTATTCTTGCAGTAAAAAAAGCAAATGGAAAAATTCGAGTTTGTATTGATTATTCGACGGGATTAAATGAAGCCTTAGAGCTTAATAAATATCCATTGCCAACACCACAAGAAATCTGGTCTGAAATGCATGGAAATAAAATATTCTCCCAATTAGACTTGCGTGACGCATATTTACAAGTCGAATTGGATTCAGATTCAAAGAAATTAGCAAATATCAATACACATAAGGAATTATTCGAAGTACAACGATTGCCATTCGGAGTTAAGTCAGCACCAGCAATATTCCAGAAAATAATGGATGAATTAATTAGTGGATTAAAGGGAGTATTCGCGTATCTAGACGATTTGATTATTGCTTCGGAAAATGAAAACGAACATAAAATAATTCTAATTCAATTATTCGAAAGAATCCAGAAATATGGATTAAAAATTCAATTGGAAAAATGTAATTTCTTTAAGCCTGAATTTGAATTCTTAGGTCATATAGTCTCCGCGGAAGGAATTAAGCCAGACCCAAAGAAAAAGGCTATTATTCAGAAATTACCAAGACCTCAAAATATTAATGAATTAAAGTCAGTTATGGGTACAATAAATTACTATTTAAAATTCGTAGATCAAATGCACCAATTCAGAGGTCCATTAGACAAATTACTTAGAAAGAATTCAATTTGGAAATGGGAGGAAGAACAAGAAGAAGCATTCGAACAAATTAAGTCCATTCTGAGTTCAGAGCTCTTATTAACGCATTTTGATCCGCAATTCGAAATTATTGTTACAGCGGATGCTTCAAATTATGGAGTCGGGGCTGTAATCTCCCACAAATATTCGGACGGAAGTGAAAAGGCAATCGAATATGCCAGTAAATCATTAAGTGATTCGGAAAAAAATTATGGACAAATTGAATAAGAAGCCTTAGCATTAGTATTCGCTGTCCAAAAATTCCATAAAATGTTATTCGGTCGAAAATTCAAATTAAGAACCGACCATAAACCATTACTAGCTATATTTGGAAATAAAAAGGGTATTAAAATTCAGACGGCATCAAGATTACAAAGATGGGCGTTAATTCTTACAAATTATGATTTTCAGATAGAATTGTTCTCTACAGAAAAAATGGGCATGGCAGATAGCCTGTCAAGATTAATTAGCAAAAATTCAGAAAATGAAGATAAAATTATTGCTTTAATCTCAGATTCTGACACATTCGACAGTGGTCCACCCGATGAATTAAATGAAGTGGAGAATTCAGTTAAATACGTATTAAATATTCTATTTGAAGCGTTACCAATCGATAGTAACCAGGTAAAAATCGAAACAGAGAATGATATTAAATTAAAGACAGTCATAGATTATATTCGAAATAATAATTGGCCAAAGAATATTGAAGATTCTGAATTAAAATTTTGGTCAACAAGAAGACAAAACCTCCAGATAATTAATGGTTGTATTCTATTCGCAGATAAATTCGTTATTCCTGCTAAACTTCAAAGAAAAATTCTTGATTCATTACATTCAACACATTCAGGAGTCTATTTATTTTATTGTTAGTCCCGGACTCTTTATTTCATTTTAGTAGGTCTTGACCCTGAATTATTTCTTATTATTATTCTATTCATTACTCCATTCTTTCCTAGTAACCTTCTTCTTTATCTTCACACTGTTCATTTATTATTATTTCCTATTTGTGTGTAATTCATTTTATTTATCATCACTTATCCTTCCCGTACACACTAAAACACGTAAACATCATTCAATAAACATTTTCTCTCTTCATTATCACAATTATACATAGCTCCTCAACTTTCAGAATTTGTATTTCAATTCATGCCTTCTAGTACTTCCCCAATATTTAAACAATGGTTGAACAAAAATGTTTAAATTAAGATGGTCCCTTCCTATTTATATCTCAATTCCTTAATTATTGTCCAATTTCTCATTTGCACTCTCTATAATCCTATACAACAATGTTGTGTCAAGAAAATATTTCAATAGTTAGAAAGTTTAATTTTTGGTTGAGATCTTATAAATTAATGTGGTCTAATTTTGAAGTTTAATTACATGCGGGGGCATGTAACTTTTTGAAATTATGATTGCTACATGGACAATTAAGATCTCAACCCAAATATTTCCAAACAGCGTTAAAGACATATGGTAGGTAACATATAAACAAATAAAAAATTATATTGAATATTATATTAACCGCGGCAATTGATAAAAAGTGCAACTTCTGCCATATTTTACGGTATTTAATTATATTCCGAATCGCCCAAATATTTCCATACAATGTGAAAGTTATATGCTAGGTAAAAATATAAACAAATAAAAAAACAAACAAAAGTGCAAATTTTAAAAATGCCTGAATTGCTAAATAAATTATTATAAAAATAAGCGGTGAATTATGAAATGTATTTATGTTATTTTATATTTATTTTCTCACCGACTGATTTTAAATTTGCACTTTGGTTAAAATAATTAGTAAATAAAATTTTGTAGTTTGTTTAAATTTGTACCCCCTTTTATCTCTAAGACTTTTTTCGAAATACTCGGGTCGAAATCTTAATTGCCAATGTCAAAAATCGAAATTTCGAACAGCTCTTATTAACTTAGCATATGATGAAAATGTCAAAATGAGACTATTTATTTATTTTGTCTCAACAAAATTAAATTATTATAATATTTTGATAAATTTTAAAGAAGTTTATTCAAATTATTCGAGTATTCACTAGCTTTTGACATTTTGCTAAAATTTTATTTAAATATTTTTTTATTCGGTACTCGCCTTTAAAATTAAAAGTTGTTGTAAAGAGTTTCTTTAAACAGACACAAAAGGTTTTAATATTTAATTTATTGTTAGATTTTGTTTTCTTTGACGATATTCTTTTTGAATTATCTAAATTATCTGCAATTTTCGCGTCTAGAAAATTATTATTCGAATCTGGGTCACTGATCCCGCGTACTTTAAAACAGACAAGTATTTTAACAAAAAAAACTTACTAGTGCTAACTCGAAACTTACTAGTGCTAACTCAATGTTTGTATCACATAATGATTAAAAACCAATGGCGGATCAGGCTGGTTTTTGGGAGAAAAATTCTAATATGCGAATAAATTCTACTAAGCTCTTACGAAAGAGTTCTAATTTTGATGCAATAATTTATTAACATTTGTTTTAATCTCCTACATAAGGCCTCCGCCGAAACTCCTCTCGACTTTTATTTCTTTAATTAATCTCTCGTTTCCATTAAATTAAAAACTTTGAATCACGAATAAGTTTATTTTTAATATTGAAATTCAGATGATTAAATTGATTATTTCTTGTTGTTTTTATTTATCTTCCATTTTTAATATTAAATGTGATGGGAGAAAAGTTAGTATTGTAGTAAAAATTAAAGATGATTGGGAAGAAAAAAGAGAATTTATTTATTTAAAAAATGTTGAATTAAAAGAGCGTTTTGTATTGGAGAAAATTGAAAAGGGCAATAATCAATTTGATATTAGCTATAATTATAATATTGAGGGATTTTTGCGTCGAATTGACGTAAACAATCAAGGAAATAGTTTTAATTTTGAGATAGATTATAGATCAGAATATGCTGTGGAATTACAAAAGAGAATCTTGATTTATATTACTAATAATAAAATCATTCAAAATATTTTGATTTATATTTTGCTTAGTTGAAAAATAAAATCAAAAAATCAAAATGTAATTAAATAATAGCAATTAACTTTAATAATTAATTTTGTCATAAATTTAAGTTGATTAGGGGTAATCAATTTAATAAAACGAAAAATAATTATTATGAAACCTCGATATTAGAGAAGAATGTAGAGAATATAAAAATAAATAAAAAAGAATTATTCACAGAAAATTTAGAAAATTACAAAAACAAACTTTTATCAAGTTATTGGACGGAAATTAATTTAATTGGATATAAAATTGAATTGTTAGAAAAACAAAAAGTTGAATATCCGAAAGAATTAAAAAACAAAATTATTGAAATTGGAAATAAAATAAGTAAATAAAAATTTTAACTTTTTTATTTAATAATTTTTTAACTTTTTTATTAATTTTTATTTAATAACAAGTTAAAAGTAAATAAAAATTTTAACTTATTTGACGTGGAAAGGGTATCCCGTATCCCCGTTCCCATATCAAGCTGAAAAATCGCTATTAAATAACAATTTATTTTAATTTTATAGGAGTATCTATTGAAAAGAAGGAGCGATATTGTTTCAATTGTTGTCTTAAACAAATCAAAACTTGTTGGCTTAAATATCTCAAAGAGCACTATTTGTGTCATGCTTGTTTTGCTTATTGTCAAAAATATGGAAAGCATAGACATAAAAGCTTGTTTATTAAGACTAAAAAGGTTTGCTATTATTAGATATCAATAAGATCGTACTGCCTTTATTTCAATCGAGTAAATGTTGTATATACTGCCTCGAGTCACAAAAATATTTTGCTCACTCGACGAAAATTTTCGAAAATAGCATTTGCATAAAACTCTTTTCGATAATATTCAATATTGTTAAGTTCATTTATTTTTCAGTTCCTAACTCTTAATATTGATGTGCTAACAAAATTTATTTAAGGAGGATCGTCATTGTTATAATTGCGGAATTAAGCAAACAAAAATATGGTTGAATCATTCTGAACCTGGACAATATTTATGTCAATCATGCTACGATCGGGAAAATATATAAAGAAAAAGTCAAAAACAAATAAAAATGGAAATGAATCTGATAAAAGAAATAATTTATAAACAAGATGAAAATTGCAAAGAAAGCAAAAAAATTCAGCAATATTAAAAAATATATATCGAATTATATTTCAATTTCTTACAATCATAAATATATCCTTTACATTTATACTAATATTTATCCAATAATTGATTATCCAGAAGCAGAGGGGATAATTTTTATCAATTCATTTTTCACGATGATTATTAGATTTTTCATTCTAAATCTTTGATTGTAAAAAATCACCTCTAATCCTCTTAATCACCTCTAATCCTTCGTACATTTACGATTTAACTCGGTATATTTATTAATATATTTATGGAAAACTTTTTTTATTCTGATGTTTACCTTAATAAAAAATTACATATTATAAATATGTATGTAATATTTTATCAATAAATTTTTTGCGATTATTATTTTTTTCCATCTAATTCTCTGATTGAAAATTTTACTAAATAGTGTTAACTCTGTATTTAAGTTATACATAACTGTGGCTAAGTCCAACTGTTGATGCCAAGCTAATGTACTTGTATTTCCACAAATATTTATAAAAAATATAGATGCCCGAGTTATTTTGAGAGATAAATATTAAGCATCATGAAAATGCCGACCTGAAGCAAAACTTATAAAGGAAAAAGTGTAGTTAAAGAAAAATTTTCTAATTGAACGGAATGAAAGTTTAAAATGTGATGGAATTAAAACTTAATACATCACAGTATTATTTAATTATGATTAAATTTCTCAATCTTATCTGGCAACTTAAGAATTCAATGATATACTTGTAGCCATTTTCTTGTCATTTATGACTTGTAATTTAAATATTGTAGACCTTAATCCTTTGTATTAAAAGATCCAGCTCCTATTAAGCATTAATAATATTGTTTACGCATTATCAAAATTTATTTAATAATACAAAAATTTTTCTTAATTTCAACTTAAAAGTGTTTAAACTTTTAATCATAAATCATACAGATTCCGTCTTTCTCTTTTAAAATAGCATGAAGAATCACATGCATGAGGCATGCAGACTTGGCTATAGTGTAGTGTACCGGTGGAAAGTTCGGGACGTGACATATGTAATTTTTAGACAAAAGCTCGTACATAACGCCTAATGCTATTTAAAAATGTTATCCTTCATAAAATAAATAAAATAATTAAAATAAATCTATGTATTTATTATTCATCTTGGTAACAATTAAAGAATTTTGTTATTCACTAAAATTACATATGTATATTTTACTTTTAGAATTATTTAATAAACTCAGAAAATTAAAGCTAGAAAACATTATCATTTAAATACTATTTATTCGTTTCATGTTTTGTTTGATTTTTATTTGTCTTCTTATTTAATCTTAGTATTTTTTTGTAACAGGCATTGCATATATATTGTTCAGGCATTGAATGACGGTGCCATTTAGATGTTTTTGTTGCTTCACAAATAAAACAATTTCGTTCTTGTGTGATTTGCTAAAATATTTATAAAAATAGGATTTGAAACTGTTTTAAGATAAAATCTTTTAAAGCTATATTTCTAATTTTCCCAAACTTATTCTGCTAGGAATGATTCTAACTAGCTTGTTTCATTTTTTCAATGTTTCCATTTCCATCAACTGGAAAAATTAACAGATCGTGTTGAACCTCAAAAAATCTCAGATATTTCTAATAGGATGAACAATACCGTTTTGTAGTTTAACTTTCCCTTTGGTTTTTTATTCTTGAAAGGAGTTTTGTTGATTGAGGCATTATGTGGGTCTTGGAGAAGTGAGCGGTCGATTAAAGGGCAAATTCAGACCTTTTTAGTTTTGATCAAGAAGTTATTTCTATGCTTTCCATGTTTTCGTATACAATCACCACAATGCTGGAACAAATAATTTTCATTTAGATATTTATGCCAATGGCAATTTGTATCTGTCTGTTTTGTTTGTGTAGCTCCACAATTAAAACATTGATGTTGTTTATTTTCGTTTAGTGCACCTTTAATGATTAAGAATAGAATATCTTTATTTTTAACGTTCCCAGATATGATATCACGTTCACGCGATGATGGAATTATCGAGTCATGCAAAAATAGAAATAAACGTACTTATTTCACTGCCGATGTAAATAATTCTATTTTTTAATTCCTTAGGATATTCAAACTTTTGTTTTTTTAACAATTCAATTTTATATCCAATTAAATTAATTTCCGTCCAATAACTCGATAAAAGTTTGGATTTGAAATTTTTTATATTTTCTTGATTTGAATTCACCTTGCTATCTAATATAGATGCTTCATAATAATTCGACTTTTTAACAAAGTTATTATTGAGGAATACCTTAAATATATGATTAATTTATTAATGTACTTGTTGATATTTTGCACTGTTGTGCTCCTTCATTGTTTAAAAAACGGTTATCGACCAATAAAATTCGTAAACAAGTTATTGTGTAGTTAAATAATTTAATTAAATACCCGTTTATCCAAGCTAGGCAAAAATTTTTGAATAATTTTATTATTGGCCATTTCAATCAAAATTCTCGTTTTCAGCTGTGAGCTATATTTTGAAACATGATTTAATTTAACAACGAAAACTTTTTCAACAGGATCGATTCCAATTTCACAAAACGATTCAGTTTTTTTATTGAAATAATTTTCGATTTTGTTACCCCGATTTACATTCTTTATCAATAGAAAACGTTCCTTCATGTCAACATTTTTTAAATAAATAAATTCTCTTTTTTCTTCCCAACCATTTTTTATTTTCACAGCAACATTAACTGCTCTTCCGTTGCATTTTGAATATAAATAAATATTCAAATATAAAATAATATGAATAATTAAAAATTTAATCATTGAAAATAAAAAAATTCCTGTTTTAATAATTATATTCTAAAGTAAATTATAAAGTAATTATAAGTATAATCTGTTAAATATAAATGGCTTTTTCTGTAGCAATCAATCTTGCAAAAATCAAATTTTTAGGTATTTAAAGGCATAAACTTAGCAGATACTAACAGCTTTACCCGAATAATTTTGTGACGTATTAAATATTATATTATTAAATTTTAAATAAATTAAATAGAAATTTTATCTTATCATAATTATATAAATTCTAAAGCTATATGAATAATTAATCTATACAAGTGCTCTAATTATATGAGCTAAAATTGAGATAATGAGTGATGCACTATTAAAGTGCAAATATAAAAATTATAAATAAATTTAATAATTTCTCAATGTCTTAAAAAGAAAAATGTGGTAAATAGATTATTAATGTATTTTTTATTCTAAGCAAATAAAATATTTTTATCTCATTTATAAAACAAATTGGTCTAAAAGCCAAAGCTAAAGAAAGGCCCTAAGCAAATGAGCTAAAATAGAATTATTGTTTAATTTTTATAGTGGCAAGAAAGTGCGAATATAAAAAAGTTTTGAAATTTCGATAAAGTTTTATCAAATAAAAATATAAAAGTGCAAATAACAATTTTGAAAGAACCTGCTTGCTTGGGCACGTGAACTTTTCAAAGAACATTTGGGCTGAGATATAATTGAATGGAAAGATATTATTCATAGTTTATTTTATTTACGAATAAATTTATCTAAATATCGGCGGAAAATAGTTACTTTTCTCTTGGATTTCAACTTTTCAGATCTTATTTTCTGTAATATAAAGCTCATGGTTTGTAAGGATAAATTAGATTTTAAAATAAATAAAATTCACGTGCAAGAAGCAAGCAGATTCTTTAAAATTGTTTATGTAATTTTATATTTTTCTTTGATAAAACATTAAAGAATTGTAAAATTTACCGACAAATTTTATATTTGCACTTTAATAGTCAAATGCTTTTCACGATTAGGTTTACTAAATGGCTCTATTTTGGCTCATTTAATTAAAGCATTTGTAAAGATTAATCATTCATACACTATGAAAATTTAAATTCTTATATTTTTTATTAATATATTTTAAACTTATTTAGACAGCACAAAAACAAATTGGAAAAAACTTTTAAAACAATTTAACGAATTTAATCGTTCATCATTTTACATTTTGAACTAAATTATAGTCATTAAAAGAATCTTCATTTAGATGACTAAATTTATAATTCATTTTATTTTATGGTTAAATATTTTTTTAAATTTTAATTGCGACGGAAGATTAGTTAATGTTGGAGTTAAAATCAGTGATGATTGGGAAGATAAAAGAGAATTTATTTATTTAAAAAATATTCAAATAAAGGAACGTTTTTTATTGATAAAGAATGTAAAACCAAATAATAAAATAATTGATTATCTCTGTAATAAAAGTGATACATTCAGTAAAATTGAAGTGAATCCTGGTTATAATGTTTTTAATATTAAAATAAATGATACTACAAAATATACTTATCAATTAGAAAACAAATTTTTGATTGAAATTGCTCATAATGTAAATATTCAAAAATTTTTACCAAAAATTGAAAAACAGGTGTATATTATTTTAAATAGCGTTTATCACCAACCATTCGCGTTTGTGATGAGATTGTCAATGTTGTCATTTTCCTCAAAATCGTCCACTAAAAACAGTTATGGGTTTTTGAATTTTTATTTTCCAAAATTAAGTCATTGAGACGGTCATTATTCATATCTGTTCATTTCATGCAATTTTTCTTAATTTCACAAAAAACAAGTCACTTGTAAGACCCCAAGTCAATTGTAAGCCCTTAATATCCCTTATTTTGCCAGAATATCACTTAATCCCAAAATTTTGGATTTCGTAAAATTTCGTGTTTTTTCGACTTGTGGAGTGCGGCTGCGGATTTCAAGATAAAAATTGCGGAATGAAGATTTTTTGTAATTATATGAAATTAGGCTGGGAAACGTTTTTTTCATTACTTTTTTCCTCCCTTGACATGACATATGATCAGCATTTTCTTCCTTGTTTAGTTCCATTAAAGTTGCCTGTGGTAGAATGAAAAACGCACTATATATTGCGAACTTTTGAAAAAATTTGAATGCGCCATCGAATATGTGCAAACAAAAAGTGTGCACTTCGAAAATTCCTGATTATTTTTGTACCTTATTTAATTCTCTATCATTTAATCTTTTTTTGACAAAATAGTGTGCCCGATATCTTTTGGGTCACTCTGTATATTTAATAACAACTTATGAATTTGAGTAATTTGATCAAAAAATTTAGGTACTTCTAAATAATAATTTTGTCAAGAAAAGGAATAATCACTATGAAACTTCTGTATTGTACGAGGTTTTAGAAAATATAAAAATAACTAAAAAACAATTATTGAAAGAAAATTTAGAAAATTACAAAAATAAACTTTTATCAAGTTATTGGACGGAAATTAATTTAATTGGATATAAAATTGAGTTGTTAGAAAAACAAAAAGTTGAATATTCGAAAGAAGAGAGCAGATTGATTTATATTGGTGAAAAGATGGGTAATTAAAATTTTATTTGTTTTATTGAATAAAGTTTTTTTCTTAATATTACAGCTGATATTGTTAATGGATTTAATCAACAATGTTTCATATGTAAAGCTACAAAAACCAGACGATGGTATAAATACTTGAAAGAAAATCATCAATGCTTTGCTTGTTATCAATATAATCTAAGAAAAATTGGAAAGACTAGACCGTTAAAATTATGGTTCAAAACTAGAGAGGTTTGGTTTATTCATAGATAGTAAGGATTTCAAAATAATTAGACATTTTCAAAGTTATATAATATTCCTATTTATATAATATTCTAGAGAATTTCAAATGATCGGAGTTGTTGTATTTGCGGTCATAAAAATAAATCACCATGGTACCGATATTCAGAACCTGGACTCTATATATGCATAAAGTGTCGCAAAAAACAATATAGAACAGATAAGGAACCAAATAAAAATGCAAGTGAAAGAGATTCGAATATATAGTTAGTTAATAATTAAAGACAGGGTTTTATATTACATTCAATTCTATTATTTTTCCCGAATTATGTAGAGAAACCAATTTTATTTAAACATATTGGTAATTTCGAGCTTCGTCCCCTCACTTTTTTACTTTTTTTCTTCCCTAAGATTTTACATAATGGTCAGATTTTCTTCTTCCCTATTTGCGCGTGGCATAATCAAACAAGAGACATTGATAAAGAGAAGATTAATTTATAGTCAGGAGAATTGGGATCCCCGCGAAAAAAAGTTCAAAAATAAAAAAAATAATGTTTCTAGAGTAATAAAATATGCTGATTACGAATCTGTGCTAACATTTTGAAAAAGTTGAATCACGAATCCGAATCGATTTCCAAATCACCTTGATTGAACAAGAACGGGCGAATTTATAAAACAAAAATAAAACAACGTAAACCTAAAAACAGATTTACGTTGTTTTTTTGTGTCACGGTGATTTTGGTGTCTTTCGACACAGCTCGTCATGCTCTTTGGAATATGCATTATTTTCATATTCCAATTTTTCACATCAGAATCGGCTAAGTACCCTCTATGTTTTTTCGATTTTGTATATTCGTGTTTGGGACCTACATATATTCGGATTCATTACCAACCTAATTTATAGTAATAATTTTCAAGTTCGTTAAATTCTATTCTGTTTTTGTTGCATATTTTGTAAAATATTATATAAATAATGTTTTTATCATATATTATATACTACAATCAAACTGTAATTTTATAATAACTGTTAATATCAAGTCCTCGACAAATTAAATATTTTCTCCTAGACCATGTTTTACTATATTTAAGATTTTGTGTGAATTTTGATTTATTTCAGTGGAGATTGCAACTTTTTTATTTCTTCTGTTTACATAATTGAACAAATTAAAAAATTCTTTATATGTATTTATGTTAATTTTTAAATAAATTTTCTGTAAATTTAATTTTTTTAAATATCCTTGCCAAAATTTACAATTAATATATGTCCTAGGTTTATTAAATATAGCAAAAAATAAAAAGGGATCTAGTATAAGGTTGTCGGATAGTTGGAAATATTCGGATATCCGTATCTTGTAAACGAACAGAAAATTCTGATATCCTGTATACGAACCGAAAATTTAGGTTATCCGGATCGAATTATTCGGAGATTCGCAGATCAAATTAGATTCTTATTAAGAGGGGATGGTGTCATTTTACGAGAATCCAAAAAAATTTTTTCAATAGAATTCTAATAAAATGTCAAAAGCTATTAAATATTCGAATAATTTATATAAAGTTGTTTAACATCTATCAAAATATTATAATAATTTAATTTTGTTGAGACAATATAAATAAATAGTCTCTTATTTACATTTTCATCAAATACTAAGTTAATAACAACTATTTCAAAACAAGTCTTAGAGATAAAAGGGGGTACAAATTTAACCAAACTACAAAATACTATTTACTAATTATATTAACCAAAGTGCAATTTAAAATCAGTTGGTGAGAAAATAGATAAAAAATAACATAAACACCTTTCATAATTTACCGCCTTATTTTATATTAATTTATTTTGCCATTTAGGGCATTTTTAAAATATGCACTTTTTGTCATTTGCCGTGGATAATATAATGAGTAAATTTTTTTATTTGTTTATATTTTTACATATATATGTCTTTCACGCTGTTTGGAAATATTTGGGGTGAATTTTTTATTGTCCATGCGCAATCTTAATTTAGAAAAAGCTCTGATGCCCTCTGAATGTAATTAAGCCTTTAAAATTAACTCCGATTAATTTATATGATCTTATCTAATAATTAAACTATTCTTGCTATTTGTCATGATTTTAAAAAAAGGTATTCTGGATCAGTCTAAAAAACGTAAGAGAAATCTTCGCTTTAGCTAACGGAAGTCTCAAAAAGTTGTAAAGAAAACCATAAACGGCTAGATTCTCAAACGACTCTCCCATTCCAATCTCTAGTCAAAAGCTAGCTACAATTACGATCACAATATTTTTAATATTAAATTTCAGATGATTAAATTTAATTTTATCATTTTCATATATTTAATTATATTTTTGAAAATTCAATGCGACGGGAAACTCATTCATGTTGAAGTGAAAATTAGAGATGATTGGGAAGAAAAAAGAGAATTTATCTATTTAAAAAATGTTGAAATAAAGGATCGTTATTTGATGAAATTAATTGAAAAAAATAATAATCAAAACAATAGTTTTGATAAAAATATAGAAGGATATCTGCGTTCAATTGAAATGAATTTAGATAAAAATGTGTTTGAGGTTGAAATAAGTGATATATCAAAATATATTCCATCTGATCAATTAAAAAGGAAAATTTTGATTGAAATTACTAATAATGAAATAATTCAAAATTTACTGCCTGAATTTGTAAAACTGGTATTTTTTATAAATAGAATTTGCATTCCATAGTGTTACAAATAGCTAGCAAACAAAAAAGTAACAGCGAGGATCATGGAAATCGGCATCTATAACTACATTAATTTGTGTTAATTTTTGGTACTCCGAAATTGTTATAAACGAGATAAAACTTCCAGACCTTAGTTAGGCAAAAATAAGATTTTGCTCTTAACAAAGCAAAACCGAAACGAGAATACAAATTTCATTTATACGAAACTGAAGAAACGTAAATTTTCACGAAAAAAAAATTAAAATTATAAACTAAAATACCTTTGCCATGAAAAAGATTCTTGGACGTACGTAATCAAAATATTTCAATTTGCCTCCATTTCCTCTGATATCACTAAATTCAATGATAGAACGGAATGAACTGAATTCAAAATTTACAAATACTGAATTAAAAAATAATTTAAGGCACTCCGATATAGGAATTTTACTGAAAATGATAATTATTATGAAACTTCTATATTGCACGAAACTTCAGGAAATAATGAGTTGAGTTCAATTAAAGAAAAGAATAATTTTTTAAAAGAAAATATAGAAAATTATACAAACAAACTTTTGTCAAGTTATTGGACGGAAATTAATTTAATTGGATATAAAATTGAATTGTTAGAAAAACAAAAAGTTGGATATCCGAATGAATTAAAATGCAGGATTATTTATATTGGGAATAAAATAAGTAAATAAATTTTCATTCTAGTAGTAATTTTCATTCTAAATAAATTTTCGGTCTAAATTTTCATTCTAAATTTATTTCATTATTGACATAAAGAAATTTTTACTCTAAATTAATATAGGTGAATTTAATGAAAAAAATCTACGAAATTGTTTCAATTGCGGAGCTAAACAAAGTAAACCATGGCATAATTATCTAAAAGAACTATTTTTGTGTCATGTTTGTAGTGAATATAACCGGAATAATGGAAAGCTCAGGCCAAGAGAAATGTGGTTCAAAACTAAAAAGGTTTACTTTATTCAATAAATTGATATATATATATATTTTAGCGAATTACACAAGATAGAAAATGTTGTATTTGCGGAGCTACAAGAACATCACATTGGTATTTTCATTCAGTAGCTAAAAACTACGTATGTCGGTCATGTTACATGAGACAATATAAAGAAAAGATTAAAACAAATAAAAACTGAAAGACGAATACGAAAAATAAATAATTAATGAAGATAGTAGATTTTTATTTGCTTTTCTCAAAGAAAAATTATGCGAAGCTAAATACTTCTTTTTAAAAAAGATTCAAATGGGAACCGACTCTCTAGTACTATTTTAAAAAAAATATTATTATAGCTTAAGATCTAGTTTATAACTAAATTATTTTGTATAATTATGTATTTAGAAAAATTTATTTTTAAAAAAACAAAAGTAATTGAAAATATATTTTAATAAAACCTTAACAAATAACTTTTACGCAAAAAATTAAACTTTCTGTGTAAGATTACGAAATTAATATAAAAAATCTTACACATAACACGGTACATACGCTTTGGCTTTCCGTTTTTTGTCTATTTCACCAGAAATAGATTTCTAATAATGGTACTTATTTTAAAAAATTTACTTTGGATATCCAAATTTAAAAAAAAATTAAATTTTTGGCTAAAATTTAATTTGACTATCTGATTTAGCTCTTCAAGCTGAGTCGAATAACTTTAAAATTACGATATTTCGACTAATTTAAACGAGGTTATGTTGCATATACGGAAGTCTTTATTTTTCATTCATTGATAATAACCTCGTTTAAAGTTGTTAATTTGGTTAGTAATTTTCGTAAAAATTTTAAGGCAAAATTTATATAAAAAAATTTTCACCAACAAATTCCGAAATTTTAAAAATTTTGATCAATTTTTAATAAAATTTTGAAAAAAATGACTACATATGGACTAAAATATGCATAATATCATAAGATATGCACGACATGCAAATATGCGCGAAATATGCAAATAATGATATAATAATGATACAAGGCTGAGTATTTATCTAATTTTCATCATTTCTTCAAACAATTCTGAGTTAACAATTCTTAATTGTTTTTATTCATTCGAAGCCTTTTCTTTTAAATTTTTATTTGTTATTTTCTTAATTTTATCCTGTTTTTGGTAACACCTACTGCAAATATAAAGGCCAGGTTCTGAATGACGAATCCATCTCGATGTCCGTGTAACATTACAAATATAACAGCGACGATCCTTCATCGGCTTAATTTGTTAAAGTAAATGTGAATGAATTTAGAAAAATACCCATAAATTATAATAAAATAATTTCATTAATAAAGTTTAGTCTGTTAAATATTATTGGATGGACCAAACCATTTACTGTTGTGAGCATTTTCATTATGATTTTATATTATAGTAAAACATAATTTCGAGTTAAACAGGGTTTTATTTCGGTTTAATCTTAGTATATAATTATAAAGAAGTCCTCTATAAGCGTTTCTATACATAGCAGGGATGTGCCGAAACAGATTTTAAAAAGCGAAAGGCAGAAGGCGAAATTGCGAAGTAAAAAAATACCCGGTACTTTATGGATATGTCACCCCCCTCCTAATTTTGAGTTTCAGAGTTTTCCTTATACGTAGAAAATGGTCAGAGATTATTTTCTTCTCCATGTCAATCATTTTCTTCTTCTTCAAGTATTTTGCTTGTTTATTTTGCCTTTTCACGTAATATTTTTGAAATTTGTACTTACATTTCACTCATTTCGTCTCTATATTTACCACATTTCACTTATTCTGCTTGAAGAAAGAAAAATGATTGACATGGAAAGGAAAATAATCTCTGACCATTTTCTATGTTTAAGGAAAACTCTGAGACTCAAAATAGGAGGGGGGGGGGGGGTGACATATCCATAAAGTACCAAAGCCCTTATAAAACTGAGTCTAAAAATATTTTTTTCAAAATTTCTTGGCTAATATTGACCAAGTTATCAGGTCTTGAAAAGTAAGTTGGAGCAGCACCGGACAGGCAATTAAGGGTTGTTGTTAAGACAAAACTTCAATTTTTAGATATCTCGACATCGGGAAGAATCTCAACAAAAATTAATTGACTGCTAATATGCAGTCATCCAAAAAATATTATTGCAAATCAATTGGAATGACAAATCAAGGATTTTGATACTCCTTTTTAAGAAACTTTTAAATAAATAATTTAATATTAAACACATTTTTAAATTTATTTTTTGACCCGTGGATTATTTTGCGGTTTCGTTTAAAGTTATTAATTTCGAGATAAGAGATGATTTAAATTCAAAAGAAATTGTACCTTAACTTGAAAATTTCTATTTTTTGGAAGCCAAGCAACGCTTAGGCTACATTTGACGATATATTCGGGTCTGTAATTTAAATCACTTTATGCGTTATATATTTTGATTCCAACTCAAGAAAAATTTGTACAAGTGTTGTGTATGGGCGTCAGCCTTAAAGTGTTTAATATAAAAGCCAGTCAATAGTTAATTCGCGGTCTTAGTTTTAGTATTCTTCCTACCACAACCTTCATCTTCATTGTATTTTCGTGTGCGATAAACTTCTGTTATTTTCCTCTACGTAAGCGGGGTCGTAACGACAAAAAGTAGATTTAAAGCAAAGATTAAAAATATTAATGTTAGGAGACTCAGAAATGTTCCTGAAATAAAATTATAGATTCATAAGTTATTTAGCTATGAACATTGTTCAAGCTCCCAAAAAATTAATAACGGTGGCAGAAGACACTATTCTTCCGAACATCTACAAGATTATCTTTCCAGATTTTATAAAAATAGAAATCAAATAAATAACATTAAATTAGACCCATGGCGGTAACGTACTACCGACGGTATTTATCGGTATTTTTAGGTATTCATTACCGTTTTACCTGGCCTCGTTGGGAATTGTAAAGCTAATGCTCTTGTAATTCGTGTAAAGCACATAGCTATTTAATTCCTAAGGCTCTGCAGTAGGCGTCGTGTAATGGCTAACACATCAGTCCGGTCTACTGAAGATGCTGGTTCCCTCCAGCCGCTAATTAACCTATTACGCTAGCTATTGCTTAATATATAATAATAAATTATTTGGATTTTAAAATTAGATTTTAATAAATTTAGTCAACATGATCAGTTTGAGGCTCTTAATTTTTTGGATGCTGGAAATTTCTCTTTTTTAGCAAATTTGTGTTTTTGCCTTCTTTTTCTATCAAATAAGAAAATTAATTTTCTTAAGCATTTGTAAAAAATTTTTGAACAGTATGTAATTTTTAATATTTTGTTTTCATAAATTACATCGCTGATATTTACTATTTGCGTTGAGGGAGTCATCTATATGGTCTAATTTTTTGGAAGCTGAAGGTCATTCAGATAATAATTGAAAGTCAATCGTTGGGTAATTGTGCCGGAAGCTTTTTTCGGTACCAACTACCGGCAAGTACCAAAAATCCTAACAAATATCAAAG
The DNA here is from genome assembly GCA_963681835.1 of Meloidogyne enterolobii. Lineage (NCBI taxonomy): Eukaryota > Metazoa > Nematoda > Chromadorea > Rhabditida > Meloidogynidae > Meloidogyne > Meloidogyne enterolobii. The sequence continues at coordinate 839,405 of CAVMJV010000025.1, read as the reverse complement.
TATGTACTATACATATTGGTAGTGGTCATAGTATACTGTAGAGGCGTACGAAGCTGTAGAGGCGTACTGTAGAGGCGTACGACGTCATAGTATACTGTAGAGGCGTAATAACTCATTCTAGCAAACAAAGCTATTCTCAAGAAATTCAAATTTATTGCTTCAAGTTTGAAAAAAAATTATTTTAATTTTCAAAAAAGAAATTTTATCATTTTATCATATCAATCGACAAAAATTAAATTTTATTTTCCTCCATCCGAATAAATTACATTGCATGTTTCTGCGTCCATTCACGGACCTTAGCATTGTAAGCAGCACGATCTTAGGGTGGAATTGAGACAAAATAGAGGTGGAATTTTTTGAGTCTATGAAGATTATTTTTAAAATCTTTATTGTGGAGTTTTAAACAAGAAAAATTTAAAAAAATTTTTTGAAAAAGGGAGGCGTGAATTCGTGTCATGTCAAATACAATCCTACTATAAGCTGCTTTACGAAACGACATCAACTCAAATGTCAATCGAGAACTGTCAACATAACGTTTGTCAATGGAGCTTCATGGAATAAGCCAAAGAGGGACACGCCCAAATAGGCGCGCGGCCAAGTAGGCGCAAAGCCATAACTAGCTTAAAAATTTCTGGATCTTAACAATTTTGGTACCAATCTCTTTAGCTCGATGTGAGGAATCGTTTAATACTAAATTTTGAAAGATTCGGAAATGCTGAAGCAAGTTATGACTTTGCGCCTACTTGGCCGCGCGCCTATTTTGGGCTGTACCCAGCCAAAGAAGGGTAGGTGACGATTCAGTATCGCCGATTCAGTATTGGCCGATTCAGTATTTGGGCTTTTTGGCCAATTCCAGACCAATTCCAGAGGTCCTCGCCGATTGGGCCTGCATTACACAAAGCTGGAGGTTCTTTTCCGAAGTCGACAAGCTCCTGAAAAATGAAATTGCGCTCGAATTTTGGGCTATAATTAAATAACGATCCCTAGAAGACAGAAACAGACAGACGGCCGATAAAGAAAATCGGTCAAAAAAGTTGCTTTATGAAATCAACCTTATGAATTCGTTTCAATGCCATTGAATAAAAATTTTAATTTTAGATAAGTGGAATAGAAAATATTTTAAATTCTAAAATTAATTTAAAATTTAAATTGAGTTGAAGATAAGTTTAAAACTGATTCTTTTGTGACCCTTTCAGATCGGTCTCTAGTTAACAAAACGGTCTTTAATAAAATAAATTTACTTCATATTAGTTAAAATATTTAATTTTTTGTTAAATACTACAAAGAGGATCCTTAATACTGTAGTTACTGTGAGGAGTCCCAGCTATTTTTTGGAAGTCTTAGCTAGTTCTAAGATTAATTAGTTGGTTTACCCACGCCTTTTTACAATAATTAAAAAGTGGTTAGTCATGATCTATTTAAGCGAAACGGAAAGACTCAGTCTAGCCTAGACACAATAACGACACAAAATAAAATGAAATTTCTAGGTCAATTCTTCTCTTGAAAAGGCAAATAAAAATCAGAGTAAAACAAATAATTAACCTTTTTTTCTTTACGGGTAAAAGGTTTGTTTAGGCAAAGAAATATTTGAATAAATCAAAAAATTCTTTGTTTAATACGGCAAATCATTCTGCGGCAATAAAACAATTGTGGGTTGAACCAGTTTACTGCTATATAGGGAACTACATTAACAGACATCACATCACCAAGCAGGTTCACCGAGAGGGGCAATATACCACGAATGGTCAATTCTCTAGTGGTAAACTGACCCTGGAGGTAACTCCAAATATTAGGACAGATAAAGTGAACTCACGACTTTGGCCTTCTCGCTTTTGCTTCCGTATTCTTTCCCTTAATCCCAACAAATTCAACTTAATCCACTCAAATCCTTTTTTATCCAAATTAATTTTCAACGATCCTTCTTAATCTGAACGAATACTTTATCTGCCTGTTGTGTCCGCACCAGTGCTGGGTATTTGCCATTTGTTGGCTCCGGGCTCCGGGGTTTCAAAATCTTGGCTCCGGCTCCAGCTCCGGCTCGAGAGCCGGCGATTTTCGGAGCCGCTCCATGTTGGCTCCGGGCTCCGGGTGGAAAATCAATGAATTATTTTTCATTGGGGGATTTGGGTAGATAAAGGGGGATATCGAGTGATATAAGAGGATTAAGAGGTTTATCAATGGATTAAGCGGGATTTGGGTGGATTATCTTGTGAATTAAGGGCGATATCGGGGAAGTAAGCTGGATTAAGGGGGATTTGATTTATCATTCTCATTATCACTCGCTTTTTTGCGCCGCAGGCGAAAATTTTGAGAATTTTAGAAGATCCTTAAGCCAAAAATCATCCTTTTTTGCGCCGCAGGCGAAAATTTTGAAAAATTTGACTCACAGGAGACTAAAATTAATCAATTTAAAAAATTTATCGAGATTTATTTATTTAAAAAATGCCTATTATAATTTATTTTCCAAAGAAAAACAATTATTTAATCATTTTTTGTAATATTTTTCGAACATATAACCGGATAAAACTCGGAACCTAACTCACTATCCATTCAACCACACCTACATTGAAAAGGAAAGGAAAGAAAATCTTTTTTACCCGTCTCAATTTTCTCTTCCTTTTCTTTTCACGCCCACCATCTTTGCTTACTTCTTTTTCTCTAACCCATCCTTAGGGGTGTATAGCCGGAGCCGTGGGGAATTGAAAAACCTTGACTCCGGCTCCGGCTCCGGGCACTTCAAATTCTTGGCTCCGGCTCCGGGGTTTCCAAAATCTTAGCACCGTTCTGGCTCCGCCGGAGCCGGCTCCGGAGCTAGCTCCCGGAGCCATACCCAGCACTGATGGAGTGCCATGGTAATGGAGTCTATTAATAACGAGAGACGGGATCGGGCGAGATTTCTAAGATACTTGAGTTATTATTAGAGCAAGGTTTTTAAGAAAATGTTTGTTTTTCCTAGAAAAAATTCCTAAAAGAACCTAAAAATTCTAGCTCTTGCTATCATATAAGAAAGTGTATGTAATGTACATAATAATGAATATTTAAAATAGTAACTGAGATAAATGGAAAATTAAATTGGGAAAATAAGTGAAAATACATTGAGCTGTAATTTTTTGGGAGTCAGCTCTAACTGACTAATAATCAGTCTCAATTCACAATCGTTCAACATGGCATGTCTGAGCCTAGATAGTTCGATATTTCTCGAGGTATCTCGTGAGATTATTACGTATGACCCTCTCAGTTGCGTCTAAATAATAACATTAAACTTAGCTATAGCTAAGACTTGCCCTTGTAACTAGAGACCGGAATGAGATGATATTTCAAACAAAATTGAGTTATTGCATGAAGTTGTAAATAATATAGAATATTTAAAATAGTATCACAGATATATTGAAAATTAAATCAAGAAATGTTGATCACCTCGGTATGTGTGTAATTTTTTGGAAGTCGACTCGATCCGACTAATAATCAAACTTGAATTACCTTTTGTCCACCAAGGCCATACATTTGTTGGTATAACTTGTACTTTTTTGTTACAATTCTAGAAGTACTGTCTTTATAATAAAATTTAATCTTAGCTACAGCTAAGATTTGCAAAAATATACAAGAGGTGTCGTCTAAATTATAACATTGTACTTAGCTACAGCTAAGACTCACCTTTGTTCTAGAGACCGAAATTAGATTTCTCAAACATAATCGAGTTGTAACATGAGTTGTCACACTGTTATTACCTTAGAAGTCCTATCTTTAAAATAAAATTTAATCTTAGCAACAGCTAAGACTCGCAAAAATAAACAATGTGGATCATTCAATTGATTTCATTTCATTGTATGCTTAATACAGAAATATGACATTTAATTTTTTATTTAATATTAAGCAAATTTATTTAAAAATTTCCAAATTTAGGTTGCTTTCAAAATGAAAGCTGTTGACTTTTTGGTATTTGATGTTGGTGGACAAGTTGGAAATTAAATAATTTTAAATATATTTCATTAAATTTAGCGATCGGAAAGGAAAAAATGGATCCACTGCTTTGAGAATGTAAATTCCATCATTTTTATTACAGCAATTAGTGAATTCGATCAAGTTTTGTTTGAAGATGAGGCTACGGTAAAATTCTAAATTTATGCAAAATTATTAAACAAACTTATAAGTTCCGATTATACCAGACTAACACAGAGATTTAATTCTAATTAACCCATTACATATGGGCCTCCAAAAAATGAAGTGATACTCCCACAAATATTCAGTAGCATACGCTAAATCTTAGCTTAAGACTTGGGATAATTTTAATTTGTGTATATTTTTTAACTTATAAGGCTTATCAAAAACGAGAACTTAAACTCGAAAATGACTCGATTGAAAAAATATCGAAGGTCGGGTCGAATCAAAAACTGCAAAATAATTGAGAACCCAGTATATCGCAGTGTCATAACATAAGATTTTACCGTAAATCTGACGCAGATTAAGATATAGTCCAAAAATCGCCTTTGCGGTAGATTGACTTTTTCAGTGCAATATTGATATCTAATCTTTAGGTGTGTACATGTAATCAACCCATTTACTTATGAGCTTCCAAAAAATTAAAATGACAAAACCTACTAAACAAATATCATTTAGAAGCTAATACTTAAAAATAGATTGAATTTTATTTTATGATATCTATCAAAATATAGAATTAGTATCAAAAAAGTGAAGATTTCTGGGTTAATTTACACCTCTCAATTGAGGCCAGTAGTCCCATGTTCACTTCAACCAAAGTTAAAATAAACATTACAAGGCACAATTTTTTCAGAGCCAAATTTTATCTATTTTTGTTATCCTAGTGCACATGAAAAAAATTAATTAATTAACCTATTACTTATGGGTTTCCAAAAAATTAAACAACAATCTCAATTCGGTATTACTTACAAAAATCGTTTAAAAATTATTCACTTACAATTAGTTTGACTTTTAATTATGTATATTTTTCAAATTTAAAATTTATTCCAAAAAGTGATAACGTTAGACTACCGAGAGTCAGTTAGCTGAGCGGGGTCCTTAATTTGTTTAATCCTCAATATTGTATAGAATATTATCAACCACAGGAAGATTCCGAATCGAATCTTTAACTCACTCTAGACGCTGCGCATTTTAAACTAGATAACGCCTCCCTAACAATTAACCTTACCTATGGGTTTCCAAAAAATTAGCGACAAGGCCGTCCCAGGACTATACACAAAAATGTTTAATATTTAATTACTTAAAGTTAGTTTAAATTTTAATTATGTATATTTTTCAAATTAAAAATTCATTCCAAAAAGGTGATAACGTCAGACTAACGAGAGTTAGGCAAATCATCGGACGAAACCCCCAAAATGCCACACTGAACTAAAATCCCCAAATGTTTTCTTCAATATTAATCCCAGCCTTAATTATATCTATCGATCTTTCAACTTCAAAGTTGTATCTAATCTTTTGGTGTGTTCATGTAATCAACCCATTACTTATGGGTTTCCAAAAAATTAGCAACAATATTCCTTCGAAAACTACTTACAAAACTAGTTTGATAATTAATTACTTAAAACTAGTTTGGAATTTAATTATGTATATTTTTCAAATTAAAAATTCATTCCAAAAAAGAGATAACGTCAGACTAGCTAGAGACAGTTATCTGAGCGCGTTCCTTAATTTGTTGTAATCCATAAGGCGTCGTCCATATTACAGAATATTATCAAACCCAGGAAATTCCGAATCGAACCTGTAACCCTACTGACAATGCTTGCTTAGCTTTGGTCACACCTTCCCCCTTGCCATTAGAGCTTTTTCACTTAATCCTTCCGATTAGAGATCGGAACGTACCGTACTACGGACCAGGGATGAGCGCAAGAGAAAATCTCAAAAAACGCAAGAACAAAAAATTGGGAAAAAATTTTTTAATCAAGTATTAGCCATTTTTTCAGCTAAAAATTGAAGCATTACGATAAGTCGAGGAGTCCTACTCGATTTTATGATACATGTAAGTTGGATGGGTAATGATTTGGAGTGATACATGGGATATAAGGAATTATGAAGGATATCAGAGGATTTAGATGGATCAAGGGGTGATGAAAATTATCGGTATTTGTCGGTATTTATCGGTATTAAGTCGGTAATACTGTACGGAATACGGTACGGAACGATATACCGATCTCTACTTTCGATATCCAATCTTGAAGACTGCGTGTACATATAATCAACCCATTACTTATGGGCTTCCAAAAAATACAGCAATAGACCCGGAGTGAGGCAAAGACATTTAGAAGTTGAACTTAAGAATAGATTGAATTTTAATTTATTATATTTTTCAAAATTATAGTTTAATATTCAAAAAAAGAGGCTTTCTAGGTTAATCTAAAAAGTTTAGGCTTTAGTATAAAGTACAGTATAAGTATAAAGTACTTTTCTGACAGCACTTACCTAGTTTAGATTACACTTTTGCAGATCCCGAGCCTTTAGGGCTTTGTCTATTTAACGTATAATTTATGCGTCTTTTTGATGTAATCTTTCCAATATCCTCTCCTAAAAATATTTATCCATTTTTTAAATTTAAATTTTCCAGAACCGAATGTTAGAATCAATGCGCCTCTTTGAAACTATTTGCAATTCCAGATGGTTCATCCATACTTCAATGATTGTTTTTCTCAACAAGACTGATTTATTTATCGAAAAAATTAAAAGGAAAACAATTAAAGTTTGCTTCAATGATTATAAAGGTAAAGAGAATTTTTGAAAATTCTAAACCGATACAAGTTACGGTAACATGTGTTTAGCCAAAGTCAAGCTTTGGCTCCCAAAAAATGACAAATGCAGAACCAGAAGCTGCGTCCCTCAACCACATTAGAACAATTATTATAATTTCTATAATTTATAATCAATTATTAATAAACTTGTGATCGGTTCTTGGGGAAATATTGTGATTTCCGATTGTAGATAAACACTCTCGACTAAAAACTACTAGGAATATACTAGAAATCATGAAAAATTATTGGTAGTACCACTCTTATTTCCCAGACATCTAAACCGAGACAATTACGGTAACAAGTGTTTAGCCAAAGTCTTTGACTCACAAAAAATGACAGAGTTCGATCTTGTTTCAGACATAGTCAACTGATTTACTTATACTTTAACCTATTCTTAAACAATTATTATGATATTGTGTAAACTAGGGATCGTGTCGACGCAGAAGTCCTACAGACAGAAGACCCAGGACAAAGACCCACGTACAAAAGACTGAAAACCAAGTGTTTAGCCAAATTTTATCTTTGGCTTCCAAAAAATAGGATTTGGAAATGCAGAACCGAAGCCACCTCAACCAAATTCGAACAATTATTATAATTTCTATAATTTATAATCAAATATTATGTAAACTTAGGATCGGTTCTTGGGGAAATTTTGTGATCCTCAACGGTAGATAAACACTCTCGATTAAAAACCTAAACATTTTAAAACTTTCTTGTGTGCCATGATTCCTGGTTTTACTAGAAATCATGAAAAATTATGCAATTAAATTATTCTTAAAAATTTCAAGGCAGAAATTTACGGTAATAAGTAGAGGGCGGATATTTATGCATTAAAAAATGCAAAATATGCACTATAATATGCATGAAAAAATCGGAAAATATGCATGAAAATATGCAATAAAACCAAAATATTCGCGAAATTATGCAAGAAAAATGAAATTTACACCAAGAACGTTAAGATTTATTTAAGTCTGAACATTTAAACACCCATTTTTATTAAGATTTTTCTCATTTTTACATTGTTGTTTGACAAATTGAGTATTTTTACTTAGTTGGACATCTTGAGATGAGGCGTTTTGGTGGTGAGACATTTTGGGGTGGGCGATTTTTGGGCACTAAAAAAATTTTTTTTCAAAATTTGTAATTTTTACAAAAGTTTTTCCTAAATTTTTACGAAATTTACACCATTTTGGCAGGATTTTGGCAATTTTAGAGATATTTTACCAAAAAACCCCAAAATATGCATTAAAATATGCATTATGCAACAAAACCCGAAATATGCAAAAATATGCATTATATGCAAATAGAAACCCCCTATAATGTTTTCAAAACAAGCGGAAAGTGTGTTTTTTGTGCATTATACATCATGCCAAGTTTGCCAAAAAAATATGCATTTGCATAAAAATCCGCCCTCTAGTAATAAGTCTTTCGCCAAAGTCAAGCTTTGACTCCCAAAAAATAAAAAGGTAGCCAAACATTTTATCTTTTAGGACATAGTCAACTGATTTACTTATACTTTAATCAATTTTTAAACAAATATTAAGATATTGTGTAAACTAGGAATTGACCGTGTGGAACAATTATGATTAGGAATTGATATCTAAACAAACTCGACTTGAAATATAGAACGGACCGAAACGAGATTCTCGGTTATCGAGATCTCGATTCTCGTACGACACTGCCAGTCCGATCTCTACTTTAATCCCGAAAATTAAAAGCCATCTTATGTAGCGTACTAAACTTAGTAATATTAGTTTTCTAACTCTAAGCCTTCTATTAGGTGCGAACATAATTAGTGGCCGTTTTTTGTTAAAAATATTTATCGCAAAATAACAAACATAAACAATATTAATTAATGAGATATTCACCACGGAGATCAATAACAGAACGCCATCGCTGAGGCAACTTTCGAATTCCATGTTCGAAAAACATGGATCCCATTTTGGCTGTAGTTTAGTCGAGAGCCTGCACCGAACCGGGTCAAATGATATGACAATCGATTCGTCTCGTCGAGCTGAGTCGAAAGGTACCACTCTCCAGGTGCGGAAATGCCTGTGGACCTAGATATAGGTCCCTGAAATTTGAAAAACCATAGGGGGGAGTAAGCACTTTTTTGGGGTGAAAAAATTGATTTTCTGAATAATAGCTCATTCGAAAGAGCTCCTCGAGCTGAGTCGAATGACACTAAAATCACAGTGATTGGACCAGTTTGAACCGAGATATAGGGCTCGAAATGGTCAAAAGTCAAATTGAGTTGACTTCCAAAAAACTAAGACGAGACCCATACCCAAAAACATGTTCTCAAATTCAATTTTCAATATATCCGTGTTAATATTTCAAATATCAAATATTATGTACACCCATTCATATATCACCTAATTTTTTCTTAAAATCAGTTTAAATTTCAATTTAAGGTTCTGACTCATACGAAGAACAAGTCAAATTTATCGAGGAAAAATTTGAAGCATTGAATGCCAATCCTGACAAAACCCTTTATATCATCAAACTTGTGCTACTGATACTAATCAAGTAAATAAATTACAGGGGAAATTTCTCTATTAAGAACCCTCAACCTTGATTCTTTATTCTTATGTTAGCCCAATTCCTCCCTGAATATTTGGTTAATTCACACTCCCTCTTACTTTTCATAGTCTTCAGCAAAGTTAATAAACTCTATGCATTATTATATAATTTCAGAAGGTCACTAGAACTATCCAGAATAACGTCTGGTACCAGTTATATTCATGCTAGGGAATTTGGTTCTCGGAAAACTTCGGATATCCAAAATCAAATAAAAAACATTAATCGTTTCAACTTCGAACCATTATTATTATCATAGATAGACCTAATAGAGACAAGATTAGAGACAATCATAAACTAATTCATTGATGTTCTGGGCCCGATCAAAAGTTGGCAGTCCTCTCCCTCCTATCTTAATAAATATATTTGTTGAGTAAAAAGTTAAAAAGAGGGCCTTCATTTTATCGGTGGGTTACCACTCTTTGTAGCCCAACGTTGATTATCCCATTTATAAAGGGTTAGGAGATATAATACTTATGCTCAAACACTTCTTATTTAGGTGCAACTCATTCTTGATTCTGTCATCGACTTGATTATTCAAAATAATCTGCAGGGATGTGGTCTTTTGAGAAAGTTCCAATTTTCGGCTCTTCCAATTTCCGACACCTTTGACCGTTCCGACCTACCTCTGCTCAAGTGTTAGGTAGTTCATTTCATTAAAACCCATTATTTGAAACGTATTAACTAAAATGATTTTACTTGATAAAAAGACCTGAGTAATTAGCTTAGTAAATCATTCTACTCGTTGATCATGTAGTAATTTTTTGGGAGCCGAGAATTTCCTAGGCTAGTTTATTTAAGTTTCTCTAGGAGCAATTTTGGAGAGGCTATCTACCGGTAATAAATTGTGTAATAGATCTTACTTTAGTTATATTTGAAACTTATTAAATAATTAAAAGAATAATCCTTAGTAACAAGACTTGGATAAAATCCATACATTTCTGTATCGGTGAAGGCTTAATTTTTTGGAAGCTGAGAGTTACTTTGGCTAATTTAATAAACAATTTGGTAGAGAATCTAGAGCGAAAGTTTACAAACAGACATAACAGACATCGCTTAGATATATGTGTGTATTATATTTTTGAATAGTCCTCTAGACTGGGGCTGTATGAATACACTCTTAATCCTACATATCTCTAGCTAATCCTTTAATATCCCTCTTAATGCAGGGATATTAAAGGGATATCTCTCATAAATATCCTCTTAATGCAAAAACAATCAAAATTTTTATTTTTTATTCATCCACTTCTTCATTCCAACATGTGTTTATATTTTATTTTTTATTTGTTCAAGAAGTAGCAAGCATGTGTTCAATTTATTTTTATTTGTCATTTAAAGCTTATTTGTTACATTTCTTCGATTATTCTGCCAATTTTTTTATATTTCTTTAAAATTTATTACTGTTTCATATATGGGTACCAGAATTTTCGTCTCTGGAACTTTCGTCTCCAAGATCTCCAAATTTTCGGGATTTTCGTCTCTAGCGGAATAAATATTTAGAATCTAGAATTGACCAGACTAGGACACAAATACTGATTTTGGTATTTGTATCCGGATATTTACGGCGGATACAGGCGGATATCCGCAGGTATTTTTATATCTGGATTCGTGTCCATGTACAAGTCTGGAATTGTCGGTTCCACATTTCTTTAATTAACCAAAACCGAACTAATAACCCGACCCGAAAATTCTGATAACGGACACCGATAAACCAAATCGGATTGAAACCGATAACTAGTATCAATTTCGGGGACTCGAAGGTACAACGCGCATCTGTTGTCGCGAAAGGCGACAATTAGAATTTAGTTTTTTTTAAGTTTATTTTTTCCTAAAATTAATTTTTCTTACAATTCCAATCTTTGTTTTTCTTAATCTAAAATTGTTTTTTAATCGCACCTGCTGTCTAGGAATTTCTTTTCATGTTTAAGAATTTTTATATTTTTTAACTTATTTAAATTAATTCTCCCTTTTCTTCTTTAATAGTAAACAACTTTGTTCCTTTTCTTTTTAAGTTATTTTTCAATCTTCAATTTTTTCGCACCTGCATTTCTGTTTTATCTATTTCCACATCCATTTTTTCGCTCTATTTAAACTTTGTCAATTTCCCTTTCGGGGTTCCATTACTTGGTTATCTGGCTTAGCTCTATTCTGTTGGTTCCATTCCTTGGTTCTTTGGTTGGCTCTTACCTATTGCTTTATTGTTGGCTCGCTTTACTATTTCTTTGATGGATTTAATTTAATTGGAAAATAAATATTATTTAATTTGATTGGAAGCTTTTGTTTGAACTAAGCTATTAGGCTGAAACTTGGAAATTTGTCCCTAGGCTTCTACTACATATTTTTAGGTGCAACGGCCGGGAAACCATCCTGGTCACTGTGTGGAATTTATTGCCTATTTTTGGAGACTTATTACTATGGATCAAATTGTATAGAATTGGCTATAAATAATGGCTGCCTGTATTCGACGCAACATTACTGCAGTTCTGAAGGTTCAAAGAAACTAAGTTCAAAGAAACTAGACTTGGAATCTGCCATAGCACGAATTGTGGAACTGGACACGCAGTGGACTGATATTATAAATAGTCTTGATCCAACACAAAGAATGGCTGAAGAATCTATTTACATGAATTTCCCGCATGGAGAAACTGGTGGATTAGAAGACGGACAAGAGGTTCCTCTCTCCAAAAGGCATTTTTTGGATCAAAATGAATTTGCTCGTGAAGTCCTAAACATGGTTTCGGAAATGCTTAACACCCTGGAACGCTCTCGAACCAACTCTCGTCAGTCGGCGCTGAGTGAGAGTAATCATAGCGTAGATTTGAATGAGGAGACAAATAATGCTAGAACTAACCATTTGGATGCTAGGATGAATAACACTGGAATAAACCATTTGGATGCTAGGACCAACAATTCTCAGAGGAATAATGCAGGATTACCTGTTTACCACGCACTGCAACCGCCCTTTTTGCAACCACGAGTGAATCTTCCGCCACTTCACTTGCCGCATTTCTCTGGTGATTCAAAAGACTGGCCAACCTTCTGGCAAATGTTTTCGTCTACGATCGATAATGAACCAAGCTACAATAATGTGGTAAAAATGAATTACCTACTATCTCTCTTGGACGGACCAGTTCTAAACGTGGTAGCCGGTTACCTTCCAACGAATGAGAATTACCCGCGTGTTGTGGAACTGTTAAAGTCGCGATATGGAGACTCAAGAGTGCTGAAGGAAGCGTTGCAATCTGAACTGTACCACCTCGCGCCAGCCAATGACTCAGTGATCGGACTTAGGAAATTTCTGGATGTAATCGAGCGTATATGTCGGCAACTCAGTGATTATGGGATCCAAGATGATTCATGGATTATATTTGCTCTGAAGGAAAAGCTGCCTCGAGGAATATTAGCCAGATTGATTGAAAAAGAAAGAATGACCGGAAAAATTTGGAAGATTGATAGTTGGACATCAGAACTCAACCTGCTCATATCAGTAGAAGAGGAAGTGCAAAGATGTACTGTTAATAAGGAGCCAGAAAGAACGCAGCGAAGAGATGGACGACCATTTTATCAACCAGAGCCTACTCGTTCATTTCCTGTTGCTAGCCAATATAAAACGCTCTGTTGCTCTTTGTGCCAAGAAGGAGGCCATTTTCCAAGCGAATGTACTAAGTATGGAAATACACAAGCAAGAAGGGACCGCTTATTGGAACAGAACCGTTGCTTGAACTGCCTAAGAGATGGTCACCGAGCTATTGACTGCCCGAACCACCGTCGCTGTAGTAAATGCCAGGGACCTCACCATTCTTTGGTATGCTTTTCGCGAGATGGCAGGAATCAAACTCAACCCAAATTTGTTGGACCTACTCAGAGAACGTTCTTTCAGCCTAATCGTTTTGAACCAGTTGCTAAGCCAAGACAATTTACTCAGTCAATATGGGAAAGAAGGGATGAACCGCACGTTATGGATCTTGGGACAAGCTGCGACGCCAAATTGCCATTGCCTAAAGAAAACTCTGTGGTTGCAACAGTAACGAATGCCAAAAATAAACCAGCCGCGTACCTGATGACAAAAAGATTGATGGTTACTGCTAGAGGCCGTAAAGAACGAATCCCTGTTTACATATTCTTTGATACTGGAAGCCAGACTAGCTTTGTTTCTCGCCGACTAGTGGAAAGACTCAACCCGCCTAGAGGCCGCGAAGTTGATCAATTGGAAATTCATGGATTTGGAGGTGCTTCGTCTCACCCGCTGAAAATCCGATCACCCACGTATATGGTTAAAATACAAAGAACCGATGGGAACTGGGAAGAAATTGCGTTAAATTGTACCGAAGAAATTGCCACTCCATTTGATATGATAAATTTTGATGAATACTTCTATAATCGCACTGGAGTTGATAGCTTGGAAATTGTGAGAGAAAAACCAGATATTATGATTGGAATTAAACAATTTTGGAAATTCTTTATATCAAAGGAGAAGCAAATCTTACCAGGCCTGTACTCTATTCAAACCGTTTTTGGAACAATGACCGCTGGCGAAACCAATTTTGGACACATTTCGAATAAAAAGTCTATGTCTCTGGTAGCAGTACATGCGAGTAACAGTAAACATCTTCTATCAACTGACGCTGTGGAGGATTTCCGAAGTCTGGAGTCAACTGGTATAAACGAAAATCCTGCGCAAAATCATGATGAAGTAGCATTGGGGCCTATGGAAAAATCGACAACATTTACAGCTGATGTAGAAGCTAACCTAAATCAATGTCCAATCTCTACAGCCCCGGAAGAAGCTGTCGCGCCGCTGCACTTAAGGCCCAATGATGTTATGGTACCACATGAAACCATTTCTTTCAACTGGAACTCAGCCGATCAAAAACAGTTGGTAAAACATCCGATAGTCACAGTGGCAAGGGCTAAACTAGCAGCAAGTACCTTGGTGGCACTTTGTCTTGTTTGCGTTATGGTCTTTGGTCCACTTGGAAACCAAAAAATGGAAAAGTTATCATACGAATTACACACTGAGAGGCTTTTGACTGACTATCATTGGGTGGCCAAATTTTGGAAAAGCTCGCGAGAAATATTCCAGACAGAGATGACGTGTCCGGCTTTAAATGAATGCTTATTAATTGACTGCAGATTTTGTGTCGACCTGTCAGTGAACCCCTCGTGCAATCCTAGCCTTGCTGTTCTTTGGGCACTTGTTACTCTAACCGCGTTTTTTGGACTCTGTTCTGTGCTAGTAGTATATGTTACAGTTTTATGCCAAAAATTTTTATCAAAATTTTCGACATAAAACTGTCACAAAAATTTCTACAATTATTTTTCAAAAGGTTTAGGGGGTTTTAAAAATTATGCCCCTCGATGCTTAACTTGCCAGATCGGACGGTATAGCACATTTACAAAGCAGCACGGACGCATTCAAACGCTTGGTGAAATTTTAATATAGAAAACTTTATTCTAGGTCAATTAAAGATTAAAAGTTTTAATTTTCTCTTTTTTAGGCCATCAAAGATTTTCCGCCATTAAAAGAATTTAATTTCCCTTAATTTAACTTCCACAAAGTCCAAACAGTCAAGTGAGTAATTTTTGCCTTAAAAACGGCACAAAATTAATAAACCACACCATAAACATAAACAATCTATTAGTCATTTCTTAATTGTACTTTTTTAATTTCTATTTTAATTTTCTTTCATTCACAAATTAAATTTTCCTTCTAGAATTTTCCTTTTTTAATCTTTAACCCTCTCAAGCATTGTTTATATTTTTTATTGTAAAAAATTAAACAAAATAAACAAAAATTTTTACAAAAAACAAGGAAAAAACGTATTTAAATCGGGAGTATCTGTCATAAATAATTTAAATATTTTCTCGCCTAATAAATATTTGCAAGGTGAATTGAAAATAAATATATTTTGTTTTTGTGTCCCAATAATTTCTTCTGGTGGCAAAGAATTTTGTTCATGCTTCAAATTCAGGCATTCGAGCATACGTGAGTATTTTCTTAAAATATTTTTTGCTAATTCTCAATATAAATCAGGGTTCCGATCGACAAAATGCCAACCAAAAGTATAAAAATCTCGATTTAAAAGTATATAGGGAGAAAATTTCCAAATTTAAAGTAGTCTCAAAATTAAATTAGAAAATATTTATTCGTCCTCAAATCTTTTATATTTCTCTCCTAAATGAATCTTTTCTAATAATTTCTTGTTTCAACTGAGCATTTTTGTCAATTTCAATGCACCTTTTGTGGCGCCGAAGGTGCCAAAAAATCTATTTTTTGCGCCGCAGACGAAAATTTTGAGAATTTTGGAAGTCCTTAAGCCAAATTTCTTCCATTTCTTGCGCCGCAGGCGAAAATTTTGAGAATTTCGAAGGCCCAAGGCTAAAAAATTCACTTATTTGCCCAATCCCTTCCCCAATTTCATTTTCAATCAAAAATGCTGATTTCAAAGTATATACTTTCAATAAAGTATAAATTCAATTTCGTAAGTATGGAGGTCGCTTTCAAAGTAGAATACTTTCAATTAAAGCACGAATCGGAACCCTGATATAAATTTTTATACCAAGATTCACGTCCCCGATCATATCGATTCTGAAAACTGAAAACATGCATTAATAATGAATATAGATATAATGTCTAAAACACTTTTGTTTAAAATAATTTTCTAAAAACCTTTATTATATGTAAACATTGAAATTAATTTTCAGATTGTTTATCGATTTCAACAAAGTCCAAGCACTCGATTGGGTAATAGTATTCATGCTTTCCACCACCCGAAACACATACAAGAGGAAGATGAGGATAAACAAGATTGACACGGTGTCGAACATAGTAAAATTGACTTAAAATATAAAATAATCTAATGAATAAAATACCGAATTGTTATTGATAAATATCCTCGAAGAGCAAACATTCGATCAGATCCCATTTCCGTAAAATTTTTAGGATACACTTCAATAAAACGATTTTTAAGATGATTTGTTATTAGACATCGCTTTCCAGGAGTTACACTGCTTTCATTAAATTCCTTTTGTCCAGCTCCTGCCTTCTTAACATCATCAATAGACATACTTGTTAGAGATTTTAAAAATTGTAAATTTTCGCTGTAATTATTTCGTATTTCACAATTTAGCATTTCTGGTACGCATCCTCCATTGAAATCACAGAGAAGGTTTAAAAGGGGTGTAGTCTTTATGCTGTTGGAATTTATTGCTAATTTCTCTACCATCAATGTAGTGAGTTCTTAACGTTTCATTATTATTTAAATGGGAAAATAAATTTACCTAAATTGTCAGCCATTTTGATAAATAATCAAAGCTGTAATTAGGTAATCAAATCTGAAAGTAGATTTTAATTGTAAAATTTAAAAATATTTTTTGTATTAAACAATAATTTTAAAAATATAGTATTAAAATTTATTCAAAATATTTTATTCGGTTGGATCAATAAGCGGTTCGCCTCTGTATCCGTAAGGATAACAATCAAAATTAGCATCAACTATTCCCTTGTCGTATATTGGCGCATATCGTCTAAATTTTTAAATTGGTAATAATTAAGAATATATGATACCTTTTTTGTGATCTGCTTGTAACTTCCCCTCTTCGCCAGCTTGGCTGAAAATGTGTTCTTTCGAGAATGACGGGTTCTTGTTCCTCCCCATAAGCTTCAACCATTCTCTAAATTATTCTTGGAATTTAGAAACGACTGAAAAATAACCTTGAATTGTTCAAAGTCAAGAGGAGAATCAACTTTGTCCCAGCACCCGCGGCATTTTACAATAAATTTAATCTCGCCACTCTTTCTGTGCTTCATTTTCATGGCATACTGAAAAATTTGAGTTTGATTAAAAATGTTTGTATACCTGCTTGCACCCTCCAGTATAGAATGCAACTATGTTCCAATCTCCATATTCGCGGTCCATCATACCAAGCATTTCACCAACACGAAATGGAGGGGTTTGTCCTCGGCGATGTACGTAAAAACAGCTATCCGTGTCAGTATAAAGTAGCTTGCAATCTTTTTCTTTCACTATTTTTTCCATATAGTCGTAAAGCATTATTCTGGCTTTTGCCGTTGTAATTAGCGCAATTGCAATATTGTATTTGTCATGAGGGCGTACAAATTCTCGTCGATGCCGATATGGAACGGAAAAAAGATTCGGCGCCAACATTTCTACGGCTCCAAGTTCAAGTTTTGGATCATTAAGAACCGTGTGAAGCTCCACAGGGGAGCTCGTTATACAATCCTAAAAATTTCCTTTTAAATTTCAAAGAGAAAAACCTGTGACAAATTACATCGAAGCGCCCATCGGCCCCACCTAAATTAAAAATATCAACAAGTTAAAAATTATTCTCACATTGAGTTGTTGCACGTCTTTGCAAGGTAACGCATGCCTTCATTCCTTTCAATCCGTGTTGGATCTAAATGTATTCCATACACACTCTGGTTTCGTTCAATAAATTCTTTTTTCCTCTGATTTTCTAGTTCAGGATTTCCATCGACAAACACACTACTCGGCCATCCACTCGCCTGTATTCTTTTTATTAAGTCTAAAAATAATTTTTACCTCAATTTTTAGACGCATCATATCCTGGACATAAGGCCTCAATAAGGTGTCTGACCACTTTTCCCAATGATAAATGCTGTAAACTTTAGTCACTCTATATCCCTGCTTCAAAGCAAGTTCAAGTTCCACCGAGCAAGTAGTACTCACAAATCCCCGTTGCTCATCTGTGTGGGGACACCATTTGTGCCCAATTTCTTTATTATATTTACGGTTTGCCTTTATTGCCACACCTGGAGATATTTCCACAGCACAACGATGACAAAGATGAAATATCTGTTTATATATAATATAAAATTAAAGAAAATTTACCAATTTTCCGTGAATTCGTTCTGGAATTACTGGAAGATACAAATCATCTGGAGGAATTATGAAGAGCTTGAATAATCCTCTATATGGATGTAGATCCACAGGTTTAGTCCAATTCACATCCATATTCAATTCCAAAATATTCGGATGGCCTAAGATAAAATAAAATTTTATTTAAATATAGTTAAAATTACCTATTGGATAAAATGCGTAAAAATTCACTGCAGGATACAGACTTACAACATCAAAACAAGAAATCTCAAATTCGTCTGATCCTTCTAAATCACATTTTAGAGCCAACGGGCCCGTTCTTCCACCCTTAATTTAAAATTATATACTATATTTAATCCAAACCATACATGAAAAGCATCTCTAGGATACAGCGGGCCAATATCTGGCAATGTATCGAAAAACAGAGACATTTCTGGATCCTCTTCAAGTTTTTTCATAACTTCACATTCCCATACGGCTGTAGTCCAAATTCCCTCTTCATTCAATAAGCGAATACGTTCATCAAGTTTATCTTTGTTATATAGTGCCGTCTTCCCGTTTAAACAAACTTCATGCGGCCGATATAAACTAAAAGCAAATAATTTGTTATATAAATTTAATTACCATTCATGTCCGTGCCATGCACATCCAAGAAATTCAATAGCTTGGTCTACTCCTCCAATGTTTTTAATATACCCATCGAGCCGCAAAATACTTCCATCAGAAACCTTGACTCTTTTTTCTCCTTTTGGACTTTCTTGATGTTGAACTTGAAGGCCTGTCTTGTGCGAGAGCCAGCGAAGAAATTTTAAAGCGATTGCAGATTGATTCGAATCCCGATGATAACCGTTGTCTGGGATAATACCCATTTGATTTTCTTTCAAATAGTTTATACCTAAAAATTTTTATTGCCATCTAGGTTTTAAGAGCTTACAAAAATGGCGAATACATGCGCTAGCAATTGTCATAGAATTAACAAGCACATCATCTCGCTTGGCAGGATCGGTAGCTAGTTCAAAGAAAAGACGTTGAAGTTTGACGAGAGCATGCGCTAGAATACGAACATCTTGTTGACAATATTCGACAATTTGTTCACGAAGACAAAATGGTTCATTTTTATTTTCTTCATACCATTCTTCGAATTTCTTTTTTCTCTCTTTTCCCATCGAATCAGGGTAATAATAATTTTTATCAGGTAATCCATCAAGTCGAACATTCATATTCTTATTGAAATTCCATCCGTGAGGGAAAAAGGATTTTCCTCCTTCGTCAATTTCAAGAGCTAGGGCTTTGGGGAGTTGTTCCAGCTTAAGCATAGTCCAATTGAATGAATCGCGAAATGAAATATAAGGAAATCTGTTTCTTTGTTTCTTAATTAGGACTTCATAAAGCTTGTTTCCAGTTCTTGTAATTTTAGGCTCAATACCGAAATGTTTGATCAATTCGCCTAATAGGAGATGCATATCATAACGGCTTAAAATTAATGCTTAATAAATTAATATAAATAAATCAAACCCTCCATAATGAGAAATAGCATATGTCTTTCCTGATCGTTTATTCCCTAATCCATTAATTAACCATTCCAAAAATTCACGCAGGGGATTTGAAAAATCTGCAGCTGTCCATGTTCTCATTCTAGGCATGTCCATACCGCAGAGTTTACAAATACCGGTCCTATCATTTTTCCAATTATCATTTGCGATACATTGTGCACACGTCATTAACGCCTGAAAATTTTCCTAATTTTTATTTAAAACTTTAAATACCGATACACAGTTCACATGATGTACTTGGTAGTTTTCATCATTTGGAACTGTAATAAGAGGCATTAAGGCATCATTTTGCAACTGTTTCCACTCCTGCTCGTTTCTTGCAGGAGATATAAGTTCACATTCAAAATCGAAGACAATCTAAAATGAACAAATTTATTTAAAATAATCACAACTACCAATAGATATTCATTATTTACTTTTGGTACAATTGGTTGTACATAACATCGTTCTTCGCGTTTATGAAATGATCGGCAAAGGGAACAAAAATGTATGTCACATATATGGCCGTTGTTTTTTTCAGAGTTGACTTCGCTGTCTGATTCACTGTCAGATTTTTGTGAGTTAACATTCTTAACGCGATAAATATGTCCACATTTCTCACATCTAAAACTTTTTGTAGTTAATTTTAAATAATTTAAAACTACCTTCTTAAAATCTTGCATATGCCCTTTTCTGTGTTTCTTTTAAAACAAACAGGATTTTTAAAGGTGTTTGCACATTTTAAGCATTTTTTTGAAAAGCCTTCAATCACCTTGCATGGGAATCCAAATCCAATTCCACAACATCGAGGACATTTTGCAATACATTTATTCCGATGTGCATATTTCTGTGTGTATGGAGTCTCACAATCAATACAATAATATGAACCAAAGAGCGCATTCAGGTTTCTAATTCCATAATAATGTTCTCCTTTTAAATATAGAGCAATCTCGTGTTCAGCCCTTTTAGCTCCCTTCCATATTGGCCTGATTCTTCCTTGTTCTCCGAATACCGAAATTCGGTACTTTCCAGGAAAACGCAAATCCAGAAAACGTTGTATCAATGGAACATGTTCTTCAACAGTGTACTGAGGAGCGTAAGTAGGATAGCGAATTCCATATCTTGGCATTTGCTGTAGCATTTCTTTAATTAAAAGTGTTCGCCCAATTTTTGCTCTATTATTTTGTCCATTTATAAGCCTGTGGAATTTTTTCTTCTCTACATTAGTCTTTTCTAGATTGACATGCTTTATTTTAAGCTGAACAGCAAAAAGCAGACAATGAATATTCGCTGGGGGGTTAAGTGATTCATTATTGACCTAAATTTTAAATTTTTAATTAATATAAAAATTTTACAGGTTTAAGATTGTTTATATCAACTCCTTGGTGAATTTCTCTCGCTTTCCTGCCCATTCCTCCCTGGCCTTGTTTAATTAATTCAATTGCCTCGTCATGAGAAGGCCCCATTACAATCTAAATCAAAGAATTTAATTATTAAAGATAGTATTTGCCTCAATATGTATAGGTTGACTGTATAGTGAAGGTCTCCCCATTCGTTTTCCGCTCTGGTCGACTACATCAAATTGCTCCATAACGACTTGAGGAGTATTCTGAGCTAGTCCTCTATATGGTATTTGAATGGGTTTTTCGAGAACGGAACTTCTTATTATAATAGAACACTTTTCAGATTTTGCGCCTGCCGCATTGTCGGCTTTGGCAATGAAATAATCTACTAAATCTTCTAATAGTTTGTCGCTGCCTTCTGGAGCATCATCGACATTCCTCACTGTAAATACTGTTCTAAAATTTTAAGATTAATAAGGAAAAATTTTTAATAGACCTGAATACTCCTATTTTAAATTTTGTACTGTTGGTGTTCTCGGATACATCTTCTTTATAAAAGTGATCGATGGAATACTCTCCAAAATTTCTTTGAGTCATCTAAAATTCTAAAAATTTTATAATAATAATTTTTAGAATATTTTTGCGATAATAACGCAGAAATTATGTACAATAATAATTTATAATTTATTCGTTAGAAAACAAGCATTTTTAAAACTATCGCTTCAGATGAATATCTTTTACCAATCATCTTCTTCTGGTATCTTGTCTGTGGTAGTAAAATAATTCACAGAATCAGGAACAAATCTTTCAGCATTGTCTTGGACTGTACTTGTCGATGTGCCCTCGCCTCCTAAATCCTTTGTCTCAATATTAAGTTGAGATTCAAAACGTTTAGTTATGTCGTTGATTATTATGATAGGAGAGTTTTCTGAAAATATGGGTACTTTTAAAGCTAAACAAAATTAACTACCTCTCTTCTTCTTTGAAGGTATATAACGACTGTAGCAGCAAACGTCTATAGCAGATTGCATATCAATTTGCCCCCAATATTTGCTATTTGTATGCCCTAGCGCATAGTACAATTCATTTTTGACGACGTCAACAATGGCCTTTAATAAATTTTTCAAAAATTTTTCAATACAAACCTGTCTTCCCATTGCGTGTCTTTCCTTCAAAAAATGCTCGTGGATTCGACTTAATGAAATTTGCGTATATCTATTACGATGATGTTGAATAAATGCGTTGTAAAGATCAGACTTAAGCTGTTTTTCGTCATATTCCGCATCGAAAAGTTGCTCAAGTTGTCTAGGCAGGCGTCTACGTTTCTCTTTGAGCTCTTCAAGTGCAATATCCGCTACATGTTGATCCATCTGAAAGTTAATTTAAAATTAAAAAGAATAAACGAAACCTTTTATTTCACAAAACGAGTTGTAAAATTTGAGATAAAGATTTGTAGCTATAAAGAATTCCAAAGATGAATTAGTAAATTAAAAGATAAAATTCGATCATACGAATGAGAAATAAAATTTCCATTAAAAAATATCCTTTATTTAACAAAAGTTATAGTTATCAATATTCATTTTTTCTTATTAAAATTGCTAAACATATCAAAAGTTTTCTGTTGATAATCCTTATTGTAGTCCTTACAGGCCTCGCAAACCTACAAAATATTAATTATTTTTAAAAAGTTTTTTGGAAATCTACCATGAAACTCAGCTCATATTTTTCCCCACATTTATGCAAGAACATGTCACAGGCCAAGGACTTCTGAAGACTGATACATTTATCGCACTAAAATTTTGAAAATAAATCGTAGTTAATATGAAATTTTTACCTGATGCAAAATCCAACAATATTTCAATAAGCTCAATAGCTTAAAGTCGTTCCCTGAAGCAATATTTGCGCCGCGTCGAAAGTATAACACTCCAGCAGCTTAAAATTTTTTCAATAATTTCAATTTTTATAATTTTATTACATTTTTCAAAGCTTGACGATTGTTCCTCAGAAGTTACATTCATTTCCTTGTCACCTTTTAAAATTATTAGATTATTTATAATTATATAATACCCCAAACGGCTGCATAATACATCCCTAGGTTTATATTTTTGTCGAGGTCCTCTGCGCACAATTCGAATGTAAGCATAAAATTTATAGCACTTCCTGCATTGTAAAGAAATTTTTGCCGTTTCTTCTGCGTTTCTCGACAGTCGTTGCATTGGTGTATGCAAATACCTTGGCGCGGTTCTTTAAGCACTTGAGCACGCTTAAGCAATCCCTCTGGAACTAATGTTTCGGCCCGTTGTTTACCTAAAACTTAGTTTAATTAAAGATATATTACTTACGCTCTGTTCGTTTTCGCTTGTATTCCTCCTCATCCTCTCCCAAGGAAAGAACTGCATTTGGATCTGGGTCATCAGACTCGTCCTCTTCATCATCATAATCTATCATTGCATCAAGAATAGCCTTAGGATCCTCTTCTTTTGAATGTTTTACATTTTGAACTTTTGCGCGTTTGATGACTGACTGAAATATTAACATTAAAGTTAAAGGCAAAAATTTCAAACCTCAATGACTTCATCATAAGTATCTCGATGAACATTTCCAATTGTTTTATTTGGTTTGCTTTGTGCCTTCTTTGCGATCGTGGATTTGCTCGAAGTCGAGACCGAACTCAAGGTTGAGCTCGATTTTTCAATTGACCGCTTCCGTCGCGCCTCTGCCGCTTGCTTCTTCTTTTTCTGTTCCAAGATAAATGGCGAACTTCTTGAATTACCTCTGCTGTCATCGCTATAAAGCGCTTTTTTGATAAGGAATAATTAATTTTTACCCTCTAATCCCGAATCTTCTTGCGCAGTTTGAAATTCCCTGCGCCGTTTTTCAATCCACATATCTGTCCCAGTATTTTCATCAATCATAATTGGGGCATCAGCAGAGCCTGTAAATGATAATACATAATTATTAGATTAAATAATAATGTGATTATCATTTACCATTATTAATTGTTTTATCCGCAATGTTTTCCATATTTAAAAATTATATAAACATGAATTTAACAAATAAAATCAAAAATTAGGGCAAAATATATTAGAAATTTTATTATTCTTATTAAAAATTCTAAATTTAATTTAAAATTTTAAATGGAAAAATTAAAATGTTAAAGAAAATAATTTTAAAATTTTAAAACTTAGAAAAATTACAAAATTAAACTTTTAATTAGAACATTTAAAAACTTTTAAGTGAAAACTTTAAGATGTTAAATAAAATAATTTTGCAAATTTTAAAAATTGAAAATATTTTGATAATATTAAGAATAAATTGATAAAATTAAAACCCTTAATATTTATAATATTGTAGGTATAATTTAAATGTATGAGGAAATCTAGACTTTTGAATGATACAGGTTGAAAATTCATGGTTGCTTTTATATAGAAGTTTCACAGGGAAGACCAAAGTATAATGTAATAAATCACTAATTGTAACCGTGCCTTTATGTTTATTTCGAGAGTTCTTGACAGAAAAGAATGATGAAATAAACAAAAAGGTGTCAATTTTTATTTTAAAACAATTTATTTGGGTCAATCTTTAGTTTTAACAAGTATTTGTTTATAGGGGATATTTTCTAGAATATTCTACAGTTTTAAACAATTAATTCTTTGGCCTTTTATCTTTAAAATATTCTTCGGCAGGTTGTTTTGTTATAAATACAAATCAAAAATTGTGTTACTATAAAATTCTAATAAAATTCATCAAACAAAAAATAAAGCAAAGATTGCAAAAATTTTATTTTTAATTCTAATATTTTAATTTTTGTTATTTTAATTTCTCCATTTTAAAAATTTTTTGTTTTTTGAAAACAAAATTTCGATTAATATTTAATGTTTATTTTAAATATTTCAAACATTTTAATTTAATTATTAATAGTTTAAAACGATACGTAAAACGAGAATTTTTCGTTTCGGTTCTTTGTTTCGTAAAATATACAAATTTTTTGTCAAAAAATGAAGATTTTTCGGTTTGATTCTTCGGCTGGGTTTAAAATCAATCATTTACAAAAACTTCCAAACCGTAATTTCTTTATTTATCCCCACGTCTTCCGAAAATTTCTTTGGGTCGTCGTTTTAAACGGCTTCTCCTGCTATTTCGGTTCGGTTAAAGTGTAAAACTAAAAAATAAAAAACTACCTTACTAAAATCAAAATTTAAAAGAGGTACTAAAGATTTTAAATAAAACAACAATTTTAAAAAGAAATGAGAAAATGTCATTCAATAGCGAGGTTTATCAACAAAACTTCAAATGTCTGAAATATCTGCAACCATTTCGAGTATTCAGGAAAAATTGTCTTCAACTTAATTGCCTATTAAAAAACATCAATTTTTACAATTTGTATGTGTATCCTCGTTGAAATATAAATTAAAAATACATACTTTTTAAGACAAAAATTTATTTAATAGCTTTTCCCAATTTTTGACTTTCATTAACTGAATACAATGATGGCCCTCCCAATTAAAAGCTCCTTTAAAAATTTTAAAATTTTTAATTGTAAAAATTTTTAGAAACCAAGTTTTATGTTACATCTTTGGCAGTTTATTTTTTAAAATAAAACCTGAAAATTTAAAATTCATCACCTTCTATTACTGACAATTTTATTCGCTCTTTTCTTTCGTCCAATTCTTTTAAAATTTTATAAGATGTAAGGTACTCTTTGTTTCTAAAAATTTTTACAATCAAAAATTTCAAAAATTCACAAGCATTTCGTATTTACATATAATAATTCAAAAACAATTCCTTTAATTCTTCCAACTCCGTCCAACCATTGGAGTTATTAAATATCCAAATTCACAGAAATTTTATTATTAGAAAAATGTTTTAAAATTAATATTAAAAAAGAGAATTTTTCTACATTTTTACGAAAAATTTTTGAATAATAAATAATATTCTCTCTTCACACAACTTTTTCTTCAACACTTTCTGTATTTTCTTCTTTAATAAATTTATTTCCATTAATTTCGGGAAATGTACATAAGAATTGGTGGTAAAAACAGTTTGATTTATTTTTGACTGTTCAATTCCTAAAGAATACATTTGTTTTCCACCAATATTCCTTTAAAAATATTTGATATTAAAATACTTTTACAACAAACAAACATACCAAATTGTTTTCAATTAAATTTTGTTAGAAGACATTAGGCTTATAAATATTTATTAGGCGAAAAAATATTTAAATTATTTATGACAGATACTCCCGATTTAAATACGTTTTTTCCTTGTTTTTTGTAAAAATTTTTGTTTATTTTGTTTAATTTTTTACAATAAAAACCAGCTGCAGGGTGAGTAGCTGGGTGCATATCAGGACACTCTGGCGGTTAAATACATCGGGGGCTGCGTTTGGTTACATACTATTATGTTTTGATTGTTTGGGGGCGCGTCCAGGGACGCGCGTGGAAAGCCTGCGGCTTTAAAAGCACGCTAGATTTGTCTTTTGCTTGGAGATGTACATTAAATCTATTTAGATTCTTTTAGAGCGTCTTCTGATTGTTAAAAAATATATACATTATTGGGGTTACAGTTGAGTCTTCGTCAGATAGTGGTCAAAAGTTACAAAATTTGTCTGGGAATGAGATGTGTTTGAGACTCTAATTGCCCCATGAAATTTTTTAGAATTTTTTCGACACCGGATTCGTCCTCAGCGCATGCTGTTCCACTATATTACACATTTTTTAGTCAAAATTGGAAAATTTTGTATTCCCGATTTTTTACAAAGAGGTACCCCTTAAGAAAAATATTTGGAAATTTTTAAATAATCATAACTTTAGGAAGGATTGGGATTTCCGGGTGGGGTTTCTTTTATAAAATAATAATAAAAATTAGAAATTTTTACAAATGAAAAAAATTCACGTAACCCCAGAGCTGGAGATGTAGGGGTCGATTTTCAAAAATTTCAAAAATTTTCGGTTTTTCGAAAATTTTTCCAGATTTTCGATAGCGGTTGAGTATGGAAGTATTTTTATCGGATAGAGCAGATTTTTCTACATAGAATAGAACTTTAAAATGAGTCAATAGTGGGTATTTAAAAAAGATATGAATTTTCAAAAAATTTGGAGAATTTTTCGGCCAAAATTTTCGGCCAAAAAATTATTTCCCCAAAAATAAAGATAAGTAGAGCAAATGATATATCATTCGAAAGCCCTTATGGAGCCGAGTCTAAAAATATTTTTTGTAAAAATTTCAGTTCAAATTTGAGCAAGTTATAGATGTTTGAAAATGCAGGGGTGGGGGTGTTAATAGGTGGAGTAGCTGAAGTAGCGTGATTAGTGAAACATTGTCATATGTTCTTGTAATGCACCCTCTAATTACTCAAAAAATATATACTTTGTTGGGTTTCCACTTGAGTCTGAGAGAGATAAGGGCCGATAGTTGTCTGGGACTGAGATGAGTTTGAGACTCTAATTGCTCGGGAAAATTTTTTAGAATTTTTTGGACAACGGATTCGTGCTCAGCGTGTGTGTTTATACTATAAAACACATTTCTGAGTAAAAATTCGAAAATTTTGTACCCCCGATTATTTCCAAAGGGGTAACCCTTATGAAAATTATTTGGAAAATTTTAAATGGACACAACTTTGGAAGGGATAAAGATTTTCTGGTCGGGTTTGTTTTATAAAATAATACTAAAAATTAGAAATTTTTAGAGATGGAGAAAATCCACATTACCTCTAAGCTGGGGACGTAGGGGTCTATTTTCAAAAATTTCAAAAATTTTCGGTTTTTCGAAAATTCTTCAGGATTTTCGATAACGGTTGAGTATGGAAGTATTTTTCTCGGATAGAGCAGATTTTTCTACATAGAATAGAATCTTAAAACGTGTAAATAGATCATAGATTAAAAAAGATATGAATTTTTAAAAATTTCGGTGATTTTTTCGGCCAAGATTTTCGGCCAAAAAAGTATTTCTTCAAAAAGAAAGATAAGTGGGGCAAATTATATATCATTTGAAAGCCCTTATCGAGCTGAGTCTAAAAATATTTTTTGTAAAAATTTAGGGGTAAATCTGACAAAGTTACAGGGGTTGGATAGTATGGGTTGACCACTTTGACTCCATAATAGTGTTGTGACTATTATAGTTAGCCTCAACTGCATGGCTCACAACAGCCTTTATAGCAGGAGTTACCGGTGTACGGCCACGGGGAGGCCTGTCAGGTGTGGAAGACCTTGTACACCATTTTTGGAATAAGAAATTTTTTTTATTTTTCAATTTTTTGGATAAGAAATTTTTTTGTTATTTTGTTTATATTTTTACATTTTTAGGATTTTTAATTTTTGAATTTTTTTTGTATTTTTTTATTTTTGGAATTCTGTCTCTTAAGAAATTTTTTTATATTTTTTTGTTTTTTCTGGGATAAGAAATTTTTTTGTATTTTTTTAGGAATTTTTACATTTTTAGGATTTTTAATTTTTTAAATTTTTTTGTATTTTTTGTTTTTTAAATATTTACAAGTATTCCTACCGCCATCGGCGACCGAGAGGCTAAAGATCAAGTAAACATACGCCAAAGGCGTCTTAGAGGCTAAGATCAAGTAACATTTCGCCATTTGACGACTTTAAAGCAAACGTTGGCGAAGGCTCTGGGTATTTATGTCCAGGCCAGTGGAATAGCATTGTGAAACATGTCCGTGAAAAATTCAAAAAGGCATTAGAAGAATTCTAAGCCATCAGCAACAACATTCTTTATCATTTTATTCTTAGAGTTCTTATTTTCATTGACGTGTGGTGCAAAGACTTTAAACATATCATCCGTACGAACTCTCGAAAGAGCTGTATATAGATTACCATGACCAAACACTTGATGAGTGAGGTCGAGTCCAACTCTTGTTGCAGTCTGGCCTTGGGCCTTCATGATCGTCATTGCATATGCAAGACGAACAGGAAACTGCAACCGTCGAAAATTAACTCCATCTTCTCTATTATCTTCGTAATCACACCACACTCGTGAAAGGCAAATTATAGTTCCTGAGCCAGCCACAGAACCGGTTACAACCTCAACCTTCAGAATATCATCCCCTAATTCTTTTACAATCATTCTTGTGCCATTCACAAGCCCTCTACTTACTCCCAAATTCTTTAAAAGAATTATAATACATCCTTCTTTAAGGTGTAACCGGTGTGGTGGAATTGACGGAGGATTTAAAAGATTTAATGCTTCAATATCATGATCACATTCATCAAAATCCATTGGCATCTCAACGTTCGATTCGTCCGTTGAGAAATAAATCTTTTCCTTGGCCTTAATCATTTTTAGAATGTCTTCATTGATCACATTTACAGTGTCATTATGTGGCGCTAATATTAGTCTGTTAATGAGCTCTTTCGGATTTGAAAGAGCTTGACCATTGTCAGTGATAAAATTCATCAATTCTTGGCGCGAACCTACTAAATTTCTACCTTCAATCTCCACTTCCTTATTTACTTTTCCGTTTAATTTGCCGATTCCAATTGTACGCAGCCAATCAGTGAATTGAATTTCATTCTGTCCTTGACGCATATTAATGTTCAGCGTAATGATATTTTGTCTAAAGAGCGGCCACAAATGTGAAGACTGTATACAGGCATTGACTTGATCTCGCATACCACCTCCAGCAACCACAGGAAGTGATTGCTTGAAGTCTCCGCTGAGAATGATAATCTTGCCGCCGAATGGAAGATGTTTCATATTTGGTGAGCACATTTGTTTACAGACGCGATCAATTGCCTCCAACATATGCTTGGGAAGCATAGAAACTTCATCAATAATGATAACCTGACTGTCGCTAATGCGTTTTCCGTGAAAGCTTTGCATTGCCACTGATGGGGTGTAATTCTCATCAATATTAATTCCAAACCTAAATACCGAATGAACGGTAGCACCGCCAGTCAAAAGTGTCGCTGCACAGCCAGTATAGGCCGAAGCAATTACACGGATGCGCATGTCTCGTAATCGCGAAATAATAGCATTAAACAGGTAAGTCTTTCCAGTCCCGCCATCTCCTGTAACAAAGATGGTATTGGATGAAGTTCCATTGATGGCATTTTGAACGGTAGTCCAGACATTTTCTTGGTCGTCGTTAAGTTTAATTGTAGGTTTTTTACCGCTTGCAGTGTCATCTTCATCTTTGTCTCCAAAGAAGAAGTTATCAAGTGCTTCATCGACGTCTTGTCGCATCCCGGGGGATGGAGAATCTAGTCCAAATTGTTGGTTTGTCATTCCATAGTCCGCAAGTTGTGCTTCAATAAATGCTAAAGCCTGATCAGCAAGTCTGTTTCGAATATTCCCATTTGGATCATTGCCTACACGCTTAATCATATGATCCAAAAATCTTTCCCACAATTCGCGAGCATTGCTCGGATTACCAAAGACCAATACCTGAACGAACAGGTATCGCATTTCACGGGGAGTCCCGAAATGCGAGGCCTCCGCCAACGTTCTCTCCCAAACACTGTCATCAGAAAGCAGACCTCTTAATCTTGCAGCTTCAGTAAACGTTGTACATTCAACTCCATTAACGTCTTTCAATTCTTCAGGATCACCAGGGAAGTGGCGGAGAAGTATGTAAAGAGCAAACCTCTCTTGATCCCGAGGGAATGGTCTTGGATGGATTAGTCCTATTACATCCCTTTTTCGCATTCTTTTTTTCCACATTTTCCCGTCTTTATCAAACCAATAATTTTCTGGCATATATTCATAAAGCGTAGTCTTTATTGAATCATCATCTACAAGAGTCCATTTTGTATTAATAAATTGCCACGACTTTCCTTCTCTCCATTGCGACCAGTACTCAGTGAGCATGGTCTTAGGTAAGTTTCCTGGTATTCCAGCAGCAACTGCTGCAGCTTGACTTTGTTTGAAAACCATCATTTGTTCTCCTGGCAAGTGGATTTCCATGTTATAAACTGTGTTGGAAAGTCGTACATAAGGCATAGAATGAATTCTTGCATATGCTTCATTAGCAGAGCGGTAATACATTTGTGCATAATGCGCAGGCTCGTCAATATCAACCATGTCACCTTGTACCTGAATGTATTGAAAAGTTGGTCCTTTCAGAGGATATTTCATTGTGTATTTCATGTTAGTCTTCTCACCGTAGCAATATGCTACATTGTGATGTGTTTTATATTTTAAAAGTATGAATGGATTGTAAGGCGCCACGTGAGCATTGGTATACTCAGTGGGCACTCCACCCTTCGGTATCAATACTTTTTCACCCCCATCCTCGGGACTTGGTCGATAATGGACGGCTGGTTTGTCGTCAAATAGAATAGTCTTGTCCGAGTAATCGTAAGGGAAGTACTTAGAGCATTTCCCATTTTTATCCTTGTTTCCACAAAGCTCAGGCTTACAATCATGAAGTTGATATGTTATTACAAGATCTCGAAGGCGTCTTAAACCTTCGGCACGTGGACTTTTATCATCTTTATCTGGTAATGGCGGAATATGAGCAAGAATGTAGCTTTCAATAATTTCCGGTATGGCAGGAATATCGGTAGCCATCACTCTGTGAAAATGAGGACCACCCCTTTTCTGGAATTCCATACTTTCTGCGTACCCCAATTGCTTTCCGAATATTTGTCTTTCATTCAAGTCCTTATGTACCTCCCTTACTTTGTCCGCGTAAAAACGCATAACAATGTCAGGACGATCAACCAAAGATTGACCGTTCGGGTAAAGTTCATTTTTCATTTCTGGCCACTTAGGATTTGACGTAAAAGTAAACATAAACATGGCACATCCTCGCTTGCGTTTACGATTAATAATCGTGCACGCTGACTTATAATTTTTCTTAAAGTATGCCCTAAACCCTGGCATATTACTTCTGAAAAGTACAACATGTCCAACTTTATTTGCGGAGGACTTGCCACTATGTTTAGCAAAATAGTCTACAAGATGTGGCGGTATATCGCATCTTAAATCCATGTCATCTCTACGTAAATATTCAAATACTTGGGAATCAATTCTTGCAGCAATATCAAGCGCGAACTTTTGACCCAATCCACCACCAGTGCTCCAAATATGATGATAAGTTTCATTTTCCGGAAACCGAATACCAAAACGATAACGATAGAACGCCCTCATCGAAAGATTTGGACGAGATCGGCTAGGTTCGTCACCATAGACATCTACAGAACCGCAATCGCTTTCAGCAATGGAACCGGTTTCCGATTTATCGTAATCAAAGTCTTTAGCATTATTCGGTTTTTTAGCAACTTTAATATATGGTATATCTTTAGAATATCCCTCGTCCCCGAGCAAAAACATGCAAGGGTAGAGTATTGGATCGGTCATAGAGTGATCTGGCCATAGAGTGGTAACTTTTCCTTTTTCGGTAATCCAAATACCTCTGAGCGGTGGTGGCTCATCAGTATTTGAAGACCAAATCGCAAAGACAGTGGACTCATTTTGTGTAGGCAGATTCACTTGACGTGGATGTAAATTTGGATCTTGAATAGAAGCAGGCGCATTTTTATCTTCGACCAAAATAACCTTAAAGTTTTTAAGGTTCTCTGGTGAGTTTTGTTCAATGTCTTTATAGAATTCATATGAGTTTTTGAGAATTTCGGCCATCGGATGATAGGCACGAATTAATTCATCAAGGACGTGGAACAAATGTGGATTCTTTTTATTCCAATCATCAAAACTCGTATTATTCATTCGATGTTCTGTAGCGACCTTAGAATCCAATATGTACAACTGATCAAAAGATGGAATCTGGTGATCGGCTGCGGTCAAACTCCCAATCCGTCTAGCGAATTCTCCATTCAGTAAAACAGGCATTGGTCCACCAGTTGGTGCATTTTGTCGACCTACTGAAAGTGATCCAAAAGCAAACAAAGTATTATATTTCGATTCGTCTCGTATGTATTCCTTAGAGTCCATTGATTCACCAGTTACAAGCCTTACATAGTCATGTGGGTATTCTTTAAGCGGATCTAATCGAACTCGACCATCCGTGCATGATAAACATTTTTCCGACCGAAGAAGTCTATTATCACAGTGCTCACAAATTTTATCCCCAAATTGGCCTGAGTTATAATATTCTGGGAGGTGGCCTGAATTGAAGGAGGCACAACCCATCCCTTTATGTTTAAGACAACCTTTTCCCTTATGCTTAATAGGAAGAACATTTTCTCCTTTCGGAGTAGCAACTGTGATATTAGAAATTCCCGGCGTTAAATTAGTTGAAGATGCTCGCGTAGAAGATCTTGTAGACATTCTCGGAGTTGAAAGACTTGTAGATGGTAAGTTCTGAATCGGTGATGCGTGTCTTATTAATTGTTCATGTTCATTTCTCGGGTGATACTCAACATTATCCCCGGAATACAACTGGTTCAAATGCCACAAAATCCTTTTCTTTTCAGTATTAATGTTGAAATTATTAAATTTAAGATTTCGGTTATTGAATAACCACGCTTCAGCATAGAGGCAAATAAAATAACCGCAACTGAAGCCGTCGTGCTGAAGTGTGTATTCATTTCTGGCATATGACGCAAGATGTATTAACTCCTCGGGCGTGTTGGTCAATTGAGAAAGTATGTTCATAAGTCTTGGCATTCTATCAGGATGATAGTTACGGTGATTTTCAGATAATCTGTTTGGATCTTGTGGCAGCGAGTCGAAGAAATAAAATCCGAACTCACGGTCAAAGATAATGATAGTCCAATGTGCAGGTAAATGAACAGGAAGAAGTACAATCTGTACATCTCTGTCTTGGTCAGTTTGAAAGGCAAAATTAGCGTAATTAATATTTTCTAATTGAAAATGAATTGGATCCGTTACAAGAGGATCAACTACAATAACCTTTTTGCCGGAAACTTTGGCTAGATAGCATAAATAGGCGAAGATAAAACTTTCATTTGGCCACTCAGAGAGGCTATTCCACATTAGTTCAATGGCGCGAGGGCCCCTATTGTCATCATCTCTTTCATAAAGAGGCATACCTGCTCTGCGACAAATGGAAGTTCTATCATTAGTCCTATTAACGGCGAAGTCAAGAATATTCAGCGTCGAAAAATCAATATTAGTTTCATTATTCGGTATAACTTGTTCATTACTTTCAGTTATAGAATCGTCAGTATTTTGCAAAGTATCTGTTGACTTTCTGGGTCTTCCAGTTCTTCCCCTAGGCTTTTTCTTTGGTCGACCAGCTTTAGTCTTATTAGACGAAAAACTTTCAACAGATGAAGCACGTGATGAAAGATCCATAGAATCATCAGATAAATCAATGTTAGTATGACTTGACTCAACAGACGAGTCACGTGTTTTGCGAGATTTTCTAGGAACACAAACCTCCGAAGAGATGCTCAAAGGAGTGAGCGGTTCCACAAGGCTTTCAATATTGGCGTTTTCATTAATATCATGTTCACTAAAATTAAACCTGCCCGAGCTCGAAGGCTTCCCAAGGCTGCATTCATTATCAATTATTTGTTCAACATCCATTGAAGTGTTTTGGATGTGCGGACGTGAATAATGTTCAGACTGCTCCTGCTGCACAGACTGATCATTGCCCTGAAGAGGACAGTTTTGGTTTCCCAGATCAATATTCAGATCAGTCTGCTCTGGTTGGACAGACTGGCCAGAGTCCTGAAGAGGACTGTTTGGGATTATTGCGCGAGCGTGTCTTTCACGTTCTTTTTTTCGCTTTAATTGTTCTCTTGTAGGCATTAAATTTTTTTATTTCATATTTTTAGCCCGGACGAGGCAAAGGCTGCGGTTGGGAGTGCGGAGACCTTTTGGGAATCCGCCCGCATGGAAAAGCTTCCAAAAATTAGAGGATGGCGGAATCCCCCTCATTTTTAATCCGCACCTCAAGACATTATTCACGGGGTACAATAATGTCAAGAGTTCGCGAATCCGGAAAGTATATATTTCACCGATCCGGATTCCCCAGTGCACACGACGAGGACGTTTGCGTAGGACAAATGAGAAACCTCGTGCACCGAGTACTTGTCGAAAGACAACTAAGAGGCTAAGTACAAAATATTTAGGCGTAAAAGCCTTTCGTATCATCTGTCAGATGACAGCTAAGAGGCTAAGTTACAATCTGTTTCTCCCAAAACAGTAATTTGGATTATTCCATTCTTTACCCCGACCAGACAAAAAAGACTGCGCGAACGTAAAAATTTTCATAAACGTGAATGAAGCGTAGTAATGTGATAAATTCAAAGTTTGGCAAAAGCATAATCGGGTAAAGCAAAATCGTGTAAAGCAAAATATAGTGTAAACATGATTCATGAGCATAACCGTAAAAAATCTTCTTCAATTTATATATTTACAAACGACAGCGACTCTAATTTGCAGACAATTTGTATTAATATTTAATAGATTAGTAGAAAACAGCGACTCTATTTAAAATCAATTTTATTTTTAAATTCATATAAATTTTGACAACAGCGACTCAAATTTATTTATCGTGCAAACAACAGCGACTCGGATTTCATTTAATATTTACAAACAACAGCGACTCTTTCAATTGATACATTTACAAATAACAGCGACTCAGATTTCAATTCATATATGTACAAACAACCGCGACTCAGATTTCAATTCATATATTTACAAACAACAGCGACTCAGTTTTCAATTCTTCGTATTTAACAACAGCGACTCAAGTTCATTAGCGTAGTACAGGCGAAGCTTTAATATATACAATGTTTTAAAATTTTAAAGAATTTTCTGCAATGAATTTTTAATCTAATTGCAGCTCATTTTTAACCGCGCCTCCAGACAAGCCAGAGTTAGCCCCCAGACAAAAAGTCCAGAGCCCAGCACACACGACGTGGACGTTTACGGAGGATAATGAGATCCTTGTGTACCATATTATATCTGAATTTGGAAAACTGGTGGAGCCCTTTATGTGGGTATCAGATCCAACCTCTACCTAAATAGAGTACCATGAATTTATGATTAGACATGGCGATATGAAAAAGACCCCACAACCAAACCGCTTCTGCACATTGATCACTCCCTACATCTCGGTAATTGCTGTTTCCAAATTGCCGCCTAAAAACATCCCCCTCAGGGGTTAAGCGTTGACCGTCCGGTCACCCCAGCACAGAACCAAAATGTAGTCTGCCGGCTAATACCTGGCTCAGGGTCAAAAACAGGCAGTTATAGGGGGCTTTCAAAAAAAATTTTGGCAGCACCCCTCTATCCTACGTTGTTTTTGGCCCCTGAATAAGGAGCGGAAAGCCGCATGGGCCACTTCTTTTCATCAGGACCCCCCACAAGCTGCTTGTAAGGACAGACCCAAAAAAAATTTGGGCATGACCCGTCCGCACAGACCTGTGTTAGGCCCCTAGATTAGAAGCGGAGAGTCCATACGGGTGCCCCTCCTAATCCAGGTCCAGCCAAACCAATGGCAGAAGCCACCAGTAGGCTACATATAGTGGCACTGCAGAGCTTAAGGACCGGAAACTGAACGGGAGTGAGACTTCCTCCCCAAAATGGGTGTATCAGCAAAAGCCGAAACGGTCGTCTGACACATCGTTCAGCCCTCGGATTTATCCCAGGCCATTTACGGTTATTCGAGTTTAACCCAGCAGTGCGGTCCTTAGCCGTTGCTAGGCGTAGTAGGCAAAAGCGTACTCCGCTCGAACAGAGCCGTTAGGATAGCCATCACGCCGCATAACGTGACTATCTTTGCGTACCACTTCCGCCGCATGATGTGGTCGTGAGTGTTAAGTTCACGCACCGAGTAACCATGCTAACGCAGTGGGATAAACTATCCATGACCCCCACTATATGGACGAACTACAGTAACTGAGTAGATGTCTCAGAATACTGGCAAACTTTGCCCAAAGGGACAATACACCATACCCCCATATAGGGGAAACAGTCTTGAGCCGACCTTTGGTGCCCTCAAAAGCACTGGGACGCTCCGGGCGGTGATGGTACTTGGCTACCAGCCTTTCCCGTCCTACCATTCCCGACGTGAGCCATATCCAGCAATTTGAAGGCTGCAAGTTGCAATGCCCGTGCGCAATAACCTGAGAAGTGACTCAGAGTAATGCGACTTAGGGTTTTAATGGATCGCCCTCACTGGCTTCTGCCTAAGGCTACTTACCCAAAACCATAACGTTCAAATAAATCAAATAGGGTTTTAATGGATTACCCAAAACCAAAATATAAGGTTAGAAAACCAAATATTGATGAAAAAATGAATTTTTTTTAAATGAGGTAATAAGGGTTTTTATGGATAACCCAAAACCATTAAAAAGCATTCAACTTGGGTTTTAATGGATGACCCAAAACCAAAATATAAGGTTTAAAAACCAAATATTGATGAAAAAAAATTATTTTTTTTAAAATTAGGTAATTAGGGTTTTTGTGGGTCACCAAAAACCATAAGCATTCAAAATTTTGAAAAATTTGGGCATGACCCCTCCGCACAGTGAAGCATCAATACCCGGGGTTCTTTTCCCCCAAGTATTGGTGCTCCACGTTTTTTTCACCCCATCCTGTGGGCCTTCTTGTGGCTAGGACCCGAAACCTAATATATACAGGTTTTTCCACAGGACGGGGTCTTAAGAGGACACTTCCATGCCTCGCTGTGTTTATAGTGCAGACGAGGTCATGGATAGGCCCCTTTTTGTGAAGAGGGAAGGGGGAGACTTCCCGTACCCCCAAAAGGGGAAACGGGCATGTCCCAATCCCCGATCACGCAGATTTCCCCCATTTCTGGGAAGAAAACGGCATGACCCCTCCGCACGGCGGAGTGAACCATTGCCCAATGTGCAGAAGGAAGGGGGAGACTTCCCATACCCCCAGAAGGGGAAACGGGCATGTCCCAATCCCCAAATCATGCCGATTTCCCCCATTTCTGGGCAAAAATCGACATGACCCCTCCGCACAGAGGTTTTCCCACTGAGCAGACGAGAGGGGGAGACTTCCCATCCCCCCAAAAGGGGAAACGGGCATGTCCCAATCCCCGATCACGCCGGCTCCGCCCATTTCTGGGAAAAAACCGGCATGACCCGTCCATCCAATGGTTGTACTTTCCCACTGTTCAGAAGGAAGAGGGAGGCTTCCCATCCCCCCAAAAAGGAGGAACGGGCATGCCCCAATCCCCGATCATGCCGACTCCGCCATTTCTGGGAAAAAACCGGCATGACCCCTCCGCACAGTGGTTGTACTTTCCCACTGTGCAGAAGGAAGGGGGAGCCTTCCCATACCCCCAAAAGGGGAAACGGGCATGACCCAATCCCCGATCATGCTGGCTCCGCCCATTTCTGGACGAAAACCGGCATGACCCCTCCGCACAGTGGTTGTACTTTCCCACTGTGCAGAAGGAAGGGGGAGCCTTCCCATACCCCCAAAAGGGGAAACGGGCATGACCCAATCCCCGATCATGCTGGCTCCGCCCATTTCTGGACGAAAACCGGCATGACCCCTCCGCACAGTGGTCAACAAATCACACACCCACATCCGTGGGATTTCTTTCTTCAAAAATTCCATCCTCCAAAAAATTTTCCATAATGGAAAATTCCAAATTTTCCAGCCATAGTTGGTGTTGAACACCTGAAATATAAAAAATTGTTTCTTTTGAAAAAAATTTAAAAAGAAAAAACAAACCAAAATGGTTTGTTTGTAGAGTTTTGAAGGTGTTGAGTTGATGTTGAAGAAATGAATTGAAATAATTGAAGAAATTTGTTGTTGTTGTCGAAAAAATAAAATGAATTGAAAATTGTTGTTGTTGTAAAAAATTGTAAAATTTTGAAAAATTAGGTTGAAATTGCATTGAAATAATATTTGAATTGAAATATTTTAATTTATTGGCTAAAAATGAAAAAAAATTAAAAAATTTAATTAAAAATGAATTTTGGAGGGTATTGTATAAAACAGACCGTTTCAGTGCCACACTTGAGTGTGGCACCAAAACGACCATGCCAGCTGAATTCCCCGAGGCCGATTACCTATATCCCCAAGTTTTAACCCAAACGGCCGCGAAGTTCCCTAAAAGGACGTTTCAGTGCCACGGTCAAGTGTGGCACCAAAATGACTATGCCCAAGGGATTCCCCAGGGCCGATTACCTAATATAATTAATTGCAGCTAAGAAGACCCAGCGGTTCCCGTTTAAATTAAATTTAAATTTTAGGGGGGTTTTAAAAAAATAAAAAAAATAAAAAAATTGGAAAAATAAAAGCTTCAGCCTTTTTTCGACAAAAGGGTACATGGAAAAATGGTCAAAATCGAAAAAAGACCAAACGGGGTAAAAACTAATTGGGATTATAGGTAATCGGCCATGGGGAATTCATTGGGCATGGCCATTTTGGTGCCGCACTAAAGTGTGGCACTGAAATGGCCGGTTGGAAATTTCAACGCGTTATAACGGTTTTTTGAAGGGCCGGGGGATTTCGTGCCTGGGAGTGATTTTGTAGGGCAGCGTGTGGGGAACTTATAAGTAGTTGGCCATTTGAGTCTGGGATGAACTTTTGGGGGTGATATGAGTATAAGAATACCCCCACCCCCAAAATTTCGACCTTTTGTAACTTTGTACAAAATGGTCAGAAAATTCTACAAAAAATATTTTTAGACTCCTCTCGGTAAGGGCTTTCGATTGATATATTATTTCCCGCATTTACATTGATTTTGAAAAATTTATTTTTTTGGTCGAAAATTTCGGCCGGGAAAATCGCTTAAATTTTCAAAAAATCATAACTTTCCGAAAGTTGACCTTTTTTAAATATTTTAAAATCCTATCATATGCAGAAAAATCTGCTCTATCCAGGAAAAATACTTTAGGTTCGAACCGCCGGCAAAAATCCCGAAAAAATTTCGAAAAACCGAAAAATTTTCGAATTTTCGAAATTCGACCCCTACACCCCCAGTTTCGAATTTTTTCGAAATTTTTTCGGCTCTAAAAATACCTATTTTTTGCTTGATTTTATAAAGCAAACCCCATCCCAATCCGACTCCCCAAAAAAAAGTTAAGGTCCCCCAAAAAATCCCGAAATTTCCCCAAAAGGGGTTCTGAGGGCGGGGACAAAATTTTCGAATTTTGACCCTAAAGTCGACTTTTATAGTACTCTGACATGCGCTGAGTACGAATCCGGCGTCAAAAAAATTTTAAAAAATTTCTCCGGGACGTTAGAGTCTCATAAAGTTTTGCGACATTTTGCCAATTTGGCTATAACTTTTTGAGACTCAAGTGGACCCCCAACATATTATACCTTTTTCTGACCGCCAGGGGACATTCTTTGTAACTGGATATCGAAGAGACCTGAAACGACCTTTTAAAAAAAGTCGACTTTTAGACTCCGACTCTTCGACCCATATGACCCCCAAAAGTTCACCCGAGACTCTAGTGGTCAACTATTCATAACTTCCCAACATCCAGCCCTACAATACCACTCCCAGGCCCCAAGACCCCCCAGTTCTCAAAAACGCATTATAACGCGTTGAATTTTTGAACCGGCCATTTCGGCGCCACACTCAAGTGCGGCACCAAAATGACCCGTCCCAAAAAATTTCCCATAGCCACTTACCTACTACCCCCCAGGCTCCATCTCAATCCGCCCAGCCGTTCCCGAGATATAGAAAACGTACAATTGACCGCTACCCCAAGCCGCGACATTTGCGTACATGTCAAAAACGCTTACCGCGGCACTTCGGTATTTAGACTTCACCGAATTTCGAAATTTTTTTTTTTAAACATTATCTACTAATCGTGGCGCGCGTGCCTCCCAGCGGGACTTTTCCGCTCCGACTTCTGGTTCACGAGATAAAAATTTTAGTGGGGTCGTTTCGGCGCAAAGGGAAAGTCGTGGCGCCGCCGCTATAATTTTCCTGAATGCGCCGTAAAAAGTTGCCCCAAGGATGTAAGGCTTCGGGGAAGCGGCCGGCCTTCGGCCGGCCAATATTAGTTTTTAAATTTAATTGAGCTTAATATTTTATATAATATAAAATATAAACAATGCTTGAGAGGGTTAAAGATTAAAAAAGGAAAATTCTAGAAGGAAAATTTAATTTGTGAATGAAAGAAAATTAAAATAGAAATTAAAAAAGTACAATTAAGAAATGACTAATAGATTGTTTATGTTTATGGTGTGGTTTATTAATTTTGTGCCGTTTTTAAGGCAAAAATTACTCACTTGACTGTTTGGACTTTGTGGAAGTTAAATTAAGGGAAATTAAATTCTTTTAATGGCGGAAAATCTTTGATGGCCTAAAAAAGAGAAAATTAAAACTTTTAATCTTTAATTGACCTAGAATAAAGTTTTCTATATTAAAATTTCACCAAGCGTTTGAATGCGTCCGTGCTGCTTTGTAAATGTGCTATACCGTCCGATCTGGCAAGTTAAGCATCGAGGGGCATAATTTTTAAAACCCCCTAAACCTTTTGAAAAATAATTGTAGAAATTTTTGTGACAGTTTTATGTCGAAAATTTTGATAAAAATTTTTGGCATAAAACTGTAACATATACTACTTGTGCTTACTCCTTGTCGATCTTGTCATGAAAACTTTCGAATGATTGTGGCTATTAGAAGAATTGGATGCCAATGCTGGAGGTCGACGAAAAGGAAGACGGCTTATACGAGGGCGCGCACCCGACATAAAAGAGAAAGACTGCGAACTAGAGCCCAATACATAAACGCTTCACTAACTGTTACCATAGATGTCAAACCGGAATTCACTGTGTCGTCGATCAAGCTCATGCTATGGCCCGCATTCACGCCCGCATGGAAATCTGATGCTCTGATGATCCAAGATGAACGAGAAGAAACAATTGAAGAAAAGTAAAACAAGTTGGGGGCCGGAAATGTCGCGAAAGGCGACAATTAGAATTTAGTTTTTTTTAAATTTATTTTTTCCTAAAATTAATTTTTCTTTAAATTCCAATCTTTGTTTTTCTTAATCTAAAATTGTTTTTTAATCGCACCTGCTGTCTAGGAATTTCTTTTCATGTTTAAGAATTTTTATATTTTTTAACTTATTTAAATTAATTCTCCCTTTTCTTCTTTAATAGTAAACAACTTTGTTCCTTTTCTTTTCAAGTTATTTTTCAATCTTCAATTTTTTCGCACCTGCATTTCTGTTTTATCTATTTCCACATCCATTTTTTCGCTCTATTTAAACTTTGTCAATTTCCCTTTCGGGGTTCCATTACTTGGTTATCTGGCTTAGCTCTATTCTGTTGGTTCCATTCCTTGGTTCTTTGGTTGGCTC
The DNA here is from genome assembly GCA_963681835.1 of Meloidogyne enterolobii. Classification (NCBI taxonomy): domain Eukaryota; kingdom Metazoa; phylum Nematoda; class Chromadorea; order Rhabditida; family Meloidogynidae; genus Meloidogyne; species Meloidogyne enterolobii. Next base: position 797,137 of record CAVMJV010000025.1, on the reverse strand, counting down.
TTACCTATTGCTTTATTGTTGGCTCGCTTTACTATTTCTTTGATGGATTTAATTTAATTGGAAAATAAATATTATTTAATTTGATTGGAAGCTTTTGTTTGAACTAAGCTATTAGGCTGAAACTTGGAAATTTGTCCCTAGGCTTCTACTACATCTGTGTCAGTGTCATTTATAGCGCAAAACGCCAAATAAGTAATCTATAGTAAAGTGCGGAAAAATGGAATTCCCGGGATCCGTAACGGTATTTTTTTCAAAATTTTTACGAGACAAAATCCTTCGATCTCCACTGACAGGATCCCTCGGACACATCTACTCGACAAGATTCCTCGATCCCGTTAATCCCCCGTTCGTTGCTTAAAATACGGGATTTCGGGACAGGATCCCGTAAATCCCGTTCGGAATTCTGTCCCGTCCGCAATCTATACTTAAATTTATTCTTTTTCTCTAAATTTTCCGGATCTTAACAATCTTGGAAATTCTTCCAAAACCAATTCTTTAGGATTTATTTCTACTTAATATCAAATAATTTAATTATAATGACAATGCATTGTGGAGGAACTCGTTGTGCCTTTCCTCTTCCTTTTAATCTTGTTTTATCCTCAGGAATTTATTTACCTTCATATTATTTAATTCTATCCTTGTTGGAAGGGGAAACCAAAGTGGAACTCCCTTTTTCAAGTTGTATTAGTCAAACTTCAAATTTGGCTCGTTTGGCAGTCCCTACTAATGAGTAGGGCTAGGGGTAGGGCTTTCAGTTTCAGAGTAGGGCTTCAGAGTAGGGCTTTCAGTTTCCTTTCTATTATTCTTTTCCTTCTATCCCTTCTATCTTTATTCTTAACCATTTACTTTCCTACTAATTTATTTTATTCATTTAGGGTATAGGAAAGGGTCTCATATCAATTTATCATGTTTTGTGGTCCATACTAATGAGTTTTAGCCCCATGAAAAATTTATTCCCATTTTAAGGGAGCTAATATTTGTGGTCAATGTTGTGGCCATTCAATTTGCGAATCGGGCTGAAGTGGCACCAAAAGTAGACGAAATGTAACAACATCTAGAACAACCTCTTATTATTAAAAAATTTAATTATTTCGTGAATTGAAAAGTTTGTGTATATTACACGGAAAATAAAATGTTTATTTAATAATTGGAAACGAGACGAAGGACATAAATCTGGATTAATGAGATAAATTTTCGGTGTGCGGACATATCGGGATTGGGATGACAAAAATAATTTCTTGCGTGTTTACGTTTGTTCTAAAACATAAAAACTCTATTCCTCAATAAGACAATATACTATCCAAGACCCATTGGCCGTAGACCCATTAGCCATAACTTGGTGGAAAATGTCTGGCCCTTGTAAATTTTTGTACCAATCTCCTTAGCTCGAAGTGAGGAATCGTTTGATACTAAATGTGATAAGATTCGAAAATTTAAGCAAATTATAACTCTGCGTCGTTATGGCCGCGTGCCGTTTTGGGGCGTGTTCCTCTAATTAAGACCTACACTTGATAGTTTTGAAAAATTTGCACAATATTTAATTAGTAATTAAAAAATATTGAATTACTAGACAATTTATTGTAACTGAAACTTTAGCCATTAAAATTCTTCTTCTGTTTTTCGATTTTTTGGATGTCAAAGATATACTTTGACAATTATTATTAGAGTCCGGATTTTGCTAGTAATTTGCTAGTAAATAGACCATAATTTATTTCAATATTTTATGGCCATATTTTCGATTTTATTTCACTTAAAATCTGGAATCTAATATGGTTTCTAATCACTAGGCGGGGGTTTAAGATATATTAAAAGAGAAGGTGAAAGCAGCGTCCCGGTAGCTCAGTTGGTAGAGCACCTGTACGTGGTGAGCGAAAGCGCCTAGCAATAACTGCCAGGAGGTCGCAGGATCGAAGCCTGCCCGGGATTAAACTTTTACCTCGCTCTTACTAATACATATGTATGCAGTGAAGTGGACTTAGGCTAGAGCTATTTTTAGCTTATTCGTTGCGTTTCGCATTTTTGAATTGATTAGAATAGCTTAAGTTGGCATATCCAACTTTTAAAAAATTAACGGGAGAGACACGCTCAGAAATCTCCTTCAACTATATTTTTAAACATTTTATCAATTTAAATTAAAATAAAATATATTTTGTAAATATTATATTGATTTGCATTTGCAAATCAGACTATTTAATTTGTCGTAGACTCATACAAAACTACCAAAATTAAGTAACATAGATTACCGTAAATTGTAGTACATCTGTCCCCTATAAGTCTCAGTTGACATGTTTCTGCAATTTTCATGAAAATGAAAATTGGCCGAGATAATCCGGATCTACCGGATATACCAAATCCCACAGCTTCGGAAAAAATTTTCGGAAGAAATTTAACAAACCCAAATGATAAAGCATATTTTTCTGAGTATTTTCCACAAAATCGCTTAGAAATATCTTTTTCCGGAGCAGAGATATGATTTTTTGAAAATCGCATTTTTCGTCTATTTTTGCAAAAAATTCAATTTTTAAGCGAAAAATACCATTTTTAAAAAATCATATCTCTGCTCCGGAAAAAGATATTTCTAAGCGGTTTTGTGGAAAATACTCAGAAAAATTTGCTTTATCAAATGGGTTTGTTAAATTTGTTCCGAAAAATTTTTCCGAAAAAGTGGGATTTGGTATATCCGGCAGATCCGGATTATCTCGGCCAATTTTCATTTTCATGAAAATTGCAGAAACATGTCAACTGAGATACGAATAGAGCTTTCGATTGGTATATAGAACGTATTTTTTGAATGAAAAATTAAGAATTAAAAAAAAATTTTCTAGCGCTTCCATACTTTTTTCCACGACTGTATATATTTATTTTGTCAATTAAGGGACATTTAAAAAATGCACTTTTGTCAATTTTGTTTTTTTCATAGAGTTTAGAAATCATTGGTTCGAACTCTTGGTTGACCCAAGTAGAAAATCGAAATTTCGAAAAAGCTCTACTGCCCTTAGCATTTAATTGAATTTTAAAAATAAGACACTATTTATTTATAGGGTTTAGCAATAATTCAATTAATCTAAGTTTTTTGCCTGGTATTTTATATTCAGTTTATTAAAAATTTAACACAAATGCATGAACCAATTTTACTTAAAAATTATAATATTTGTGTATTGCTTATGGTGTGAATAAATAACCTAATTCTAAATGATTATAATTATCTAAATACCGTGTAATTTTCTAGTATTAAGTTTGTAATAGAGTCGTCGTGTTAAAATTGTATATTTAATAGAATTGTACAAAGACCATTTCCACTTGCGATGAAACCGTTCCATAACGAAGTTCTGTATCTCATGTTATCGACATGTTTTAAATAAATTTTCTAAATTTCAGATGATTAAATTTAATTTTATCATTCTCATATATCTAATTATATTTTTGAAAATTCAATGCGCCGGGAAACTAATTCATGTTGAAGTAAAAATCAAAGATGATTGGAAAGAAAAAAGAGAATTTATTTATTTAAATAATGTTGACATAAAGGGTCGTTTTGTTTTAAAAGTAATTGAAAAACAAAATAATCAACATGCTAGCTTCAACAAAAATATAGAAGGATATCTGCGTTCAACTAACTTAAATCTAGATAAAAATACTTTTAGGGTTGAAATAAGTGATGAATCAAAATATATTCCATCTGATCAATTAAAAAAGAAAATTTTGATCGAAATTACTAATAATGAAATAATTCAAAATTTTCTGCCTGAGTTTAAAAAAATGGTATATTTTATTAATAAAATTTTAGGTTGGGGACACATCAGTCCCTCCATTTCATCCTCCAATTTTAGTCCGTGCCATTTCAGTCCCTGTCGTTTCAGTCCCGCCGTTTCAGTCACCGCCTATATTGTGACACATCAGTCCCTATGTGAAAAATTAATAAAACTACCTTAAAATTAAGAAAATGGAATAAATCAAAAAACATTGAAGCACTAATTAATAAAAAATAACAAACAAAATCAAATTAACATTGGTCCATTTGATAATTGTAAGCAATGCCCCGCAAAAAATCAATGAAAGTGTTGAAATTAAATGGCTAATTAGAGTTGAGTTGATAAGGATTTCCCTGGTTGATTAATATGACTGCCAACATTGTTTAAGATTCGAGCATAAAATATTCTGCTATGACCTTCCAAAAAATTGTGAGGATTTTAGTTGGTCTTAGCAGAAAAATAAGGACATTTTATACTAAAAACTACAAGAAAATATAAAAAAATCCTCATAATCTTCAAAAGAACAATCCGCATTTTTAAATCCGCATTTTAAAACTAATCCTCATCGACCTATCAAAAAAACCACATAATGAGGAAAAATACGCAGAAATCGGTCCCAGCTATACTCTAATTGTTGTTAAATTTAAGGTACTCCGAAATAGTAATTTTAATTAAAATAATAATTGTTATGAAACTTCAATATTGTACAAGAGTGAAAATAATTTTAGATTAATTGAAGAAAATATAGAATCTTATAAAAATAAACTTTTATCAAGTTATTGGACGGAAATTAATTTAATTGGATATAAAATTGAATTGTTGCAAAAACAAAAATTAGTATATCCGCAGGAATTAAAAAACAAAATAATTTACATCGGAATTGGAATAAGTAAATTTTTTTAAAATTTTATATTTTTTATACGCCTAAAAAATATACATATTATTCTTTATTATTATAGGAGTAATTATTGAAGGAAATAAACGAAACTGTTTCAATTGTAGATTAACAATTACCAAAAGATGGCATGTTTATTTAAAAGAACATTATTTGTGCGAACAATGTCGCGGGTATAAAATATATAATGGCAAAATGAGACCTGAAAGAAATTTTTATCAAACTAAAATGGTTATTAAACTTGAAAAAATAAGAAATATTTTTGTTTAAGTCTCATATAATACGTATAACGTTGGATAAAATTTCTATTTTAAATTTTCTTCAAGAGTATAGATTAAGTCTATCCTGATCTTGATCTCCCGACCTTTGTGACTCCCGGCCTTTTTGTTAGGTCCTGATTTTTTCATAACCAGATCAGATGCCAAATCAGATGTAAAAAGTTTGTAGTAGATTGTTTTTTAAATAAAGAGGTCTTTTACATAATTTTTTTTAAATTCATTCGGGTCCCCAACTGACGGACCGTTAGTTCTGTCCTCATTTATGGGTCCGCAAAAAAATAGAAGCTTTAATTTTCAAATTTCAGATGATTAAATTTAATTATATAATTTTCATATATTTATTTATTCTTTTGAAAATTCGGTGTTCAGGGAGAATTATTAGTGTGGAAGTGAAAATTAGAGATGATTGGAGAGATAAAAGAGAATTTATTTATTTAAAAAATGTTGAAATAAAGGATCGTTTTGTGGTGAAGGTAATTGAAAAGAATAGTAATCAACATGATAGTTTTAATAAAAATATAGAAGGATACTTGCGTTCAATTGAATTAAATCTAGATAAAAATACTTTTAAAGTTAAAATATTTGATAGATCAGAAAATATTCCATCTGATCAATTAAAAAAGAAAATTTTGATTGAAATTATTAATAATGAAATAATTCAAAATTTCCTGCCTGTGTTTGAAAAAATGGTATATTTTTATTAAAAAAATTTTTATTCCAAAGTGTCAGAACTAGCTAGCAACTAAAAAATAACCGCTAGAAAATGGGAATCTGCCGATATAACTACTCTAATTTGCTTAAATTCAAGGTTCTCCGAAATAGTAAATTTACTAAAAATAATAATTGTTATGAAACTTCAATATTGAGCAAGTATGAAATTAATTTTAGCTCAATTGAGGAAAATATAGAAAAGTACAAAAACAAACTTTTATCAAATTATTGTACGGAAATTAATTTAATTGGATATAAAATTGAATTGTTAGAAAATCAAAAATTTGAATATCCAAAAGAAGAATTAAAAAGTAGAATTATTCAAATCGGCAGTGAAATAAGTAAATAAATTTATTTTTTTTATTTGTTTATATGCCTAAAAATATACACATTATTCTTATTATTATAGGAGGAATAATTGAAGGAAATAAACGATATTGTTTCAATTGCAGATTTACCTTTACCAAAAATTGGTATAGATACATAAATGAACATTATTTGTGTGATACATGTAACAAGTATAAAATATTGAATGGCAAAATGAGACCAGAAGGAAGTTTTTATCAAACTAAAATGGTTTACATTTATTCATATTATAATTATCCATGATTTTATAAAAGTATACGCGTAGTTTTGAATGTTTCGAGCATATTTATTTCATTATTAAGGATGTTACTTATGAATATGGGTTTCAATGTTTTTATAAGAGTATAAAACAACTTACTTTTTCCACATTTAGGAAATCGTAAAAATGTTAAATAATTTTTATCTGAGAACTAGTATCAACGCCTATTTTTATAAATATTATAGCGAATCACGAAAGGTCGAAAATGTTTTACTTGCGGAGAAACAAAAACATCACATTGGTACCGTCATTCAGAAGTTGAACACTATATTTGTGGTACATGTTACAAAAGTCAACAAAGAATAAATAAAAAAACAAATAAAAATCAGACATAACAGGAATCGAATGAATAGTTTTAAATATAATTTTTAACTTTAATTTTCTGTAGTTTTTTGAACAAATGATAAAACAATGTAAATTATGATCTATGTAATTTCAATGAAAAACAAAAATCTTTAATTGTCAACAAAATAAACATTAAATTCATAGATTCTTTTTTTATTTTATTTATTTTATGAATAAAATTTATAAATATAATTTATAAATATAATTTTTTTAATATAAAAACATAGACGGTAAATGAATACTTTTCTCTTGGGCATGTAGTACGGTTGTCATTTTTTAAAGGTTCCTGATCCAAATATCCGAGCCTGAAAAGGATCGGATATCAGAAAATTTTCGGTTCGGGTCGGTTAAATTTCACAGGATCTGCCAACCTTATGACTACTTTAAATGACTACTTTATTTTAAAATTAAAATTTAGGATTGCGGCTGCGGAAGAATTTTTCAGCTGATATGCTGCCTTTGGAAGTTACTCCTGTATATAATCCAATATTTCTTAATTAGTTCATACTGGTCCATTGATATACCCCTGATCCTCAGATATCCGTCCAATCCGAATAAATTTCAAAATATTTGATTAATCTTTAAAATTATTTGACCAAAGCTTTGAGTTGTCTGGTCTATAATGACCTCCTACTTGATCTGGATCAGCTGGAAAATATTAATTTTATAAGGATTTATCGAATATTTGATAAAATCTCTTAATTATATTAGATTTTTGAAAGTTATAACAAGGTTTAAAACCCTCGGTTATCCTCAGTCCTCGACCTCGGTCTCATGTCAAAATTTGCCCCTCGACCTCGATCTCGGCTTTTGTAGCCTTTGTTATCCTCGGCCTCGGGTTTTTCCTAAAACCTCGACCTCGTGCTACTCCAATTTCGTGTCCGGTAGTCTCGTCAGAGGCTAGTTCCGTTAGAGGTCTTTCTCGTCAGAGTTCAGTTTCGTCAGAGGGTTTTTTCGTCAGAGATGAGTTTTTTCAGAAGTTTCGTCAGAGATGAGTTTCGTCAGAGCTCCCTTTTTAGAAATCTAATTAAACGGCATTATTATGACTTATGTCAGAGATGAGATTAGTTTGGTCAGATGATGTTTTGATGAGTTTCTTTTATGATGAGAGATGAGTCTCGTCAGGAGTTTCGTCAAAGATGAGTTTCGTCAGAGCTCCCTTTTTAGAAATCTAATTAAACGGCATTATTATGACTTATACTTGGTTATTTGTTTCTGAGTCGATTTGGACAAATGAGGCGTCATTCGAAAGAGCTCTGAAACGCTGATTTTTGTTGTGAAAAATTTGAGTATACAAATGGTAGATCATTCGAGTCAGCTCGACGAGTGACTCGAGCTCGACGAGGTGATGCCTCCCTGTAATTTTTCATGATTCAGAAGTCTTTAATTCGGTCCCGGAATGTCTGAAAACTTCTTCCGAAACTAATTCGACTCAGTTTTTAGAGCCCTTTCGATGACGCCTCATTTGTCCAAATCGACCCAGAAATAAATAAACAAGTATAAGTTATAATAATGCCGTTTAATTAGATTTTTAAAAAGGGAGCCTTACTGACGAAAAAGACCTCTGACGAAACTCATCTCTGACGAAGAAACCCTCTGAAGAAACTGAACTTTGACGAGAAGGACCTCAGACGGAACTAATTCTGTCGAAAATGTCCTCTGACGAAACTAACCTCTGACGAGACTACAGAGCACCTCTAATTTAAATATAAATGATACCGGGTCACAACCAATGCTTAATTTTTTGGGAGCTAACCAATAGCTAAAAGGTTGCTGTTAAGGTTAATCCTGATCTCATCTCATTTTTAGAAGGACTTTCTCAATTTAAAAATGGTTTAACTTGTTGAAATGTTTGCCAGGTTAATGAGCAGAGGGACAACTCATTAATAATGAGTTCTTCTGAAAAATTCATCAAATTATTTTTGGAAAAAAATAATTAATATAAATTGATTTATATGTAATTCTGATCGTCGAAATTAATTTATTTAACAGTTTATTGCTTAGTTTTATTTTTTTTGATAAAATTTAGTCAATTTAAATCAGAAAACCTCGAAAAAATACTGCCTATTTTGCTTTTTTTTCGGATTTTAGTGCCTATTTTGGCAGTATTTTAGTGCCTATATAGAACACTATTTTTAAATTTATCGTGCCTAAAAATCAATGCTCTAATCATAACGCATAATTTATTATAGATTGGATCTTTATAGTTTAATTAATATAATTTATCAATAAAGTTAGCCGTAAACAACTTTCTATTTGAGGCCACAAAAATTAGTAAAGAACGAGACTTCTGTGTCATTATAATTGTTATTATTCAAAGAATAAAATAATGAAAATAAATGAACTGTATTTAATATTTATCTTGGTAACAATTTTATAATTTGTTCAAAAAACTACAGAAAATTAAAGTTAAAAATTATATTTAAAACTATTCATTCGATTCCTGTTCTGGTTGATTTTTATTTGTTTTCTTATTTATTCTTTGTTGTCTTTTGTAACATGTACTACAAATATAGTGTTCAACTTCTGAATGACGGTACCATTGTGATGTTTTTGTTGTTCCGCAAATAAAACATTTTCGATCATTTGTAATTCGCTAAAACATTTATAAAAATAGGCATAACTCTACATACTAAGCAAGATACCATTAATGTCATATAAATATACTCGAAACAGTAAAACTACTCATTTACTTTTATAAAAGTATTGTTAATAATAATTGAATAAATTAAAACCATTTTAGTTTGATAAAAATTTCCTTCAAGCCTCATTTTGCCATTATATATTTTATATTTTTGACATGGATCGCACAAATAATGTTCATTTAGGTATCTATATTTTTTTTGGTAATTGCAAATCTACAATTGAAACAGTTTCGTTTATTTCCTCCAATTATTCCTTCTATAACAATAAAAATAATATGTATATTTTTCGGGAATATAAACAAATAAAGAATTAAAAAGGCTAATTACTTATTTTGTTGCCAATATAAATAGCTCTGCTTTTGAATTCTATCGGATATTCAGCCTTTTGTTTTTCTAACAATTCAATTTTATGTCCAATTAAATTAATTTCCGTCCAATAACTCAATAAGAGTTTGTTTTTGTAATTTCCAATATTTTTTCCAATTAAGCTATTGGGAAGAAAAAAGAGAATTTATTTATTTAAAAAATGTTGAAATAAAGGATCGTTTTGTAATGAAAACTGTTGAAAAGAAAAATAATCAACATTATAGTTTTAATAAAAATATAGATGGATATTTGCGTTTGATTGAAATAAATCTTGATAAAAATATGTTTGAGGTTGAAATAAGTGATAGATCAGAATATATTCCATCTGATCAATTAAAAAAGTGTAACAAATCATTCCGGAGAACATTAAAAAAATTAGCTAAAGGGGAAATATAACACAAACAGTAAGTGAATTTGACACGTGACAAGGGTAAAAATTCGTACATAAAATTGTACATAAAAGTACAAATACATTCAAAGATCAGATTCTTTTGAATTTAATCATATGTACTTTGTAATTTTTGGTCAACAAATATTTCAATTTTCGTCTTACGCTTTTCTAAAAATTAAAAATTAAACAAATTAAAAATGATGCCTTTCTTATAAAGACTGCCTTATTTAAAAACAAATTAATTTTTGCCCATTATTCAGCTTTGAACATTTTCAATCTTTATGATAGAAGAGAAGAAAAGAATAGAATAGAAGATGAAAAATGTACGGACAAACATTTGCGGACGATGGGAGCAATAATGCGATAGTACCAAAAAATTTTTGTAATTTTATTTTAGATTTTATGTATTTAAAAACAAAATTTATTCAAATCTTGTCTTCACATAGAAATCTTTTACTTGATCATTAACATTTTGATTTTCAACAATTGTTAAGTAATAATTAGTTCTCATTCGCAATTTATCATTGAAACTTAAAAAATGTAATTTCAACAATAAAATTCTCAACTATTTGCCAAGGATAAATTTTTGGTCATTATCATGAAAAAAACTCCAACAGATTTTATTTCCAGGAATCGGAAACTTAGGATGTTGCCTTACAAATCTTTAATTGTGATACAATGGAGATTGATATATTTAATTCATATGATTTAGCTCTAAAGTTAGCAGTAAACGATCTTATTTTTGAGGTCACAAAAATTTGCTAATATTGATTCTTCTGTGTCTTCATAAATGTTATCGTTTTAAAACAAGTTAAATTATGTAAATAAATCTATTAATTTAATATTTATCTTGGTAACAATTAAAGAATTTTGTGATTCACTGAAATTACTTAGATTATATTTTACATGGTTTTATAATTTGTTCAATAAACTCAGAAAATTAAAGTTAGAAAATAAACATCTAATAATTTTTATATTCCTGTTTATTTAATTTTTATTTGTTTTTTTCTTTATTCTTAATTGTTTTTATAACAAGTATGACATATATACTGTTCAGAATTAGAATGACGGTACCATTTTGATGTTTTTGTTGCTTCGCAAGTAAAACATTTTCGATCTTGTGTGATTCGCTAAAATATGAAAAACGAATTGAAAATAGTTTTCAGCTAAAAAATTTTTATAGTTATTTTTAGAATTTTGTCACCACATTTGGTAAAAGTAATGTTCTTTTAAATATCCAGGAAAATATTAAAATCCTTATACATCAGGGATGTCACGGGTTACCCGAAACCCGAAACCCGGCCTTTTTTTCGACCCGATACCCGATCCGAGAAATTTTCTAAAACCCGACCCGAAACCCTACCCGAGAATTTTTATTTTTCAAAACCCGATCCGAAACCCGACCCGAGTTTTCTCAAAATTTTCGCCCGCGTCGCAGAAAAAGGGAAGATTTTTAGCTTAATGATCTTCTAAAATTCTGAAAATTTTCGCCTGCGGCGCTGAAAAAGGAAGAAATTCGGCTTCGGACAATCGAGAATTCTCAAAATTTTCGCCTGCGGCGCTGAGAAGGGAAGATTTTTAGCTTTTTGGCCTTCCAATATTCTCAAAATTTTGGCTTTTTTCGACCCGAAACCCGATCCGAAGAAAATTTTGAAAACCCGATCCGAAACCCGACCCGACTTTTTGCTCAACCCGAAACCCGAAACCCGATCCGAGAAAAATTTTGGAAACCCGAACCGAAACCCGACATTTTTCTCAACCCGTGACATCCCTGTTATACATTAATGAGATCCCAAATAATGTCATATAAATATGCTCGAAACATTTGAAACTACTCATATACTTTTATAAAAGCATTGTTAATTATAATATGAATAAATTTAAACCATTTTAGTTTGATAAAAACTTCCTTCAGGTCTCATTTTGCCGTTATATATTTTATATTCTCTACATGGTGGGCATAAATAATGTTTTTTTAGGAATTTATACCATTTTTTGTTATTTGTAAATTTACAATTGAAACAGTTGCGTTTATTTTCTTCAATTTTTCCTCCTAAAATAATAAAGAATAAAATTAATATTGTATGATATATAAGCTAATAAAAAATTAAAAAACTATTTACTTATTTTATTTCCAATTTCAATAATTCTGCTTTCTAATTCCTTCGGATATTCAACTTTTTGTTTTTCTAACAATTTAATTTTATATCCGATTAAATTAATTTCCGTCCAATAACTTTCTATAAGTTTGTCTTTGTAATTTTGTATATTTTCTTTTAATAATTCTTTTTTATTTATATTTTCTAAACTTTCTTCTAATATAGAAATTTCATAATAATTATTATTTTTGATAAAATTATTATTTAAACGAATCTTAAATATTAAATTTGGAAGGCTTAAATTTTGAATAATCAAATATAAAATACCTGTTTTTCCAAGCTTTTCAAAAATTTCTTTACGATTTCATTATTGGCAATTTCAATCAAAATTCTCCTTTTTATTTGAGAGCTTAATTTTGAACAATGGTTTAGCTTGACAATAAAAACTTTTCCAACCGGATCCAATTCAATTTTACAAAACGATCCATTATCCTTATAAAGATAATCAAATATTCTACTTTTATGTTTTACATTCATTATCAATACAAAACGTTCCTTTATTTGAATATTTTTTAAATAAATAAATTCTCTTTTTTCTTTCCAATCTTCCTTTATTTTTAATCCAACTTCAACCATTCTACCGTTGATTTGGATTTTCAACAGAACAACCAAATATGAAAGAAGAGTAATAATAAATTTATTCATCTTAAATTTTAATATTAAAAATATTTTATAAAATATAAATAAAGTGTAACCTATTTAAAATAACTGATATTAAATGTCTTGTTATAACTAGATTACATCCGATAAACTTAAATACCGTAATAGCTTAAGTACCGTAATACCGTATTTTTATCGTATTAAATATACGAAATATACATAGATACCGTAAATTAAAGCAATAGTACGATACGGTTCGAGCTCTATTATATAGAAGCAAAAAATAAAGGGTGATCTAGAGGTAAAATAGAATACAAATAGAATAGCTTTTTAAGTAGACGCTGTAAATAAATAGGGATGCATTTTGAAATATTTAATTAAATGCTAAGGTCATTAGAGCTTTTTCGAAATTTCGATTTTCGACTTGGATAAACCAGAATTTCGAACCTAATATTTAAAAACAGCAATTAAAAGCAGAGCCGAAGTGAAAATTTAAACAAAAAGTGCAAAATTGCCAATTTTTAAAACACTAAAATTCATAAACAAAAGTCAGAAATCTAAACAATTTTTAAATAGAATTCGACTCAAAATTTCATAAACCAATGAATATTGGAATAATTAGAATAACAAGTGTTTGAAATCCGGGGTATTTATTAGAATAATTTAATTAATGATGAGACCCTATAATTTTATTATTTTGCATTTTAATCGAATTCTAAGGGCATCAGAGCTGTTTCGAAATTTCGATTTTCTATATTTAATCAACGATTTTAAGACACTCACAAGGCATTAAAAGATACAAAAGTAAACAAACTACAATAATTAAATTGACGAATATTATTAAAAGTGCAATTGACTAAAAGTGCAATTTTAAAGTCAACTCTGTGAAAAATAAATAAACAAAATTTCATATAAAAACAAACTTTAAATAAGTTTAAATATTTGTGTGTAATTCATTTAAGAAACCATCAATTATCCCTTCGGAACACAATAAAACATGTAAACATTATTCAAACATCATTTCCTCTTCTTCATTATCCAAATTATCACTCCTCAACTTTCTCAGAATTTTTATTTCAAAAATATTTTAACACAATATTGCACAATATTTAACAAATGGTTGAACATAAATAATTAAATTGAGATGTTCTCTTCCTATTTATATCCGAATTCCCTAATTATTATATATGTAATTTACCATTTTTACTCACTTATCCTTGTTGTGACCGACTCTGGTAACTTGTTTAAAATTTATTTAAAATACTAAATGAAATAGCCTTTTAAAATAGGTTATTTTATTTAGGATTTGTTACGTCTAGTTTTCCCCTATTTTTTGCTTCTATTTAATAAAGCCCAACCCGAACCGTACATCGTTTATATTTTACGGTATTTACCAATATTCCGAATCACCCAAATATTTCCATACAGTGTGAAAGTCATATTGTAGGTAAAAATATAAACAAATAAAAAACAAACAAAAGTACAAATTTTAAAAATGACCTTAATGGCTAAATAAATTAATAAAAAATAAGCGGAAAATTATGAAATGTATTTATGTTATTTTATATTTATTTTCTCACCGACTGATTTTAAATTTGCACTTTGGTTAATGAATTATTAAATAAAATTTTGTAGTTTGGTTAGATTTGTACCCCCTTTTATCTCTAAGACTTGTTTCGAAATACTCGGGTCGAAATCTTGATTGTCGAAATTTCGAACAGCTCTTATTAACTTAGCATATGATGAAATGTTAAAATGAGACTATTTATTTATAGTGTCTAAACAAAATTAAATTATTATTCTATTTTCATAGATTTTAAACAAGGTTATTCAAATTATTCGAACATTCACTAGCATTTCAAATTTTATCAGAATTCTACTTAGGTTGTGTCATAAATATTTAGCCCCCCTCAACAAAATTAAATAAATATTTATTAAAATAAAATAAATAATAATTAATCTTCAAAATATGCACCATTATGATCAATAAAATGTTGCCATTTAATGGGTAAGAGATCAATTCCGCGAGAATAAAATTCGGGAGATTTAGAGGCAAAATACAATCTAAGGTGGTTTTTGATCTGAGGGAGATTAACAAAGTTTTTACCGGCTAAAGAATGAGCAAGAGAGGCAAATAAATGATAATCAGACGGAGCACAATCAGGACTATATGGTGGATGAGTAAGAGATTCCCAGCCCAGCTGGTTGATTTTTTGGAGAGCCGCATTTGCGACATGCGGTCTAGCATTATCCTGATGTAGGATAACCCCCGCGCGAAAATGTCCAGCTAGACCTGGGGATCGAATTTTTTGATAAACACGGTCAAGTTGGGAACAATAGTATTGGGCTGTGATAGTTTGCCCATTTGGAACCAATTCCCAGTGGATCATCCCACCACGCCACCACCAAACAGACAAAAGAATGCGCTTCTGACGCCAGTCCGGTTTGGGGGTCGAAACTGATGGTTGGCCGGGGGTGAGCCACTGTTTTTTGTTAACAGGATTTTTGTATGAAACCCACTTCTCATCACAAGTCACAATTCTGTTCAAAAAAGGAGCTTCATTGTGTCGTAAAAGAAGTTGTTGTGCAGAAGTGAATCTTTGATTTTTTTGGTTTTGCGTTAATTCATGAGGCACCCATCTTCCCTTCCTAACTTTCTTTCCTGCTTGGTGTAAAATTCGAGCAATTTGCTTGTATGAGCAGTTGAGTTCCTCTGCCAACATACGTGTAGTCAATGTAGGATCGGCCTCGATTTTCACGAGAACGGCATTCATATCGATGGTTGGTGGTCTACCCAAGTGCTCCTTGTCTTTCAGCTCTTCCTGGCCTTGCTTGAATTTTGAGAACCAATTTTTTGCTGTGGCATAACAGATCACATCCTCGCCCTTTGTTCTACAAATATTACGCCATGCTTCCTTTGCTGAATGGCCGAGATCATACTCATGTTTGAGAAGTACACGAACATCATGTTTTTGAGAAAAACTTTAAAAATTCATAAAAAAATTTGTAAATACAGAAAAATATAAAAACCTTTCAGAAAAGGAAGAATACATTGTTAAAAATGAATAAAAGAAAACAGAATATAAATTAGACAATCTAAAAATTATATATAAATTTTTAAACCTATGCAATTAAAGGGGGGCTAAATATTTATGACACAACCTAAGTATTTAAAAATAGTTTTATTTGGATCCTCGCTTTTAAAATTTAGAGTAAGTTTTCAGAGTTACTTTAAACAGACACAAAAGGTTTTAAGATTTAATTTATTATTAGATTTTTTTAGCATATCCTGTTCGAATTATTTACATAAGTGAGGTTACAAATGCAAAAATATTGTTATGCAAACACCAAATTTAAAAACGCATGACAATTTTAAAAATCCGGAACTTATATGGTTTAGGTGCGCTTTTTTTAACCACGCCCCTTTCTCCTTTTCCCTCGTCAATCAAACGCACTACGTACAGAATGGTCAGTCTTTCTTTCCTTTTCCATCATTCTTTTAATACTTTTCCTTTTTATCAGCAACTGCACTACATCACGCCCTTTTTCATTTTCATTCTCATTTTTCCTCATTTACTTTATCCTTTACAAAATTCATTTCATTCTTTAATAAATATATTCAACTAAACCCTTAATGACGTTGGAACTTTTATTTTTGTAATTATTCTTTCATTTTCATTAAATAAAGGACTTTGAATAACGAATAACTATATTTTTAAATAAAAATTAAAATGATCAAATTGATTATTGTTTCTTTTTTTTATTTATTTACCCTGTTAAATATTAGATGTGATGGGAGAAAAGTTAATATTGAAGTAAAAATTAAGGACGATTGGGAAGAAAAACGGGAATTTATTTGTTTGAAAAATGTTGAATTAGAAGAGCGTTTTGTATTGAAAAAAATTGAAAAATGTAATAATAGATTTGGTAGTAGCTTTAATTATAATATTGAGGGATTTTTGTGTCGAATTGACGTAAACCATGAGAGAAATATTTTTATTATTGAGATAGATCATAGATCTGAATATGACGACGAATTAAAAAGGAAAATCTTGATTAATATTACCAATAATAAAATTCTTCAAAATATTCATCCTGGAATTGGAAAACAGGTAGTTATATTTTATTATATGAATAATAAAATCAAAATACAAAATAGTAATTACATATTAGCAATTAGGTTTAATAATTAATTTGTTCATAAATTTAAGGTGTTCAAGAATAATCAATTTAATAAAACGATGAATAATTATTATGAAACTTCTATATTAGACGAAGATTTAGAAAATACAAAAATAAATAAAAAAGAATTATTAAAAGAAAATATAGACTCCTATAAAAACAAACTTTTATCAAGTTATTGGACGGAAATTAATTTAATTGGATATAAAATTGAATTGTTAGAAAAACAAAAAGTTGAATATCCGAAAGAATTAAAATACAAAATTATTGAAATTGGAATTAAAATAAGTAATTATAATTTTATTTAAGTTTATAGGCATTAATTAATGACAAATTAAAAAAGATTAATTATTAAAAAATTTAGGCGCAAATAATGAACAAAATAAACGACATTGTTTCAATTGTAGAAATACACAATGTAAATTCTGGCGTAAGTACATAAAAGAACATTATTTTTGCAATGTTTGTTATTCATATAAACGATATAATTATGGAAAATTTAGACCAAAAGAAATGTGTCTTAATACTAACCAGGTTCATCTGACTTTTAAATTAAAATAATACAAAATGTTTCAAAAACTAAAATATAGTAAAGTAATAAGAATTTCTGTGTCATGTTTAGTTTTTTAATTGTTTTTAAGTTAAGATTATTTTGCAAATTACTGAGAATTAAATGTAATAATTATTAAATTATACCAACCAAAATACTAATAATTTATCTTTTTGTGGCAATTCTAAAAAATTAGCATTTTATAGAATAAAATAGATAGTTTAGTTATTCTAATGTATAATTATTCCTATGTTAATCTAGAATTAATCGATTTCTCAGATTTCAAAATAATATTTTAGAAATTTATATGACTAAAGTAATCTTCTTGATGATAGAGAAAATTTCTAATTTTCCATAATTTCCATGAATATTAAGATAATCACACAAGATCGAAATTGTTCTATTTGTCATGTTACTAATACATCACAATGGTACCGTTATTCAATACATGGACAATATATATGTGCTGCTTGTTACAATAAACAGAAAAGAATAAAGAAATCAAATAAAAATGCAAAAGAAGACGGTTGATATTTCTTTAACATTTAGTTTAATTTGATTTTATAAATTAAAGTTGAAGGCACTACAATTTGAAGAAGTCAGACTACACTCGATGATGATTGGTTAAAAATGTTTAAAATAATATAAACATTAATATTAATTTCAATTATATTTTATAAATGCTTGGCTTTTTTGCTTTCTTTAACTAAATTCCCTTCTCGTTTACGAATTATTTCATTTATTCGATTCCTTTTCATTTAAAAGTTTATTTTCTTCTTTCTATTTCTTTCCCGATCGTAGCATGATTGGCATAAATATTTTCCTGGTTCTGAGTGATGTACCCATTTTTTCGCTCGTACAATTCCACAATTATAACAATGACGATCCTCCTTTAATAAATTTTGTTCGCAAATAATATTAAGAATGACCTTCAGATTTTATATTGCGGGATTTATTCTATATTGCAGCGTGTCTTTATTGGGAATATCTATTGGCATATATTACATAATACTTTATTTTCGTCCTTTTTTGCAAAATGCATATTTTAACTCGTATTTTCGTTTGTGGAAGAAATAACACAAAATTTTCAGAAATCTCACCAAAATCGTTAAATTTTGGAAAATATTAATAAGTGAAAAAAGGGAAATAGGAATATATCATTAACTGAATATTATTGTTCGCGCCACTATAACGGCTCACAAAGAAAATGATTCAGTTAACGTAAACTGCAAAACGACTTATCCAAATTATCCCAACTTCAAGGTCCTATCTCAAAATATGAAAAGATTAAAAATACAATTCATACATCTATAAATTAAAATAAGGAACAATCTTAATAGAAATGGAAGTTTTCATCGTTATTAAAAAATAATTATGAAATTTCTAGCTATAAATTGTATTTTCATTCATATTTCCTTGTATATTTTGGCATTTTTCATACATAATGTTAATCCTATGTATTATACAATGTTCGAAAATTATAACGCCACCTTAATTTTTCCGCCTAATATAATACACCCCAAGAATGTTGGAACCTAGCAAAAAACTGGAACTTAAAAAGCAAGAAAAAATTAAGCGTTGTTATAATTTCTCAACACACTGTATTTAAATGGTTTGCCATTTAGAAAAAAAATAAACCTTTTTAGAACTAAGCCAAAATTTCATCGGTCTATGCTTTCCATCATTGCGTCGCTTATATCGGTAACAATCGTAAAACAGATAGTTTTCTTTTAGGTATTTGCCCCATTTTATTGTTTGTGTATCTCTACAAGTGAAGCAATGTCGTTTATTTGCTTCAACGATATCACCTAGATTAGTTTTAAAAAATTTTGGTGTAATTTCAATTAAAGTAATAATGTAAAAATAATGATTTATTTACTTATTTTATTGCTATATAAATAATTCTGCTTTCTAATTCTTTCGGATATTCAACTTTTTGTTTTCCTAACAATTCAATTTTATATCCAATTAAATTAAATTCCGTCCAATAACTTGATAAAAGTTTGTCCTTGTAATTTTTGACATTCTCTTCAATCGAGTTAAAATTATTTTCACTCATGTTAAATATTGAAGTTTCGTAACAATTATCATTTTTAATAAATTTACTATTTTGGATTACCTTAAATTTGAACAAATTAGAGTAATTTAGCTCGGCCGCTTCCCATTTTTTTGGTATTATTTTTTCTTTAATAGCTAGATGTATCACTATTGAATAGAAATTTTATTAATAAAAATATACCATATTTTCAAACAAAGGCAGGAAGTTTTTAATTATTTCATTATTTGTAATTTCAAGCAAAATTTTCTTTTTTAATTGAACAGATGGAATATATTCTAATCTGTCACTTATTTCAACTTCAAACATATTTTTATCTAGATTTAAGTCAATTGAACGCAAATATCCTTCTATATTTTTATTAAAACTATCATGTTGATTATTTTTCTTTTCAATTGCTTTTAAAACAAAACGATCCGTTATTTCAACATTTTTTAGAAAAATAAATTCTTTTTTTTCTTTCCAATCGTCTTTGATTTTCACTTCAACTCGAATGAGTTTACCGGCACATTGAATTTTCAACAATATGATTAAATATATGAGAAACATGAAGGTAATTATACTAAAACGTGGGTTGTAGTTCCGAGACGAAATCCCGACATCCAAAGGTAACCTTGAGTTGTGGGTTAGTTACTCGGGTAATAGAACACAGAACTCCAGGTAAAATTTGAACCCTCATCCGATGAGAGCTCAAATAGAAGCAGCTATTTAAAATTATTTAAACAATCCACGTTCAATCTAAATTAATTAATAGCTATACAATAGAACAGAAATATAATAAATTTATTACTGAAACACTAAACTATCTTGATTAATACATATAGAAAATTGAATATATACCGTTGCTTTACTAAAATCCCGCTTTTATTTAATTTTATTAAATAACAAAAATACATTTTTTTAATTTTTCAATTAATTTAAAAATAAATAAAGTAACATTTTAGGTATTAAAGAAATACACATAGATGCCCACATCAATCAAATCACAAATAATCGAATAATCAAAACCCATGGCTATATAATTAAAGTGCAATTATTAATTTCGAAAGGTCGTCTAAGTAAAAAATAAATAAATAATATAGCGGTATATGTTAAAATTTCTTTAATGTTTATTAAGTGAAAAGATCTTTATCTTTTCACTTAATAAACATTAAAGAAATTTTAATGTTTATTAAGTGAAATTAATACATATAGAAATATATTACTTTATTTATTTTATGTTACTTTATCATATGTTACTTTATTTATTTTTTTTAAACAATTTTTAAGGAATCTGTTTGTTTACTTAATTAAAATGCTGAGGATTTTAATCATATTATAATAAAATAATGTAATTATTTTTCCCTATATTAATTTATTATTTTTCCGAATATTTTTTTACAATAAAAAAAGAAATGTAGATGGCAATTTATTTATTTTCTATAGATATTTAAAATACAATTTGTAGTTTCCTACATAAATTTTAAATTTTCAAAATTGGCGCAAATCTCTGCCAACCGTCCAGATACTTTGTCTAACAGTGGTCTCTCAATAATTCGTTTCAATAATCGTGTGATTGAGACAAACAAAATGAATTTATTTATTTAAAAAATGTTGAACTGAAGAAGAGTTTTATTGTTAAAACGATCGAGAAGCTAAATATTAAATCATTCAGGTCTAATTACAATATGGATGGATTTACACGTTTGTTTAGCATAGATCTTGCTTCAAATATTCATAATAAAATTGAATTAATCGTTCGACGGACAAATGATTCAAAATTTTTATTAAAGATGAAAATCGTGATTGAAATTGACAACAATAAAATTATTTAAAAAATTTTAGAAGGATTTGAAAAGCGGGTAAATGAATCACTTAAAATCCGTCTTCCAATATATTATTAATTAAATATACTACTATTAATTAAATATACTCTAAGACCTTTGTTTAACTTAAATTTAATAAGCTTTAACTTGAGTAACTCAAAGATGTTAAAATGCCGTTTGTGTTTCCCATTTTTTTCTCATTTTGTGTTATTTTTTGATTTTGTGTTATTTTTGAATAAATCAAAAATTTATTTACTTATTTTATTGCTATATAAATAATTCTGCTTTCTAATTCTTTCGGATATTCAACTTTTTGTTTTCCTAACAATTCAATTTTATATCCAATTAAATTAAATTCCGTCCAATAACTTGATAAAAGTTTGTCCTTGTAATTTTTGACATTCTCTTCAATCGAGTTAAAATTATTTTCACTCATGTTAAATATTGAAGTTTCGTAACAATTATCATTTTTAATAAATTTACTATTTTGGATTACCTTAAATTTGAACAAATTAGAGTAATTTAGCTCGGCCGCTTCCCATTTTTTTGGTATTATTTTTTCTTTAATAGCTAGATGTATCACTATTGAATAGAAATTTTATTAATAAAAATATACCATATTTTCAAACAAAGGCAGGAAGTTTTTAATTATTTCATTATTTGTAATTTCAAGCAAAATTTTCTTTTTTAATTGAACAGATGGAATATATTCTAATCTGTCACTTATTTCAACTTCAAACATATTTTTATCTAGATTTAAGTCAATTGAACGCAAATATCCTTCTATATTTTTATTAAAACTATCATGTTGATTATTTTTCTTTTCAATTGCTTTTAAAACAAAACGATCCGTTATTTCAACATTTTTTAGAAAAATAAATTCTTTTTTTTCTTTCCAATCGTCTTTGATTTTCACTTCAACTCGAATGAGTTTACCGGCACATTGAATTTTCAACAATATGATTAAATATATGAGAAACATGAAGGTAATTATACTAAAACGTGGGTTGTAGTTCCGAGACGAAATCCCGACATCCAAAGGTAACCTTGAGTTGTGGGTTAGTTACTCGGGTAATAGAACACAGAACTCCAGGTAAAATTTGAACCCTCATCCGATGAGAGCTCAAATAGAAGCAGCTATTTAAAATTATTTAAACAATCCACGTTCAATCTAAATTAATTAATAGCTATACAATAGAACAGAAATATAATAAATTTATTACTGAAACACTAAACTATCTTGATTAATACATATAGAAAATTGAATATATACCGTTGCTTTACTAAAATCCCGCTTTTATTTAATTTTATTAAATAACAAAAATACATTTTTTTAATTTTTCAATTAATTTAAAAATAAATAAAGTAACATTTTAGGTATTAAAGAAATACACATAGATGCCCACATCAATCAAATCACAAATAATCGAATAATCAAAACCCATGGCTATATAATTAAAGTGCAATTATTAATTTCGAAAGGTCGTCTAAGTAAAAAATAAATAAATAATATAGCGGTATATGTTAAAATTTCTTTAATGTTTATTAAGTGAAAAGATCTTTATCTTTTCACTTAATAAACATTAAAGAAATTTTAATGTTTATTAAGTGAAATTAATACATATAGAAATATATTACTTTATTTATTTTATGTTACTTTATCATATGTTACTTTATTTATTTTTTTTAAACAATTTTTAAGGAATCTGTTTGTTTACTTAATTAAAATGCTGAGGATTTTAATCATATTATAATAAAATAATGTAATTATTTTTCCCTATATTAATTTATTATTTTTCCGAATATTTTTTTACAATAAAAAAAGAAATGTAGATGGCAATTTATTTATTTTCTATAGATATTTAAAATACAATTTGTAGTTTCCTACATAAATTTTAAATTTTCAAAATTGGCGCAAATCTCTGCCAACCGTCCAGATACTTTGTCTAACAGTGGTCTCTCAATAATTCGTTTCAATAATCGTGTGATTGAGACAAACAAAATGAATTTATTTATTTAAAAAATGTTGAACTGAAGAAGAGTTTTATTGTTAAAACGATCGAGAAGCTAAATATTAAATCATTCAGGTCTAATTACAATATGGATGGATTTACACGTTTGTTTAGCATAGATCTTGCTTCAAATATTCATAATAAAATTGAATTAATCGTTCGACGGACAAATGATTCAAAATTTTTATTAAAGATGAAAATCGTGATTGAAATTGACAACAATAAAATTATTTAAAAAATTTTAGAAGGATTTGAAAAGCGGGTAAATGAATCACTTAAAATCCGTCTTCCAATATATTATTAATTAAATATACTACTATTAATTAAATATACTCTAAGACCTTTGTTTAACTTAAATTTAATAAGCTTTAACTTGAGTAACTCAAAGATGTTAAAATGCCGTTTGTGTTTCCCATTTTTTTCTCATTTTGTGTTATTTTTTGATTTTGTGTTATTTTTGAATAAATCAAAAAATACACTCCGACGCCCAAATTCCCCGCGCCTAAAATTCCAGTGTCCAATATTCCGTTTTTTGACTTGGTGACCAAAATTCCGCTGGTGACCAAAATTCCAAAAAAGTTGGTGACCAAAGTTCCGAAAATCCTTGGTGACCAAAATTCCGGTGACCAAAATTCCGGCACCCTCTCCGGAAAAAAGACTGGTACCGTTCGAATCAGTTCGCCGAGACGAAATGAATGGTATTGATCTTATATCGAAACCTTTCCACCGGTATAATATGCTATATACTTTTAAGGAAATTATTCAAAATATTTTATATAAATTTAAAGAAAACATAAAAAAGTTCAATATAGGAATTTTAGGTTGCAAAACTACAATTTTAATTGTAATTCTTAATGTATCTATTTATTCGATTTCTTTTCTTTAAAATTTTCATGCCTTTTCTTTATCTTATATTGTTTTTGGTAACAGCTATTACATAAATAACGACCATGTTCTGAATGACGATTCCATCTTGTTGTTTGTTTTACACCACAGATGTAACAGCGACGATCCTCCTTAAGAGAAATTCACTAAAGCGTTTTTTTAGCAATAATGCATTTCGAAAATGCTTTGATTATTTGCATATAAAACTGTATATAAAAAATTTAGTCATTTTATGACTGGACGTTCCAAACCAGTTATACTCTGATATGAGCATTATATTATGTTCCTAGATTAATAAATAGATCTTCATGGTAGTATAATATGATTTTTATCTGGGTCGATCTTATATAATGATAGGAAGTTCCAATATGAAGGAGTTAAAGAAATAATATTTAAATAATCAGCAAATATACCTCTAATTATTTTCCTAATTTGTATAATTACAAACCTTTTTAATATTGATCCACAATTTACTTGGTCTATGCTTCCCAAGTTTTAGATAATAATCCCCACATTTGTAGCACAAATAATTTTCTTTAATGTATGTATGCCATTGTATAATTTTTTTAGCTCCACAATTTAAACATATTCTCTTAGTTTCTTCAATAATTCCACCTAGAATATTTAAATAAATTTTTTAGTAAATGAGATGATAAACAAAAATAAAAATGTATTTACTTATTTTATTGTCAATGTCAATAATACTGTTTATTAATTCTTTTGGATATTTAAACTTTTGTTTTCCTAACAATTCAATTTTATATCCAATTAAATTAAATTCCGTCCAATAACTTGATAAAAGTTTGTTTTTATAAATCTCAATATTTTCTTTCAATAATTCTTTTTTATTTATATTTTCTAAACTTTCATCTAATATAGAAGTTTCATAATATTTATTCTTCTTTATAAAATTATTATTTAGGCGAATCTTAGAAATATTAAATTTGTGTACATATTAATGAAGGCTTAAATTTTGAATAATCAAATATAAAATACCTGTTTTCCCAAGTTTTTCAAAAATTTCTTTACAATTTCATTATTGGCTATTTCAATCAAAATTCTCGTTTTTAATTGAGAGCTAAATTTAGGCCCCTGATATAGTTTAACAATAAAAACTTTATTAACAGGATTTACTTCGAGTTTACAAAACGATCCATTATTCTTATAAAGATAATCAAGTATTCTATTATTTGATTTTACATTCATTATCAATACAAAACGTTCCTTTATTTGAATATTTTTTAAATAAATGAATTCTCTTTTTTCTTCCCAATCGTCTTTTATTTTTAATCCAACCTCAAGCATTTTACCTTTGATTTGGATATTCAACAGAACAACCAAATAAGAAAGAACAATTATAATAAATTTATTCATTTTAAATTTTAATTTTAAAAATATTCTATTAAATAATAGATGAATTAAATAATTTAATTAAATAGTCTTAATTTAAATACTGTCTTTATTTATTTTGAAATATATAAGACGTTTAAAAATAAATATTTGCACTTTATATTCAATGAAAAATTCATATGATTAGTCCGCATGTCATTTAATATTTTGAAATTGTACTTTATTTTTATTTGTCAATCGGCGGGATAAATAAAGTAATTTGCACTTTTTGTACTTTGACTCGTTTAATATTATTAGTTTTAAATAGTTTAAAATATTTTTTAGAAATATAAAACGTGCAAATATTTATTTGAAATGCCGCTATTTACAAAATAAATATATAAGTTGTTATATGAAGGTTATTTAATGGTAAAAAAGTTTGATGAATATATAACTTTTATTTTTATTATTATATCCATTTATAATGTATTGCAATGGATTGCCTTCCAAATTATTTTCAAATATTATGTTCGGGTTAATTAGTGGCCGTTTTTTAAATTAAATTTTTAGAGGGTGTTGTTTTACAATTTTCTTTTTCATTATTAATATGCATAAAGATCCGAATCTATTCTTAGTTTTAATACTAGGATTAACTATATATGTTTGATATTTTTAAAAGTATGATTTTTTGAAATTCACAACCTAGTAGTGAAATTCACAATCATTTAATCGAAAAACTTTAAAGTACCAAAAATTTCTATGCTAGACATCAAAAAATAGAGTTTAAGCTTTATGAGTAAGTCGTGTAACTCTCAGAAGCAAACATGGTCGAGGGAGATTTCATTTATACATATGGCCACGCTTGATAGAAAAACGCGGCCTGCACTTAAGGGTTGCAAATCAAATGCCCCGTGTACTCTCTTTTTGACAAATGGAAAAACGAGACAACACTCCCACATAAAGTTGTTTCTAATAACTCAGCGTAAAGCTTCCGATCTGGATGTAATTGGGTTTATTCACAACACATGCTCTATTATACAAGCCGAGAAATTGTAAAATAGTTAAATATAAAAATTATTTAAAATTAAACATTCCCAAATATGTAATTAAATAATATTGTTATAAAAATAAATCTGCAATTTACTATTCAGATGAATTCACATTAGTCAATGTGCAAAATTGGGCGGCATAAAACATTTACAAAGAGATTAAATTTTGTAATTTGCACTTTTTGTATTTCTAATTGTTTTTATAAAATATTTTTTAAAAATAAATTTTTAAAAAATAAACAAAATAATATTTATAACTGATGAAACTCTTTATAAATCATATATAGAATACATCGAAGTTTTCTTTTGTCGGGAGATGCAAAACGTCAAAATCTTTTGTATGTCAAAATCAAACAACCTTGGGCGTAACCCGACAACCTCAGGTTGTAGCAGAAAATATTACTAAATAAACAAGTGTCTCTGAGAATGATTATCGTGAACGGGAAAAATAAAAGTGTAAGTATCAATTCTAGAGTCATGTGTAACACTATTTCAAATTTCAACAGATACAACTAATAATAAGTTAAGCATTTAAAATCATGGGAGTTAACCTGAAAGGCGGATAAAAAATTCTATCAACGCAGCAATAGCTGACATTATTAATTTAAGAATATTCAATATATTTATTTATCATCTTAAAATTCCTTTGCACTCGGCATTTCAAAATTAAATGTCAAAATATTGCATCATGCTTATTAATAGAGTCACAAAGGGAAATTTAGTTAAATAAATTTAAATCAATTAAAGTCATGAGATTGATTTGCACTTTATGTCGGAATATAGTAAACAAGCATATTGCTCCTCCTCTTTTACGATAAATCCTCCATATTCTCCTCCTTTATGCTACGGCAAATTCTTTTTATAAGAAGAAAAAGTTAAGAAAAATGACCAGTAACTCAAATATGGCTATTGTACTTGAGGATTTCAATTTCATTAATTACTCTTTTTCGTATTTTGTAGGAAATAATCGCGCTTATAAACCCTAATGTATTACTTGCAACCAAAATTTTAGTTTTTATTTACTTAAATTACCTTATACGATTTCAGTTAAGCAAAATTTTATCGTTAAAATCTCAATCTTGTTAACTTAATCTTAGCTCTTAGTAATGAAATAAAAATTATTTTAATACTATGCCTATTTAATTTTGTTGGAGTTAACAGTCGGAATCATGCTGGAAAAGGCGATGGTAAATGGAAAACTTGGAAGAAGTTTGTCAGATTGGAAGAAGTTTGTCAAATGGAAGAAGTTTGTCAGATCATCACTTTTAATCACTTTTTATCAATACTGACCGATAGTCCACTGACGCATTTTCCACTAACGCATTGCCCACTGACGCATTGTCCGGATACGATTTCAACTCCTATTTTTATAAATATTTTAGCTATCACACAAGATCGAAAATGTTTTACTTGCGCAGCAACAAAAACATCAAAGTGGTACCGTCATTCAATACCTCATCACATTATTTGTGGTACTTGTTACAATAGACAGCGAAGAATAAATAAGAAAACAAAAAAATCAACAGAACAGGAGTTGAATAAATAATATACAAATGATTATGATTTTATAATTTTAGTTTTATGATGTACAAATTATAAAACTAATTTCACTGAAAAACAAAATTCTATAATCGTGTAAACGACAAGTCAAGGAAAAGACAAGCAAGTAACGACTAACTCAAGGACCATATCAACTCAAGGAACAGTCAGACCGAGGAACAGACAATTCAAGGAACGATCAACTCATGGAATATTTTAAAAATCGGAATTTTCTGAAAAATCTTAATTTTATTTCAAATTCTGTCTTAAATTATTCTAATTTTTTGATTCTTATATTTTAAAATTATTCCGATTTTTCAAAAAAAGCTTGTCTTTTCATTGACTTGTCGTTCGTTGATTTGTTGGTGCCTCGAGTTAGCCCGACACGATTTCCACTATTATTAACTGAATAATTTACATCAGCTGAATAATTTAAAGTATTACAATTTTCACAAAATTAAATAAAATCGAAAACTAATAAACGCTAAATAATAATAAAATAAATATTAGTATTTCTAAACTCAATTTTAAATATTACGGTCAAAAATTTGGACGAACGTCCAACATTGTGGACCGAGTTTTAGTTCCCACATGTTAAAAAATCAAGGGTTTGTTTTTAATGAAACATAGAAAATAAATTACATAATTCATAAAAATTCATAATTCATAATTTTTTTAAGTTCACTTTGTGGACTAAATAATTAATATTAACTAAATTTTTCTATTGACCGAATGCTCGAATCTCTTCGTTTTTTTCGTTCAGTCTGTAACTTAATTTTTTGTTGCCTTGAAAATATTTATTTTTCTATTCTTTTTATTTATAAGTGATTTATAAAATAATATTAGATCTTAGTTTGTTTTGTATAATCCTCATATTTTTGCAAGTCCACATACATAGATGGACTAAAAAGGGTTACACTTTGTACTTATTTTGGACGTACAGTACATACAAGCGACTGGACCTTAGTACTTACTAAATACACCCCAATGTAATATTTCCAAATTGAACTTATTTTTCATACACTTTACATCATCTAGATGCCAGCCCTGACTAAATTATAACATATAATTAAATAAAAAAATTTTTTATTCAGAATCGAATAATTGAATCACTACGTTTGTTTCGTTCAGTATGTAATTCAAGATGTTCTACAATACAGCAATGTTCTTTTTTTTAACAAAAAAGATATTTTTGAAGAAAAAATTGAAACTAGTTCAATTCAATGCCTATTCAAAAATTATATGGGTAAATTAGTTTTTTGTTTATAAAAGGTTTAATACACGATCAGTTATTGGATGGATGCTAAGCGCTTAAGAAGCAACTTGAGTTTTGCGGTAAGAAATAGTATTCAAGAGAAGTAAAAAAAAGATCTCATCTCCCCATTCCCAATGCTATTTCTTCCGTAAAACGTAAGCGCTTTTAATATGCCATCTAATACCCTCCCAGCCTAACAAATAAGCAAAAATGAAAACAATTAGTCGGTGGTGGGTTGGTTGAGCTGTTAATAAACATGCATGGGAGAGCTCCCACTAACAGGTTTTATAGCTAACCTATTTTGTCCGGAAATAATTGATTCAATTATTCTTGACCAAAGAACAAACCAATTCGCCTAAGTAATTCTCGGCTTACAAAAATAAAATCTGAGTAATAAACAAATCTACTACATCAGGTTTAATATGATACCAGATTTTCATGTAAGGAGGATCCAAGTATGCAATTGACTCGTGTAAGAGTCAAGTTGGCGTTACCCACGAAGCGGGGACTGAACACTCGGACTTTTAATGAATTTTATGTCTGTTGGAGATTAAGGCCTTTACAGCTTAGGCAATGGTTTGGCTTCATGCAGTAACAAACTTAATTTGATGGAGTAATCAATTGAAAAAGAAGGGAAATGATAAACTTTATATTAGCCGAGGAAATTCTCGGCTTTAAAAAATATATAAGTGGTCAAGTATCTCATATAATTCCTACCAAATTGGCCTTTATTTAATCACATTTTATAAAATTAATTAATGTTTCAAATTTAGTTTTCAAATTTTAAAAGTTCAAATACATATGATGACCGTGTCAAATACATCGAAGAAAAATTTGCTTCTCTAAATTCCAATCCAAAAAAACTGTTTATTTTTGCTAAACTTGTGCAACGGATACTAATCAGGTAAATAAATAAAACAGAGTTGAAATACGATTTATTACTACAACCAAGGGAAGCGTCAAAGACAAATCTTTTTGTTTGAAAGATATGTATATAATTTTTTATTAATCTAATATATTTCAAAATTAAACACGGATTTATGTTAAACTCGTCAATATTAAGTTTGTCGAATTATTTTTGCAAATTTAATCGTATTCTTGGATTAATTAGCTTATTACAGTTATCTTTAAAAAAAACTAAGTTCGGTAACAATTGGGTACAGAGAAAGAGTTTGATTTAGATGTCGGTGCAGGACGGGATCCCGCGACTGATTGCTATGGAACCCTTCCTTTAAATTTGCGGGATTTCGTCCCGCAACGATTTTTTTTTAAAAATGCAATCAACCTCTTGTTTGATTGCATTTTTATTAGGGTTGTACCCCGAACGTTCGGGGGCGGGTATGTCGGGGTACGGGGTTTTCCAATTGTTTCGGGGCGGGGTTCGGGTCGGGGGAGCAAAATATGACCGGGGTTCGGGTCGGGGTACGGGGTTTTAGTGAAAAAATTTTTAGAGAAAAAAATGCTCAAAAATAATCAGATCTCGGTATATTTTCGCTAATTTATTCAAAAATTAAGTAGGATTTGGAAAAATTAGCGGGGATTTGAAGGGATTAAAGTGTATAACTTGGGATATAAGTGGATATGGAGGGATTAAGCGGGATTTTTAGGGATTAAATGGTATATCTAGGGGTGCAAGGTGATCTGGAGTGATTTTTGTTGTTTCAAGGGATATCAGTGATTAATAAGAATATTGAAGTATTGCGGATAAGGGTATTTGGACGGATATCAGGAGATATCTTGGATTAATCCTTAAATCTCCCACGAAATCCTTGTTAATTCCATTAAATTCACGTAATTCTTTCAAATCCATTTTAATCTAAACCTTATATCCCTTTAAATCCCTTTATAACTCCTTAATATCCTACAAATCCCTTTATATCTCTGATTCCCGTTAACAGGACCTCGATAGTTTTCCAACTGTTATGGTTGAGAACTGGTGATACAGAGGGTTTGAAGGATTAAGGGTGGTTCAAGGGATATCAGTTAAAAATAAAATTAATATTTTCAAATTAAAATTTAACTCGTTAATAATTTGTTTTTGTGAAAAAATAATAAAAACAACAGAGTCCTTATATGGATCCGAACCCAATCCTATATTAAAGAAATATCGGCTAAAACCAACGACTAAGCCACTCAACCAAAAGTCTCTTAATAAGAAGGAAAGAATATGATATTTCATTCATTTTTCTTTCAAAAATAATAAAAGCCCAGTAAAATGGTTGGAAATTTTTTAAATTTTCTTCATTAATTTCTCAAAAAATGACATTTTTTAGGGGTATAAAACCCCGATAACCCCGAAACTTTTTAGGCCGGGGAACGGGGTTTTCACTTTTTTTCGGGGCGGGGTTCGGGTCGGGGAGAATCGTGAAAAAATCGTTCGGGAACGGGGTCGGGGTTCGGGGTACGGGGTCGGGGTACAACTCTAATTACCAGTGCTTCGAAATTTCAAATTTGCTCGTACTCGTACTTCGTACCACCTCTTTTTTTGGCCTCGTACCTCGTACCACCCCTATTTTTGGCCTCGTACCTCGTACCTCGTACTTACTCGTACTTGAGGTAAAAGCAAAAAATCGAAAATTTTAATGATTTTTTTGAGCCCAGGGCATCTAGTTTTAAATTTTAAGCGTTGTATGTGAAAATTTTTGAATCTTGGAAGGCCTTGAAGTTATAAATCCTCCAATTTCATCTATTTGCTGCGCCGCAGGCGAAATTTTTGAGCATTTTAGAGTGCAAGGAGAAATATTTCCTCCAAGATGAGTCGTGCTACCCGAGATCCTACATTTTTTCATCCGGTTTTCATCTTCTTACATGGAACTTTTTATCTTTTCCACTGAACTTTTCACATTTTAATCTCCTGATATCCCTCTTAATCTCAAATCCTTTTTTTTCAAAAATTTTGAGAATTTTGGATGTCCTTAAGTCAGATTTCTTCTATTTTTGCGCCGCAGGCGAAAATTTTGAAAAATTTTGAAGGCCATGAAGCCAGATTTCTTTAATTTTTCACCGCCGAATGCGAAAATTTTAGAATTTGGAAGCCAATAACCACCTTTCTTATTTTTTCAGCGCCGCAGGCGAAAATTTTGAAAATTTCCGAAGGCCGTAGTGAAAAAATTCACTTTTAGTGTTCAAAGAAAAATTTTTTTAAGAATTTTAAATGGTCAAATCTCATAATTAATCCAAGTAAAAATAAAATAATTTAAAAAAAATTAAAATTATAAATAAGTTATTTATGAAGAGAAAAAGATTAAAAATCCTTGTCCAGTGAATAGGAAACGAACCCAATATTAAATCATTATAGACTTTGGTGCAGCCAAACACCTTCACCACTCGGCTACTCGCTCATATAAGGACTATTGAATACAATTTTCCTATTAACACCAAGTACGAGAAGTACGAGCTCGTACTTAGGCCTCGTACTCGTACTTTTCACTTTTTTTGGCCTCGTACTCGTACTTCGTACCTGCCCAATTTTTTTGCTCGTACTCGAACTCGTACTTCGTACCAGGTACGAGTACGAGGTACGAGTACGAATTTTGGTACGAGCTTCGAAGCACTGATTATTACTATGTGATATTGTCTCCTACTAGTGTTGAATTTTTTGGGAGATCTCAAAATCATGTGATCTAATAATTATTTTATAACTAGGTAGGATTTATTTAGAACAACAATCGAAAAATCTGGAAATCTCAAAATATCAATTCTAATTTGAAAAAATGCCGAAGTATGGACTAAATATGAAAATACGGATTGATGACTCACCTACGGGGCTACGTTAAAAATAAAGCTAATTAAAATTACTGACAGAATACTAGTCAAAGTTAAAACTTGACTTCCAAAAATTTATGCAAGAACATCGACGCCGCATGTTTGAATCTCATAAAATATTGTTGATATTAGTGCTGTTAGTTTTGTATTATTAAATATTTTACAGTCCCCAGGCTTTGTCTTTCTGATGCTGTGCATTAAATTCTTTTGGTTATGCGACTTTTGCGTCGCTAACATTTGCGCCCAAGCAGAAGTTAAAATGTGAGTGAAAATACGGACTGATTCTGTTTATAAATTTGGGATATATGTAATTTAAACTGCGAGAAAAGTCGTTTTTAATTATCAGGAATTTAATTTTTTAAAGCCAGGGAGTGCTTGGCTATGAGTTCTCTGAGATAAGTCTGGATTTGCCAAGTTATATGAGCACATGAGAATAAACTATACAAGGTGAAAATACGGCTGTAGTTTAGTATACCGGAGTTTTAGTACCTATACAAGACCCATACCATTCGATTCATCTCGACGAAATAATAAATATAAGAGGTTTTAAAGACTATTAAATCTTATTGGACTAGTAGAAATCGGTAGTGATACAGTTTGGGTAAAAACTCCGTTGAGTCTCGGGTCGGATCTGGAATGAGCAGTTTGAGGATTAAGGGGAGAGTTGGAGGATTAAAGGAGAATTGGAGGGTTAAGAGGGATATAGGAGGTTTTGGAAAGGTTAAAACGGATCAGGAGAGATTAATGATTACAAAGTTTGTTTTAAGTTATACTTCAAAATGAAATGTTTCTGCAAGGCAAAATAGGGCAGATTAATCATAGTTTAGTACAATTCTAGGGGGTACTACTTTCTAGAATAGTACTCAGCTATTATTTAACTGGAAAGCATCCAAGGTGATCTCCTATTTATAACCCTCATACAAAAGCGAGTATCATTAAAGAAATCAGTGGGGTAATATTAAAGGAATTCGTAATTCAGTACTAGTCTATGCATGGATAGACTTACAAAAATAACACTTTTTTCCCACCTTCCAAACTTATAACTTTATAATAAAGGATAATGTATAGAGCGAAATAATGTAAAATTAAATACGATGTTAAACTATTAGACGACTTTTGCAGACGACTTTTGCAGATCGACATTTGCAGATACCGACACTTGCAGATATGACAATTGCAGATCAGACATTTGCAGATCCGACTTTTGCAGATATTAATTTTTAAAAAAAAATTTAAAAAAAATTTAAAAATCTTAAAAAATCAAATATAAGACCCATACCAATTCGTCTTGACGAGCTGAGTCGAACGGCACCACTCTTTTTTCCGGAGAATCTCTTTTTTCCGGAGGTTCAAAATGTTCAACGTAGACCTATGGAGCGTCGGCGAGGCGCTTGTGCAAAACCCCGCGCTTCACGCGGGGTTTTGCGGCACGCGCCTCGCGGGGAGTCAACGGTCGCTGGGCTCTGGGCTCGTAACATGATCCTATTCTTATCATCGATGAGATTGGCATCCCAGGATTCCTCCGCAGCAGCAAACACTCCACGGTGTATAGGTAAGGTAAAGAAGAGAGCGAATGGTTCTAATCTGCAAAAGTCAGATCTGCAAATGTCTGATCTGCAAGTGTCATATCTGCAAGTGTCGGTATCTGCAAATGTCGGGTCTGCAAAAGTCGGGTCTGCAAGTGTCGGGTCTGCAAATGTCATATCTGCAAGTGTCGTGACACGGACAAGATAAAGGCCATTCAATTCGAAGGGGGTTTCTATTGGAAAGGGCACTTATAGATTTAATAAAGCTGGACTGGGCTAGCTTAATCCTCCTTAAGCTGAACTGGGCTAGTTTATCTTTTATCTTTAGCTTTTACAAATAAACTTCCCAAGTCTTGTGAAAAAAAGGAGAGATAAATTCGCTCTCCTCATTTTCAATGCTATTTTCCTCAACCTAACGCAAGGTAACAAGGGATAATACTCACATTAAATCTAATAATTATTCGCATTTACAGACAAATAATAACAATATTTTATTCA
This sequence comes from Meloidogyne enterolobii, assembly GCA_963681835.1. Taxonomy (NCBI): domain Eukaryota; kingdom Metazoa; phylum Nematoda; class Chromadorea; order Rhabditida; family Meloidogynidae; genus Meloidogyne; species Meloidogyne enterolobii. The sequence goes on along the minus strand of CAVMJV010000025.1, from coordinate 761,919 downwards.
TTTAATTGTGTTATTAATATGCCAGGTGTAAAAATAAACTTTAATTTTTAAAGACAAGAGCAAGCTTAATTAGATTTATGGTTAATTTTTAGCTGGTGTCTTGCACAGCTTCCAAAAATAAAGATTCTTTCAATACTCTACAACGATTTATAATACTATATATTAATAAATTTATAAGGATTATTAAATTTAATTTTATATATTTTATAAATTAGCCATGAAACTTGATTAGATCAGTGTTTAAAGAAAATATACTGTGATATCCGCTGTGAAGCGCCCTAAGAAGCTCTGTCTTTATAGTCTTTTAGCACTTGTACGTGGTTAGGAGGGCGAACTAGCGCTAATTGCCATTAGGTCGCAGGATGCCTGTCTGGAGCTAAACTTTTACCTCTTTATTATTCCTGTCCGGTGGAATGGCCCTTTATCGAATGGGCCTTGAGTTCTCGAACAATGATAAAAGACGCAAGTATTGATATGCCAGGTGAACTAATAAACCTTAATTGTTAAAGGTTGGAGTAAGGCTAATTAGATTTAAGGTAAATTTTTAGCTGGTGCTTTGCACAGCTTCCAAAAATAAATATATTTAGATGACGATTATATCGAAGCAACCAAGGACTTTGAAGTAAGATACATACATATTATTATAATAAATTTATTATGATTACTATATTTAATTTTATATATTTTACAAATTTGCTAGGTAATTTGATTAGCTCAGTGTTCACACTTTGATTGATTAGCTCAGTGTTGATTAGCTCAGTGTTCACACTCTTTAAGTTCCATTAACCATTTCAAGGCCACATATATCTCACTTAATCTCGAAAGTCACGCCTATAGCCCCACAAATCCTCACCCTCTTCCCAATACACTTTATAATGATACGACTAAAACCGGACCTTACACTGAACCCTCCCCCTATATCTTCTACACAGATCCGCCAAAATCGGAGTTGACTTTGTTTCAACCCCTACTCTCTACTTCCTACGATAAAATTAATCAGCTTTAAAAGCACAAATATCCATCTATCATTTTAGCTATGATCTCATAGCTTCCAAAAAATAACTCGGAAAAAAATGTAATCACTTTGCTGTACATCTACTATTCTTATTTTTAAAGTTTTAATTCTGTTAATACATATTTTGTAAATTATTACTTATACAAATTTCAAACTAAAATTTATCTATCGCGTACTATTTAATTTTAAAAATTCATAATCCCTTCTATAAATTTAAACTTTAATTTCTTTTGTTTCATCTGTCATTTTATGAAACTCAATATTCTAGAAATGTTAAATATAAATTTTTTTATTTTTCTGGTCCTCATATACAGTACTAATTTAAAAGAGTTTCGAGTAACTATTTGTGACGTTGGATGTATTTTTGTAAGTCTATCAATGCATAGACTAATATTGAGTTTCGCAAACAGTTTAGTTATCTGGTGAATTTAGGCATCTTTAGTATACTTGCTCCTTTTATCTTTGTTCGAGAACTTACGGCCCAATAACGGACCATTCCACCGGGCAGGAATAAGAGAGAGGTATAAATTTAGCTCCAGACAGGCATCCTGCGAGCTCATGATAGTTATCGCTAGTTTGCCCTCCATACAAGTACAAGTGCTCAAAATACTAAGCTAACATTAAGCATGGCGTTTCACAGATGATATCACTGTAGTATTATTTTCCGTGTGAACACTGAGCTAATCAAATTACCTAGCAAATTTGTAAAATATATAAAATTAAATATAGTAATCATAATAAATTTATTATAATAATATGTATGTATCTTACTTCAAAGTCCTTGGTTGCTTCGATATAATCGTCATCTAAATATATTTATTTTTGGAAGCTGTGCAAAGCACCAGCTAAAAATTTACCTTAAATCTAATTAGCCTTACTCCAACCTTTAACAATTAAGGTTTATTAGTTCACCTGGCATATCAATACTTGCGTCTTTTATCATTGTTCGAGAACTCAAGGCCCATTCGATAAAGGGCCATTCCACCGGACAGGAATAATAAAGAGGTAAAAGTTTAGCTCCAGACAGGCATCCTGCGACCTAATGGCAATTAGCGCTAGTTCGCCCTCCTAACCACGTACAAGTGCTAAAAGACTATAAAGACAGAGCTTCTTAGGGCGCTTCACAGCGGATATCACAGTATATTTTCTTTAAACACTGATCTAATCAAGAAAGTAGTACTATTCTAGAAAGTAGTACCCCCTAGAATTGTACTAAACTATGATTAATCTGCCCTATTTTGCCTTGCAGAAACATTTCATTTTGAAGTATAACTTAAAACAAACTTTGTAATCATTAATCTCTCCTGATCCGTTTTAACCTTTCCAAAACCTCCTATATCCCTCTTAACCCTCCAATTCTCCTTTAATCCTCCAACTCTCCCCTTAATCCTCAAACTGCTCATTCCAGATCCGACCCGAGACTCAACGGAGTTTTTACCCAAACTGTATCACTACCGATTTCTACTAGTCCAATAAGATTTAATAGTCTTTAAAACCTCTTATATTTATTATTTCGTCGAGATGAATCGAATGGTATGGGTCTTGTATAGGTACTAAAACTCCGGTATACTAAACTACAGCCGTATTTTCACCTTGTATAGTTTATTCTCATGTGCTCATATAACTTGGCAAATCCAGACTTATCTCAGAGAACTCATAGCCAAGCACTCCCTGGCTTTAAAAAATTAAATTCCTGATAATTAAAAACGACTTTTCTCGCAGTTTAAATTACATATATCCCAAATTTATAAACAGAATCAGTCCGTATTTTCACTCACATTTTAACTTCTGCTTGGGCGCAAATGTTAGCGACGCAAAAGTCGCATAACCAAAAGAATTTAATGCACAGCATCAGAAAGACAAAGCCTGGGGACTGTAAAATATTTAATAATACAAAACTAACAGCACTAATATCAACAATATTTTATGAGATTCAAACATGCGGCGTCGATGTTCTTGCATAAATTTTTGGAAGTCAAGTTTTAACTTTGACTAGTATTCTGTCAGTAATTTTAATTAGCTTTATTTTTAACGTAGCCCCGTAGGTGAGTCATCAATCCGTATTTTCATATTTAGTCCATACTTCGGCATTTTTTCAAATTAGAATTGATATTTTGAGATTTCCAGATTTTTCGATTGTTGTTCTAAATAAATCCTACCTAGTTATAAAATAATTATTAGATCACATGATTTTGAGATCTCCCAAAAAATTCAACACTAGTAGGAGACAATATCACATAGTAATAATCAGTGCTTCGAAGCTCGTACCAAAATTCGTACTCGTACCTCGTACTCGTACCTGGTACGAAGTACGAGTTCGAGTACGAGCAAAAAAATTGGGCAGGTACGAAGTACGAGTACGAGGCCAAAAAAAGTGAAAAGTACGAGTACGAGGCCTAAGTACGAGCTCGTACTTCTCGTACTTGGTGTTAATAGGAAAATTGTATTCAATAGTCCTTATATGAGCGAGTAGCCGAGTGGTGAAGGTGTTTGGCTGCACCAAAGTCTATAATGATTTAATATTGGGTTCGTTTCCTATTCACTGGACAAGGATTTTTAATCTTTTTCTCTTCATAAATAACTTATTTATAATTTTAATTTTTTTTAAATTATTTTATTTTTACTTGGATTAATTATGAGATTTGACCATTTAAAATTCTTAAAAAAATTTTTCTTTGAACACTAAAAGTGAATTTTTTCACTACGGCCTTCGGAAATTTTCAAAATTTTCGCCTGCGGCGCTGAAAAAATAAGAAAGGTGGTTATTGGCTTCCAAATTCTAAAATTTTCGCATTCGGCGGTGAAAAATTAAAGAAATCTGGCTTCATGGCCTTCAAAATTTTTCAAAATTTTCGCCTGCGGCGCAAAAATAGAAGAAATCTGACTTAAGGACATCCAAAATTCTCAAAATTTTTGAAAAAAAAGGATTTGAGATTAAGAGGGATATCAGGAGATTAAAATGTGAAAAGTTCAGTGGAAAAGATAAAAAGTTCCATGTAAGAAGATGAAAACCGGATGAAAAAATGTAGGATCTCGGGTAGCACGACTCATCTTGGAGGAAATATTTCTCCTTGCACTCTAAAATGCTCAAAAATTTCGCCTGCGGCGCAGCAAATAGATGAAATTGGAGGATTTATAACTTCAAGGCCTTCCAAGATTCAAAAATTTTCACATACAACGCTTAAAATTTAAAACTAGATGCCCTGGGCTCAAAAAAATCATTAAAATTTTCGATTTTTTGCTTTTACCTCAAGTACGAGTAAGTACGAGGTACGAGGTACGAGGCCAAAAATAGGGGTGGTACGAGGTACGAGGCCAAAAAAAGAGGTGGTACGAAGTACGAGTACGAGCAAATTTGAAATTTCGAAGCACTGGTAATTAGAGTTGTACCCCGACCCCGTACCCCGAACCCCGACCCCGTTCCCGAACGATTTTTTCACGATTCTCCCCGACCCGAACCCCGCCCCGAAAAAAAGTGAAAACCCCGTTCCCCGGCCTAAAAAGTTTCGGGGTTATCGGGGTTTTATACCCCTAAAAAATGTCATTTTTTGAGAAATTAATGAAGAAAATTTAAAAAATTTCCAACCATTTTACTGGGCTTTTATTATTTTTGAAAGAAAAATGAATGAAATATCATATTCTTTCCTTCTTATTAAGAGACTTTTGGTTGAGTGGCTTAGTCGTTGGTTTTAGCCGATATTTCTTTAATATAGGATTGGGTTCGGATCCATATAAGGACTCTGTTGTTTTTATTATTTTTTCACAAAAACAAATTATTAACGAGTTAAATTTTAATTTGAAAATATTAATTTTATTTTTAACTGATATCCCTTGAACCACCCTTAATCCTTCAAACCCTCTGTATCACCAGTTCTCAACCATAACAGTTGGAAAACTATCGAGGTCCTGTTAACGGGAATCAGAGATATAAAGGGATTTGTAGGATATTAAGGAGTTATAAAGGGATTTAAAGGGATATAAGGTTTAGATTAAAATGGATTTGAAAGAATTACGTGAATTTAATGGAATTAACAAGGATTTCGTGGGAGATTTAAGGATTAATCCAAGATATCTCCTGATATCCGTCCAAATACCCTTATCCGCAATACTTCAATATTCTTATTAATCACTGATATCCCTTGAAACAACAAAAATCACTCCAGATCACCTTGCACCCCTAGATATACCATTTAATCCCTAAAAATCCCGCTTAATCCCTCCATATCCACTTATATCCCAAGTTATACACTTTAATCCCTTCAAATCCCCTCTAATTTTTCCAAATCCTACTTAATTTTTGAATAAATTAGCGAAAATATACCGAGATCTGATTATTTTTGAGCATTTTTTTCTCTAAAAATTTTTTCACTAAAACCCCGTACCCCGACCCGAACCCCGGTCATATTTTGCTCCCCCGACCCGAACCCCGCCCCGAAACAATTGGAAAACCCCGTACCCCGACATACCCGCCCCCGAACGTTCGGGGTACAACCCTAATAAAAATGCAATCAAACAAGAGGTTGATTGCATTTTTAAAAAAAAATCGTTGCGGGACGAAATCCCGCAAATTTAAAGGAAGGGTTCCATAGCAATCAGTCGCGGGATCCCGTCCTGCACCGACATCTAAATCAAACTCTTTCTCTGTACCCAATTGTTACCGAACTTAGTTTTTTTTAAAGATAACTGTAATAAGCTAATTAATCCAAGAATACGATTAAATTTGCAAAAATAATTCGACAAACTTAATATTGACGAGTTTAACATAAATCCGTGTTTAATTTTGAAATATATTAGATTAATAAAAAATTATATACATATCTTTCAAACAAAAAGATTTGTCTTTGACGCTTCCCTTGGTTGTAGTAATAAATCGTATTTCAACTCTGTTTTATTTATTTACCTGATTAGTATCCGTTGCACAAGTTTAGCAAAAATAAACAGTTTTTTTGGATTGGAATTTAGAGAAGCAAATTTTTCTTCGATGTATTTGACACGGTCATCATATGTATTTGAACTTTTAAAATTTGAAAACTAAATTTGAAACATTAATTAATTTTATAAAATGTGATTAAATAAAGGCCAATTTGGTAGGAATTATATGAGATACTTGACCACTTATATATTTTTTAAAGCCGAGAATTTCCTCGGCTAATATAAAGTTTATCATTTCCCTTCTTTTTCAATTGATTACTCCATCAAATTAAGTTTGTTACTGCATGAAGCCAAACCATTGCCTAAGCTGTAAAGGCCTTAATCTCCAACAGACATAAAATTCATTAAAAGTCCGAGTGTTCAGTCCCCGCTTCGTGGGTAACGCCAACTTGACTCTTACACGAGTCAATTGCATACTTGGATCCTCCTTACATGAAAATCTGGTATCATATTAAACCTGATGTAGTAGATTTGTTTATTACTCAGATTTTATTTTTGTAAGCCGAGAATTACTTAGGCGAATTGGTTTGTTCTTTGGTCAAGAATAATTGAATCAATTATTTCCGGACAAAATAGGTTAGCTATAAAACCTGTTAGTGGGAGCTCTCCCATGCATGTTTATTAACAGCTCAACCAACCCACCACCGACTAATTGTTTTCATTTTTGCTTATTTGTTAGGCTGGGAGGGTATTAGATGGCATATTAAAAGCGCTTACGTTTTACGGAAGAAATAGCATTGGGAATGGGGAGATGAGATCTTTTTTTTACTTCTCTTGAATACTATTTCTTACCGCAAAACTCAAGTTGCTTCTTAAGCGCTTAGCATCCATCCAATAACTGATCGTGTATTAAACCTTTTATAAACAAAAAACTAATTTACCCATATAATTTTTGAATAGGCATTGAATTGAACTAGTTTCAATTTTTTCTTCAAAAATATCTTTTTTGTTAAAAAAAAGAACATTGCTGTATTGTAGAACATCTTGAATTACATACTGAACGAAACAAACGTAGTGATTCAATTATTCGATTCTGAATAAAAAATTTTTTTATTTAATTATATGTTATAATTTAGTCAGGGCTGGCATCTAGATGATGTAAAGTGTATGAAAAATAAGTTCAATTTGGAAATATTACATTGGGGTGTATTTAGTAAGTACTAAGGTCCAGTCGCTTGTATGTACTGTACGTCCAAAATAAGTACAAAGTGTAACCCTTTTTAGTCCATCTATGTATGTGGACTTGCAAAAATATGAGGATTATACAAAACAAACTAAGATCCAATATTATTTTATAAATCACTTATAAATAAAAAGAATAGAAAAATAAATATTTTCAAGGCAACAAAAAATTAAGTTACAGACTGAACGAAAAAAACGAAGAGATTCGAGCATTCGGTCAATAGAAAAATTTAGTTAATATTAATTATTTAGTCCACAAAGTGAACTTAAAAAAATTATGAATTATGAATTTTTATGAATTATGTAATTTATTTTCTATGTTTCATTAAAAACAAACCCTTGATTTTTTAACATGTGGGAACTAAAACTCGGTCCACAATGTTGGACGTTCGTCCAAATTTTTGACCGTAATATTTAAAATTGAGTTTAGAAATACTAATATTTATTTTATTATTATTTAGCGTTTATTAGTTTTCGATTTTATTTAATTTTGTGAAAATTGTAATACTTTAAATTATTCAGCTGATGTAAATTATTCAGTTAATAATAGTGGAAATCGTGTCGGGCTAACTCGAGGCACCAACAAATCAACGAACGACAAGTCAATGAAAAGACAAGCTTTTTTTGAAAAATCGGAATAATTTTAAAATATAAGAATCAAAAAATTAGAATAATTTAAGACAGAATTTGAAATAAAATTAAGATTTTTCAGAAAATTCCGATTTTTAAAATATTCCATGAGTTGATCGTTCCTTGAATTGTCTGTTCCTCGGTCTGACTGTTCCTTGAGTTGATATGGTCCTTGAGTTAGTCGTTACTTGCTTGTCTTTTCCTTGACTTGTCGTTTACACGATTATAGAATTTTGTTTTTCAGTGAAATTAGTTTTATAATTTGTACATCATAAAACTAAAATTATAAAATCATAATCATTTGTATATTATTTATTCAACTCCTGTTCTGTTGATTTTTTTGTTTTCTTATTTATTCTTCGCTGTCTATTGTAACAAGTACCACAAATAATGTGATGAGGTATTGAATGACGGTACCACTTTGATGTTTTTGTTGCTGCGCAAGTAAAACATTTTCGATCTTGTGTGATAGCTAAAATATTTATAAAAATAGGAGTTGAAATCGTATCCGGACAATGCGTCAGTGGGCAATGCGTTAGTGGAAAATGCGTCAGTGGACTATCGGTCAGTATTGATAAAAAGTGATTAAAAGTGATGATCTGACAAACTTCTTCCATTTGACAAACTTCTTCCAATCTGACAAACTTCTTCCAAGTTTTCCATTTACCATCGCCTTTTCCAGCATGATTCCGACTGTTAACTCCAACAAAATTAAATAGGCATAGTATTAAAATAATTTTTATTTCATTACTAAGAGCTAAGATTAAGTTAACAAGATTGAGATTTTAACGATAAAATTTTGCTTAACTGAAATCGTATAAGGTAATTTAAGTAAATAAAAACTAAAATTTTGGTTGCAAGTAATACATTAGGGTTTATAAGCGCGATTATTTCCTACAAAATACGAAAAAGAGTAATTAATGAAATTGAAATCCTCAAGTACAATAGCTATATTTGAGTTACTGGTCATTTTTCTTAACTTTTTCTTCTTATAAAAAGAATTTGCCGTAGCATAAAGGAGGAGAATATGGAGGATTTATCGTAAAAGAGGAGGAGCAATATGCTTGTTTACTATATTCCGACATAAAGTGCAAATCAATCTCATGCCTTTAATTGATTTAAATTTATTTAACTAAATTTTCCTTTGTGACTCTATTAATAAGCATGATGCAATATTTTGACATTTAATTTTGAAATGCCGAGTGCAAAAGTATTTTAAGATGATAAATAAATATATTGAATATTCTTAAATTAATAATGTCAGCTATTGCTGCGTTGATAGAATTTTTTATCCGACTTTCAGGTTAACTCCCATGATTTTAAATGCTTAACTTATCATTAGTTGTATCTGTTGAAATTTGAAATAGTGATACATATGACTCTAGAATTGATACCTACACTTTTATTTTTCCCGTTCACGATAATCATTCTCAGAGACACTTGTTTATTTAGTATTTTAGTATTTTCTGCTACGCCCATGGTTGTTTGATTTTGACGTACACAAGATTTTGACGTTTTGCATCTTCCGACAAAAGAAAACTTTGATGTATTCTATATATGATTTATAAAGAGTTTCATCAGTTATAAATATTAATTTGTTTATTTTTTAAAAATTCGTTTTTCCATTTGTCGTTTTTCCATTTCCATTTGTATTCCACTTGTCCAAAAGAGAGTACACGGGGCATTTGATTTGCATTCCTTAAGTGCTCGCCGCGTTTTTCTATCAAGCGTGGCCATATGTATAAAAGAAATCTCCCTCGACCATGTTTGCTTCTGAGAGTTACACGGCTTACTTATAAAGCTTGAACTCTATTTTTTGATGTCTAACATAGACAACGACCAATTGACTAGATAATTTAGATTATTTGATTCTTTTGTAGCATTTTTGGTAATTTATGATTTTTCGTGTAAATAATTGTGAATATCACTACGAGGCTGTGAAATTCAAAAATCTACTTTTAAAAATATCACACATATATAGTTAATCCTGGTATTAAAATTAAGAGTAGATTCAGTTCTTTATGCCTATTAATAATGAAAAAGAAAATTTGTAAAACAACACAATATAAAAATTTAATTTAAAGAACGGCCACTAATTTTAACGCGACATAATATTTGAAAATAATTTAGAAGACAATCCATTGCAATACATTATAATGGATATAATGATAAAAATCAAAGTAAAATAGTCATAAAACTTTTCTTCCATTAAATAGCCTTCATATAACAACTTATTTATTTATTTTGAAAATAGCGGCATTTCAAATAAATATTTGCACGTTTTATATTTATAAAAAAATATTTTAAACTATTTAAAACTAATAATATTAAACGAGTCAAAGTACAAAAAGTGCAAATTACTTTATTTATCCCGCCGATTGACAAATAAAAATAAAGTACAATTTCAAAATATTAAATGACATGCGGACTAATCATATGAATTTTTCATTAAATATAAAGTGCAAATATTTATTTTTAAACGTCTTATATATTTCAAAATAAATAAAGACAGTATTTAAATTAAGACTATTTAATAAAATTATTTAATTCATCTATTATATTTGTATTTAATAGAATATTTTTAAAATTAAAATTTAAAATTAATAAATTTATTATAATTGTTCTTTCTTATTTGGTTGTTCTGTTGAATATCCAAATAAAAGTTAAAATGGTTGAGGTTGTATTAAAAATAAAAGAGGATTGTGAAGAAAAAAGAGAATTTAATTATTTAAAAAATATTCAAATAAAGGAACGTTTTGTATTGATAATGAATGTAAATTCGGGAAATAAAATTGAAAATTATTTCAATAAAATATCTGAATCGTTTTGTAAAATTGAAATAGATCCTGTTGAGAAAGTTTTTATTGTCAAACTAAATATGACGTCTAAATTTAGCTCACAATTAAAAATGAGAATCTTGATTGAAATAGACAATAATGAAATTGTCAAGAAATATTTGAAAGGCTTGGGAAAACAGGTATTTATATTTGATTATTCGAAATTTAAGCTTCAATATACACAAATTTATCTAAGAATCGCCTATATAATAATTTCATTGTGAATAATAATTATTATGAAACTTCGATATTAGAAGAAGCGTTAGAAAATATACATAAAAAAGAATTATTAAAAGAAAATATAGAATCTTATAAAAACAAACTTTTATCAAGTTATTGGACGGAAATAAATTTAATTGGACATAAAATTGAATTGTTAGAAAAGCAAAAAGTTGAATATCCGAAAGCATTTAAAAACAGAATCATTTACATTGGAAGTGAAATAAGTAAAAAATTTTAAATTTGGCTATCTTTTCCTTCGAATAAAAAATTTTTCTTGATAATTATAGGTGGAATAATTGAATTAAATAAACGAAAGTGCTTCAACTGCAGAGTCACGCAAACAAAACAGTGGTCTAATTTACTGAAAGAACATTACTTGTGCGAACAATGTGGCGACTATAAACGCAAATATGGAAAGTTTAAATCAAATGAATTATGGTTTAAGACTACAATGGTTATCTTTTTGAATAGTTGGGACGATTTTTAATAATTTTTATAGGAACTTTTCTGATAAATCTTTTATAAATCTAAATAAAATTATGTAAGATTTAGATATAATTTTTATTGAATAAAACCTCATAAAATGTAGATACAAAATACATATTATCATTAAAATCTGTCAAGGTCAAATCTACCTTACATAAGTACTATTCAATAAATATTTTAGAGAATCACACCTGATCGAAATTGTTTTATTTGCGGATTAACAAAAACATCAAAGTGGTACCGTCATTCAATACCTGAATACTATATTTGTGATACTTGTTACAAAAAACAACAAAGAATAAAAAAGAAGGTAAATAAAAATCAAACAGAACAAGCATCGAATAAATAGCAATTAAATGATTATGATTCTCTAACTTTAATTTTCTGAGCATTTTTAGAACAAATTCTAAAACTATACAAAATATAACCTATATAATTTCAGTGAAAAACAAAATTCTTTAATTGTTACAAAGATAAATATTAATTTATTCATTTCTTTTCATTATTTTATTTATTTTATGAAGGATAATATTTATAATCTAAACTTCATTAAAACTTATCATCAAATAAATAAAACAAAGAAATTACTAAAATAAAAAAGTTAAACGAATTTTATCAAAATTTATCGAAAAATTTATTGTAACACTAGGAAGTGCCATTTTAGAAAAGAGCTACCTAACTCTAAAAGTGTTCCTGACGAATGCTTATAAGTTTATGTCGCTCGTAATTTTCTAGGAAATTTAAGTAAGTTCGGTACTAGTTCATTATTAGAAAGAAAATTAAAATTTATACGGAAAATTAAAACAAATAAATACATATAATCGTCAAAAAAATAAATTTCCCCTAGTGACCAAATATGTTATTGACAAAATGTTATGAATTGCTTCTGACAATTCTTTTTTGTCGTATGTATCCAAAAAGGGCATATATTGACAGGGCTAAATTTTGAAATAAAATTTAAAAATGAGCGTGTGATAAAGGACATGTTTATAATTAGAATGTCAATTGATTTTTTAAATTTATTTATAAATATTTATTTAAAAATTATTTTATTTAGAAATTTTTAAAAACATATGTTGGTGTTTTTTACTCCGCTAAAATAACATTTATATGGGTTTATATGGGTCTCATTTCATTGAAAATTGGTAGGAGTTGCATTTTTTTGAAAGATGTTCAATAATAGAATCTGGCTTTTATGACATGAAAGAATATTGTTTTTGCTACAAGATAAGAGAAAAAGTTCAAAAGATTATTGGAAAAAAGTTATGATGCAATGAAAAGTGCCTCGTTTTATTCTAGGGCCTATCTCTCCAAACGACATTGACTTATAATGACAAGGAAAAACGGCAAACTTATGGGTCACTGATGGTCATAGATCATACGAGAGAGAAACCATGGCGGTAACCAGTTTCTGCCTTAGGCCTATCACCTGATTTTATGAAATTAATATCATCAACGGTATTTTAATTAAGTGATTAAGGTCAATGACAATTCTTTAAAAGTAATGACAAACGAGTCCTTTAAATATAAAGTCCAACAATAAAATAAAAAATTTTATGCGTTAAATAATGTTTTAATCACAGAAAACAATTTAAAATTGTGCTATTTATCTATAACTGTGATTTGCTACTTTTTGGTTGTATAATTGAATATCAGTTGACTAATAAAATGATCTGATATTCCTAACAAATACTCATGATTGTTTTGCATCAAATTTAAAATACTCTTTTTGTTCATTTACACATCCAATTCAGGATCTGATATAACTTCTAATTCACTATCCTCGCTTTCTTCGCCGTCAGATTCTTGAATATTAATTGGTGCTTAATTTATTAATATTAATTTCCAGTTCGTGTCCCAGACGTGACTTCCGGGTCAGAAGCTGGTTTTTTAAATTAATTTTAAACAAGCTAGGGATCCAGATTTTCATTAAAAATATTATGTATAAATCGACAGAAAATGTATTACCGAATTAAAAAATATTAATTGAAAACAATATCCTATTATCGTAAAATAATACAGTCCATAAATAAATTATAACTAAAATTAGATAGTTAAATTACTTTTAAATACCTGAATGCTGCATATGGCGTGTAGAATTCAGAAATTCATTTCTATTTTTAAAAGTGTATGGAGCTGGAGGATGCCCCGGAAACTTGAAACTTTTAGGATTTGGAGAAGGAACTCGACGACGAACTGAAAACAAAAATTAATAATAAACTTAGCAATTGAAATTAAAAAATAAAAGTATCAAAGCAAAGATAGCTCGAAAGAGTTACCAATGTTTTATCCTTCATAATTTTTACAACGTTTGAAAATAGTTTTTAAAAATCAGTAAGATAGTAAACAATAGCTAAGTAAAATGAAACAGATTATTTCCAACAAAATTTTTAAAATTGAGTTGACTCCAACGACTCCATTGTTGACTCCATCGTTTTTAATAAAATATATTACAAACTTTGTCTTTGTACAATAGCTCCCTCTTCGTTCTGTCCTTGGGAACCGCTTCCAGAAGGGCCTCCGCCGACGTGAACTCCCAATCCACTACCAACATTCGATGTTTCTGCGGTTGCCCCTGAAATATTCGGTCCCTCCACTGACTGCCCATGAACATTTACTTCTCGTATGATGGATGATTCCAAAAGAGATGGCGGTACTAAAAGAATATTTAATTATCGTAATAATTAAATTATTTTAATTGTAAATTAGTACCAAAACTTGAAGTTTGAATAGTTTGGACTTCATGTGCGCGACCACGTCCTCTACCACCTCTTCCGCGACCTCTCCCAGTTCCTCTTCTACCCTCATTTTTTACACACTCAATTAAGACAATCAAAAGAATGATTAAAAACAAAATTTTTGAAATCTCTGTAAATTTCATTCTACACTCGACAGAAATTTTGAAAAAAAAGTCCTAAAATTAATTCTAAATAATTATATAATTGATATGTACAGTGCCGGAAAAAAAGATAGAGCCAAAGGCTGTTAAATTAGTTTTTATCGATTATCTCTTTTCGATTAACTTTTAGAAAAAAAGTTTCAACACAAAAATTGTAGATCTTTATGTGCTCTTTAAAATGAGTATAAATATCACTATGATTTACCAACAAAATTTTGGCTAAAAATTTTTAAAAAAGACTACCCCATTTTTGGGGTGGAAAAAAAGATAGAGCCAAATAATAAAAAATTAAAAATCCCAATTTTCGTTCCGTCAAAAATTTTACAAAAATTTCTGGGGTCATTTCTATCGATAACGAGTAGAACAGAAAAAAGAACGAGATCTATAACTTCTTTTTTGACCGAGATCTCAAATCTCAAAAATCAAGGGAAAACTGGGGTACAGTACTTTAAAAATTATTTTAGCCCCCTTGGGCTTATATAAAATTTTTCTTTTAGGCTCATTTGAAAGCCCATAAAATTCTCTACAAAGTAGTCATGAACTTATTTTTTCTAAAAAAATATCAGTTTGACGCAAGTTCATTTTACATTAAAAATGCTTAAAACCTCCCAAAATACCCCAAAAATGATAACTTACTCAATTCCCGGCCTTTATCTCCATGGATCTTTTGGTGGAAAACTTTTTGTTGAGATATTTTTGTAGAGAATTTTATGGGCTTTCTAATTAGCCTAAAATAAAATTTTTTGTTTAGGCTCTAGGGGGTCAAAATATTTTCCAAAGTACTGTACCCGCATTTTCTGTTGATTTTTGCGATTTGAGATCTCGATGAAGGAAGTAGTTGCAGACTTCATTCTTTTTATTTTTCTACTCAGTATTGATGGAAATGTTGGCAGGAATTTTTGTAAAATTTTTGACGGAACGAAAATTGGGATTTTTAATTTTTTATTATTTGGCTCTATCTTTTTTTCCACCCCAAAAATGGGGTAGTATTTTTTAAAAATTTTTAGCCAAAATTTTGTTGGTAAATCATAGTGATATTTATACTCATTTTAAAGAGAATTTAAAGATCAACAATTTTTGTGTTGAAACTTTTTTCCTAAATGTTAATCGAAAAGAGATAATCGATAAAAACTAATTCAACAGCCCTTGGCTCTATCTTTTTTTCCGGCACTGTATAAATGCCTCTCAAAAATTAATTAATTAAATGAAAGGCGTTTTCTTTGAGTAATGTGGCATTTCTTACCTCTCGTAAGGGAGGGAAGCATCTTTTGCGGACCTACAAAGGGTGACCGAATTTTACGAACTGAAATTGAAAGATTGCGGACTGAAATGTAAGCATGACGGTGTATTTTTATCTCCACATTTCCCATTATCTTTTTTGCCGCAAGACTCGCGCGATTTTTATATAAGCATAGCATTATAAAGACTAGACAATAATAATATTAATAATTTAAACCTGTTCAGACCCTAATCCTACAAAACACAATCTAAAAAGATGGAGAAACAACTAAAATTTGAAATGAAAGTTAAAATGAATATAAGATAATGGCAGTTTTCCCGTCTTTTAAACGGAGCTTTAGAAGGAGGAGTTGTAAAAGGGGAGTGGATATAATTACGAGGATATGTATAAACTCCTCCCCTGTAAAATCATCCTCCTCATGTGAAGTCCCTCTAATAGCCATTTCATAGCTGATGGCTCTGCTATGACTGCAATAGTTGACACGTCATTATTAACATTTTTCTATGATAGAGCAGAGAAAAAGATTTTTGGCCAATTCCTCTATATTCTTTAACATTAAGAATGTCGGGATCCCGATATTTAATTTTGATAAGAATTATTAAAGTGTAACTCCGACCTCGGATTTTAGTTAAATATAATTTCAGAGAATTAAAAGTCGCCATTCAACTCAAAGGGCTATATTGTCTCTAATAAGGTTGTCTTTATTGTTGTCTTATTATATTTTTTTATTCTTTTTTGTCTTATTATCTTTTATTTTCCTAATAAGTTTGAGGTTCCGGGTATGCGTTACCGAAAAACCCTCAGATAGTTGGAAATTTTCGGTTCGGTTCCTAGAACTAGGGAAAAAGGAAGAAATCTTGAAGTCCCTCTAATAATTAAATTTTTTATTTGTTTAAATTTTTATCTACCATTTGTCATTCACGCTGTTTGGAAATATTTGGATTTAAATCTTAATTCATGCTGAAATCTAATTTCAAAAATTCCATGCCCCCGCATGTAATTAAATATTCAAAATTAGACCACATTAATTTATATGATTTGAACCATAAATTAGACCATTCTAATTACTTGGTTTGTTTTAAAAAAAGTTATTCTATATAATGTTATTCAAAATTTAACACAAAAAATTAAGCCAACTTTACTACTATATTTCTAAAGCTGTGTATAGCCCTTTCCATGATGGTTCTATTATATCTCCCACCCAATGAATTTTTCTACAGCATGAACATCGTATATAATACTATCTTCAATAGTAATTATTCCAACATTCATTGGATTATGAAATTTTGAGTCGAATTCTATTTAAATTTGTTTAGTTTTCTGACTTTTATTTAGAAAATTTAGTGTTTTAAAATTTGCACTTTTTGTCAAATACCGAGGTTAATATAATTAGTCAATTAAATTTTTTATTTGTTTCAATTTTTAATTCGGCTCTGCTTTTAATAGCTGTTTTAAAATATTAGGTTCGAAATTTTTGTTTATCCAAATTGAAGTTCGTAATTTCGAAAAAGCTTTTTTTGGCCTCTATATTTTGGCCTCTATATTTTTTTGGCCTCTATATCGAAAAAGCTTTTTTTGACCTCTATATTAAAAGATTATTCAGGATTTTTACCTGTAGTAAAAGGGGAGTAAAAGGGGATCGAACGGAAACATGCAACGAACAATTCAAAACCCCTACTTCGATAACCCCGTCAATAGAGTTCTGTATGCAACACTTCTTCCAAGGCTTCCAAAAATTCGAAATTCTTGCCTTTATCTACATAAATCATCTGATATGTATCAGTTAAATCCGGATATCCCATCCCGATATCCCCATTAACCCTTCATGAACACTCGATATACTCTATATCATACAACTCACCCGATATCCCTTCGATTCTACTGATATCTCCTATATCCTTAAAATACAATTATATCCTCTAATCCAACGATATTCATCAAACCCCCTGCTATATTAATGTTTAAGGATATACTCATCTTTAAAAATTTAATTCTAAAATTTTTATTGATTAAATTCAGTGAAAACATTGCTTAAACATGGATATTTTTGGATATTATCTCATTTTTTGTTAGTACCGGAGTACCGCGGTAGTACCGGAAATTTTTTTCCGGTACTGACCGGTACCGGTACTTTTCGGTACTACCGGTACCGGTACCGTACCGGTCAGATTTTGTGATTTTCGGTACTCGTCCGGTACCGGTACTTTCCCATACTACCGGTACCGGTAACGGAATTTTTCTAAAAATTAGAAGCACACAGCAACATAAAACAGGCAGAGGGTGCAACCAGCCTTTCAGTGCGGCAGTATGTTTAGTTGTTTAGTGACAGCGAAAATGCAAGAGGTTCGAACCCTTTCAGTGAAAATGAATTATATAAGAAGGAAATCCTAATAATACTTTGTTTAACGATTTGGCTAAGATGAAATTTTTTTCTCAAAGTTTTTTTTCGAGATAAAGCTTCTCAAAATTATACATCAAATCTTTAGAGAAATAGCATGCGAAAAAAAGGGCGATATAGAATAAGAGAAAAATTTTTTATTTATTTCAGTGCCACTGAAAAGGCTCTAAGTTGCAGGTTATGTTGCTGTGAAGCAACCTTAGACAATATCTGTTCTTTGATAGTATAAGAAATGTTTAAAAATTATTCTCTGAGAACTAGCTTCAGCTCCTATTTTTATAACTATTTTAGCGAATCACAAATGATCGAAAATGTTTTACTTGCGGAGAATCAAAAACATCAATGTGGTACCGTCGTTCAGAACCGGAAAAATATATATGTAATACCTGTTATAAGAAACGACAAAGATTAAATAAGAAAACAAATAAAAATCAAACAGAACTGAAATCGAATAAATAGTATTTAATAGATTAAAATTTTCGAACTTTAATTTTCTGAGTTCATCGAACAAATTCTAAAATTATATAAAATATAACTTATGTAATTTCATTGAAAAACAAATTCTTTAATTGTTAGCAATATAACTGTTAAATAAATCTATTTATTTTCATTATTTTATTTATTTTATGACCCTCTTAATCACGTCTAATCACTCGTACTCCACCCCACAAATTTTGGAACCTCTGTATTCTCCTTTTTAGATGGGTGTTCAGCTCGGGCCTTTGGCTCCTCGCCCTCCCTTTTAGAGGATCCAGCTTATCCCCCATAAAATTTCCCCAGATATATAAAATTCACATTTAAGTTCTTCGCCGGTTTGACCCGCATGGTCAGAGACGGAGAAAAATATTTTCTTTTCTTCCACTCATTTCACCTGTCAATCATTTCTTCCCTCTCCCTACCATAATTCACCATATACGGTACACCACCCCACAAATTTTCCAACCTCTAGTTTCTTCAAAATTTACCAAAATGTTACCAAACGAGTCAAAACGAGACTATTTATTTATATTGTCTCACAAAATTAAATTATTATATTATTTTCTAGATTTTAAACAAGTTTATTTAAATTATTCGAATGTTCACTAGCTTTTGACATTTTATTAGAATTCTATTTAAAAAATTGTTTTATTTGGATTCTCGGAAAATGACGCCGTTTCCTCTGAATAAGAATCTGATTTGTCTGCAAATCTCAGAATACTTTGAATACTTCCCTACATTTTAATAATTATCCAAATAATGCTCAAATTTAATAAATCCACTGAATTCTTACAATCATCAGATAGAATATAAAACTTCCAACATTGATTTCACATAGATTTCTGTTAAATCTAAAGTCTATTAATCCACAATTCATTCATATATTAATCATTTAATATCCTTCCATGAGACTCAACTTTGGGACCCAACTTTGAAAATAAAATTTTTGGACTCGGATCAGGATAACAGATCCGGATACCGACATAAAATATGATGTATTCAAATGGAGAAGGAAAATGGGCCACAATTCCCTGATTTAGAAAATGTTGCGCGTAAATTGCATTCTATTCCCGCAACTTAGGTTTGTTCTGAGAGGTTGTTTTCAAAGGCCGGTGGGATTTTTGGCAATAAATAATGAATATAATGAATAAATGCAAGGCAAAATTGGCAGTAATAGTTACAGGAAGGCAAACTGATAAAGATAAATTAGCGCTCACACTATGTATCTAAAATACGAGCACGACTTGTACCCAATCAATATACGATAAGATATGATACAATATTTATTGGTGGAATATATTTTATTGATTTGTAATATTCAAATTTGATATTCTTGATGTTGATACATGGGATTCTAAAATGGTGATACCTTTTAGAATTTGTTCGAAGAACTCAGAAAATTAAAGTTAGAAAATCCTTATCAAATAAATACTATTTATTCGTTTCCATTTCTGTTCGATATTTATTTGTTTTGTTCTTAATTCTTAGTTGTTTATTGTAACAAGCATTACATATATATTGTTTAGGCTTTGAATGATGGTACCATCTTGACGTTTTTGTTGCTCCGCAAGTAAAACATTTTCGATCATTCGTGATTCGCTAAAATATTTATAAAATAAAAGATGAAACTCGATCTTATATTAAAATAATTTAAAGATATTTTTATAATTTGTCCAGGGTCGCTTCTAAATAACTCGTAAAATCCATCTAAATATAAAGTAAGATCTCTAATAATTCATAAAAGCATAGTAAATTATAATATCAATAAATTTAAACCATATTAGTATTATAATAACATCCTTCAGGTCTCATTTTGTCATTATATATTTTAAATTTGTGACATGGATCGCATAAATAATGTTCTTTTAGGTATCTATACCATTTCTTGTTAATTGTAAGTCTACAATTGAAACAGTTTCGTTTATTTTCTTCAATTATTCCGCCTTTAAAAATAAATAATATGTATATTTTTTAGGCATATTAACAAATAAAAAATTAAATTTCTATTTACTTATTTCACTGCCGATGTAAATAATTCTACTTTTTAATTCTTCATTCGGATATTCATCTTTTTGTTTTTCTAACAATTTAATTTTATATCCAATTAAATTAATTTCCGTCCAATAACTTGATGAAAGTTTAGATTTGTAAGTCTCTATATTTTCTTTTAATAATTCTTTTTTATTTATTTTTATATTTTCTAAACTCTCAACTAATATAAAGTTTCATAATATTTATTCCTCTTAATAAATTCAGTAAATCTGAGCACCTTTTATGAATAAATTAAAATTGATTTTTAGTTGGTTAATAATTGAATAATTCTTGGATATACCGCCCGCAAGCAATTACTTTTATTTTCTTCTTATGTACATACTTGGGGAAAAAGAATGCTTCATAAAGGACATAACGAACAACTTATCCTCATAAAGGGGAGACTTAAATTAGGAAATATGTAGTACTATACATAATTTATTTTTCTTATAATTTTCAGCTTTATATTGAATTAATAAATGAAAAATACTTGTTTTTCAAATACAGGATGAAAATTTTGAAGAATTTTATTTTTGGCAATATTAATCAAAACTTTTCTTTTTAATTCTTTAGTATATTCTGATCTGTAATCTATCTCAACTTCAAAAATATTTTTTTCATGATCAATTTGACGCAAAAATCCATCGATATTATAATTATAGCTAATATCATATTGATTATTGCCCTTTTCAATTTTCTCCAATACAAAACGCTCTTTCACTTCAACATTTTTTAAATAAATAAATTCTCTTTTTCCTTCCCAATCGTTTTTAATTTTTACTACAATATTAACTTTTCTCCCATCGCATTTAATATTCCTTAGAATAATTAAATAAAAGCATGAAAAAATAATCAATTTACTCATCTGAATTTTAATATTAACCAACGTCTTCTAAGATTTAGTTGGAAATATTTATTATAAATACTCCTATGCTAGAACACTTCTTTATATCGCAAATGAAATTTTTCTTGTATATAATATATGTGGTCGCGCACCTAAATCTTGAATATTGGGGCATTACACCAAATTTAAAAAGGAATATGAATTAAAAATAAATGGTAAACAGTGTTAAAATCTTTAATTTCTATTTAACTTTTCTGCCTTTACATAACTAACTTTATTTATTTTAAAATTTAGTTGCATTTTAAAATGTTACTTTATATCAATATTCCTTACGATCTGGTTCTAGTAAATAGAAAACAGGAGTGAAAAACTTGGAGGAAAATTTTAAATAAAATAGCTTCTTAAAATAAAGGCCAAAAAATTGAATACATATTTTAATTATTTGTTTACACTGTAAATAAATAGGGATGGATTTTGAAATATTTAATTAAATGTTAAAGGCTATAGAGCTTTTTCGTAATTTCGACTTGGATAAACCAAAATTTCGAACCGAACATTTCAAAACAGCTATAAAAGCAGAGCCCCACTAAAAATTTAAATAAATAAAAGATTTAATTGACTAATTATATTAACCGCGGTATTTGACAAAAGTTGCAAATTTTAAACACTAAAATTCATAAACAAAGTCAGAAATCTAAACAATTTTTAAATAGAATTTGACTCACAATTTCATAATCCAATGAATATTGGAATAATTAGACTAACTCATGCTTAAAATCCAGGGTATTTATTATAATAATTTAATTAAGTTTGAGACCCTATAATCGCTACATTTTTCTTGCATCTCATGGTTTTCTTTTTTCAAAAATATTAAAAATTTTCGAAAGTAATTTTAATGTTAAATTTAAATTACATGCGGGGCATCAAAGCTTTTTTAAATTATAATTGGGACACGGACAATTAAGATTTCAACCCAAACATTCAAAACAGCGTGAAAAACATATGGTAGGTAAAAAATAAACAAACAAAAAATTGTATTGGCTTATTATATTAACCGCGGCAATTGACAAAAAGAGCAAATTTTAAAAATGCCCTTAATAGCTAAATAAATTAAGTAAAAATAAGCGGTAAATTATGAAAGGTATTTATTAGAGATGTGCGAGACCGAAATTTTTCCAAGACTCAAGACTCAAGACCCAAGACAAAATTTTTTCCAAGACCAAGACACAAGACCAAGACCAAAACTCCAAGACTCAAGACCAAAAATCAAGACCAAATTTTTAAATCCCATAGGTCAAATTTTTGGTTTATTTTTTGTTATTTTGATACGATCACAGTCAACTTCAGCACAATTATCTATAATTTCGAAAAATTTATGCGAAATTCAAAGAATTTCGGGGAATTTATTCTGTGGAAAATCAATAAAATAGGTTATTATTTCAGAGGGTTTGGGTGGATTAACGGGATATTAGTGATATCAAAAGATTAAGAGGGATAGCCGTGGGATTTAGCGCCGCAGGCGAAAATTTTGAGGATTATGAAAGCAAAGAAGCCAAAAATCTTCCTTTTCCTGCGCCGCAGGCAAAAATTTTGAAAATTTTGGAATGCCGTAGGCCAAAAAAATTCACATTTTCAGCGCCGCAGGCGAAAAAATTTGAATTTTGGAGCTCAAGAAGCCAGATTTCTTCCATTTTCTGCGCCGCAGGTGAAAATTTTGAGGATTTTGGATGGCCAAGCACTAGGTCCAAAAAGGCCAAAAAACCAAGACCAAAAAATAAAACCAAGACAAGACCAAGACAAACACCCCAAGACCAAGACCAAGACCGAAAAAAAACCAAGAAAAGTCTTGGTTCCAAGACCAAGACCAAGAGTCTCGCACATCTCTAGTATTTATGTTATTTTTTATTTATTTTCTCACAGGCTGATTTTAAATTTGCACTTTGGTTAATATAATTAGTAAACAAAATTTTGTAGTATAATTAGTAAACAAAAATTTTGTAGTATAATTAGTAAACAAAAATTTAGTAGTCTTTATATCGCAAATGAAATTTTTCTTGTATATAATATATGTGGTCGCGCACCTAAATCTTGAATATTGGGGCATTACACCAAATTTAAAAAGGAATATGAATTAAAAATAAATGGTAAACAGTGTTAAAATCTTTAATTTCTATTTAACTTTTCTGCCTTTACATAACTAACTTTATTTATTTTAAAATTTAGTTGCATTTTAAAATGTTACTTTATATCAATATTCCTTACGATCTGGTTCTAGTAAATAGAAAACAGGAGTGAAAAACTTGGAGGAAAATTTTAAATAAAATAGCTTCTTAAAATAAAGGCCAAAAAATTGAATACATATTTTAATTATTTGTTTACACTGTAAATAAATAGGGATGGATTTTGAAATATTTAATTAAATGTTAAAGGCTATAGAGCTTTTTCGTAATTTCGACTTGGATAAACCAAAATTTCGAACCGAACATTTCAAAACAGCTATAAAAGCAGAGCCCCACTAAAAATTTAAATAAATAAAAGATTTAATTGACTAATTATATTAACCGCGGTATTTGACAAAAGTTGCAAATTTTAAACACTAAAATTCATAAACAAAGTCAGAAATCTAAACAATTTTTAAATAGAATTTGACTCACAATTTCATAATCCAATGAATATTGGAATAATTAGACTAACTCATGCTTAAAATCCAGGGTATTTATTATAATAATTTAATTAAGTTTGAGACCCTATAATCGCTACATTTTTCTTGCATCTCATGGTTTTCTTTTTTCAAAAATATTAAAAATTTTCGAAAGTAATTTTAATGTTAAATTTAAATTACATGCGGGGCATCAAAGCTTTTTTAAATTATAATTGGGACACGGACAATTAAGATTTCAACCCAAACATTCAAAACAGCGTGAAAAACATATGGTAGGTAAAAAATAAACAAACAAAAAATTGTATTGGCTTATTATATTAACCGCGGCAATTGACAAAAAGAGCAAATTTTAAAAATGCCCTTAATAGCTAAATAAATTAAGTAAAAATAAGCGGTAAATTATGAAAGGTATTTATTAGAGATGTGCGAGACCGAAATTTTTCCAAGACTCAAGACTCAAGACCCAAGACAAAATTTTTTCCAAGACCAAGACACAAGACCAAGACCAAAACTCCAAGACTCAAGACCAAAAATCAAGACCAAATTTTTAAATCCCATAGGTCAAATTTTTGGTTTATTTTTTGTTATTTTGATACGATCACAGTCAACTTCAGCACAATTATCTATAATTTCGAAAAATTTATGCGAAATTCAAAGAATTTCGGGGAATTTATTCTGTGGAAAATCAATAAAATAGGTTATTATTTCAGAGGGTTTGGGTGGATTAACGGGATATTAGTGATATCAAAAGATTAAGAGGGATAGCCGTGGGATTTAGCGCCGCAGGCGAAAATTTTGAGGATTATGAAAGCAAAGAAGCCAAAAATCTTCCTTTTCCTGCGCCGCAGGCAAAAATTTTGAAAATTTTGGAATGCCGTAGGCCAAAAAAATTCACATTTTCAGCGCCGCAGGCGAAAAAATTTGAATTTTGGAGCTCAAGAAGCCAGATTTCTTCCATTTTCTGCGCCGCAGGTGAAAATTTTGAGGATTTTGGATGGCCAAGCACTAGGTCCAAAAAGGCCAAAAAACCAAGACCAAAAAATAAAACCAAGACAAGACCAAGACAAACACCCCAAGACCAAGACCAAGACCGAAAAAAAACCAAGAAAAGTCTTGGTTCCAAGACCAAGACCAAGAGTCTCGCACATCTCTAGTATTTATGTTATTTTTTATTTATTTTCTCACAGGCTGATTTTAAATTTGCACTTTGGTTAATATAATTAGTAAACAAAATTTTGTAGTTTGATTAGATTTGTACCCCCTTTTATCTCTAAGACTTGTTTCGAAATACTCGGGTCGAAATCTTGATTGCCAATGTCAAAAATCGAAATTTCGAACAGCTCTTATTAGCTTTGCATATGATGAAAATGTCAAAATGAGACTATTTATTTATAGTGTCTCAACAAAATTAAATTATTATAATATTTTAGAAGATTTTAAACAAGGTTATTCAAATTATTAGAATATTTACTAGCTTTTGACATTTTTATTAGATTTTATTTAAAAATATTATTATTCTATTTCTAGCTTTTAAAATTTATCGATTTAGCTCAGAGTTAATTTAAACAGACAAGATTTAATTTAATCTATGAATAGATTTTTTTGAGCGATATCCCGTTTGAATTATTTACATTAGTGAGTTGTATGGTTTATTAGAAATACAGTCTGTTACAACTACAAAGATATCGTTATTGAAACACCAAATTTAAAATGGGATAACAATTTTAAAAAAACTTTAGGGGCTTGATAATAGAATTGCATTTGTGAGCCCACGGATAGTGGAATAAATGGTAGATTAAGCTTGAATTTTACTAGTGACTGGGATATTTTTAATTCTTTGAGTATTTTTAATAAAAATCTTCAAATAAAATCCTAATAAATTTTTATTTCTTTAATTAATCTCTCGTTTTTATTAAATTAAGAAATTTGATTAACGAACAACTATATTTTTAATATTAAAATTTAGATGATTAAAATGATTGTTGCTTCTTGCTTATATTTAATTTTGCTATTGAATATTAAATGTGTTGGGAGGAATGTTAATATTGTATTAAAAATAAAAGACGATTGGGAAGAAAAAAGAGAATTTAATTATTTAAAAAATGTTGAAATAAAGGATCGTTTTGTATTGATAATGAATGTAAAACAAAAAAGTAGAATTGTTGATTATCATTAAATGAACACTGAATCGTTTTGTAAAGTTGAAATAGATCCTGTTGAAAAAGTTTTTGTTGTTAAATTAAATCAATGTTCTAAATATAACACACAATTAAATAAGAGAATATTGATTGAAATTGCAAATAATGAAATTGTTGAAAAATTTTTGAAAAACTTTGGAAAACAGGTATTTTATATTTAATTATTCGAATTTTAGACAAATTTAACATATTTAAGATCCGCATAAATAACAATTTCATTAAAATGAATAAATATTATGAAACTTCTGTATATGATGAGTGTTTAGAAAATATAAAAATAAATAAAAACGAATTATTAAAAGACATTATTGTGAATTATAATAACAAACTTTTATCAAGTTATTGGACAGAAATTAATTTAATTGGATATAAAATTGAATTGTTAGAAAAACAAAAGTTTGAATATTCGAATGAATTAAAAAGCAGGATTATTTATACTGGGAATAAAATAAGTAAATAAATTTTCATTCTAGTACAAACATTATTTGATATAAAAAATTTTTACTCTAAATTAATATAGGTGAATTTAATGAAGGAAATCTACGAGATTGTTTCAATTGCGGAGCTAAACAAAGTGAAAAATGGCATAAATATCTAGAAAAACAATTTTTATGTCATGTTTGTGGTGAATATAAAAGGAATAGTGGAAAGCTTAGACCAAGAGAAATGTGGTTTAAAACTAAAAAGGTTTACTTTTATCAATCTATCGATATAAATATTTTAGCGTATTACACAATATAGAAAATGCTGTATTTGCGGTGATAAAAGTACATTACAGTGGTATTGTCATTCAGAGCCCGGAAATTATATATGTAGAGCATGCTACCTAAAACAATATTAAGCAAAGATTAAAACAAAGACTGAAGGAAAGAATAAGAACAAATAAATATTTCATAAAGATACATATAATATTTTTGGATTAAAATTTACTTTTCTTCAAGAAAAATTATGTGAAGTAGATCATTCGTCTTTCTCCAAAATATTTTTTACAAATTGGCACGGACTCTATAGTACTATGTATTGAAGTATTATTGATATAGCTTAAAATAACATTTCACTTTCGATGGTCTAGTTTGTAACTAAATTTTTTTGTGTAAAAATTCATTTTTTAAAACAATAATAAATTGAAATTTAAATGAAACCTTATCAATAACTTATCAATAACTTGAGTTATTTAAAGCTATTATTTTCAAAAATTTGACCAAAATTTATTTTAAATGTTTGTTATTACTAAATATGTCCATGTAAAACTTTCCTTGAACAGAACTCTGTAACTGCACACGAAGTTCTCGTTTTAAAAGAGAATAAAATGGATGGAGCTTAAGTCTTAAATATGTGCATGGATTCTGACAAATTCTCCTCCTTCAATGTTCTCCTCCTTCAATTCCGGTTAAATTGCGGATATTTTTACAGCATAAAAGGTTGGCATAATTGTATTTGCGTGACTTTTAAAAAAGGTTTGCGGAGGTTTGCGTGAGGAATCTTTAATATAATAATAAAAATAATAATTGTAGTCTTCTGCAAAATTTCGTAAATCAAAATTTTGGGAGCGGCTAATCTTTCTTATGTTCCACGGAATGATGTGTTATATAATCAACCGCCTCCAGCAATAACCTATGAATTAAATAGCTATTTGCCTTACAGTAGTCTTTTAGAATAACACAAGCATTTAATAATTTTAACACGTAACAAGAGTAAAAATTCGTACATTAAATTGTACATAAAAGTACAATCATATTTAAAGATCAGATTCTTTGAATTTAATCATATGTACTTTGTAATTTTTTGGTCAACAAAAATTTCAAATTTTGTCTTATTTTATTTATTTTCCCGCTTAATAAAATTACAAAATCTACGATTAATAAAGTCAATCAGTAAAATTTGTATGTACTCGTTTTTTTTTAAAAAAAATTCTAAAATAGTAAATTATGATAAAAATAAACTTAAATGAGTAAACCTGTCAGCAGGTAGGAGTTAGTAAAGAAAAATATACAAATCATGGAATTAAAATGTTTTTACAATTAGATCTAAGATTATCATTTACATTTTGAATAAAATTTAAAGTTGTTACAACGACACGATATTAAATAAAATTGAATATTACAAACGTGTTGAAAATTTTTTTTTATAAAAATTAAACTTTTTCTACCAATATCTTTTATACGGCATGAGCTTTAATTTTATATATCCCTTGTTTTACATTAGTCTCTCTAGTCATCATAAATATATTTATTCGATTCATTATCCTTTAAATTTTTAGTTGTTTTTGTCCTTGTCCTATATTGTTTATGGTAACATGTATCACACAAATCGTTTTCAGACATTGAATCACGGTACCAATGTGACGTCTGTTTTATACCGCAATTACAGCAACTTCGATATTGTGTATATCGCTAAAATATTTATATTAATAGGAATGGAACATAAATATTTAACTTATAATTATCGATAATAACTAGGGACCGGATTTTTAGGTTATAACCTATTTTTTCTGAGAAATAGTTATGATGAATTGAGCTCAAATCCGTTGTTCGTTTTTGAATATTTTACGTTTACGCGGACTTATTATTATCTATTAAAACATATTTTGGAGTTTTGAAACCTAAATAAGTTGTAACCTATTTTGAAGCTTTTTTGTTTTTTGTCACCTATTTTGGTTGTTTTTCGTAAAAATTCAATTTTTAAACAAAAATCTTCAAAATTTTTCGAAAAAATTTTCAATTTTTTAAAAATTTTGTCAATTTTTCTAATCGTTCGAAAATTTTTTCCAATTTTTGAAAAAAAATATTTTTACAAAATTCAAAAAAATTTTTCTTAATTAATATTTTCCAATGAAAATTTTAAAAACTGGGAATTTTTTACAATTTTATTATAATAATAAAATTTATGAACGCAAAATAGAAAATATTCATCGTTTTTGCATTTTTCCCCATAAGTCGACCTTTTTTTGCAACCTATTTTTCATTTTCGTCACCTATTTTAGCATTTTTTACAACCTATTTAGGTACCTATTTTAAGGTCTTTACAACCTAAAAATCCGGTCCCTAATAATATCACTTCAAAGATCTCTAGGTATACTTTTCTTTCTACTTCTCTTTATGTAAATTCTTCAATATAAAAACAGCCCGAACTTACAAAAATTAACCAAATATTGATAAAGATACCTTTGTAGCTCTAACCCATAATTTATTTGATCTAAACCTTCCAAATTTGTGTTTATATATGCTACATTCTTTGCACAAGTAATGTTCTTTTATTAAAATATACCATTGTTTTTTTTTGTGTAACACTACAATTGAAACACTTTCGTCTATTTATTTCAATTATACCACCTATAATTATTAAGGGGAATTTTTAGACAAATGAAATAATAGACTAAGTCAAAAATTTATTCACTTAATTTATTTCCAATGTCAATAATTTTGCTTTCTAATTCTTTTGGATATTCAACTTTCTGTTTTTCTAACAATTCAATTTTATATCCAATTAAATTAATTTCCGTCCAATAACTTGATAAAAGTTTGTTTTTATAGGATTCAATATTTTCTTTTAATAATTCGTTTTTGTTCATATTTTCTAAACTTTCTTCTAATAAAGAAGTTTCATAATAATTATTATTCATAATAAACTTATTATTTGAGCGAATCTTAGAAATATTAAATTTGTGTATTATTGAAGGCTTAAATTTCGAATAATCAAATATAAAATACCTGTTTTCCCAAGTTAGGCAAAAATTTCTTAACAATTTCATTATTGGCAATTTCAATCAAAATTCTCGTATTTAATTGGTTTGTATATTTCGAACAATTATTTAGTTTGACAATAAAAATTTTCTCAACATGATCCATTTCAATTTTACAAAACGATCCATTATTCTTATAAAGATAATCAACTATTCTACTTCCTTGTTTTACATTCACTATCAATACAAAACGTTTCTTTATTTGAATATCTTTCAAATAAATAAATTCTCTTTTTCCTTTCCAATCTTCTTTTATTTTTAATACAACCTCAGCCATTTTACAGTTAATTTGGTTTTTCAGCAGAACAACCAAATATGAGAAAAGAAGAATAATAAATTTATTCATCTTAGGTTTTAATAATAAGTCCCCTGAAACAAACAAACGACAAATATTAAACACAAATTCTATATTTATTAAACATTTTAGAAACATAACTAAATGAGCAACTAACTAGCTATATATTAACAGTTAACATTCTTTTATATGTAAGAGAAACTCGTTAAAACAGTGAGAAAGTAATGTAAATTTCGAAATTTTAAATAAATGTAAAGTGCATAGAGGAGGTGAATATCAAAAAAGTCGACAGATTTTTTGACAAATTATCGAGAGTTCAAGCATTGATTAAAAGTGCATTAATAAAAATAAGTCGTCTAAATTTTGAAATTTCTTTGATGTTGTAATAATGAAATATATTAAAATAATTAGACAATTTTTAAGAATCTGTTTGTTTGAGCAAGTTATTGCTAGGGCTAGGATTTTAGGCAAAATGCCTGTTTTTTTCCTAAATAGGCCTGATGCTGAAACGTCCAAATCAGGTGTTATTTTACTGAAATCTTCTTCCTAACTAATTTTATCGTTGCCTAAAATTGCCTATTTTGGCTTTTTCCGAAAAAGTGCCCTATTTTGCCTTTTTTCAGCCTATTTAGCATATTTTTACAAAAATTTGCAATTTTTGGGCATTTTTTTGAAAAATTTGCTGACTAAAAATTAGTTTTGGTAAAATTTATATTTCAAAAAAATTTTTTTCGAAAATTTTTTTGTCAAAAAATTTTTATTTTAAAAATTTATTCAAATTATTTTCGGAAGCAAAATAATTAATATAAATTAATTTATATTTGCAATTCTTATCGTTTATAAAATCTATAAAAAAGTGTTTATTAATATCTAATGAATAGAAAAATTATAACAAATTTCCAAAATGTCCTCCCTCCGCCAAGATATACGCGTCCAAACGCTTACTAAATTTGCCCACTATGGTCGCGCACTCATCCACAATAATTGAATCCCAGTCAAGTTGCAACCCCGCCTTTAACAACAGACAAAATCATACGCAATTGCTTCCAAGGAAAGGCCTTGCTTCCAAAATTGTTAAAAAAAACTTCTCTCGATAATCTTTAATGGTGTGGGCCGGGATTTATGCCACTGGATCTCTGGGCACAAAAACAATGGATCCCTGGGCACAGAAACAATGGTTTTGGCCGGGATGTGTTTCATTGCACTCCTGGGCACAGCAACACTTAGATAAAACAAATTTTATGCCGCAGCAGTATTGGGCCCTTTCACATTGAGCAAAAACAATGATTTACCTCTGCGAAGGGTTGTTTCCAGGATTTTGGGGCAAAGACATTTATCCAAATAACTCCCCAGATCTGAATGCTATGGACACGTAGTTTGGTAATTATTGGAGCAGAGACTTCCATGGATACGTTTTATATCAAAAGATCTAAATAAGAGGGATTGCAACTGGACTGGGACTCAATTACTGTGGTTGAGTGCGCGACCATATTGGGCAACTTCAGTAAGCGTTTAGACGCGTATATCTTGGCGGAGGGAAGACATCTTGGAAATTTGTTTTAATCTTTTTTTCCATAGATATTAATGAACACTTTTTAATAGATTTTATAAAATTTAAGAAAATATTTGAACTAAATTTTATGCTTAACAAAAGTACGGGAACTTTTGCCGCACCCTGTATTTTGCTTGCCTATTTTGCCTTTTTTCGAAATTAGGTGCCTATTTTGGCAGTTTCTTAGTGCCTATATAGGGGCCTATTTTTGACTTTTTAGTGCCTAAAAATCCTAGCCCTAGTTATTGCAAATTATTTACTCTTAGGCAGTTTTCAATTTCCCAGTTCGGGCAGCATTTGGTTGAATTATCTTTTATGGGGAAGCAAGTCGATTTGTGTGATAGTAAGTTGAAGTGGTTAAAGTATAAGTTCAACAAACAGATTCTTTAAAAATAGTTTAATTATTTTAATTTTTCATTAATACAACATTATAGAACTTTCAAAATTTATCGAACATATTTATTATTAAATTTAGCCTTCATTTTTAATGATAAACATCAATAAGCATTAAAATATTGCGAAATTTATCCCGCCTGATTTTATTTATTTATTTGTCAAGTCGGCATAAAAAAAGAATATCCGCAAATGTATGATTTGTAAATAAATTTTTGTGTCTTGTTTGCCGTTAGGCCTTCTCTATGCCCTTTTATTTATTCAAAATCAAAAACGAGACCCTAAATTTTAACAAAAATATTGAGACTTAATAAATATAAAATTAAGGTCATATATTTTTTAAGAATTTAATTGAATAATTGAAATTTTTATGCAGATAGATACATAATACTCAGCTGATATCGTTTTATAACTCTAATTTCTCAGTTTATTGTTTTTATCAGATGTACATTTAATTTCATAAATCGAGACTATTATATATGTAATAGTGTTTCAGTAACATTAGACCCAAGGTTTAATAAGCATTTTATGTATCTAGTTTGCATAATAAATTATTTAAAGTTATATGATGTAATTTTATATTTAATCAGCCTCGCAATTATTTAAATTATGGTCTTGTTTTTAGATTTTAAATAAATATAAAAACCTAACGGCAAACAAGACACAAAATTTTATTTACAAATCATACATATTAAACATGTCAATCGACAAAAAGTGCAAATATTTTTTTGATACCGCCGACTTGACAAATAAATAAAAATCAGGCGGGATAAATTTCGCAATATTTTTCTGCTGTTTGACTGATTAACATTATAAAATGGAGGCTAAATTTAAAAATAAATTAGATAATAGTTACATCAAAACAATTTAATCAGTGAGGTTATTATATCGTTATTCATTTAATTTATACGCCTTTTGTCTAAGCAATATTAAATAATATTTTTAATATTATAAATAAAATTTGATGATTAAAATTTTGACCATTATTATTTTATTTTTGATTATCTGTTTGAATATTCAATGTGACGGAAAATTAAGTACAGGGTGCGCCATAAGTAACCGGACACTTGTTTTCTCTCATAACTTTATTAAAACACAATCAAATAAAATCAAAATACAATCAGATGATAGAGAATTAAATAAGGAACAAAAATAATCAAGAAGTTTCGAAATGCCCACCCTTGGCTTTGATACAGAGGCGAAGGCGCGAAGAAAAATTTTCGCAAATAGCACGCACCTCCTTGAGTGTAATTAAGTCCCACTCTCGGGTGAGAGAATGGCTCAGAGACTCCAAACTTTTTTGAGGCTTAGCACAGACCCTGGACTCCAAAATTGACCAAACAGAATAATCCTCGGGTTTAAATCCGGGGAGTGGGGCGGTAATTCCTGAGCGCTGATGAACCCAGGAAAATTGGCCTTGCACCAGTCCTGAACTTCTTTCGCCTTGTGTGCCGGAGCAGAGTCCTGTTGGAAAATCCAGACCCTGCGACCGAAATGGCTCTTGAACCGAGGCTTCAGAACACGCTGCAAGATTTCTCGCAAGTAATAGTCTTTATTGACTTTTACCCCAAGATTCACGAAAATAAGCGTTTTTTTGACTGACGCGCAAATACCGGCCCAAACCATGACAGATTGGGGATGTTGGGAATGAGTGATAAGTTTATCGGAAAGAGGAGATTCTGAAGTCCAAATTCTATAATTTTGATGGTTGTGAACGGCTTCTATCGTAAAAATTTTTTCGTCTGTAAAGAAAATGTCCGGACATGCGTGCCACTGTAGGAGTAGTTTGCATCTTTCAAGCCTAACTTTTTTGTTTTTTTTTGTTGGCAGTTGTGCTTTTTGGATTTTGTAGGGTATTAACCCAAGTTCATTTCTGGCTATTCGTCTGAAGGTCACCTCACTTATTCCGGTTTCACGAGCCACTTTTCTCATGGAGGGTCGATAATTGAGATGCACCCAGTTTTTGATCATTTTAATATTCTTGGAAGTGCTGACGGAACTAGGTCTTCCACTTTTTTGTAAGTTCTTAGTTGTGCCATCATTACTAAATTAATTTCAAAAGAATTTTCTCCCAAAAAATTTTCACCAGAATTTTTTGAAAGTGTATTGTACAGTGCTTTTTGGGACAATCAAAAGAGATGAAATTTTGCGGACTGAATTTTTTTGCGAAAAAAGTGAGATTATGGAATCACGTTGACTAGCCATGATAGAGAATTGAATGGGCTAAAAAATAAGCAAAAAATCGTTTAAAAATATTGACAACAAAAAAAGTTATAAGGAATTTAAAAGTGTCCGGTTACTTATGGCGCACCCTGTAAAGTTGATGTAAAAATAATTGATGATTGGAAAGAAAAAAGAGAATTTATTTATTTAAAAGATGTTGAATTAAAGGAACGTTTTGTAGTGAAAACTATTAAGAAAAATAATTTCAAAAATTGTAAATACAATTATGACATTGATGGATTTATAAATTTCGCTAAAATTGATTTTAAGAGAAATATTTTTAATGTTGAAATAATTGATAGATCGAAATATATTCCATCTGAGCAGTTAAAAATAAAAGTTATGGTTGAGATTGCTATCAATAAAGTTATTCAAAAATTTTTGCCTTTATTTGAAAAACGGGTATTTTTTGATTAAAGCCAAATAAGTTGATAAAATATCTTAGATTATATTTGTAAATACGCTTAAGATTAATCTAAATAAGATCAAATTCTTCAAAATATTTATAAAAATAACTTCAAACATGTTACAAATTTAAGGCAATCCGTTATAATAATTTTATTAAAAAGGAAAAAAATTATTATGAAACCTCTATATTAGACGAGAGTTTAAATAAAAATAGTAATTTGAAATAATTGGAGAAAATATCGAGACAAACTTTTATCAAGTTATTGGGAGGAAATTAATTTAACTGGATATAAAATTGAATTGTTAGAAAAATAAAAAGTTGAATATCCGAAAGAATTAGAAAGCAAAATTATTGACATTGGAAATAAAATAAGTAAATTAATTTTTAACTTTGTCTAACTTTTCTTTGACAAAAAAATTTTCCTTGATAATTATAGATGGATTAATTGACGTGAATATACGAAAGTGTTTCAATTGTAGTGTTACAAAAACGAAAGATTGGTATAGTTTATTAAAAGAACATTACTTGTGCGAACAATGTAGAGCATATAAACACAAATATGGAAAGTTTAGATCAAAAGAATTATGGTTTAACTATACAAAGGTTATCTTTAACAATATTTGGGACGATTTTTAATAATTATTATTTGGAAACACTTTAAATGAATCTTTTATTGACATTGGAAATAAAATAAGTAAATAAATTTTTTATTGAAAACGTATTAATCTTAAATATTCTAGGTGAAATTATTAAACGAAATAAACGCAATTGTTTTATTTGTGCATCTACCAAATATAAAAATGGTATATTTACCTAAAAGAACATTATTTATGTAGCATTTGTGGCAATTATAAAAAGAGTATGGAAAGTTTAGATCAAAAGAAATGTTTTTAGATAAAAGAATGGTAACTTTATTGGTAACTTTTCATGGGTCTTTAATCCCTTCCTCAATAAGCTTCATAATCTAAGAGATACGAGATCTTAATAAGATCTTAATCAGCTTATTAAGATCTTAATAAGCTGATATCATTGATATTCACTTAATCCACCTAAGTTCCTGAAAAATATCATCCATTGATTTTCCACCCTGAGCCGAAGCCAAGGTTTGAAAATGTATTCTTATATCAGATTAGATCCACGGATATCCTCCTTAATTCACTATAATATAGTCAATACTCGATATCTTTTTTATTGTCAAAATCCACTGATAAACATTAATCCACCGATATCCACGAAATTCTTGAGTATATTTATCTTTCAAAGCATACTCATTAGGTGTGGCATTTGTCTCGTATATCTTGTCTCATATCTCGAGAAATCTCGTTTTTTAGAGATCTCGTATCTCGTTTTATCTCGTGTCTTCTATTTTGTGTGACTCCTATTTTGTGTGATAGCATTTTGTAGTACTTGATAAAGGAGGTCTTCCAAAACAGTTTGGATCGGGGTTGAATCTAGTTACCCCTAGTGCACATTTCCTCGTTAGCTTAGTCGAGTTGCTAAAGAATATTTAGAATATTTTATATCTACAGAATTCATGTACACAAAACAGAATTAAACACAGATAAAAATAAATGTTATTTTATAATATTTAGCGAATTACACCCGATCGACTTGTTATAATTGTGGGGTAGCAAAAACATCTCAGTGGCACCGTCATACAAAACCTGAACAATATATATGTAATAAGTGTTACAAAAGACAAAAAAGAATAAAGAAAACATAAAAAATCAAAAAATAATATTTGAATCTAGTTACAGTGTGCGGCAAATTTATCGCACTTGTTCTTTATGTCATAAATTTCTTCAAAATTGATAATTTTTTTCTGTTTTAGCCCAACACTTTCGGAAAAAATATGATTCCGAATATTAAAAATTGATTCAGTGTTGGCAAAGATAATTAGTTCGAACGTCTGGAAAATTTAAAAACATTTTTTATCCCTAAGTGTAATTAATGTAACTTTGTTCAAAATCGATTAATACCACACCTAAACGACTCATCTCGTTCAGGAGCATCGAAATAGCTGTAATCTCATTTCTGTATCACCAAAAAGTTTTATATTAGGTAAAATTATTATAATTTATCATTCATAGGCTGTTCATAGGTTTTCGGAAAAAAGATGATTCCGAATATTAAAAATAATTATCTGTATCTATAGCCGCCCATAAGGGGAGTAAGCTGTTTTTGGGGAAAAAAATTTGAATATGCAAATGCTACCTCATAAAGTCGAATGATGTATAATTCGAGCTAAGTCGAATGACACAAAAATCGAAAAATCCTGACATAGGGTCTACACGGAAAAAGAGAGAAAGCCGGGCAAGTTGGCCGCCGCTTCGCTAAACAAAGATGCTAACATAAAAATGAACTCGGAGATTCTGAAATTTTTTGAAATAAAAATATTTACGTATTAAAAATTTGAAAGAAACTTATGAATGATGCTTGTTAGGTTTTCATATTATTTTAAAGGCGTAAGACGGAAATTTAATTATTTCATCTAATATTCACCAAGAAAATATATGAAAT
Source organism: Meloidogyne enterolobii (assembly GCA_963681835.1). Classification (NCBI taxonomy): domain Eukaryota; kingdom Metazoa; phylum Nematoda; class Chromadorea; order Rhabditida; family Meloidogynidae; genus Meloidogyne; species Meloidogyne enterolobii. The sequence continues at coordinate 724,732 of CAVMJV010000025.1, read as the reverse complement.
AAAAAAACTGGTTTGATAAACACTTGGAACCAAATAAAAAATTAGAAGTCAGAGAAATAGAAGTTTTTGCATTAAATTATAGTAAGAAATATAGGTAATTTGACAAGCAACAAAATTTTTTTATCAAAAGTGGAAGTCTAAGACAAGACAGAATTAAAAGAAATTTATCAGTAAGATTATTTACAATCACAATTTTTGTTTAAATTAACAAAATGTTGTATAATTGTGATTAATAATTAGATATTGTTACAATTATATTTATAATAAATCAGACTTTTCATTAAATTTTTATTTATTTAATCATTTCTATTAAATTTTTGGTTTTCTCTTCTTTATAAATTTTTTTCTTTGTTTACAACCGCATGCATTACATATATAACTTCCCGGCTCTGAATGACGGCGCCAACATATTGTTTGTGTAACACCGCAAATAAAACATTTACGATCGTCCTTAAATTAATTAATCAAAAGTTTGTTTTTATGTGAAGTTCTATTTGATGATAATTTTATTGGTGGATTTAATAAGTATTAATTTTATGGGTACTATGCGTTTAGGTTTGTCAAAAGTGTTTTACAGGAACGAGCCGTTCATGATTTTTTGTGCAACTCCGTTAATAAAATATTTAGATCGTCCTTAAATTACAAATGATAAGTTATATATGTGAAGTTATATACCGGTATTAAATAGAGCCTATCAAGTTCAATTACATAAAAACATTTCGCTTATATCTCTATCTATTCTCAACGTTTGGACAAAACAACCTTCATTAAGTTCAGAATTGACCAAAAGTTTTATTTAAGAAGTTTCAGAATAAGAATTTTTAAAAATCGTCCCATATATTGATAAGATAACCTTTTTAGTCTTAAACCATAATTTATTTGATCTAAACTTTCCATATTTGCGTTTATATGGGCCACATTCATTGCACAAGTAATGTTCTTTTAGTGCAGTGTGCCACTGTTTTGTTTGTGTAACTCTACAATTGAAACAATGTCGTTTATTTACTTCTACTATTCCATCTATAATTATCAAGGAAAAATTTTTATCAAATGAAAAGTTGGACAAAGTTAAAATTTTATTTACTTATTTTATTTCCAATGTTAATAATTCTGTTTTTTAAAGCTTCCGAATAATAAACTTTTTGTTTTTTTAACAATTCAATTTTATATCCAATTAAATTAATTTCCGTCCAATAACTTGATAAAAGTTTGTTTTTGTAATCTTCTATACTCTCTTCAATTAAGCTAAAATTATTTTCACTCTTAGACAAAATCGAAGTTTCATACCAATTATTATTTCCAATAAAATAATTATTTCGGAGTACCTTAATTTAACATAAATAATTGTTTGAATCGACCGCTTTCCATTTTATTAGTATTACTTTTTTCTTTGCAGCTAGTTGTGACAACATGGAATAGAAATTCTATTAATAAAAATATACCATTTTTCCAAATCCAGGCAGAAAATTTTGAATTATTTCATTATTTCTAATATCAATTAAAATTTTCTTTTTCAATTGATCAGATTGAATATATTTTGATTTATCACTTATTGCAACTTCAAACGTATTTTTATTCAGATTTAAGTCAATTGGACGCAAATATCCTTCTATATTTTTATTAAAGCCATCATGTCGATTATTTTTCTTTTCAATTACTTTCAACACAAAACGATCCTTTATTTCAACATCTTTTAAATAAATAAATTCTCGATTTTCTTTCCAATCGTCTTTGATTTTCACTTCAACGGGAATAAGCTTACAGGCGCATTGAATTTTCAGGAATATAATTAAATATATGAGAATTATAAAATTAAATTTAATCATCTAAAATTTAGAAAATCTATTTAAAACATGTCGATAACATGTGATACAGAAATCGTCAAGGAACGGTTTCAAATATGGCCAAGTAAGTACGGTCCGGTTTATTTATTAGAAAAAAAGAAGGAAAAACTAGCTATAACTAGGGCCAAAAATTAAATAGCTAAGTGCTGTGAAATATTTAAGGGCGATAGAGCTGGTTCGAAATTTCTATTTCGAACCTAATATTTTAAAACAAATATTAAAATGAGAGACAAAGTGCAAATTTAAACAAATAAAAAATTTAATTGACTAATTATATTAACCGCGATATTTGACAAAAAGTGCAAATTTTAAAACACTACAATTTATAAACAAAAGTCATAAATCTAAACAATTTTTAAATAGAATTCTACTAAAAATCTCATAAACCAATGAATATTGGAATAATTAGAATAACCCGTGTTCAAAATCCGCGGTATTTATTATATAAATTTAATTAATGATGAGACCCTATAATAAATAGTGTATTATTTTGGCATTTTAATCAAATTCTAAGGGCATCAGAGCTGTTTCGAAATTTCGATTTTCTATATTTAATCAACGATTTTAAGACACTCACAAGGCATTAAAAGATACAAAAGTAAATAAACTACAATAATTTAATTGACGAATATTATTAAAAGTGCAATTGGCAAAAAGTGCAATTTTAAAGTCAATTCACTGAAAAATAAATAAATAAAGATAAATATAAAAACTTTAAATAAATTTAGAGAATTCTAAATTCCCGACTATTTATTATATTGTATGTCCTGGACTCGTTATTTTATTTTACTAAGTCTCGACCCGGAATTATTTCACATTATTATTTCTATTCATTACGCCTATTCTTTCCTAGTAACTACCTTCCTCTCTATCTTGACATTATCCATTTATAATTATTTCCTTTTTGTCTGTAATTCATTTCAGTTACCATTACTTTTCCTTCCCGAATAACTAAACCCAGTAAAGATAATTCAATGAACATTTCCCTCCCTTCATTATCCAAAAGATCAAACCTCAACTTTATCAGAATCTTTATTTCAATTAATCCTTTATAACTCCACAATATTTAAACAAATGGTTGAACATAAATAATTAAATTGAGATGTTCTCTTCCGATTTATATCACAATTCACTAATTATTATCTATGTAATTTACTATTTTTACTCTCTATTATCATTGTTGTGACCGACCCCGGTAAACTTGTTTATAATTTATTTAAAATATAAAATAGCCTTTTAAAATAGGCTATTTTATTTAGGATTTTTTACCTTACTTTTCCTTTATTTTTTGCTTCCATTTAATAAAGACCAACCCGAACCTTACTTCGGCCATATTTTACGGTATTTACTAATATTCCGAATCGTCCAAATATTTCCATACAGTGTGAAAGTCATATTGTAGGTAAAAATATAAACAAATATAAATTGTATTGACTAATTAGATTAACCGCGGCAATTGGAAAAATGTGCAAATTTTAAAAAATCCCTAAATGGCTAAATAGATTTACCGTATTTACTCGATTAATTCCCCCGAGGAATTATTTTTTCAACCCATCCGTGGCATGGGGAATTATTCAAGGGAGGGGAATTATTCGAGTTTTGAAATTTGAACGTGTAGTAGGGTATTCAAGGGTGGGGAATTATTTTTTCAACTCATCCCTGTCATGGGGAATTAATAGGGGGTGGGGAATTATTTGAGGGTGGGGAATTAATCGAGTAAATACGGTATATATAGATTTATATAAATAGATTTATATCCAAAATTTTCAAAATTTTCGCCTGCGGCGCTAGAAAATGAAGAAATCTCGTGACTAGGCAATCAACATTTCCTTCTCTTCATTATCCAAATTACCACTCCTATACTTTCTCAGAATTTTTACTTAAATTAATCCCTTATACTTTTCAACAATATTTAACAACTGGTTGAACATGAATAATTAAATTTAGATGTTCTCTTCCGATTCACTAATTATTATCTAATTTACCATTCTTACTCTATTATCATAGTTGTGACCGACCCTGGTAAACTCGTTTAAAATTTAATTAAAATATAAATAAAATAGCCTTTTAAAATAGGATATTTTATTTTGGATTTTTTATTTATAGTTTTTCCTCTATTTTTTGCTTCTATTTAAATAAGCCCAAAACGAACCGTACTTCGGCCATATTTTACGGAATTTACCAATATTCCGAAGCACCCAAATATTTCCATACAGTATGAGTCATATGGTAGTTAAAAATATAAACAAATAAAAAAACAAACAAAAGTGCAAATTTAAAAAATGCCCTCAATGGCTAAATAAATTAAGTAAAAATAAGCGGTAAATTATGAAATGTATTTATGTTATTTTATATTTATTTTCTCACCGACTGATTTTAAATTTGCACTTTGGTTAATATAATTAGTAAATAAAATTTTGTAGTTTGGTTAGATTTGTACCCCCTTTTATCTCTAAGACTTGTTTCGAAATACTCGGGTCGAAATCTTGATTGCCAATGTCAAAAATCGAAATTTCGAACAGCTCTTATTAACTTAGCATATGATGAAAATGTCAAAATGAGACTATTTATTTATTGTGTCTCAACAAAATTAAATACATAGATTTAAACAAATTTATTCAAATTATTCGAATATTCACTAGCTTTTGACATTTTTATTAGAATTCTAGTTAAAAGTTTTATTTGGTTTCTTGCCTTTAAAATTTAGAGTTATAGTTCAGAATTACTTTAAATAGACATAATTATTTAAGATTTAATTCATGTTTAGAGTTTGTTTTATTTGAGCGATATCCTGTTTAAATTATAAAATTCGGGAGGTAGCACGGTTTGTTACAAATTTTTAAATGTGTTACAATACGGCGGTACGATAATTGAGTATACGCACTTGAAATTAAAATGATAATACACTAAATTTTAACAACGAGAATACAAATCACAATGCCTAAATGGCTTGGTGCACCTCCATATAAATCCTCCCACTATTTGAGTCTCCCAGTGATCTCCAAATACTTCTCATTTTAACCGACTATAAAATGAAATAGCAATTTCAGATGAGTAAATTTAATTTGATCATTCTCTTATATTTAATTAATTTATTGAATATTCAATGCGTCGGAAAACCAATTAATGTTTCTGTAAAAATCAAAGATGATTGGGAAGAAAAAAGAGAATTTATTTATTTAAAAAAGGCTCAACTGAAGGAGCGTTTTGTTGTAAAAACAATCGAAAAGCATAATAATAGATATTTTGGCTTTAATTACAATATGGAGGGATTTACACGTCTGGTTTACTTGGATCTCGATACAAATATTTTTAGAAATGTTGAATTAAATGTTGCAAAACATGACCCCAAATTTTTATTAAAAATGAAAATTGTGATTGAAATTGCCAACAATAAATTTATTAGTAATTTTTCGCCTGGATTTGAAAAACGGGTATTTTATGTTTTATTAATAGAATTTCACTTGTAACAAATTAAATATTAGAAGCACCTAACGATGTTATCTTTACATATTATTTTATATAAGAAATATCAAGGTATTCGTGTTGATATCAGGGGATAAGTATAACGTATTTAGTTTTGTCTTCAAATCCTAAATTTCTTGATTAATGGTTTGGTATCGCATTTTTAATAATTCAAAAAAAATAGGAAAAAAGCGAATATATTGCACGGTTTTATTTCTGCACTTACAGGACAAACCTAACGCTTAAATAGCGGTTTTTCGACAAATATTGAAATGTTTGAAAAATTTTGAAAATCCAATATAGTAAAAACCATCGTTAATCGATATCGGTAATTGAAAATCGAAAAATATTCAGTTAGTTCAGGGTTCCAATCAACAAAATGCAAATTAAAAGTACATAAATCTCGATTTAAAAGTACTTAGGGACTAAATTTCCAAATAAAAAGTACACTCCTAATTAAAGCGCAGGGAAAATTTTGGGATTTTAGATGATCCAAGATTCCAGATTTCCTCCTTTTCTCGCGCTGCAGGCGAAGATTTTAGAATATTGCTCTGCCTCATTTCAACTTTCATTTTCAATCCAAATCTACGTTTAGATAGCAAACCGAACTTTAAGTATATTAGTTATACGACAATGATTGAAATTTTTTGAAAATCTTAAATATCATCAAAAATTCGAAATCGAATATTAAAGTAAAAGCCATCGACAATAGAAAATCGAAAAACTATGTTTACAGTTAAATTTATTCTTTTATTTTAGGCACTACGATATAATAATTTTACTGAGGGGGATAATGTCTATGAAATTTCTATTTTAGAAGAGAATTTAGAAAAAATAAATAAAAAAGAATTATTAAATGAAAATATAGAAAATTACAAAGACAAACTTTTATCAAGTTATTGGACGGAAATTAATTTAATTGGATATAAAATTGAATTGTTAGAAAAACAGAAAGTTGAACATCCGAAAGAATTAAAAGATAAAATTATTTATATAGTCAATATAATACGTAAATAAATTTTTATCTTTGACTATCTTTTCACTTGACTAAAAGATTTTCCTTAATAATTATAGGTGAAACAATTGAAGTAAATAAACGAAAGTGTTTCAATTGTAAAGTTACAAAAACAAAACTGTGGTATAAATTACTAAAACGAATTTACTTGTGCAATGAATGTAACGCATATAAACACTTATATCGAAAGTTTAGATCAAATGGCTTATGTTCTAAGACTACAAAGGTTAGCTTTAACAATATATTCTTATTATATATTAATAATTCTTATTCGGAAACTCTTTAAATGAAGTTTCCGAATAAGTTTCTGAATTATTTCACTTTTTGGCTTCCTTTTCATTTAAAATTATATTTTCCATCTTTCAATTTTTTCCCCGATCGTATCATGACTGGATAAATATTGTCCAGGTTTTGAAAGGCCAACCTATCTTGTTTGCTTAATTTTGCAAATATAGCAATGTCTAATCCCAAAAATTGCCATTATCACATTCTTATTTGCTAACTGAACCAGCCGAATTACTTGATTTTTTGTAATAGATTTAGAAGATATCAGGAATTTGAGAGATATCAGGCGATAATTCGATCCAAGCTTTATTTGCCTTTGACCTATTTTAATATTTCTGATAAAGACGAATATCAGTTTAAATGTAATTGAATAGAATAATCTGGTTGCCTTTGACCAATGTGAACAAAAGAAAGATTCAAGCGAATAAACGCATATGCATAGGAAATTAAGTTTTATTAAATTAACCAATAAAATTAGCATTAAATGGAAAAAACCATCGGTTTTTTCCTAATTAAGAATTTATTTTAATCATAATTCACTTGTATATACATAGTAAGTCCCTAAAGTTTAATAATATTAAAAGGGATTGGATTAAGATGCCTATCCTGGCACTGCTAACCCTTAATAAATGAGAATCCCTTTATATCCCTTCAAATCCCGATAGCACCATAATCATTTCGAATCTTATTGAAATCTGGGATTAAACAGTGCTGTGCTTTGAAAAATATTCAATGCCAAAAAATAATTAAATATTATATTGTGGGAAGGCTATTTTAGAGAACATACTACGGTATTTTATTTTCTGAGTCACGCAAACAATATCTTCAATGGCTTATTAGTATAAATCACCGTTTTGTCTAAACTTAAACGCATAATACCAAGGAAAATAATTTTCATTAATTCAACCAATAGAATTAACAATGAATAAACCTTCAGATAAAAACAAACTTCTGATTAAGTAATTTAAGGTCGATCGTAAATGTTTTATTTGCGGAGCTAAACAAACAGTATATTGGCGCCGTCATTCAGAAACAGGAAACTATTTATGTAATGCATGTGGCTGTAAACAAAGAAAAGAAATAACAAAGAAGAGAAAGCCGAAAATTTAATAGTAAAGTTTTAAATAGATAGAAATTTAATGATAAGTCTGATTTATTATAAATTTATTTATAACAATATTTAATTATTAATGACAATTATACGAACTTTTGTTAATTTAAACAAAAATTAAGATTGTAAATAATCTTACAGATAACTTTATTTAATTATGTCTTGTCTTAGTCTACCACTTTTGATAAAAAATTTTGTTGCTTTTCAAAATTACCCATATTTCCTTACTATAACTGAATGCAATTATAGTTAGCTATTTGTATCTAAAAATTATTATCGTGAAACTTTATAAAAAGAATATTTAGATTTTCAATGCTTTTAACTTTAAAAGAATTACTTAAAATTAAAAAATTAAAAATATATTTCGATTTACTTGATGTAAAATATTCCCTCTTCTTGTGGAAACTACATATTTCACCTTTTTATTTTTAATAGGAAAAAAAATAGCTCAGAATTAATTATTTCCTCAGAATCAGGGTTGCAATTTTTTTAATTTTGTAAACGTAATTCGTATCTACGTAATTTTTGTAATTTTTAGAAGTCTGTAGTTTCAAGACTATTTAATAATCATTAAAACTTGATACCGTATCAAATTTAACCCCAATGATACACACACGCCCACAACGGCGCGCGGCCATAAACGGTTTAAAAATTGGCCCTAAATGAAAAAAGAAGTACACTACTGGAGTATAAGGCATCAAGGTTAAAAAATAGGTTTTATTAAATGCACCGGGTATGCTTACTGCAAAAAGGCTTCCTTGCTTCATTCTTCTCCTTTCCTCCTCTTTCAAATTATTGGTTGACTGTCCGGCGGAATAAAGGAAGGGGCCTTGGATTTAAATTGAAGCCCTTTAAATTTAAACCCAAGCCCTTTCCTTTGTTGCGCCGAACAGCAACCAAACATTAGAAAGAGAAGGAAAGGAGAAGAATGCAGCAAAAAAGCCCTTTTGCAGAATTTGCGTCGTGTGGACAGGGAGCTGGTCATTTACAAATTCACCGTATTATTTTTACAAAAATAAGAAATATTTTAAAATCTTTTAATAATTTACATTAAAAGTTACTTTAAAGTGAAGATTATTTTTGTAAGGTATGGCTCCGGGTGCTAGCTCCCGGAGCCATACCTAGCAATGGTTGGGAGCAATGTGAAGTAAGATAGGTACCTATTTTAAAAATAATCTTGAATAAGAATATTAATTTATTCATAAAACAACAGATGAGCGTTAAAATAATGTTAAATTAAGAAAAACAGAATGGAATTTAACTTTAGAAAAAAATAAATTAACAAAATTTATTCTAACTAAGCGACAATAATATCTTGAAATGCAATTTTCTTCCCGAACTACTTTATTTTAAATAAATGCTAAAATATTCTTCTTTCTACAAATTTAGAGAAAATCACATCTCTCATGATTGTTATTTCTTTACATCGTAGTACAGCGACATGTTGAGAATGATCATGCTGATAATCATGACGAGTAGTATCAGCTTGAAACTCTTGACGCTGGCGACCACCACGAGAACGACGAGGAGTTTGACTGTTAAAAGAAGTGGACTCTATACTTTGTCGATCACCACTAAAACGTTGATGACTGCGTGCACGTCCAATTTCATGGTGGCGTCCTTCTTGTGTTACACGGTACTGTTGTGTAGTTCCATAACTCGAAGGTTGCGGATCATCGAACGGAAAGTCATCTTGAATGGTTTCATAAAATTTAATTATGAGGGTATTTTAAGTAGCGGCATGTATATATAAAGTAGCGGCGTGTATATATTAAGAAGCGGCACGTATATATAAAGAGAGGGACACGTAAACAAGAGCGGCACGCATTAAAGGACAGTTGATTGTGAAATGCTTTTTTACTTTTAATGTTTAATGCCTGCACTTATATATTATCATGAGATAACCACCGGATATGGCCTGAGAGTGCATCTAAGAGCGCAAAGGAGATTGAAAGTGCAGACTCCTATGCACTCTAGTTTGTCGAAACCGAACCGGTGAAACGAACAGAAATTTTCGTTAACCAAACTGAAGCCGAACTAATTACAAGTTAGGCAAACATTTCTCACGATAACCTACCCAAATCTTGCTTAATCATTTGATATCCCTATTAATCTCGTGCAATCTGAGATAGATTACTGTTATAAATATCACTGGTATCAGCATAATCAATGAGGACAATGATAGTGAAGATATTCAAAGAACCGTCAACATTACTGAGAGACTCTCAATCTTTCAAATAGTTGTTTTTTTAGTTTCATTATAATATTTTACGAATATTATCGGCATAAATTTATGATAAAATAAAATCTTCTTTTGCTTTCACAATCCCTTCATGTCATTTACTTAATTATTATTATTAGATTAATTTTCTTTTCCTTGTCAACAAAAGTAAACACTTAAAACATTAGAGTACAAAGCTGTTTATAAATCATTCTGGCTAATGTTTGGCACCAGGGCTGAGCGTCATGGCGTTTGGCGTCCATTTTTGGCCGATTTTTGGCGTTTTGCGTTTAGCGTGATTTCCGTTTTTGGCGCGCCAAAACGCAAAATTATACACCCCCAATGAATATATCCTTCAAATCCTCTTAATAAAAAAGGAGTTAGCCCTCTATAATACTTTTAGCCCCTTCAAATCCTTTATTCTGGATGGCAAAGAAAATATCACTACCACTAAATTCTCGATATCCGTACAAATCCCTTTCGATGATTTTCCCATTTTTTCTTGAATTTTTTAAAAAAGTATGATTCTGACATTTGATTTTCAAAAATTTCCATAATCTTTGTTGTTGGCGCTAAAATGATGAATTCTGGGTGCAGTGAATCTTGAAAATTCAAAAATTTTTGCCTGCGGCGCTAAAAAGAGATGTATTCCGGTTTTTGGGGCCTTTATACATTCTAAAAATTTTGGCGTCTGGCGTTTTGCGTTTGGCATACATTTACGTTTGGCGTGATTTAAAATTTTGAAAAATATTCGTTTAGCGTTTGGCGTTCCATCAGAAAATTTTGGCGCACAGCCCTGTTTGGCACTGTTTACTACTCCAGCAGTACTCTCGAAAGTCTTGACTCGGTACTATTCGATATTCCCGATATTGAACGGGCTCTTTTCAGGTTTGGTGTATCTGATGTTTAAACCTGATGTTTATAAACCTGATGTTAATCATTTTCCACGCCCCCAATCTCATTTAATAAATCTCATAAAATTCACCCAGTCAAAAAAATAAATTTTGGATAGCTGTTAAACTCTAATAGTTGTTAAACTTTAATAGCTGTAAAACTTTAATAGTTACTAACTAAATTCAAACAAATTCCCACTACCATAAATTGAGATGATTAAATCCGTCATTCTTCTTTTATATTTTATTATTTTAATTAATATCCATTGCTTTAGTAAACCTATTTGTCTGAAATTAAAAATCAAAGGTGATTGGGAAGAAAAAAGAGAATTTATTTATTTAAAAAATGTTGAACTAAAGGAGCGTTTTGTATTAAAAACAATTGAAAAGGCAAATAATAGATTTGATAGTTGTTTTAATTATAATGTAGAAGAATATTTGCGTTTAGTTGACATAAATATTGATAATAATATTTTTAATGTTAAAATAAATAAAGGTACATATAGACGAGATTTTACATTAAAAAGGAAAGTTGTTATTGAAATGGCAAATAATGAAATTATTCGAAAATTTTTGCCTGAATTTGAAAAACGGGTATTTTATATTTTAATTTTTAAAATTCTTATTGTTGTGTCCGCACTTGCAGAATGAATATAAATGAAAATAAATAACCCAGCATCGGGTTGGATGCTGGCTTCAGTCTGGGCTCATTCCATTATGGTTCTATTCCATCCCCCATACAATGTATTTTTCAACAGCATGAATATTATACTTATATTGAAAATAAAATAATTATTACTAAACTTATACTAAGAATTTTAAATCTATCTTACTAACAACCCTACTATTATATTAATAAATAATATAATAATTTTAAGGTACTCAGAAATAATAATTTTATTAAAAATAATAATTATTATGAAACTTCCTTATTAGATGAGAGTTTAGAAAATATAAAAATAAACAAAAATGAGTTAATGAAAGTAAATATAGAATCCTATAAAAACAAAATTTTGTCAAGTTATTGGACGGAAATTAATTTAATTGGACATAAAATTGAATTGTTAGAAAAACAAAAAGTTGAATATACGAAAGAATTAAAAAACAAAATTATTTATATTGGCAATAAAATAAGTATTATAATTTTAATTTTTTATCTTATTTTTAATTATTATATCTAGTCGAGATTAGTGAAGTTAAAAATCGAAAATGTTTCAAATGTGGGGGAACACAATCATTACAATGGTATAAATACTTGAAAAAACATTTTTTGTGCACCAAATGCTACGATTATAAACGAAGAAATAAAGGAAAGAGTAATGAAATAATGGTTTAATTTTCCATAATTTAGTTACCTAATATATTTTTTAATGATATGAGTAGTTATGGGATTCATATGGATTTTCATATTTCTTTCCTGGCCTAGTTGGGTCGTGAAACGCACGAAAAACGTTATTTTAGCATATGTTGATAAGACTGATAACGAGTTATCAATCCTTATTTTATCCATATTTCGTCAATTTTTGTAAAATTTTTCGTCAAAAATTTAAAAAAATTTTTCCGAAAAAATTTTCTGATCAACAATTATTAAAATTATTTCCCTTGGAAACACTTTAAATGTACCTTTAATTGAAAAAAAACTTTTAAAAAACACTTTAAATGAACAAAATCAAATTACTTAAACGTGAAAATTCATTTTTCCGTTAAAATTTTCATTTTTCGGTCTATATTTGATCCATATTTTGGATTTTAGTCCATATTTCAGTCCATATTTTGAGATTTTTAGTCCATATTATATGTTCATATTTTTTGGTTGATAGTCCATATAAATCCCATCCCTAGATTTAAGTAACATTAAACAGATTCCATCTGAAAATGATCGTCAGTGTCACAATTGTGGAGTTACACAAACACCGTGTTGGCGTCGTCATTCAGAACTTGGACACTATTTATGTAATGAATGTGGGAAGAAACAACGAGGATATAATTTGAAGAAAAATAAAAATTTAGAGGGAAAAGAATCGAATAACTAGAAGCAATTAGAAAATTGAACTTTCTGTGCCAAAAAAAATTTTTATTTAAAAAAAACAAAAATTTTTGCTAAAAATTATTATATTTTAAATTATTTTATGGTCTACTAAATAATCATATATGGAAAAATATGGAAAAATATTGAAAATATGGATTTTAAAGACCATTCTAGAAAACCTAAGACAAGCCAAAAACATGTCTTTCGTGCATTTCACAGTCATAGGAATTCAGGAGAAAAATATGGATTTCCATATAAATGGGAGCCCTAATAATTATCAGAAATTTATCTTTAAAAATATTAACAATTTTGATTTTAGTTTAAATTGACAAAAGTCATTAAATAATTGTTACAATTAAACTTTTTATGAATTATAAATCAAACTTTTCATTAAATTTCTATTTATTTAAACCTTTTCTATTAAATTTTTGGTTTTACCTTCTTTGTAACTTCTCTTGCATTTATACCGCCACATGCATTACATAAATATTTTACTGTTTTCAACAGTTTCTATTTCAATTTTACAAAACGATTCAGTTTTTTCATTGAAATAATTTTCAATTTTATTTCCCTGATTTACATTCATTATCAATACAAAACGTTCCTTTATTTGAATATTTCTTGAATAAATAAAGTTTCTTTTTCTTTCCAATCTTCTTTTATTTTTAATCCAACCTCAAACATATTACCGTAGATTTGAATATTCAACAGAACAACAAAATATGAGAGAAAAATAATAATAAATTTATTCATTTTTAGATTTATATTTTAACAATATTTAACGTAATAACAATAATAAGAATAAAAGATAAAAAGTAATCAAACTTTTCTTCAATTAATTGAAATTTAGCTTTTTTAATTGAAATTTAATTTTGAAATTTAGCTTAAAAATAAATAATAAATAAATATATACTATTTCTAAAAAATATTTCAAAATATTTAAAACTAATCATATTAAACGAGTCATTTTAAAAAAAGTACAACTTCTTTTTTCATAGCGCCGATTGGCAAAATAAATAAAAAATAAAGTACAATTTCAAAATATTTAATGGCATGCGGACTAATCATATGAATTCTCCATTAAATATAAAGTGCAAATATTTATTTTTTATGTCTTATATACATATTCCAAAATAAATAAAGGCAGTCGTTAAATAAAGATATTTAATTTAAATAAAGCTATTTAATTTATATTAAAAATATAGACAAAACCCATGTAAAATAATTTTTTGAAGCTTTTAATTAAGACTATTTAAAAATATGATACTATATGAATAACAAAATTCGGTATTTGGGCTGGATTAGAAGCAACTTGAAGTGTGTGCTCCCATATTTATTATATAATATCAGGAAAAAAGTAACCACGTTCTCAAGTTATCGGCCATTTTGTAAATAATTTTTTTAAATTTCAGATGATAAAATTTAATTTTATAATTCTCATTTATTTAATTATATTATTGAAAATTCAATGCCTAGGGAGACATATTAGTGTAGAAGTGAAAATTAGAGATGATTGGAAAGAAAAAAGAGAATTTATCTATTTAAAATATGTTGAAATAAAGGATCGTTTTGTAATGAAAACTATTGAAAAACAAAATAATCAACACGATAGTTTAAATAAAAATATAGAAGAATATTTGCGTCCAATTGACTTTAATTTAGATAAAAATGTGTTTGAAGTTGAAATAAGTGATAGATCAGAACATATTCCATCTGATCATTTAAAAAAGAAAATCTTGATTGAAATTACTAATAATGATATAATTCAAACTTTTATGCCTGGATTTGAAAAAATGGTATATCTATAAATACTCTAATTTTTGATAAATTTAAGGTACTCCGAAATAATAAATTTATTGAAAATAATAAATGTTATGAAACTTCGATATTGTACGAGAGTGAAAAGAATAATAATTTTGACTTAGTTGAAGAAAATATAGAAAATTACAACGACATACTTGTGTCAAGTTATTGGTCGGAAATTAATTTAATTGGATATAAAATTGAATTGTTACAAAAACAAAATGTTGAAAATACGAAAGAATTAGAAAGCAGGATTATTTATGTTGCCAATAAAATAAGTAAATTGTGTTTTAATTTTTAATTAACTATGTCTAAAAATAGAAATATTACTCTTTATTATTATAGGAGAAATAATAGAAGGAAGTAAACATAACTGTTTAAATTGTAGAGTCACACAAACAAAACATTGGAATAGATACCTGAAAGAACATTATTTGTGTCAGCCATGTCACGATTATAAAATATACAATGGCAAAATGAGACCTGAAGGAAGTTTGTATCAAACTAAAATGGTATAAAATTTATTATTATTATAATTAACAAATATTTGATAAAAAAATTTGAGTAGACTTATTAGGGATCAGTCAGCCATGTCACGTTGTATAAGGATTATGTATAAGGATTTCAGTATTTTTCTAAATATGTACACGAACATTACTTTTGCCACTTATGGGTTATTTAAACTTAGAAAAAAACAAGCTAGTTAGAAGCATCCCTGGACAAAATCAGTTCGTCGAATATTAGAAAAATAGTTAAAAAATATTTTATCTGAGAACTAGTTTCAAATCCTATCTATTTATATATTTTAGCGAATCACAAAAGATCGAAAATGTTTTACTTGCGGAGCAAAGAAAACATCAAAGTGGCACCGTCATTCAAAACCTGAACAATATATATGCAAAAGTTGTTACAATAAACAAAAAATGATAATCAAGAAAACAAATAAAAATTAAACAGTACAGGAATCGATTAAATAATATTTAAATTATTATGATTTTTTAAAATTTAATTTTCTGACGTTATTGAACAAACTGTAAAACAATGTAAAATATAACCTCTGTAGATAATACATGTAGATTTTTACTTACTAGGTCAGATTTTTAAAAATTCATCCTTATTTCATATTCATAATTAGTTGAATCTATAATTCCAAAATATTAATAACAAAACAGAAATCAGAAATTGATACCAAATTTATAAAAAAAACTAAATATAAAACCTAAAACATATTCTAGTATAATATTTCGTCGTCGATAGTCTGTATAACAAATTTCGCTTAAGACTGCAAGCAATTATGACAGTCAGCGTCGTTTACAGCTTCAGCTGTCTACGTTAAGTGAAAAATGTACGCAAAAGTGAAAAGTGACTGAAAATTGTTGAAAGATCAGTAGGACCATTTAGAGAATATGCTGATTAGTCTCCAATTATTTAATATCCTCTTATCTTAACTCACTCGATATACTCCTTAGCCGCTAAACGCCTATTAATATATATATCGAAAACAAAAATATATATATCGAAAGCAAACTATCGAAAGCAAAATCCCTTAATTTTCTGTTAGAATTAAAAACCGGATTTGATGATCAAACTAGAGTGGTCACGGTACCGTATTACCGCGGTATTTTTCTGTAATACCGCGGTATTTTTACCGAAATACCGATACCGAATACGGTACACACAGTTTTTAAAAAATCGGTATTTTTTCGGTATCGGTATTTATTCCGAAATACCGATACCGTCTCAATCAAAATACCGCGGTATTTTACGGTATTTCGGTATTTTCCAGTTAGACTAAAAAGTGAGTTTTTTTCGCATACGGCCTTCCGAAATTTTCAATATTTTCGCCTGCGGCGCAAAAAATGAAGAAATCTGACTTAAGGACGTACTAAATTCTCAAAATTTTTGAAAAACTTTTATCCATTCAAATCTACCTTGATCCATGCTTATCCTCCGATATACTCCATGCAATAGTCATATCAGGGATAGAAGGAATATCGAGAGATCATTATTTATTCAATATTTATAAATTTATTTTACATTTATTATATTAAATTCGCTCATTTGTTAAATTTTTAAAAAATACCGAAATACCGCGGTAATACCGACTATTTTTCCTTGGTATTTTACCGAAAATACCGATACCGAAAAATCGCGTTTGCCTAACACTAATAATTATAATTAAAATATAAAATTAAAATTGCAAAGGAAGCATTTTATTTACATTTAATTTTAGTTAAAAGTTCAATTTACAAGAATAGGAAAAAATTTAGCTGTGGATGCAATGTAATTTTATATTAGCAAAAACTTGTTCAGGTTCATTACTATTACTCAGTTCAACTTAAATCTCTTTTAATTATTTTCATTTTCTTCTTCTTCTTCTCCTTTTTCCAATTCAATTAATTTCTTAACGCCCTCATACATTTGTTTAACAGCCTCAAATTCATTAATTCCTAAACGTTTTTTATTAGAAATGTCAAAAACATTGTTTTCTTCTTCGGTTTCTGTATGTTCTCCATTAATTCCTCTAATTTGTAATTTTAATTCTTCACAAATTTTTTTAAAATTTTCTTTCAAACTAATTTTTGGTAATTTAATATGTACAGAAGCACGTATTGTTGTTCCCAAATTGGAAGGGCAATAGGTTAACCAACCAAGACGTTCATCACGCGAAAAAGTTATCTTTATCATAAGAGAAAAGTTGCAAGAGTAAATGTTGAGAGGGAGGGTGAGAGGAATGGAGTTTTAAATAAGTATAAAATATGTAGGTCTTGTCAAGTTTATCCGACCAAACAGATTTATATACTTCTAGTCACGTTTTATACGTACATTCTGTGAAGATAAGAACCATTTCTACATGTTAGAAAGAAATGGCACGTAACGTTTGTGTACTATACAAGATGTTGAGCAGAACTTTCTGTTCAGACAGTTTTTGAGCACTAAAATGAACAACCGGGTACTTATCGGTATTGAATGGCCGCATAAACTTCTGATTGGCCGGATGAATTTTTACGTGGACGTATATAAAGGTGCGATTGTATGAATAAACTGTTCAAAAGCTAAATATATACAGATATAAAAGATCCGACTTGATTTTCAATAAGTTTATTTTTTTCGATGAGATTTTAAAGATATGTATATTAATTAAAGCCGTAATTGATATATACACCCTTGGAACTAATAAATTCTTTTAAGAGTATCCTTTTTCTCACTCTATTTAACAAATATGTATATACCTGGAACTTGGCCCCCCTAAAACCCTCCATATGTTTGCCTACAGAAACACAGCACGCCAATTGGAGCGTGCTGGCGAGGGCCTTTCCATTTGGGGTATTTAGTAAGACTTAAGTCCGGGATACCTTTCACCTTAATCGGACAGGCTCTGAGGGTTGATCAAGTCCTCAGGCTTGCCGAAGCATAGTTGTTACCGCTAAGTTTTACAAGCGCATTTATTCATATAGGAAAACATTACATTAATAAGGAAATAATATAAGTGTTAGGCCTAACTCTATCTAATGGGAAGAAAGGAAATCGTTATATAATGAACATAATGGGCGGATAAATATTATAAACATTACAAATATGTTTACTGGGAAAATAACATTAACGGAAGTGTCAAGCAAAGTGCTCTTTAGCCTTTGGGTCTAGAGTCCACCTTACACCTCCAACCCCAGGGAAGACCGTCCCTGGTCGTAAATTGCCTTTTGCCTAAATTTCTAAAATTGCCAAAATTTTCATTTATTTAAAATTTTCTGACTGGCTTTCCTCTTTTTATTAGCTCTTATCACCTCTTTTCTAGCAGATGATCATCCTTGATCCTAAAATTTATCTTACAGACTGGTTTTTGCCGAGGCCTCCAGTCTGTCTTTTCATTTCTACTTTCTGAAATATTTCTCACAAACTGGTTTATACCGAAGTCCCCAGTTTGTTTTATTTTTAAGGCATTTCTTCTGCTTTTATTTGAATAGCGCTGATTTTATGGATAGCCAGTCATTTACATTTACTTTTTGGCAACTCAGCAATATTTGACTCTGTAAAATATTTTGCTTTTTTTTTTGCTTTAGAGCACTTTGAATCGAGGGCATTTGGTCTAGCTAATTAATAGTTAAAAATTTCACAATAATAAAAAAACATTCGGGCATACCTAGGTATATTGAAAAATAACAGTGTAATTTCTTGAGGGATGATTTGATAATGTGAGGATTGGTAGGAATAATAATTGCTTTAAATTTATGCATAAATATTATGAAAGATAAGGATTTTATCCCGTTTTTTCATCGTATTTATACAGATTTAAATCAGCTATTAAATCCATGACTTAATTTTGTTATAAAAGTTGCTAGATATTAGAAAGTAACTATTAAAAATAAAGATATTACCTCAGGTGAGATGAATATCTTGTTTTTGAAAGATTATTTTCTAGTATCAATGCAATTTTTATATCCTATTGGGGATTATTAAAATTAATAATTTAAGTTTATATGAAGTCATATAGGTAGGTAAAGCTCAAGTACTAAATAAATTGTGAATAAAAGAATGCGTTAAAAGACTTAAAAATTTCAAACAAAAATTCGTCTGTATTGCCTAGGCCAAAGTCGTCAAATTCTCCAGTCCACCAATTTTGATTTGCCACCAAATGGACCGCATTGATATGAAAAAGGAATATTAGATTTTGTTTTGTGTATTTTTAATAAACTTAAACCACAACTTTACCCAATAATACAAAAAATTACGCATGTTCTTTGAGATGTTGAAACTTATTGCAATTTTTGTCTGGTCTGCAGGGTCCATATTCTAGGAACATACATTATGTTTGTGTTCATTGATATGTTGTCACCTTGAAAATTAAATGTTAGCATTCTTCATTAATTTTTATTAAGATTGTAATTTAAACTTATCACTTTCATTACAGTTTCATACCATTATTCTTTAACTTAATACGAAGGTATTCAAAATTGCCGAAGCCTAAAATAAAGAATTGACTGAAGTACATTAATAATTTCCATCCATTTTCAATTCATGAATTCGTTCAGATAGGTTATTAATCATTTCTTTCATTTGTTCTATTTCATTTTTCAACTCCTCAATGCAATCATATTCCTTGTATTCATCGTCCTTATTTTAATTACATGTTGTTCATAATCATATTGCTCATGTTCAGAGGTAAATTTAGGTGTACTTGCCGAAGCGTTGTTTTCATAAGTATATTGCTGCGTATTATTTGAAGTACTTTGTATCCAACTTGATTCCTTTCCTTGTATTAATTGTATATTTTCTTCTTTAGTTTCTGTACTCCTCAAATTTATTTCTAATTCTTGAACATACGTTGCGAGTTTGTCAAAACATTTCCTTCCAATCAATGGAGCAACTAATTGTAAGGACCTTTGGTATTCCGGCCTGACCTTCTCAATAAAACATCTACAGAGAGTTTCTTCCTTTACTTCTTTTGTGACATCCGAAGATGTTGAATTAACAAGCGGAATTAATCTCTTAATGAATTCACCTACTGATTCCCCTTTTCTTTGATAACATGAAGCTAATTTCCTATATGCTAATTCACGAATATATGGGCTATCTAATTTAATTCTAAGATTTATTAAGACATTTTGCAGAGTATTTTTCTCCGTTGGCGCTAAATTTTCAAAAATATTTCTTGCTGTCTTACCTAGGTAAAGTTTTAATCTATTTATTTTAGCAACCTCAGTCCAATTAGTACCAAATACCTCTACATAGTCCTTAAACCTTATTGCCCATTCATCAAAAGCCGATGCATCTTCGCCATCAAAAATTTGTAGTTGAGTACCACCTGATTCAATTTCAGTCAAAATATTTAAATGAGAATTCTTGGTGCTGTTTTCATACATTTTTGTTTGTAGATGTGTTCTTGCCGAAGCGTTACGTATTTCAGTATCCAACTCTTTTTGTGGAAGTTCTTTCAAGTTCTGTTTGTCACAAAATACAAAGTAGATAGGATCAAAGACGATAAGAAGATGTGTAGTTATTTGAAAGTCTCAGAAAAATTAGATTATGTCTAGATTATTATTTGTGAAAATTTGAAAAATTTTTTGTTTAATCTTAAATACCTCTACCAAGGTTCTGACTTGCTAAAAATGAACAGGTACTACAAGCGCAAAATTAAAAATAAATAGATCGATGCAGGTCAGAAGCACAGGTACCAATAAGATTTTGTCTCGCCGAAGCAAAAATATCTGTTGTCCAAGATTCAGTCTTGCCAAAGCAATTAATATGTTTTGTCCAGACAAGCCAATAAAATTGATGAATTTGTTGTTTGATGAATATTTATTTGTAGAAAGTAAAGATTTTTTCTTAATTATTTAAATAAAATACTAAAATAATATTTAAAATAAAAGTGAAATTTGTTATACCTAGATAATAAATATACAAATATTAATTCAAAATATAAATAAAGGAAAAATAGTATTATCTGGAAAATGATAATTTAATAAAGATAACTTCTACTTTACAAAAAATAAACATAATTTAAGAGATAACACATTAACGCTTCTCTTTTGTTTTACACAAAAAAATTTCCCAAGCTGTTTTTAAGAGAGAAAAAAAAATTGAAGAGAGAAAAAATTGAAGAAAATTGAAGAGAGAATATAAGCGGATGATAGAAGAGAGGCTAAGGTTGATTTAAGTTTAAAAAAAGTTCGGACTTGCCTAGGCAATCTAAAAAAATTTTTTTTTTTTAATTTAATAATTAATGTGTAATAGCTGGGAAGTAATTTTTGTAGGAAAGAAAAATGAAAGAAATTTATCTATAAAAAAATAATTGGTTGTGCGCAATTGACTTTTGCGTTTTAAATCTGAAATTTTAGACCTAAAAAATATTTTTATACTTAGGTAATTCCCTTTTTTTAATATCTTGACTTCCCGAAGGAAAAATTATTTTTATAAATATTACTTATTAGAAAAAAATTTGACAGTTGAATTTTCTATACTTCAGTTAAAAAAAATTTTCTTTTCCCATTTCAAATTGTATCATTCTATTAACTTTTCATAAAAATTTAATCATTTTTAATTTTGCATGATATTCAGAAAAGAGAAAAAAATTTCTTTTTAAAATTGTAAATTTTATAATTAATCCAAGTCGAATATTGGTACTTAAAAATATTAATTTTATTATTTGTATATACCTCAAAGAAGGAAAATGTACAAGAGATTTCCTTGCCTAGGCATATCAGAATTTAAAAAAATCCTTTTTGTTTTTTGCTTCAAATGTTTGAATTTGTAATATATTTTGCCTGCCATAAAGTTAAGTAAATGGGATCATAGCAGTAAGAAGCACACATAACTCCACTCGCAAAATTTTTCTTGCCAAAGCAATGTGTAAGAGTGCACAGATACCATAAGATCAGATCACTAAAAATCTCTAAAAATTAGATTGTGTTATAAATTATTATTTTTTAAAATTTGATAAACTTTTTTTTAAATTTAAACTACCTCCCCAAAATTCAGTGCCAAAGCAGAGTATATTTGTTTTATGCAAAAAAAATAAGTTTCTCAAGCTGCATTTATTAATGAAAGAAAAGAAAAGGTCGAAGAAGAAGAAAGAAGAGAGGATAATGGTGATCAAAGTTTAAGAAAAAATGCGGTGCGAACTTGCCTAGGCAAAATAAAATCTCTCTTCAATTATTTTTGTAATAATTGAGTAAAAAATTTGTAGGAAGGAAACATGAGGGAAATTTTTCTAAAAATTATTAATTTCAGAAACAATTAAGGAATTAATCTTAATAATTAAAGAATTAGTTTTCCCTAGGGAATAAAGAATATTTATAAAGATAAAATGGAATGTATTTTTAAATAAAATTAGCTTAAAATTATTTACTTTTCCAAAAAGTACCGAAATTTTCAATTATTTTTTTTTATGACCGAAAAAATTCATACTTATCTTTAACTACCTCAAAATCCAAGTCTTGTAGTGGTATTTTGCAAGATTAATTTGTACTTTTCCAGGGTAAATAGATTAATGTAGTTAAGAAGGATGCGTAGGTACCAAAGTTCTTTCTTGCCAAAGCAAATTGTGATGATGCATCGATACCAGAACGTAGATGTAGATCCCATAATTTCCAATAAAATTTTGACACACAACACATACCTGAAAATCTCTAAAAAATTAGTTTGTGGAAATTATTATTTGAAAATTTGTAACTTTTTTTAAATTTTAACTACCTTTACCATAATTCAGTCACGCCAAAGCAGAGTATAATAATTCACAGATACTAAAAGTGTAGATTCTTGAAAAACTTTTAAACTGCTCTGCTTTCTAAAAAAATGCTGCCTTGCCTAAGCAAAAATATTGTGTCCAAATATCAAAAATTGAATTTGTTGTTTTTTGTATATTTGATTGTTGAAAATTAAATTCTTATTCTTGAATATTTAATAAAAATACTAAGAAATATTTTAAAAGTAAAAAAAAATATGGTCGGAAATACCTAGGTAATAAAATCTAATAAATAAAAAATATAAATAAAGGTAAGATCGTATTAATTTAAAAAAACTATATTTCCAATAAAAATAATATAAGTTAGAAAGAATTACTAATATGTATGAGATGACACATTAACACTTTTCTTTTAGTGTAAAATAGGAAAAAAAATTTCCAAAGCTATTTTTTAAATGAAGCTTAAAAAAGAAAGAGAGCGCGAAAAACAAGAGATTGAAGTTTGAAGAATGTTGAATTGCCTAGGCAGGAAGGAAAAAAAAGTTGTGCACTTTTTTGTGTAATAGCTGAGAAAGCGCTTTTTTGAAAAATAATTAATGTTGATTTTACATAAAACTATTGGTTGTGCGCCATCGACTTTTGCATTTTCCTTTTGGATTTTTAAAGACATACAAATTACGAATATTCTATAGTTGGGTAATTTCAATTTTTCATTCTGTCTTCCCGAAGGAAAAATTACCTTTATAAAAATTACTTATTTAAAAATAGACAAATCCTTAAAAATAGAAATCAAAAAAAAAATTTATACCAATCTTAATTTTCTATACTTCGGCATTAAAAATTTATTTTTAAGCATTTGATTTTCCCGAAAGAATAATTCATTAAAAAGTTATCCTATTTAATTTGACCAATCTCATTTTTTTGGGAGGAGGGGACTTTCAACTGCAGGAAACACAAAGGATAGGGAAAAGGACAATAAGAGGGAATGAGACACGAATTTTCTTCCCAAAGGAAATTTTTTTACATCTTTCGCTTTTCTATTTAATACGTGTTTTTTCTTTAATTCATACGGGCTTACTTATATTTTCATTATCTGGGCATTTCTTATAATTTGGGCTAATCTAGGCTTTACTAATTTATAAAATTTATTTTCTTAATATTCGGGCTTTCTATAATTCATTTTATTGTCTGGGCTTCTATAATTTATTTTCTTAACAATTGGGCTTTCTATAATTTATTTTTCTAAATATTGGGGCCTCCATTAACTTTAATGGGATTTACTTATACTTAAATCTATTTCATTAAATTATTAGCCCTTTTTTAATAAGCCCATTTAATTTAGCCCAATCTATTTTTTAGCCCATAATTTAGCCCTTTATTTTATTTGCCCTTATTTTTTAAATTAAGCCCATTATTTATTTTAACCTCCGGAGGACATTCTTGCTTGCCGAAGCAACCCGCGGGTGAGTTAGGCCATCGCATTCTACCCAGCTCTTAATCTTACCAGCCGCCCAGGCCAATGGAAAGTCGCAAAATGCGAACCATCCGGTGCTACCAGAAACACAGCACGCCAATTGGAGCGTGCTGGCGAGGGCCTTTCCATTTGGGGTATTTAGTAAGACTTAAGTCCGGGATACCTTTCACCTTAATCGGACAGGCTCTGAGGGTTGATCAAGTCCTCAGGCTTGCCGAAGCATAGTTGTTACCGCTAAGTTTTACAAGCGCATTTATTCATATAGGAAAACATTACATTAATAAGGAAATAATATAAGTGTTAGGCCTAACTCTATCTAATGGGAAGAAAGGAAATCGTTATATAATGAACATAATGGGCGGATAAATATTATAAACATTACAAATATGTTTACTGGGAAAATAACATTAACGGAAGTGTCAAGCAAAGTGCTCTTTAGCCTTTGGGTCTAGAGTCCACCTTACACTACCTTTTCTTCAATCATTTTGACTCCCAAAATTAATCTTTTAAAAACTTTTCCAACATTTCCACCTTTTTCCATAGAAATTAAGCGTAAATGGTCTTCTTCATTTACCCAAACCAAAAAAGTTTTTTTTTAAATTCAAATAAATTCCTCTTCCAACAGGCCAATAATTTGTAGCTTTGGCTTCATTTAAAAATCTGTCCCCTTCTTTAAATAAAAAATGTTTTTTGATTAATTTATTTTTTGTTTTTTTATTTAATTTATTTAGTGAATAATATATTCCTTTTAATTGTTTGATTTTTTTTAATTTTTTAAAATTTTTTTTTATTTTTGTTTCTATTGAAGTATAATCATTTAATGACATTAATGGATTAAATTGATATTCTTCTAATGTTCGAGCACATCTAATTCGAGTAAAATTATATATTTGCCTTCTGGATCCAAATCTTTGAATTCTAAATTGGTTTATAAATTGGATTATTTTACAATATTACAATTAACCGTATAGACAATTAACCGAACGAACCGAAGGATAATTCACGGAATGGACAACTCACATAATGTACAATTTACTGATTGGGCGAAAGATAATTCACGGAATGGACAATTTATTGTATGTTAATTAACCGAATGGAAAATTCACCGAATGGAAATTCACTTAGAGTGTCAAATTTTACTTTTACGTTTTCACCCACTACTGATATTAGATAATTTTTTTTATATTTGTGTGGCTTTTTAATTAGATATCCATTATGTGATGAAGTTACCTAAATGACATAATGTAGTTAATTACCTGAAATGTTGTTTTCTCCAAAATTTGTCGGTGGATGTACTGCTTCTTGTCCAAAACCTTCATGATAATCGTCAATAATTGGATTGAACAACTCGGCAAATTTATGATATGATTCTTGATCAGGTGCGTAAACACCAATACCAGAATCTGGATTAGCAACACCTAAATGTTAAATAAAAAAGTTAAACGAATCTGCTATACGCTTCAATGAAATTAGGCAAAATTCAGCCTAGTTTATTTTTTAAAAATTCTGTTAAATATTTTAAACGATAGCTAGCGTTAGGATCCTGGAAAATATTTAATTCCGGATCCAATATAGGAGCCTAAAATTTCTGGATATCCGGTTTTTCGAAGCCTCAAGCCAGGGATGTCAACGGTTACCCAAACCCGATGCACAAAACCCGGACTTTTTTAGACCCTAAACCCGACCCGACTTTTTTCTCAACCAGGGACATCTCTCGTGTCTAAAAGTCAACCAATTTAATTCCTAGAATTAGTATGACCAATATTCCTTCCCTCCTCCCCCACTTTTTACCAGAACGAATGACATCAAATAAAGTTGCCCCAAGTTTTGTTTTTTTATATTTTAATTTTTCTTTTAAATTTTCAGTAAAATATTTTTTTAAAAGAGAATTAAAATTGTTATTCTTAAGTTTTTTATATCCCTCTTCAATTAATTGCACAGTATCCTCGTCAGTCTCAGTTGAAGAAGCCATTCGTTTCTTCAAATTTTTTGGGTAAAATAAATTGTTGAATGTTTCCAAGTTGTGCTTAGTGTCTTGAAAAAAGTTTTTTTACAATCGAATAATATTTCTAAAAAGTCGGAAATTAATAAAAGATACCCATTTTAGTTCAAACCAGAAGGTCGGACCCTGGAGATCAAATGACCCAGAACCCATGAGGTCAAATTACCTAAATGATCAAATGTAAACCTCCGTTACTCGACCGCTAACTGAGTATTAGCCGATTTTAAAAAGCTATGACTTTTTGATGCTTGATCCAATACAAATGAATTTTATATCATTCGAAATCTCTCGATAAGCTCTATTTTTTACCCAACGGTATGAATTAGGTCTGATCACTCATAAAATGTTTCAAGTCGATAAGTGCAATACATCGTTATTTTTCGCTATTATCGGGATCTATCTTTTTTTATGAGTTGTCAGACCTGATCTATACAGTTTGGTAAAAGATAGAACTTATCGAGAGCTTTCGAATGATATAATATTCATTTGTACTGGATCATACATCAAAAATTTATAGCTGTTTAAATTCCTTTATGGAAAATTTTTGGTTGATTTTTCCTACTATAAATTTTCCACTTATTCCAAGATATCATCTTAAGCATAGAGCGGAACAAAAGAAAAGTCATGGAATCAAGATTCAAGACCAAGAGTCCCGAACGCCTCTACTAGTTAAAATAATAAAATATGTACAATTTTGAGGAATTCCAACAAAAAAATCATTTTCCCCAGCTAAATTAACAACTTTTATAACATTGAAGAAAATTAGAAAATTAATAATAATTAACATTTTCTTAAAAAATAATTTGAAAGATGTATTGTTCACGACGGTATTCAATTTATTTAAATAATAGAAAATATTTTTTAAAAATTTACATCAGTCTTTGAAAATTTTTTAAAATTTACGTCAGTCTTTGAAAATTTTAATTCGATGAATCTTTAAATTTTTAACTAGCTTATAAAATTTAAATTGTGAAAAAAATTTTTCCCAGACTCATATTTCAAAATAAAAACCCAATGTCAAAATAAATTTGGCTGGCCATATTCAATTTTGACTGAAATTGTGAATTTGGCAAATAAAAAGCATTTGAATTTCTATATAAAATTTAAACCTTTAAAAATTAAGGAGATTGTCAAAATTTGATAATATCAGTCAAACAGTCATTCCTCTTTACCAAATTAGAAGTTGAATGTTAATCAGGGTGTGTAATCTAACGAAGAAGAAAAGACTGACCATTATTTACCTATACCATTATTTATATATTAAGGTAGGAAAAAAATTATGAAAAAAATCAAAGCGCCCTCTTATTCAGATAGGGCCCATAGATTTATTTTTAATATTTTATTTATTTTATGAAGGATAAAATTATAAATACCATTAGGTGTTATGTCCGAGCTTTAGTCTTTATCTCTCAAAATAACTGGGAATTAAATTTTTTATAAATATTTGTGGAAATACAAGTACATTAGCTTGGCAACAACATTTAGATTTAGCCACAGTTATGTATAACTTAAATACAGAGTTAACACTTTTTAAAACATTTTTCAATCAGAGAGTTAGAATTGAAAGCAATAATAATTGTGAAAAATGAATTGATAAAAAACTAATACATATTTATAAAAATTTATTTTTTTAAGAAAGCTAAAAATCAAATTTAAGAAAAAGGTTTTAAATAAATATGTTAATAAATACACCCACAATTATAAAGCGTAAATGTACGAGTGAATAGAAGTGATAAGAGGCATTTGACAGATATAGTGCATGAATAATCATTTCCCTCTGCTTTTGGATAATCAATTAATAGATAAATATTAATATAAATATAAATGATATGTTCATGATTATTAGAAATTGAAATGTAATTCGATATATATTTTTATAAATTGATTCTTTTTTGCTTTCTCTAAAATTTCCATCCTGTTATAAATTATTTCTTTTACCAGCTTCATTTCCATTTTGTTTTGTATTTGACTTCTTTATATATCTTTCGCGACCGTAACATTTTTTACATAAATATTGTCCAGGTTTAGAATAATTCAACCATATTTTTGCTTGCTTAATTCCGCAATTATAGCAATGACGATCCTGTTTAATAAATTTTGTTAGCACATTAATATTAAGAATGACTTTACGTTTCATAATTGCATAAGGGATAAGCCGATGGGCCAAAAATGGAATTAACTGTATATTTATTATTATCGAGATGATTTTTATGCAAATGCGATTTTTGCGAACTTATCATGATTTAAAATGCAACAAAACATTGTTTCTGCCATTTTGATACTTGAGAATGGGGTGATTACACGTTTTAGATTTGTCGTCGTGGAAGCATTATATTTTTGTAATTCTGGTTGGGATACGGGGTAAAAAATTATATTTTCTAAATCTAGAAAAAATCAAGGAATTCTGATTGTTTAGGTGGAAATTGAGAATGAGTTTAGACAATTTATCGTATGAAATCAGGGTGTGCGACCTTACTGATATAAAAAATAGCAAACCTTTTTATTCTCAATAAACAAGCTTTTATTTCTATGCTTTCCAAATTTTTTTTATAATCACCACAAGTATGACACAAATAGTGTTCTTTCAGATATTTATCCCACCAAGTCTTAATTTTTTTAACACCACAATTGAAACAAGCACGCTCCTTCTTTTCAATAATTACTCCTATGAAATTAAAATAAAACCTTATCTACTTATACTATTAAATAACAAAATTCTTATATACTTATTTTATTTCCAATATCAATGATTTTCCTTTCTAATTCCTTCGGATACTCAATTTTTTGTTTTCCTAACAATTCAATTTTATATCCAATTAAATTCATTTGCGTCCAATAACTTGAAAAAAGTTGGTTTGTGTAATCTTCTATATCATCTTCGATTAAGCTAAAATTATTTTCACATTTGTACAATATTGAAACTTCATAACGATTATTATTTTCAATAAAATTACTATTTCTGAGTACCTTAGGTTTAAATAAATTAAAGTAATTATAAAGATAGATTTCCATTTTCCTTGCTGTAACTTTTTATTTGTTAGCAATTCTAACACTATAGAACTAACATTTAATTAAAAAAATATACCATTTTTTCAAACCCAGGCAGAAAATGTTGAATAATTTCATTATTAGTAATTTCAATCAAAATTTTTGTTTTTAATTGCTCAGATGGAATATATTTTGATCTATCATTTATTTTAACTTCAAACATATTTTTATCTAGATTTAAGTCAATTGAACGCAAATATCCTTCTATGTTTTTATTAAAACTATCACGTTGATTGTTTTTCTTTTCAATCACTTTTAAAACAAAACGATCCTTTATTTCAACATTTTTTAAATAAATAAATTCTCTTTTTTTCTCCCAATCATCTTTTATTTTTAGTCCAACCTCAACCATTCCACCTTTTATTTGGATATTTAACAGAACAACCAAATATGTGTGAAGAATAATAATAAATTTCTTCATCTTATATTTTATAATAAATCTCCTTAAACAAACAACAAATATTAGACACAAACAATATATTTACTAAACACTTTATAAAAATAACTAAATGAACAACTAACTATCTATATATTAACAGTTAACATTCTTTTGTATGTAAGAGAAACTCGTTAAAACATTGAGAAAGTAATGTAAATTTCGAAATTTTAAATAAATTTAAAGGGCATAGAGGAGATGAATTCAAAAAAGTCGACAAATTTTATTGACAAATTATCGAGAGTACAAGCATCGATTAAAAGTGCATGAATGAAAATAAGTCGTCTGATTTTTGAAATTTCTTTATGTTGTATTAATGAATTATATTAAAATAATTAGACAATTTTTAAAGAATCCGTTTGTTTGAGCAAGTTATTTGTGTTTTTTAATTTCAATTATGCAGATTTAATAAGTAATAAAAAATTAAGTGGTATTTAAACTCAGGAAGTTTTCAATTTTCCAGTTCAGTCAAAATTTGCCTGAATTATTTTTTGAGCTGTATTAAGTCGAAGTGGTTGTAACTAGTAATTCGACTAAATACATTTATAAAATTTAATATATGTAAGTTGTTTTTACAAAATCGCGCTGTTATTTAATTTTAATGAATATAAAAATAAATTTTTTTACTTTCTAAATGAATTTAAAAATAAATAAGGTAACATTTTAGGTATTAAATAAATACACATAGATGCGCACATCAATAAAACACAAATTATCGAATAATTAAAACCCATGGAAATATACATACTTAAAGTGCAATTATTAATTTCGAAAGGTCGCCTAAGTAAAAAATAAATAATAAAGCGATATATTTTAAAATTTCTTTAATGTTTATCAAGTAAAAATTACCTACTACAATAAGTTGCCAGATGAAATATTACAATAACAAGTCACTAATTTGAGGCGAAAATACCAGACGAACTAAATGCTTTTTACAAAAAAGGCGTCTTCAGTAGAAGTTATTGCAAACTTTTCTTTGAACTTGTTTTAAAAGTACATTATTGCTCTTAATTAGCATTAAGGAAATTTCAAAATTTTCCGCTTGATAT
This sequence comes from Meloidogyne enterolobii, assembly GCA_963681835.1. NCBI lineage: Eukaryota > Metazoa > Nematoda > Chromadorea > Rhabditida > Meloidogynidae > Meloidogyne > Meloidogyne enterolobii. Next base: position 693,875 of record CAVMJV010000025.1, on the reverse strand, counting down.
TTTTATATTTTTTACATAATAAAGCGACATTTCAAAATTAATGCTTGCCCTTTGATTAATTACACGGGATTTTATTAATCGATGTCTAGTGATGTTTTGATTGATTTGCGTCTCTATACTATTTATTTAGCATTTCTTAATAGTTAAAAACACTACATTATTCATTTCTGTAGAATATTAAAAAATTAAAAATAATTTTAATTTGTTAAAAATTCTTTGATATCTCCCCAAATCACACGATACCCTTTCATAGCCTTATGTAAAAATTTTATGAAGTTAGGAAGTCCAGGAAGAACCTATTTTTTTAATTTGCGCTCCAGCAAATCTTTTGCGAATTTTGGAATCAAAAAGTTGCTTTAATGAACAGCATTCCCCAGTGTATTAAAAAAATTTAAAATTATGCGCGCAAAATTCTGGCGCTTTGGCAAGCCAAAACAAATAAATCAAGCCAATCATCAGAACGACAGAATTTCATGGTGCACTTCTCTGCCCGATATTTGAGTCTCCCAGTTGTCTTCAAAATCTTTTTTAAAAAATATCAAATGAAATTTTAACTGGCTTTATTATAATACAAAAAATTTCAGATGATTAGATTTAATTTGATCATTCTCTTATATTTAATTATTTTATTAAATATTCATTACGATGGAAAAACCATACGTATTGGGGTAAAAATTAAAGCTGATTGGGAAGAAAAAAGACAATTTATTTATTTAAAAAATGTAGAACTAAAAGAGCGTTTTATGTTGAAAGTAATTGAAAAGAAATACAATTTCAGATATTGTAGTTCTGATTATAGTATGGAAGGATTTTTGCATCCAGTTGAATTAAATCTTGAAAAAAATATTTTTAATGTTAATATAAATGACAGGACATATGTCCCAGCTGTTCACTTAGAAAAAAAAGTATTAATTGAAATAGTCAATAATGAAATTATTCAAAGAATTTTGCCTGAATGTAAAAAACGGGTATTTTATGTTTTGTTTATAGAATTTATCTTGTAATGAATAAATCATTAGAAACACCTATTGAAATTAAGATATACTATTAGACTATTTTTCAAAAAGTGACTAGATAATTTAATAGGAATAACAGGGGTTTCGGGTAGATATCAGGGGATAAGTTATCTCATAATTAAAGTTGTTAACAAATCATAAATTTCTCGATTAATGATTTGACGCATTTTTAGTAGTTCGGTTTTTACTAAATTCAAAGAAATAAGAAAAAGACAGGATAGAATGTATTCCATTATGTGAGAATATAAGTTTTGGGACAAACATTGAAATTTTTGAAAAATTTTCTAAGTTGATAAATTCGCCAAAAATTTGAAATCGAAAATTGGGATAAAACAATCATTAATCGAAATCAAGAAAATAAAATCGAAACATTATAAAGTTAAATGAATAAACTTAAAATAATTTATCTTTTAATTTTAGACACTCAGATATAATAAATTTAATGAGGTGGATAATGTCTATGAAACTACTATATTATATGAGAGTTTAGAAAATCTAAAAACAAATAAAAAAGAATTATTAAAAGAAAGTATAGAAAATTATCAAGAAAAACTTTTATCAAGTCATTGGACGGAAATTAATTTAATTGGATATAAAATTGAATTGTTAGGTAAACAAAAAGTTCAATATCCGATTGAATTAGAAAACAGAATTATTGACATTAGCATTAAAATAGGTAAATAAATTTTTAACTTTGTCTATCATTTCATTTGACTAAAATTTTACATTGATAATTATAGGTGGAATAATTGAAGTAAATAAACGAGAGTGTTTCAATTGTATAGTTACACAAACAATAAAGTGGCGTAGGTTACTAAAAGAACATTACTTGTGCGAACAATGTGATGCATATAAACGCAGATATGGAAAGTTTAGATCAAAAGAATTATGGTTTAGAATTTCAAAGGTTATCTTTATCAAAATTTAGTACGATTTTTAAAAATTCTTAATCTGAAACTTTTTAAATTAATCTTTTAATCGATTCTGTACTTATTGAAAGTTGTTTTGCCAAATGTTGAGGACCGAAGTGTTATAAGCGAAATGTTCTTTAAGTAATTAAAATTAATATGCTTTATTTTCCACCGTTATATAACTACACATAAAGTAATTTAAGGACGAGATAAATTGTTTATTACGGAGTTACACAAACAATATCTTTACCAGCTCGTGCTTATAAAACACCGTTTTGACTAATCTAAACGAATTAAGTTTTTTTACACAAACAATACCCATGAAATGTAGTTTCATTAGATTAACCATTAAAATTAACATTGAATGAAACTTCAAATAGAAACAAACTTCTCATTAAGTAATTTAAGGATGATCGTAAATGTTTTATTTGCGGTGTTACACAAACAATACATTGGCGCCGTCATTCAGAACCTGGAAAATATTTATGTAATGCATGTGGCTGTAAACTGTATACGAAGAAGAAAATAAACAAAAATTAAATAGAAAAGCTATAAATAAATAAAGTTTAATGAAAATTCTGATTTATTATAAAAGTTTAATTGTAAAAAATTTTAATTATTTAATGAAAATTTACGAACTTTTGTAATTTTAAACAAAAATTAAGATTGTTAAAAAGCTTACGGATAACCTTTTTGTAATTCTGCCTTGTCTTAGTCTACCACTTAATTCTTACAACAACAATTTTTCCCTTACTAAGTTTGAATGCATTAAATAATGAATTTTAATTTCTCTAATGTATTTCACAAAACATACTTTCCTAGATAACCATCTAATATTTTACTTCTTAATGTATTTATAAAATAAACTCAATATCCGACTTCTAATTTCTTTTATTTAGTTTCAAATGTTTATCAACCAGGTTTTTTACTTCGAATATTTTCATGGTGAATATTTGATGATATAATTAAATTCCAGTTTTACGCTTATAAAATAACATGTTCATTTTGTTATTCCCCGGGTTCATTTTTATAGTTTTTTATGTTCATACATTTTTTGAGGGTCATAAATATAGTGAATTCTAAAAATCATGTTTGGTTGCAGTTTTCAGGTATCTGTCAGGCTTTCTTGGTTATTCACTCATCCTCACAGTACTGATTCAGTCTGAAATTTTTCTAAAAGGTTTGAAAGGATTTTCCAAATGATGGACTGACTAACAGCATTAAATATCTTATTCATGAAAGAGGCCGGCGAGCTGAATGGAAAATCCTCTAGCCAAATAAAAACCAAATGAGTTTTCATTGTTAATTTGTTCAATAACATTTTTCAATAAATTTTTACAGCGAAAAATGTTTTCGAGTATTGATTTTCAATGCCAAGTCGATTTGTATATGGCTATATGGAGGAGAGAGAGGATAATGTGTGTAGTGATAGAGAAAAATTATTTTATACAGATATAGAGGGAAGCAGATTAAATTCAATAGAAAATATAAAGAGCTTTTAATTTTTATTTTTGAAAATCCCGAATCGTCTCCTTTTAATTTCACTCGTTTTTAAATATAAACGATTAATTTAATTTATATATTTAATATTATTAATTAAAGTCGTTAATATCGAGGTTAGAATAATTTTTTACTATTTTGAATTATAAATCTAGTTAGAAACAATTGAATTTCATTAAATGATAAAGACTTTTCTGGTCAAACTAAATATAATATACGTTTTTCTACATGTTGTTGGCCAGTGAAATAGGGGGCATGGTAAGAAATAACATAGATTTAAAGCAAATATTTTTTGGGCTGAGAAATATTGCTTGGTTTCTTCGGAATTCTCTATTTCCTATAATGCGGTAGAACCTTGTAACTAACAAAAAACATCTAAATGGATAACATTTTTATCAAAAGAATAATACAAAAATAACAAAGATGGTAATTTACATAATTGATATAAACAGGTGGTATTGTCAGTTGGAAAACGATCCACACGGAGTTTACAGAGAAAAAGCTTTGTTGAGAGAAAGCCAAAGGTTCCACAGGATCCGTTTTTGAGTCGAAAAAATTTCGTTGCTATTGTCATGTCTCGGGTAACTTATGGTAGAGATAAAAGGACAGCAATGATGAGAAAATCGGGTTGTATCGGTGTTAAAAAATTTTTCAAAATCGTAATGGAAAATATTTTTAGAAGAAAATGCCCGTTAAAGGAATAGCTTTTTATAAAGGCTTACCATTTAAAACGGTATAAAACAAAATCAGTTAAAATTTAGCTTTTAAAACTAAAAGCGTCTTTCAGAAAATTAAAAGCAGAAGTCTTAGTTTCTTCTTTAATTACCTCAAGTTTTGGTTTCCACTTTATGCGCTTTTTTTGTTTTTTCATTTCTTCTCCATCTATAAATTTAAAAGTAAACAAAGGTAGTAAACTTGTCGGAAGACTAAAAGCGTTTTTCAGAAATTAGGCAACCCATTTAAGTTAATACATATCACCATCTAATATTCTCACATGCTCGGTTATGAGTAGGATCAAATTTATATGTATTCCCATATTTTTCCTTGTTTCAAATACACAAATTTCGGGTTGGGGGCAGTCCCGTATATGATTCGATCCCGTCCATAATTTAATTCTTACCATTTGTTTCGCTATTTTTCCTTTTTAAGTTTGTCGGTGGTTGCCCTCCTTTTGCCTTTAATTGCATTTTTACTTTATGATCGTCCAACATTTTTTGTATTTCGTCTTTATTCACAGGTTTTTGATTTGGCAAATGTTTTGTTTCGGAACTGTTACCAGTAGATGAATTACCAGAACTCCCAATTTTTTTGTTTAACAATTTTTTGAAAGAGAATGTAGGCTTTTTCAAGACTGTATTTGAAGTTGACTCGTTTGCTGTTAACCCTTTCGAAGTTGGCCATTCTAAACTTGTCTCAATCGAATTTTTTATTTGAAAGTAAATCAAAAATAGGAGAAGAAAAATCAATTTCATCGAAATTCAAGTCTTTGAACTCTAAATATTTTCTAAAATTTTAGAAATTTATTACGCAAGCTTGGTTACACCCAGGCATTTAATTTTGTCAAAATTGCCGGGGAAACATGAAATAAGGAGCGGTATCATTCAAACCATTATCATACTTTACCCAAATAATGCTAGAATTTTTGTCAAATTATGTTTCTACATGACATATTTTTGTCTCCTCGTTTCATAACGTTTCAGGGCAAAATAACATCCAGACATAATACTGTTTAAGGCGACTCGGAAGGCTTTTCCAACAATGTTATTCAATACAAGGGTGTTGTTTCCCAGTAGTTGGAAAAGCTTCCGCTGTATTAGACAGTATTTTGAAAAGTGGAATTTTGTCAGAATGGAGTCTTATCTTAACGGATTTCTGTAAAGACGATATTTTAGAAGATGCTGTTTTGCTTGAATACCGTTTCGGATATTATTTTCTCGTTCTATATCCTTGTCCCCGCTTGTAGAAACCCTAAAACTTATAAAAACTTTCAAGCATCCTTAACCATAATAGGAGATCTTTATTTTTTTATTTCAAAATTTAAAAAATGTTTAGAGGCAATTAAATATATTTAAAGGCAAAAATTTTTAAAGACAATAGCTATTCAGGGTGAATAAAGGAGATAGGGCTAGTAAGGGAATTAATAGACAGGCAGCAAGGAGGGAAATTTTTTTAAAGATTTTTAATATACAGGAGGCACGTGGATGTCATATAGTCGTCGAATATTAATTATTGAAGGGCTAAAGAAGGGATAGAGAGAAGAAAATGGAGAGAGAGGGGAGTTTGGGGAGTGAATAGGCATGAAGAGGGGAGTGAGTTAAGAGGAAAAATAAAAAACAGCTAATAACAGACAAAATAGAAGGGTCTCGGATAGTAAAGCATAGCATTTCTACCGTGAAAACTTTGTTAGGAGAAATGGGCAGTAAATTTCAATGAATATTTATTTTTGGGTACCGTGTTATAATACCAAAAGCTTGAAATACCATCACTTGAAATACCAAAAGATTGAAATACCAAAAATTGTAATACCAAAAGCTTGTAATACCAAACCCCCAAAAGCTGTTAAAATACCAAACCGTGGAAAAAAGCTTGAAATACCAAACCCCCAAATGCTGTTAAAATACCAAATCGTGGAAAAAGACTTGAAATACCAAATAAATACAAAACTAAAATTTTTTGTTATTTCTGTTAAAATTTTTTGTTAAACTTTGTTGCTTCGAACTTCAAAATTTTTCCAACCACAAGTATGTTGTTGTTCCAATTGAATCTTCGCTGGAAAAACTGTTTTTGTGCTGCTACGGAGGGTAGGCCGGGCATGGTCTTCGCTACACGATGGCCGTGCTTCGCTGCGGTCGTGCTCGCTTCGCTTGCGGCAACCGTAGCGAAGCGGCGGCCGTCGTTCCGCTCGACATGCCCGGCTTCCTCCGCAGCGGCAAAAACTTTTTTCCGCGTATTCGACTCAGCTCGACGAGCTCTTTCGAATGACATATAAATCACCCATCCCCCGTTCACGGGACAACTTCCCCCGATCAATGAGCCAACATCCCCTGACATTGGAACGACACTTTGGTATTTCAACAGCTTTTGGGTGTTTGGTATTTTAAGCTTTTTTCCACGATTTGGTATTTTAACAGCATTTGTGGGTTTGGTATTTCAAGCTTTTTTCCACGGTTTGGTATTTTAACAGCTTTTGGGGGTTTGGTATTACAAGCTTTTGGTATTATAACAGGCTCCGTATTTTTGATGTTTAGAAAATTTTTTAACATTTGTATAAAATTTCTGAAAATTCCCGACTCCCGATCCCGACTCACGAGGTCATTTCCGGAACTGACTCCCTATCCCAGGTCTTTTCTTCTCCCGAGCATCACTACTATCTACAATCTATGCGGATTATACGTTTCGCATACTATTTACTAATTTAGAACTGCCCTAACGTAAAAACACTAAAAATTTATAAAAATTTTCTAGGATCCTCAACCACATTGAAGATATGTATTCATTTTTTCTTTTAAAAATGAAAAAAATTTTTAAACGCTTTTGAATAATGGAGACTGCAGCCAGCTATGAGTAAGGTGAAGTAAGGAGATAGGGCTTTCAAGAGAATTAATATACAAGCAGCAAGGAGGTAAAATCTTTTAAAGATTTTTAATAGACAGGGATGGAGGCACAAGAATTCTATATTATCGAAGAATAATAGCTATAGATAGTTAAAAGAAGAGATAGTGTGGAAATATTGAGGCGAGTGAGCAAGGAGAGAAGAAATAGTGAAGAAAAAAATAAAAAATTACCATCTGACATTGATTAATTAAAATCTTATGATTTATTTTAATATGATTTTTATTTTTAACATTAAATGATAGGCAAATTTAAAGAAAATAGTAAAAGAATATAGGACTCTGAAAAAGTTGTTTAGAAGAGATGGGCTGTAATTCCGTGAAGTCTGTGAAGTCTATATCCGTATCGGTTTATATACTTCTATCTTTTGATGCGCATACATTTGCGGCTCATATTTTCATAATTGTCAAATTCACATGAAGAGGGAGAGAGCTAAAAAGAAAGATAAAACTCTCGATTCCGACTCCCGGGGTCATTTCCAAAACTGACTCACGATTCTAGGTCTTTTCTCTTCTCAAGTTTTAGTTTAGCTTCAGCCCTATATCCTCTAAATATATTCTACATATTCCAATTAATCACTCGACTCTTCAATTCACTTTTTCATTAATCAACTTTTTATTGATTAACTGTGAGATAAAATTTTTTTTAATATTTTAAAATTTTTTTTTAATCTTTTGCCTAGAAAAATAAACAAGCTTTTTCAAAAATTTCAGAAAATTTCTTCGTAAGTTTTTTTAAATTTCTCTTGTGGGTCTTTTGTCAGTGGGTATTCTGTCACTACGCCGATAGAATCAGGCATCAAATTTTGGCCTAAAAAAGACTCGTACGGCACGGTTCAATTAAAATTGTGAAATTGATAAAAAATCGATAAAAATTACAATTAGCTCCAATTTTCCCCTTAGACCTATCTTCAACATCAATTTTGAATACGGAAAAGTCATTTTAAATAAAACTGTTCTAATAAAATTTATTTAAGGAGGATCATTATTATTATATTTACGGAATTAATCAAACAAAATGATGAGTTGACCTTTCAAAACCTGGACAATATTTATCAAAACTAAAAAGATAAAAGATGGAAAGAAAATTTTAAATGATAAGGAATCGAAAAATTAAAGAATTCAGAAACGAGAATGGAAATTTGTTAAAGAAAGCAAAAAAGTCAGAAATTAAAAAATCTAATTGAAATCTGATAACAAAATTATATTATTTTATACTCATTTCTAACCATTCATCGCTTTGTGTAGTCTGACTTCCCCAAATTGTAGCGCTTTCAAATTCGATCTATAATATCAAAGTAAACTAAATTTTAATGCAAAATTAACAAACTGCCTTCGTTATTTGATTTCTTCATTCTTTTCTGTTTAATGTAGCAAGCAGCACATAAATAGTGTCCTGGTTTTGAATGTCGGTACCAGTGTGGTGTATGAGTAGCATCGCAAATAAAACAATTTCGAGTTATCTGAATATTTATAGAAAAAGCTTACTTTAAACATACAGATTTAAGAAAATATTATTTATTAAAATCAGATCACACATATGCGGTTTAATCAAATAGGTATTTTATAGGACCGAGACAATCATGATTTTGTTGTGTAACTTCGCAAATAAAACATTTATAATTTGATAAATTACTTAATGAGGGTATCTAAAGGTAGTAAATACAACATAGTATGTACAAATACATTTCCTCTATCGGTTTGACAAACGACATTTAGTAAGTTCACAATTGAGTAAAGATCAGTGCTTCGAAATTTCAAATTTGCTCGTTCTCGTACTTCGTACCACCTCTTTTTTTGGCCTCGTACTCTACCTCGTACCACCCCTATTTTTTTGCTCGTACTCGTACTCGTACCTCGTACCACCCCTATTTTTGGCCTCGTACCTCGTACTTATCGTACTTGAGAAAAAAGCAAAAAATCAAAAATTTTTATGATTTTTTGGAGCCCAGGACATCTAGTTTTAAATTTTAAGCGTTTGTGCGATAATTTTTGAATCTTGAAAGGCTTTGTAGCAATAAATCCTCCCATTTCATCAATTTTCTGCGCCGCAGGCGAAATTTTTGTGCATTTTGGATGCCCTTAAGTCAGATTTCTTCTATTTTCTGCGCCGCAGGCGAAAATTTTGAAAATTCCGGAAGGCCGTAGGTGAAAAAAACTCACATTCAAGTGTTCAAAGTAAAAATATTTAATAATTTTAGAAGGTCAAAATCTCATAATTACTCCCTGTAAAAATAAAATAATTTTTAAAACAAAATTAAACTTATAAAATAAGTTAATTATGAAAAGAAAAATATTAAAATTCATTGTCCAGTGAATAGGAATCGAACCCAATATTAAATCATTAAAGACTTTGGTGCAGCCACGCACCTTCACCACTCGGCCACCCGCTCATATAATGGAGAATGAAAGGAATTAAATATATTTCTTAAATTTTCCTATTAACACCAAGTACGAGAAGTACGAGCTCGTACTTAGGCCTCGTACCTCGTACTTTTCACTTTTTTTGGCCTCGTACTCGTACTCGTACTTCGTACCTGCTCCATTTTTTTGCTCGTACTCGTACTCGTACTTCGTACCAGGTACGAGTACGAGTACGAGGTACGAGTACGAATTTTGGTACGAGCTTCGAAGCACTGATTGTAAGCAGCACGATCTTTTACGTATAAATCGGCAGCTTCCCGATTCATCGGACTTTTTGGGTTTGGATCGTCGAAAAGAGAGCAAATTGAAAGCAAAACTGGAAATTGAAATTAGAGATATGTACTCTGCAAAAAATTGTGATTTGACTTCAAGTTATTCACATGACTTTGATATGTAGGCTCCCAGACAATGAGTCAGTGGCAATTGGTCAGTGAGGTATATCGGAGGATTAAGGGACATACAGTGTAATTTAAGGGATTGAGAGGGAGATTGATGGATTTGTGGGGACTATGAGGGATTACGAGAATTTTGAGGAGATTTGTAAGGAAAGGATTGTGGTTTCTTAATAGGTCTATGAGGATTATTTTTAAAATGAGGATATGCAAATTTTTGTGGGCTTTTGAAGATTATGAGGATTTTTTATATTTTCTTATGGTTGATAGGATTAATTGTCATTTTTTAGCTTAAGGCCTTCCAAAATCCTCACATCCTTTTTTGCGGATTTTTGATATAAAATGCGGATTTTTAGCTCAAAATTGCGGGTTATTAAAAATTCAAGATCGGAACCCTGGTTATTCAGCTAACTAAACCCTGTTACCAATTTTTGGAAAGGGTGGGAATCCGTGACAGGGCAAACCATCGTCCGACTATGTGTCGCCTTACGAAACGACATCGACCCAAATGTCAATCAGGAAATATCAACATCAACGTTTGTTAATGTTGTTTCTTGGAATAATCCAAAGAGCATGCTCAAATTATTTTGAGAATTTATGCCTAGGCATTGCTTGGCTTACAAAAATAAACAACTTAAATACAAAGGGTCGTATTTTCTCTAATCCCAACCAAACTTTATTCTCAAATTAATAAAATAACAATCATCTTTTAAATAATAAAATTAATTCAGGCATAATTACACAATATTAATTAATTTATATAAATTTTGATTTAGATACATATGCGTTAACTAAACATAACAAGTCGTGTAGCAAGTCTGAGAAGATTTTATTTTTTGCCAGCCAAGCAATGCTTAGGCCTATGTTTGCTCTAAACTCCACTAAAATTCCTCGTTAAAAAGTGCATTAGGGGCGACAGAAGGTCAGATTATGCCCTTGCCTTACTGTTGACCGTCAGAATCCAGATCCGGACGTAAATTTTCTGGTCCCAAATCCGGGTTTCTTCGTGATATCCGGATTAAAACCGTATCGGATTAATCCGGAAAAATCCGTTACGGCTCAAGTTACAAATCCGAGTTCGGAAAAATCAATTTTGTCGGACATTAGTCCTTACATATGAAAAAACTTATTTTCAGTATACCTCCCAAAGGGACGTTGTATTGTCCAGAAACGGATTTCCCTCGTTGCCAAAATTACCTTTAGAAATAGTCAATGCCGGCGTCCATTTATGTTTAAGAATGTCCAAAAAATACATCCCACGTTGTCAATATTTGGATGGTAAATCTGTGTTTTGAAGCTAATCTGTGGAGGTTTAAACGGATAATCTTGCGGGAAGTTAATGTTTAAGTAAAACACTCCTCCTTGATAAGGCGAATTTGGAGGCCCAGTAATGGTTGCTTGCCAATTCCAGAGGTCCTCCCCGACTGGGCCTGCATTACACAAAGCTGGATGTTCTTTTCCAAAGTCGACAAGCTCCTGAAAAATGAAAAAATTTTTCAGTTATGGTTATAATTAACAATCAACCTTATGAATTCGTTTCAATGCCATTTGATTAAAATCTTAATTTTTGATAGATGGAAGAAAAAAAATACCAAATTTTTCAAATTTTTCAATTAAAAAAACGGTAATATTCAATTTCGTTCCCCCCCTCTTTTTTTCCATCAAAGTATTAAAAAATGGTCAGTCTGACTAAAGTTATAGAACTCGTCGAGCTGCGTCGAATGACACCAAAATCAAAAAAATCCGACTTGATTTGACCTAAATATAGACCCCTGAAAATTGAACAACCATAGGCTTATAGCTCATAAATTCTCATGGGGCTCATGAACTGGACAAGAGCCTAATCGAGATTACAGATCTTGTTTTGACTAAGTGAACTTCTTTTGACATTCGAAAATTAAATTTTTAATTTCTCCCAAGTTGGTTCCTTGATTAAAAACCAACCTTGTGAATTCGTTTCAATGCCATTTGTGAACAATTTTAATTGTAGATAGGTGGAATAAAAAATATTTTAAAATCTGAAATTAATTTAAAATTAAAATTTATTTTGATGTTAAAAAAAGATTTTTTAATCGAGAAAGCAGGGATGTGAGCCAATATTATCTCGGAGTGTACCAACCGCAATTTTTCAAATTTTTAAAATTAAAAAATTTTTTTCAGGAATGCTTAATATTAAATAAAAAATTTAAGAAAATGCTAAATATTGATGCATAGGATGACTTGCTACCTTCGAGAATTTCTGTCCGTAGATTATTATTTTTTGGAGTCTTAGTTGTTACTAAGATGAATTGGTTAACTTGAAGATGGACCCTGTAGGATTTCCAGCTCTCGAACACAAGTCCCTGTCATTGAGATTGTTCGAGATATTAACCCACTCACTTTTAGTATAGTTAAAATGGGGTCTCCCCAAGCGGGGGTTAATCGGAAAGGGAAGCTCGGTTTAGCCTAAACCCTGGGATAAGTAAGGCAACTTAATGTCCTAAACAAATAGTTAAATAGGGATTCCGTCCTGTTAAAGGATGGGGAATAGATTTGGATCAGGGATCAGAGTTGTTTCGATTGGATCAAATAGAAAAAGCATTTCGGAAAAACCTTAACTGCGTCCTGCCCTGCTCTAACAGATAAAATGATTTTTTGTTGAAAAAATAAAATTAAAAAATAAAATAACAGCACAAAATAAAATGATTTCTAGGTCAACTCTTCTCTTGGAAAGGCAAATTAAATATCAGAATGAAACAAATAATAGTTCCCTTTTTCTTTACATGTAAAAGGTTTTTCGTTTAGGCAAAAAAATGCAGGGAACTACATTAACAGACATCACCGTCCGCAAGCAGGTCCACCCAGAGGGGCAATACCACGAAAGGTCAATTCCCTAGTGGTAAAATGACTCTAAAGGTCAACTCTAAACTAGGGTTTGACCCCGAACGCTCGGGGGCGGGTATGTCGGGGTACGGGGTTTTTGAATTGTTTCGGGGCGGGGTTCGGGTCGGGGGAGCAAAATATGGTCGGGGTTCGGGTCGGGGTACGGGGTTTTAGGAAAAAATTTTTAAAGAGAAAATGCTCTAAAAATGAGCCATTTTGGGTCTATTTTCGTTAATATACTATTCACAAATTAATGAGAATAAGGTGGAATTAAATGGAAATAAAAGAAATTGGAGTGATTAATTAGATCTGGAGGTGATTAAAGCGGATATCTGGGGATATAAGAGGATTTGTAGGGACTAAGGGTAGTTTCAAGGGATATCATTGATTTAAGGGTTATCGAGTGATTAGGGATTTGGAGGATATCAGGGTAACTCTTTCTTTTCTGCGCCGCAGGCAAAATTTTGAGAATTTTATAAGGCCAAGCCAGATTTTTTCGTTTTTTTTGCGCCGCAGGCGAAAATTTTGAGAAACTTGGAAGGCCAAAAAGCCAAATTTCTTACATTTCCAGAGCCACAGGCGAAAATTTTCAAAATTTTTAGGTCAAAAAGCCAAGAAAATTTCAAAAATTTTCTTTCCAAGAAAATTTTTGAAATTTTAGCTAAACAAAAAATCTTTACATTGTTTTTTATAATTGATAATATTTAAAAATAAGATTTACATGTTAAATTAAAATTAATTTGTTGATTTTGTAAAGAAAAATCCTAAAACAAACGAGTTCTGCCTATTTGGATCCGAACCCAATCCTAGATTGATGGAAATATAGGCTAAAACCTACAACTAAACCACTCAACCACAAGTCTCCTTACAGATAATGAAAAAGAATTTTGATATTTCTTTCATTTTTCTTTCAAAAATAATAAAAGCAATGTAAATTGGGAGGAAAATTTAAAATTTTTCTCTTAAAATTCTCCCAAAAATGGCATTTTTTGGGTATATAAAACCCCGATAACCCCGAAACTTTTCGGGTCGGGGTACGGGGTTTTCACTTTTTTTCGGGGCGGGGTTCGTGTCGGGGAGAATCGTGAAAAAATCGTTCGGGAACGGGGTCGGGGTTCGGGGTACGGGGTCGGGGTCAAACCCTACTCTAAACTCAATATCAATAAACTTTGGTTTCTCGCCTTTGCTTTACCTGACGGTAGCATGAGAGAAGTTTCCGTTTCTTTCCCTTACTCCCAACAAGTCCAACTTAATCCGCTCAAATTCTTTATCCAAATTATTTCTCAAAAATTCTTCTTAATCCAAATAATTTAAGTTGACCTCCAGGGTCAATTGACAAACTAGAGGTTAAATGAACTTTCTAAATTAATCCTGCCGCCAGCATCAAATCCAAGTCTTGGTTAAATGCAAGATTTTTATACAATATCTATTTGTTAATATCTAAGTATTCATAAATGCCATCATGTATTCTTTAATTACACAGGCGGCATCTTGCATCTTTATTTTTTGGAAGCTGAACAATCTTCAGCTAATAAATGATTGCAGTAATGATGTAGAGTAGTTTTCTCATATAGGCAGTCTACTTGATCTTCAAGCGTTCTACTTTGGATAAAATGTTATTTTCGTATCCTCAAAAATAAATAACATACGTATTACAAGGGCGGTGCGCAAAACTTCAAATCTCGATTCATATGAAGCCACATTGAGATTTGAAAATGTTGCTTCATACGTCAGTCCAATTTAGTCTTACGAGGCGTGTATCAAAAAAAAACTAGGCTCGAAAAATGCACCGAACTTCGGCTCGAAAAGAAAACGGCACCCTATTTACCATATTCACACATTACTTACTCTATACCTCAACTACCTTCAGTTCCGAAGGTGATGTGTTAGAAACATTCTTATGTATGACCCACAGAGATATTAGCCGAATAATGTTCAGCTTCCAAAAAAAAATGAATCACCGGCCATCAAATTTCGCTTAATTAAATAAATTTGAAGCTAATAAAATCTAAATAATAATAAAATGAATATTACGTAACACAATGAACGACATTCACAAGAAAATTTACAGGATACGCCTATATAATTTTCCAAGAACCGACAACCCTACTCACTCCCGAAAGAGAGGATGGACTAATACTTTGTACCAATTCCAAGTCGAATTTTGATTCGAACATCGATCATGATAAACAATATAGGCAGAGTAACTCGATTTATGATAGATAAATGAGATGAGAGACTAGCAAATTTATATATATATATCCTCAGCCCAGTTATAGTTGTGGACAACTATAACTGTTATAGTGTGTGCAAGTGCGGACACAACAGGAGCCCCATATTTGAGGACATACAGATCGTTTTGATTTCTGTATCCTTTTACCAGTATTATGGGTAGGTCTATTATTATTTCAAAAAAGTATTAATTATTTAATTTAGTTAGAAATAAAAATTAATTTAAATACAAGTACTGTAGGCTTGTTGCTCCTGTGTTATTTTTTGGAAGCCAAGCAATGCTTAGGCTAATTTTGCAAATATTTGTAGAAAGGTATAATTATATTAAGTCGAAGGGTCTTGATTTTGAAATTTCTTCGGATTCGCTTTTGGATCGGAAAAGGATTGGTTTTAGGTCTCGATTAATCTAAGGGGAATATCAGAGAAAAGTCGGGACAGGGATCTGTTTAAATCAGACGCAGCAATATCGCTTCTATACGGCCCGGCCGAATTTGTGTCCAAGAGTTGATTCTTGACTCGTATTTTCATCGATTATTTCGGTCTTTGAGTATCGCTCTTTAACCGAGTAATTTTGCGTATTAGTGGCAAAGTTTAGCCTAAGCATTGCTTGGCTTACAAAAAATAAGATATTGCGCCATGGAAACCATATCCCAATTAAAATTCTATTAACCTTTACCTTAAAATTTATAAATTTTTTAATACTTTGTAATTATGCTTGAACATCATACGCTTCAAAATACCACAAAAATCCGCAAAAAATAATTTCCCCCGACTTATAAAAAATCACAAAGGACACAAAATCTACAAAAATAAATACTATAGTAATATGGGTTAGCGCCGATAAGTTGGAGAAAGAATAGATAGTAGTGTTATGCAAAAGTATATATGTATAGGAATTGATCCTAAATATGATAGGAATTGAACCTAAAACTGTAGCCGAAGCCTATTCGAAACAGACTATCTTTATCTGCTAATTACACTGCCAACATTGTAACTTTCTAACCAGCCAAATGATATACATATTGTTCGAAAGCTCCCTTACGGACTAATGTTCTTTGAAAGCCTTTAAAAGCCCTTATAAAATTCAGTCTAAAAATATTTTTTTCAAAATTTATGGCTAATATTGACCAAGTTATGAAGCTTGGAAGATAAGTAGAAGCCATCCACGGTCAGGTAAGCAAGAGTTATTGTTAAAGCAAACTTTGACATTTTTTATATACCTATTTCGACATGGGAAGAATCTCACAAAAATTAATTGACTGGCTAATATGCAGTCATCCAAAAAATAACAGAAGCTGAACTGAGTAACAATTCAAATATTTTGATACTCAATTTTAATAGACTTTTTAAATAAATAATTTAATATTAAACACATTTTTAAATTTTATTTGCTTACCCGTGGATTATTTTGCGTTTCATTTTAAAGTTATTAATTAATTTATTAATTTTGTAAAGCATATAGCTATTAATTTCCTAAGGCTGAGCAGTAGGCGGCGTGGTGTAATGGCTAACACATCAGTCCGGTCTACTGAAGATGCTGGTTCGCTCCCAGCCGCCGAATAACCTTTTGCACTAGCTGAAGGAGAGAAATAGCTATAGCCCAGCTGCTTTACTATTTCGAGATAAGAGTTGATTTAAATTTAAAAGAAAATGCATCTTAATTTAAGCAAATTTCATTTTTTGGAAGCCAAGCAACGCTTAGGCTACTTTTGACGATATATGGGCAGGGTTTCGATATCTGCGGATTTTTCCTCATTTTGTGGTTTTTTGATAGGGCGATGAGTATTATTTTTAAAAATGCGGATTTGCGGATTTTTGTGGTCTTTTGAAGATTATGAGGATTTTTTATATTTTCTTGTGGTTTTTAGCAAAAATGTCATTATTTTTTCGCTAAGACCTTCTAAAATCCTCAAAATTTTCGCGTGCGGCGCTGAAAATGGAAGAAATCTGGCTTTTTGGCCTTCCAAAATTCTCAAAATTTTTGCCTGCGGCGCAAAAAAGGAAGGAAGCTGTGTCCTTGATCTTCTAAAATTCTCAAAATTTTTTGCCGTGCCTGAAAATGAACGATTTTTGGCTTAAGGATCTTCCAAAATTAAAAAATTTTCGCCTGCGGCGCTGAAAATGAAAGAAATAAAAATTTGTGACATCTTCCGCGACAAAAATGCAAGTGTAAATTTTCAGATAGTTGTCGGATTTTCATAATATGATATGTAATTAGTAGTAAAAAAAATTGCTTAATTCAATTGTAGAAGACAAAAAATACAATGCATAAAGTGATTTTAATTCAATTTTTGTGTTTGATAATTTTTTGGGATTTTGATATAAAATGCGGATTTTTTCGATCAATTTTGCGGATTTTTAAAAATTCGAGATCGAAACCCTGGTTAAAACCAATGTTTTCCCGCTTCTATAAGTTTTTCTTGTATGGTTAGTTAATTGTTTTTTCTCTCAAAAGAGAAAAAATTTTCTACCAATTGCTGTGAGTGATAATATAATTAAAGAACAGGAGGGAGTTTCGTCCGAGAATTAAGAAAATATCCATAGGAATTCGAAACTGGGAGTCAAATCAAATTAATAAGGAATCTCTCTAGTAAGATCTGATCACATTCCCTCGCATAGTTTGGATGTTTGGATTCACTGATAGCGTACATATAGAAAATGAAGACAGCCGATCTCGTTAACTGAGAGTCCTGTCTTTAGTTATTACCAGAAATGTTATATTCATAAATAAGTTAGGTATAGGAATAGAGAAAGGAGATATTCCTAGAACAACTGTTTCTAGATAATTTCTAGATGAGTTGTTTAATGCCTAAGTTTAAACGTTCGCAGAAGGGTCTGATTAGCCCAGAATTCACTTTATGAATACCCTATTATCTTTTACGCTTCACTGATATCGTACGTAAAGATCATGAGACAAGAGATCTGTTCTAATCTCATTAAACTTGGTTCTATTAATCATTCATTTAAGAAAACCATTTCTTCTATCTTGCATTTGAAAATTCTGTCTGTCCAAATTATGTAACTGAAAAATTCTGGAATGCATTAAGAATTCCTACTGTGCCCGTGGTTATCACTCGCTCTGTCTTTACTGGTATGGATGTTCCAAAAAATGCATTTATTGCTTTGGATGATTTTAATCTGTCAAAGAATTGGTTGAATATATGAAGGATCTAAGCAATAATACTGAAAAATATTTGAAGTAGGTTCTATTAGTATTTGAAGGGTAGCACAAATCGAAGTCGGTTAGGCTTA
The DNA here is from genome assembly GCA_963681835.1 of Meloidogyne enterolobii. Classification (NCBI taxonomy): domain Eukaryota; kingdom Metazoa; phylum Nematoda; class Chromadorea; order Rhabditida; family Meloidogynidae; genus Meloidogyne; species Meloidogyne enterolobii. The sequence goes on along the minus strand of CAVMJV010000025.1, from coordinate 675,675 downwards.
TTCATAGTGGTAAATTTTAGTCAAAATAAATTTGACTTCCAAAGAATATAAAGCCATGCATGGTCGAACAACATAGTTGATCAAATTAAATTTTATAAATTGAACGTTTTCTGAAATTTTGAATATTAAGTAGATCGAAATTAAATATGGACTACGGAACTAGTAAATGCCTGGAACTAGCTTGGAACTAGTTCTTGTGGGTATATTTTTCACAAAATTTCCTCGGCGAAGTTTACGGTATTTTTAATATTGTTGTAAATTACCTGCAGCGCGTTGAAAATGGAAGATAGAAATTTTGGAACTTTCCCATCGCTGCATAAGAGTGTAAAGGAATTCCGTTCATCAGTCACCTGCAAAAAAGAATGAATCTTAACAGATGGGTCTATCTACAAATGGGTCTGATGCACAAATTACAAAAAAGTAGTCTGAAATATTAGCTTGAGATAGCTTAAAATCCCAGAATTGAATTTTAGTCAAAAATAATTTGACTCCCAAAAATAAAATATTTCACGCTAGGGACGGATATTTAACCAAGAATAAGCCAGATAAGGAATGAGTTTTAGTCAAAATTATTTGACATCCAAAAATAGCTACATCTAGTTCTGCAGAATCAACTTTTTTATTAAAAATCTTTTTTAGAAATGTAAATATTAAACAAAATAAAATCAAACTTAGTGATTAGAAATACCCGGATCCGTACTCGGTGCGAGCAAGTAGACTACGAGTAAGACTACGAGCACAAGCAAATCGAGATTTTCATTCACTGGTATACAAATTTTCATTTTTAAGACATCTCGAATGGACAAGAACCTACACAAAACGTCATTATGGCTATGACCATTCTCCAAAATGTAAAGTTTGTGAAGTGGCTACAAAAATGTTTGAGGAAAAATCAAAAAGTGTGATAGACTTGAATAAATTTTGGAATATTAAGGATTGCAAGAATAATTTTGTTAAGGATTTTTTAAATAAAGGATAAATTGTTTCAAATTTCAATAAAGATATTTGTCGTTCCCTCCTCCAATATACCCTTGGGCAGTCCATTTACTTAAAATTTGCGAGGTATAAACGATGACAGTAAAAAAAGGTAAATTAATCTGAGACTCAAATAAAGGTGGGATATTAATACAGTACCATACTTTCTATATAAAATTCAAACATGATGAAGATGTATTTAGGAAAATGTGGATTACTCAATAAGAATTTTTTTCCGTGGAATAGAAGATAACATCCCCATACTTCACTTTTCATATTTTGCGCCATGATTCCTTTTCCGAATATCCAAGTTCAATCTCATCTTTGAGGTGAACACTAATTTCTTAATTTTGCCTTGATCTTTAAAAATTCATAAAAAATTTGTATGTTGAGAAAAAATTTCAAATCTTTCAGAAAATGAAGAAGGCATCATTAAGAATATATGACGAAAAAATTAAATAGATTGGAGATCTGAACATTGAGATATAAAGTTTACAAAATACATGGTTTAAGGGGGGCTAATTATTTATGTTACACCCTAATATTTCTAACCGGAGCCGTATGAACATTGGTCGTTTACGAATATTGCTTAGACTCAAAATTTACATGATATGAGATTTACAAAATAGTATATTTAAAAAAGTCAAAATAAAAATTTGTTTTACTTGCGTTGCGTCGGATATGTCTTAATTTTTTGGAAGCCATATATTACTTTGGCTAAACTTTACTGTTTCTAATAGGGTTGTTCATGTTCGTTTAACCGAACCTATACCGAAAACCGGTGTTTTTTCAAATTAAACAAAATCGAAAACCGTGGATCGAAATCCGGTCATACCCGGCGGTACCGGTTAATAACCGGTAGTGAACAATCCTAGTTTTTAAGTCAATGATAATTAAAATGGATAATTAATATTTTAAATATCCCATCTAACTTGTCATTGAGTTGGATGTGGATTTAGTGGTTTTAGGGTTGGATCAGATATTAAACCTTAGTCATAATAAAAGTTAGCTATATTAATGTATAGCTTCCAAAAAATTAACCACGAAAATGCATGCTACAGCAAGTTCTAAATTTGTTCTAACTCTCAAGCATTTAATATATTAGCAAATTAAATATTAACTACGTTAATAAAACTAACAACCTACAACATTCTGGAACTTGACTGAAGAACCGGAAAGAAAAATTCTCGGTTCTCGACGTTAACGACTAGTATGCAAGCAACATCCTTTCACGATTATGAGAAATCTCCGGATATTCATTATTCAATCGAATGCCAAAATAAAACTTTACCTACAAATTTAGAATCCTAGACTGGGACAACAAACAACAAGCCGTGCTACAAAAGAATTTTTCAATTTACCCTAATCCGGCAACCATAATAGGGCACGATTACATCTTACACGATTACATTACACCTAACACGAGTACATCTGAGCATAAACACTAATTAAACTTATGTATGAAAAAAATAGCCCAAGTAATAATTCGACTTCCAAAAAATATATCATGGAGACGCTGCCAAGGATTATCTTATGAAATATTTTTGTCATTTGTTTTATAGTTTTTAATTATTGAATATCTTGGTTATTAAATATATTAGGGTAATACTCGTCCTAAACTATATCTCTTTTCCTTCTTCCATCTCTGATATAGAGAGAAAAATTGTCAAATTTCACAAAATAGTTATTTATCCTATCCACAAATTCTAAATATCCGGAAACATCGTTTTGCGGTATGGAATCGCAACCCTGCTAACTTTAAATATTAGCCACATTAATATACCTAAAAAAAATAAATGCGTAATTCATGCTATGTCAATGCCAAAGATTTATTCTTTCCATCCCTCAATTATTTAATATCTTTGAAAATTAAATATTAAGCAAATTTTGTAAGAAGACCAACTTCAAAATATCAAAAACATACCCTAAAAATCGAAAAGAAAAATCGTAGGCTGATTGATATCTTTGAATATTGTGCATGAATGGCGGCGCAAAAGTCACTGACCTGAAGATTCGATTAAGGAGTTATATTAAAATCTCTTTTCTTTTCTTATGGGTGAAAAAATTAATTGTAACCTAAAGCTTGTAATTGATATTAGCTATATTTACACAATAGCTTCCAAAAAATAAGTCGTCACATTCCACAACATCCAAATTCTTGATTTAGCCTACTCCTCAAGTATTTGTTATGATTGAAAATTAGATATTAACCAAATTTGCAAATCTAAAAACTTTCATGAACTATATATCATTTTTCTTACTGTAATTGAACATCCAGGTACATCGGTTATGTTCAGAACTGACAACGCTATTTGAAACTATCCCTAACAGAGCTGAATAAAGTAAAAAAGAAAGAAAATATCAGAAGATGCGCTAATCAGAAGATATACGTAAATGGAATTTCTGGTCTCTTTCTTTAATAAAGCCACCTCCCTCAATTTGTGACACCTATCCTTTTTCTCTATCCTCCACAATTCTGGAGGATTACTGAAAAACAAAGTCACATGATGCTGCATTTAAAAAAATAAAGTAAAACTAAAATTATACGATTGTTTCAAAGAAATTAATTATAAAAAAAATAAATACGAATTCCACCCTTGGATATTAGCCATATTGGCTTTTAAAAAATTTAAACAACTTTCTATCAGTTACAGACATAATTCTTAATTTAATCTACCACTCATGTAGTTGATATTTTTGAAAATTATATTTTGCGCAAACATAAAAACAAAATGCACGATTTTGTGAATCGGAAATTAATTACAAAAAAATCGTTGGGAATAGTAGGCTGCCAAATTTTCACTTTTACACTTTTCACTTTTCTCAATTTCTGGACTTACATTCTCTTGAATGCCAGACACTTCAAAACTTGATCGGCAAATTCTGCGCACTTCCAGGACCACTAGGCATTTCAGCCTCAAACTAGGCATTTCAGCTACGACCACTGGCACTCACAGTGTTCTTGATTGGTCACTACTAACTCAAAAGGTCCATGCGCACTAACTAACAATTCACTCAATTCACTTCCACTCATGCCGATTACTATTTACGACGTCTGTCCACTTAAAATCAAAACAATCACTTTCACTAATTGCCCAAAGCAATTTACTACACTTCGCCACACTTCACTTTTTGTCGACTGCGCCATTGTTATGAACCGAGGTGTCCGAGATTTAACTAATGTGTACGAGCACAACAATAACAATTTATCACATGTAGAAATGAACAATGAAGGCAAAGGGAATAGAACAGACGAAGGAGATCAGTGACTAGCCCCGCTAGTATGATCCAACTAGACTGACGATTTCCTGGCTTTTATACTAAACACTTTAAGGGCTAACGCCCATACACAACAAAGTGCCAATTTCTAAAACACTAAAATTCATAAACAAAAGTCAGAAATCTAAACAATTTTTAAATAGAATTCGACACAAAATTTCATAAACCAATGAATATTGGAATAATTAGAATAAACCGTGTTATAATAATTTAATTAATGATGAGACCCTATAATTTTATTATTTGGCAATTTAATTGAATTCTAAGGGCAAGGGAGCTGTTTCGAAATTTCGATTTTCTATATTTAATCAGCGATTTTAAGACACTCACAAGGCATAAATGTAAAAATAAATGTAAACAAACAACAAAAATTTAATTGACGAATTTTAATAAAAGTGCAATTGACTAAAAGTCAATTTTAAGGTCAACTCAGTGAAAAATAAATAAATAAAAGTTTATATAAAAACAAACTTTAAATACGTTTAAATATTTGTGTGTAATTCATTTAAGAAACCATCACTTATCCCTTCGGAACACAATAAAACATTAAACATTATTCAAACATCATTTCCTTCCCTTCATTATCCAAATTATCACTCCCCAACTTTCTCAGAATTTTTATTTCAACAATATTTTAACACAATATTTCACAATATTTAACGAATGGTTAAACATAAATAATTAAATTGAGATGTTCTCTTCCTATTTATATCCGAATTCCCTAATTATTATCTATGTAATTTACGATTTTTACTCTCTATTATCATTGATGTGACCGCCCTGGTAACCTTGTTTAAAATTTATTAAAAATACTAAATAAAATAGCCTTTTAAAATAGGTTTATAAGCGCGATTATTTCCTACAAAATACGAAAAAGAGTAATTAATGAAATTGAAATCCTCAAGTACAATAGCCATATCTGAGTTACTGGTCATTTTTCTTAATTTTTGCTTCTTATAAAAAGAATTTGCCGTAGCATAAAAGAGGAGAATATGGAGGATTTATCGTAAAAGAGGAGGAGCAAGATGTTTGTTTACTAAATTCCGACATAAAGTGCAAATCAATCTCATGCCTTTAATTGATTTAAATTTATTTAACTAAATTTCCCTTTGTGGCTCTATTAATAAGCATGATGCAATATTTTGACATTTAATTTTGAAATGCCGAGTGCAAGAGAATTTTAAGATGATAAATAAATATATTGAATATTCTTAAACTAATAATGTCAGCTATTGCTGCGTTGATAGAATTTTTTATCCGTCTTTCAGTTTAACTCCCATGATTTTAAATGCTTAACTTATCATTAGTTGTATCTGTTGAAATTTGAAATAGTGTTACACATGACTCTAGAATTGATACCTACACTTTTATTTTTCCCGTTTACGATAATCATTCTCAGAGACACTTATTTCTGAATAGTAGATTGCAGATTTATTTTTATAACAATATTATTTAATTACATATTTGGGAATGTTTAATTTTAAATAATTTTTATATTTAATTATTTTACAAATTCTCGGCTTGCATAATAGTGCATGTGTTGTGAATAAACCCAATTACATCCAGATCGGAAGTTTTACGCTGAGTTATTAGAAACAACTTTATGTGGGAGTGTTGTCTCGTTTTTCCATTTGTCAAAAAGAGAGTACACGGGGCATTTGATTTGCATTCCTTAAGTGCAGGCCGCGTTTTTCTATCAAGCGTGGCCATATGTATAAATGAAATCTCCCTCGACCATGTTTGCTTCTGAGAGTTACACGACTTACTCATAAAGCTTAAACTATTTTTTGATGTCTAGCATAGAAAACGAACCCATTGACTAGATCATTAGGTTTATTCGATTCATTTTTGGTACTTTAAAGTTTTTCGATTAAATGATTGTGAATTTCACTACTAGGTTGTGAAGTTCAAAAAATCATACTTTTAAAAATATCACACATATATAGTTAATCCTAGTATTAAAACTAAGAATAGATTCGGATCTTTATGCCTATTAATAATGAAAAAGAAAATTTGTAAAACAACACCCTCTAAAAATTTAATTTAAAAAACGGCCACTAATTAACCCGAACATAATATTTGAAAATAATTTGGAAGGCAATCCATTGCAATACATTATAAATGGATATAATAATAAAAATAAAAGTTATATAGTCATCAAACTTTTCTTCCATTAAATAACCTTCATATAACAACTTATTTATTTATTTTGTAAATAGCGGCATTTCAAATAAATATTTGCACGTTTTATATTTCTAAAAAATATTTTAAACTATTTAAAACTAATAATATTAAACATGTCAAAGTACAAAAAGTGCAAATTACTTTATTTATCCCGCCGATTGACAAATAAAAATAAAGTACAATTTCAAAATATTAAATGACATGCGGACTAATCATATGAATTTTTCATTAAATATAAAGTGCAAATATTTATTTTTAAACGTCTTATATATGTATTTCAAAATAAAAAAAGACAGTATTTAAATTAAGACTATTTAATAAAATTATTTAATTCATCTATTATATTTGTATTTAATAGGATATTTTTAAAATTAAAATTTAAAATGAATGAATTTATGATAATTCTTCTCTCATATTTGATTGTTCTGTTGAGTATCCAAATCAAAGGTAGAATGGTTGAGGTTGGATTAAAAATAAAAGACGATTGGGAAGAAAAAAGAGAATTTATTTATTTAAAAAATATTCAAATAAAGGAACGTTTTGTATTGATAATGAATGTAAAACAATGAAGTAGAATAGTTGATTATCTTTGCAAAAATACTGGATCGTTAAGTAAAATTGAAGTAAATCCTATTAATAGAGTTTTTATTGTTAAACTAAATCATGGGTCTAAATTTATCTCTAAATTAAAAAAGAGAATTTTGATTGAAATTGCCAATAATGAAATTGTTAAGAAATATTTGAAAAATTTGGAAAAACAGGTTTAATATATTATAGATAAACAAATTTAATATATTATAGATTCGCCTAAATAATAATTTTATCATGAATAATAATTATTATGAAACTTCGATATTAGAAGAAAGTTTAGAAAAAATGAATAAAAAAGAATTATTAAAAGAAAATATAGAAAGTTACAAAGCCAAACTTCTAAGAAGTTATTGGACGGAAATTAATTTAATTGGATATAAAATTGAATTGGTAGAAAAACAAAAAGTTGAATATCCGAAAGAATTAAAGGATAAAATTATTTATATAGTCAATAAAATAAGTAAATTTAGTTAATTGGATTTATTTAGCGTAATTTTAAATATTTATTGTTAAAATTTATAGATGTAATTAATAAAATATACAGACGACAATGTTTCAATTGTGAAACTACACTAACTAAGAACTGGTATGAATACCTGAAAGAGGACTAGGACTCTATTTATGTGCTTCTTGTTACAATAAACAGCAAAGAATAAAGAAATCAAATAAAAGTACGAAGGCATATGGTTGATTTTGCTTTAAAATTTGGTTAACTTTATATTATAGATCGAAGTTAAAAATGGATACAATTTGTGAATTCAGACTAAACCCAACTATGAATGGATAAACATGAATATAAAATAATATAGACATTCTTATCAAATTTCAATTATATTTTAGAAATGCTCGACTTTATTGTTTCTTTAACAAAATTCCCTTCTATCTTCTGAATTATTTCATTTATTTTAAGCCTTATCACTTAAACTTTTATTTTTCTTTTTGTATTTCTTTCCCGATCGTAACACGCTCGACATAAATATTGGCCGAGTTCTGAATGACGCACCCATGTTATTGCTTGCATAATTCCGCATTTATAACAATGACGATCTTCCTTAAAATAATTTTTTAGACATTAATATTAAGAATGACTTTAGGTTTTATAATTTCGGAAGAAAAAAGTGGATCGGACAAAAACGGAGTAACGAAAATTTATTATTATCGATAGGAGTTTTATGCAAATGCAATTTTTGCAAACTTGTCATGACTTAAAATGCAACAAAACATTGTTTCTGCCATTTTTATACTTAAGAGTGGGGTGAGTACACGTTTTGATTTGTCGCCGTGGGAGCAAAATATTGTTGTGATTCTGGTCGGGCTACGGGGGAAAAGATATTTTTTAAGTCGATAAAAAATCAAGGAATTTGGCAGTTCAGGTTGTATTGAGAATGCGTTTTGACATTTATTCGAATGAAGTTAAAGAAAACGATCGTACAGATATCTAATAATAGCCAACCTTTTTAGTCTTAATAAACAAGTTTTTATGTCTATGCTTTCCAAATTTTTGACAATAATCACCACAAGTATGACACAAATAGTATTCTTTGAGATATTTCTGCCAACAAGTTTTAATTTGTTTATTACAACAATTGAAACAATCTCGCTTCCTCTTTTCAATAGTTACTCCTATAAAATCAAAATATAACGTTATTTACTATAGATGTTTTTAGCTATTTATGGGAATGGGGATATGTATCATTATCTAGTCAAATAACAAAATTTTTATTAACTTATTTTATTGACATTTTCAATAATTCTTTTTTTTAATTCCTTCGAATATCCAATTTTTTGTTTTTCTAACAATTCAATTTTATATCCAATTAAATTAATTTGCGTCCAATAACTTGATAAAAGTTTGTCTTTGTAATTTTCTATATTTTCTTTTAATAATTCTTTTTTATTTATTTTTATTTTTGGTAAACTCTCATATAATATAGAAGTTTCATAGAAATTATCCTCCTCCTCAGTAAAATTAATATATCTTAGTGCCTAAATTAAATGATAGATTATTCAAATATTATTCATCTAACTTTATATGTTTTCGATTTATTTCTCGATAGATATTATTGATGGCTTTCATATCAATTTTCGATATTGAATTTTTGAGAAAATTTCTGGTTTTCAAAAATTTTCAAAAATTCCGAATCTTGTCGCAAAACCTCTATTCTCACAGAAAGGCATTGTTAGATAACTTTTTGATAGATAAAATAATAATTATAGCATAACAGCATGAGATGCTTCTAATATTTTATTCGTCACAAGTCATATTCTATTAATTAAACAAAATTACCCGTTTTTCAAATCCAGGTGAAAAATTTCTAATGAATTTATTGTTGGCAATTTCAATCACGATTTTCATTTTTAATAAAAATTTTGGATCATGTTTTGCAACATTTAATACAACATTATTAAAAATATTTGTATCGAGATCCAAGTCGACCAAACGAGTAAATCCCTCCATATTGTAATTAGAATCGAAATATTTATTGTTAAGCTTTTCAATTGTTTTCACAACAAAACGATCCTTTAGTTCAACATCTTTTAAATAAATAAATTCTCTTTTTTCTTTCCAATCATTTTTGATCTTTAACTCGACACGAATTGGTTTTCCTTGGCAATGAATATTCATTAAAGTAATTAAATATAAAAGATCGATCAAATTAAATTTAATCATCTGAAATAAATTAATATATTTAAACTATAATAGTTTAGAAACTTGAAAATCTTTTATTGCTTTTATCACGAATAAGTAAAGTAATTTAACATTCTTAAAAAAACTAAATAGTATATCGGGGAACTAAAAGAAAAACTAAATAGTATATAAAACTAAATAGTATATATACAACCTCACTAATTTAAATAATTCAAACAGGATATTGCTCAAATAAAACAAAATTTAAACAATTAAATCTTAAAACGTTTTGTGCCTGTTTAAATTAATTTTTAACAATAACACTAATTTTAATGCAAGAAACCTTAAGAAACAATCTCTTAAATAGAATTTTAATAAAATGTCATAACCTAGTCAATATACGAATAATTTAAATAAACTTGTTTAAAATCTAACGGAAATATTATAATAATTTAATTTTGTTGAGACACTATAAATAAATAGTCTCATTTTGACATTTTCATAAAATGCTATGTTAAAAAGAGCTACCCGAAATTTCGATTTTTGACATTGGCAATCAAGATCTCGACCCAAGTATTTCGAAACAAGTCTTAAAGATAAAAGGGGGTACAAATCTAACCAAACTACAAAATTTTATTTACTAATTATATTAACCAAAGTGCAAATTTAAAATCACTCGGTGAGAAAATAAATATAAAATAACATAAATACATTTCATAATTTACCGATTATTTTTATAATAATTTATTTAGCCATTAAGGGCATTTTTAAAATTTGCACTTTTTGTTTGTTTTTTTATTTGTTTATATTTTTACCTACCATATGACTTTCACATTGTATGGAAATATTTGGATGCTACGGAATATTGATAAATACGGTAAATATGGCCGAAGTACGGTTCGTTTTGGGCTTTATTAAATAGAAGCAAAAAATAGGAGCATAACTAGAGGTGAAAAATCCAAAATAAAATAGCCTATTTTAAAAGGCTATTTTATTTAGAATTTTAAATAAATTTTAGATAAGTTTACCTGGGTCGGTCACAAGAGTGATAATAGAAAGTAAAAATAGTAAATTAAATAATAATTAGGGAATTGTGATATAAATCGGAACAGAACATATCAAGTTAATTATTTTATGTTCAACATTTGTTTAAATATTGTGGAAATTACTAAAAGGGATGAATTGAAATACAAATTCTGAAAAAGTTGATGTGTGGTAATTTGTATAATAATGTGAATGAAATGTTAATTTAATGATGTTTTCTGTTTATAGTGTTCGGGAAGAATAAATGATGGTAACTTCAATAATTACACACAAATAGGAAATGATAATAAATGGACAATGTGAAGATAGAGAGGAAGGTAGTTTCTGGGAAAGGATAGGTGTAATAAATAGAAATAATAATGAAAAATAATTCAAGGTCAAGTCTTACTAAAATAAAATAACGAGTCCGGGACTAACAATAAAATAAATAGACGGGAATTCTTTAAATTTATTTAAAGTTTTTATATTTATTTTTATTTATTTATTTTTCACTGAATTGACTTTAAAATTGCACTTTTTGCCAATTGCACTTTTAATAAAATTAGACAATTAAATTTTTGTAGTTTGTTTACTTTTGTATCTTTTAATGCCTTGTGAGTGTCTTAAAATCGTTGACCAAATATAGAAAATCGAAATTTCGAAACAGCTACTTTGCCCTTAGAATTTGATTAAAATGCCAATAATAAAATTATAAGGTCTCATCATTAATTAAATTATTCTAATAAATACCCCGGATTTTAAACGCGGATTATTCAAATTATTCTAATATTCATTATATGAAATTTTGAGTAGAATTCTATTTAAAAATTGTTTAGGTTTCTGACTTTTGTTTATGAATTTTAGTATTTTAAAATTTGACTTTTTGCCAAATAATGCGGTTAAGATAATTAGTCAAAAACAATTTTTATTTGTTTAAATTTCTACGTCGGCTCTGATTTTAATAGCTGTTTTGAAATATTTGGTTGAAATCTGGATTATAATGTCAAAAATCGAAATTTCGAAAAAGCTCTAACGTCTTTAGCATTTAATTAAATATTTCAAAATGCATCTCTATTTATCTCTCTCTCCTATAAATTAGCTTATTAATGTTTATTGTAAATTTTTGTAAATTTCAGATGATTAAAGTCAATTTTAACATTCTCATTTATTTAATTATATTTTTGAAAATTCAATGCGCCGGGAAACTCATTCGTGTTGAAGTGAAAATTAGAGATGATTGGGAAGAAAAAAGAGAATTTGTCCATTTAAAAAATGTTGACATAAAGGGCCGTTTTGTTTTGAAAACAATTAATAAATGTAATAACCAATTTGATGGCTTTAATAAAAATATTGATGGATATTTGCAGGCAGTTAAATTGAACGTTCATAAAAATATTTTTAAGGTTGAAATAAGTGATAGATCAGAATATATTCCATCTGAACAATTAAAAAAAGAAAATTTTGATTAAAATTACTAATAATGAAATAATTCAAAATTTACTGCCTGAATTTGAAAAACTGGTATTTTTTATTAATTGAATTTCCATTCCATAGATATACAAATATCTAGCAAACAAGAAAGTAACAGCGAGGATCATGGAAATCGGCATATATAACTACATTAATTTGTGTTAATTTTTTGTACTCCGAATTAGTCATAAACGCGATAAAACGTGAAGACCTTAATTAGGCAAAAATAAAATTTTGCTCTTAACGAAGCAAAACCGAAATGAAAATATAAATTTCATTTATACGAAACTGAAGAAACGTAAATTTTCACAAAATAAAAAAAATTAAAATTATAAACTAAAATACCTAGTTTCATGAAAAAGATTCTTGAATGTACGTAATCAAAATATTTCAAATATTTGCCTCCAAGTCCTCTGAAATCACTTTAAATTTAAAGATATAGAACGGAAGGAACTGAATACTAAATTTACAAATACTGAATAAAAAAATAATTTAAGGCACTCCGATATAGGAATTTTACTGAAAAGGATAATTATTATGAAACTTCTATATTGGACGAAACTTCAGGAAATATTAATAAGATGAATTCACTTAATGAAAATAAATATTTAATAAAAGAACATATAGAAAATTATAAAGACAAACTTTTGTCAAGTTATTGGACGGAAATTAATTTAATTGGATATAAAATTGAATTGTTAGAAAAACAAAAGTTAGCATATTCGAATGAATTAAAAAGCAGGATTATTTATATTGGGAATAAAATAAGTAAATAAATTTTTATTCTAGTACAAACATTATCTGACTTAAAAAATTTTTACTTGTAGGTGAAGTTAATGAAGGAAATCTACGAAATTGTTTCAATTGCGGAGCTAAACAAAGGGATATATGGTATAAATATCTAAAAGACCAATTTTTGTGTCATGCTTGTGGTGAATATAAAAGGAATAGTGGAAAGTTCAGACCAAAAGAAATGTGGTTTAGAACTAAAAAGGTTTACTTTTATCAATCTATCGATATAGATATTTTAGCGAATTACACACGATAGAAAATGTTGTATTTGCGGAGCTACAAGAACATCACGTTGGTATTTTCATTCAGAACCTGAAAAATATTTATGTGGAACATGTTACAAAAAACAATATAGAGCAAAGATTAAAACAAATAAAAACTGAAAAAATGAATACGAACAAATAAATAATTAACGAAGATAAAAGATTTTTATTTACTTTTCAACAAGAAAAATTATGCGAAACTAAATACTTCTTTTTCAAAAGATCCAAATGGGAACGGACTCTCTAGTACTATTTTTAAAAAAAATATTATTATAGCTTAAATTAATTTTAATTTCGATGATCTAGTTTATAACTAAATTATTTTGTATAATTATGTATTTAGAAAAATTTATTTTTAAAATAACAAAAGTAATTTGAAAATATATTCTAATAAAACCTTAACAAATAACTTTTACGCAAAAAATTAAACTTTCTGTGTAAGATTACGAAATTAATATAAAAAATCTTACACATAACACGGTACATACGCTTTGGCTTTCCGTTTTTTGTCTATTTCACCAGAAATTGATTTCTAATAATGGTACTTATTTTAAAAAATTTACTTTGGATATCCAAATTTAAAAAAAATTAAATTTTTGGCTAAAATTTAATTTGACTATCTGATTTAGCTCTTCAAGCTGAGTCGAATCACTTTAAAATTACGATATTTCGACTAATTTAAACGAGGTTATGTTGCATATACGGAAGTCTTTATTTTTCATTCATTGATAATAACCTCGTTTAAAGTTGTTAATTTGGTTAGTAATTTTCGTAAAAATTTTAAGGCAAAATTTATATAAAAAAATTTTCACCAACAAATTCCGAAATTTTAAAAATTTTGATCAATTTTTAATAAAATTTTGAAGAAAAGACTAAATATGGACTAAGATATGCATAATATCATAAGATATGCACGACATGTAAATATGCGCGAAATATGCAAATAATGATATAATAATGATACAAGGCTGAGTATTTATCTAATTTTCATCATTTCTTCAAACAATTCTGAGTTAACAATTCTTAATTGTTTTTATTCATTCGAAGCCTTTTCTTTTAAATTTTTATTTGTTATTTTCTTAATTTTATCCTGTTTTTGGTAACACCTACTGCAAATATAAAGGCCAGGTTCTGAATGACGAATCCATCTCGATGTCCGTGTAACATTACATATATAACAGCGACGATCCTTCATCGGCTTAATTTGTTAAAGTAAATGTGAATGAATTTAGAAAAATACCCATAAATTATAATAAAATAATTTCATTAATAAAGTTTAGTCTGTTAAATATTATTGGATGGACCAAACCATTTACTGTTGTGAGCATTTTCATTATGATTTTATATTATAGTAAAACATAATTTCGAGTTAAACAGGGTTTTATTTCGGTTTAATCTTAGTATATAATTATAAAGAAGTCCTCTATAAGCGTTTCTATACATAGCAGAGATGTGCCGAAACAGATTTTAAAAAGCGAAAGGCAGAAGGCGAAATTGCGAAGTAAAAAAATACCCGGTACTTTATGGATATGTCACCCCCCTCCTAATTTTGAGTTTCAGAGTTTTCCTTATACGTAGAAAATGGTCAGAGATTATTTTCTTCTCCATGTCAATCATTTTCTTCTTCTTCAAGTATTTTGCTTGTTTATTTTGCCTTTTCACGTAATATTTTTGAAATTTGTACTTACATTTCACTCATTTCGTCTCTATATTTACCACATTTCACTTATTCTGCTTGAAGAAAGAAAAATGATTGACATGGAAAGGAAAATAATCTCTGACCATTTTCTATGTTTAAGGAAAACTCTGAGACTCAAAATAGGAGGGGGGGGGGGGGGTGACATATCCATAAAGTACCAAAGCCCTTATAAAACTGAGTCTAAAAATATTTTTTTCAAAATTTCTTGGCTAATATTGACCAAGTTATCAGGTCTTGAAAAGTAAGTTGGAGCAGCACCGGACAGGCAATTAAGGGTTGTTGTTAAGACAAAACTTCAATTTTTAGATATCTCGACATCGGGAAGAATCTCAACAAAAATTAATTGACTGCTAATATGCAGTCATCCAAAAAATATTATTGCAAATCAATTGGAATGACAAATCAAGGATTTTGATACTCCTTTTTAAGAAACTTTTAAATAAATAATTTAATATTAAACACATTTTTAAATTTATTTTTTGACCCGTGGATTATTTTGCGGTTTCGTTTAAAGTTATTAATTTCGAGATAAGAGATGATTTAAATTCAAAAGAAATTGTACCTTAACTTGAAAATTTCTATTTTTTGGAAGCCAAGCAACGCTTAGGCTACATTTGACGATATATTCGGGTCTGTAATTTAAATCACTTTATGCGTTATATATTTTGATTCCAACTCAAGAAAAATTTGTACAAGTGTTGTGTATGGGCGTCAGCCTTAAAGTGTTTAATATAAAAGCCAGTCAATAGTTAATTCGCGGTCTTAGTTTTAGTATTCTTCCTACCACAACCTTCATCTTCATTGTATTTTCGTGTGCGATAAACTTCTGTTATTTTCCTCTACGTAAGCGGGGTCGTAACGACAAAAAGTAGATTTAAAGCAAAGATTAAAAATATTAATGTTAGGAGACTCAGAAATGTTCCTGAAATAAAATTATAGATTCATAAGTTATTTAGCTATGAACATTGTTCAAGCTCCCAAAAAATTAATAACGGTGGCAGAAGACACTATTCTTCCGAACATCTACAAGATTATCTTTCCAGATTTTATAAAAATAGAAATCAAATAAATAACATTAAATTAGACCCATGGCGGTAACGTACTACCGACGGTATTTATCGGTATTTTTAGGTATTCATTACCGTTTTACCTGGCCTCGTTGGGAATTGTAAAGCTAATGCTCTTGTAATTCGTGTAAAGCACATAGCTATTTAATTCCTAAGGCTCTGCAGTAGGCGTCGTGTAATGGCTAACACATCAGTCCGGTCTACTGAAGATGCTGGTTCCCTCCAGCCGCTAATTAACCTATTACGCTAGCTATTGCTTAATATATAATAATAAATTATTTGGATTTTAAAATTAGATTTTAATAAATTTAGTCAACATGATCAGTTTGAGGCTCTTAATTTTTTGGATGCTGGAAATTTCTCTTTTTTAGCAAATTTGTGTTTTTGCCTTCTTTTTCTATCAAATAAGAAAATTAATTTTCTTAAGCATTTGTAAAAAATTTTTGAACAGTATGTAATTTTTAATATTTTGTTTTCATAAATTACATCGCTGATATTTACTATTTGCGTTGAGGGAGTCATCTATATGGTCTAATTTTTTGGAAGCTGAAGGTCATTCAGATAATAATTGAAAGTCAATCGTTGGGTAATTGTGCCGGAAGCTTTTTTCGGTACCAACTACCGGCAAGTACCAAAAATCCTAACAAATATCAAAGTATGTACTATACATATTGGTAGTGGTCATAGTATACTGTAGAGGCGTACGAAGCTGTAGAGGCGTACTGTAGAGGCGTACGACGTCATAGTATACTGTAGAGGCGTAATAACTCATTCTAGCAAACAAAGCTATTCTCAAGAAATTCAAATTTATTGCTTCAAGTTTGAAAAAAAATTATTTTAATTTTCAAAAAAGAAATTTTATCATTTTATCATATCAATCGACAAAAATTAAATTTTATTTTCCTCCATCCGAATAAATTACATTGCATGTTTCTGCGTCCATTCACGGACCTTAGCATTGTAAGCAGCACGATCTTAGGGTGGAATTGAGACAAAATAGAGGTGGAATTTTTTGAGTCTATGAAGATTATTTTTAAAATCTTTATTGTGGAGTTTTAAACAAGAAAAATTTAAAAAAATTTTTTGAAAAAGGGAGGCGTGAATTCGTGTCATGTCAAATACAATCCTACTATAAGCTGCTTTACGAAACGACATCAACTCAAATGTCAATCGAGAACTGTCAACATAACGTTTGTCAATGGAGCTTCATGGAATAAGCCAAAGAGGGACACGCCCAAATAGGCGCGCGGCCAAGTAGGCGCAAAGCCATAACTAGCTTAAAAATTTCTGGATCTTAACAATTTTGGTACCAATCTCTTTAGCTCGATGTGAGGAATCGTTTAATACTAAATTTTGAAAGATTCGGAAATGCTGAAGCAAGTTATGACTTTGCGCCTACTTGGCCGCGCGCCTATTTTGGGCTGTACCCAGCCAAAGAAGGGTAGGTGACGATTCAGTATCGCCGATTCAGTATTGGCCGATTCAGTATTTGGGCTTTTTGGCCAATTCCAGACCAATTCCAGAGGTCCTCGCCGATTGGGCCTGCATTACACAAAGCTGGAGGTTCTTTTCCGAAGTCGACAAGCTCCTGAAAAATGAAATTGCGCTCGAATTTTGGGCTATAATTAAATAACGATCCCTAGAAGACAGAAACAGACAGACGGCCGATAAAGAAAATCGGTCAAAAAAGTTGCTTTATGAAATCAACCTTATGAATTCGTTTCAATGCCATTGAATAAAAATTTTAATTTTAGATAAGTGGAATAGAAAATATTTTAAATTCTAAAATTAATTTAAAATTTAAATTGAGTTGAAGATAAGTTTAAAACTGATTCTTTTGTGACCCTTTCAGATCGGTCTCTAGTTAACAAAACGGTCTTTAATAAAATAAATTTACTTCATATTAGTTAAAATATTTAATTTTTTGTTAAATACTACAAAGAGGATCCTTAATACTGTAGTTACTGTGAGGAGTCCCAGCTATTTTTTGGAAGTCTTAGCTAGTTCTAAGATTAATTAGTTGGTTTACCCACGCCTTTTTACAATAATTAAAAAGTGGTTAGTCATGATCTATTTAAGCGAAACGGAAAGACTCAGTCTAGCCTAGACACAATAACGACACAAAATAAAATGAAATTTCTAGGTCAATTCTTCTCTTGAAAAGGCAAATAAAAATCAGAGTAAAACAAATAATTAACCTTTTTTTCTTTACGGGTAAAAGGTTTGTTTAGGCAAAGAAATATTTGAATAAATCAAAAAATTCTTTGTTTAATACGGCAAATCATTCTGCGGCAATAAAACAATTGTGGGTTGAACCAGTTTACTGCTATATAGGGAACTACATTAACAGACATCACATCACCAAGCAGGTTCACCGAGAGGGGCAATATACCACGAATGGTCAATTCTCTAGTGGTAAACTGACCCTGGAGGTAACTCCAAATATTAGGACAGATAAAGTGAACTCACGACTTTGGCCTTCTCGCTTTTGCTTCCGTATTCTTTCCCTTAATCCCAACAAATTCAACTTAATCCACTCAAATCCTTTTTTATCCAAATTAATTTTCAACGATCCTTCTTAATCTGAACGAATACTTTATCTGCCTGTTGTGTCCGCACCAGTGCTGGGTATTTGCCATTTGTTGGCTCCGGGCTCCGGGGTTTCAAAATCTTGGCTCCGGCTCCAGCTCCGGCTCGAGAGCCGGCGATTTTCGGAGCCGCTCCATGTTGGCTCCGGGCTCCGGGTGGAAAATCAATGAATTATTTTTCATTGGGGGATTTGGGTAGATAAAGGGGGATATCGAGTGAAATAAGAGGATTAAGAGGGTTATCAACGGATTAAGCGGGATTTGGGTGGATTATCTTGTCAATTAAGGGCGATATCGGGGAATTAAGCTGGATTAAGGGGGATTTGATTTTTCATTCTCATTATCACTCGCTTTTTTTGCGCCGCAGGCGAAAATTTTGAAAAATTTGGAAGATCCTTAAGCCAAAAATCATCCTTTTTTGCGCCGCAGGCGAAAATTTTGAGAATTTTGGAAGATCCTTAAGCCAAAAATCATCCTTTTTTGCGCCGCAGGCGAAAATTTTGAGAATTTTGGAAGATCCTTAAGCCAAAAATCATCCTTTTTTGCGCCGCAGGCGAAAATTTTGAAAAATTTGACTCACAGGAGACTAAAATTAATCAATTTAAAAAATTTATCCAGCTTTATTTATTTAAAAAAGGCCTATCATAATTTATTTTTTAAAGGAAAAAAATTATTTAATCATTTTTTGTAATATTTTTCGAACCTATAACTGGATAAAACTCGTAGCCTATCTCACTATCCATTCAACCACAACTACATTACAAAGGGAAGGAAAGAAAATCTTTTTTACCCGTCTCAATTTTCTCTTCCTTTTCTTTTCTCGCCTACCATCTTTGCTTACTTCTTTTTCTCTAACCCATCTTTAGGGGTGTATAGCCGGAGCCGTGGGGAATTGAAAAACCTTGGCTCCGGCTCCGGGCTCCGGGGTTTCAAATTCTTGGCTCCGGCTCCAGCTCCGGCTCCGGGGTTTTCAAAATCTTAGCTCCGGCTCCGGCTCCGGCTCCGCCGGAGCCGGCTCCGGAGCCGGGCTCCGGAGCTAGCTCCCGGAGCCATACCCAGCACTGGCAGCAAACACTCCACGGTGTATAGGTAAGGTAAAGAAGAGAACGAAATGGGTTAAATCTGCAAAAGTCGGATCTGCAAATGTCTGATCTGCAAGTGTCATATCTGCAAGTGTCGGTATCTGCAAATGTCTGATCTGCAAGTGTCATATCTGCAAGTGTCGGTATCTGCAAAAGTCGGGTCTGCAAGTGTCGGGTCTGCAAATGTCATATCTGCAAGTGTCGTGACACGCATTTATATAATCCTAAATTAACTACACTCTGTCCCAAAATTATGAGTTCACCCCTAAATTTCATCGTAATATGGGTTTCAGACTACAAAATCGAAATATCTTTTAATATATGTTTATTTAGCGTATTCTGAAGTATATTACAAGTTCCCAGACAATTTGCAACATTAAGGCGAAAATTACGCCAAAATTTCTCAAAAACCACTGTCCCAAAATTTATGAGTTCACCTTATTATTTTGCTTCAAAACATTAGGAAAAATCTAGAAAAATTCCAGCGAACATTCCCATATTACGATGAAATTCCATATTACGATGATCCCATATTACGATGAAATTTAGGGGTGAACTCATAATTTTGGGACAGAGTGTAGATATACTTCTTTAGCCCCTAAATGCCCATTAATCACTACATATTTTTCATAATAGGCGTCAAATCATAATTCCATCATAACATTCAATATTTCTCCTAATTTTTCGATATTAAACTTTGTTCTTATTATTCAGGGTATACATAATAATTAATTATGATATAATTAATATAACATAATAATAATTAATAATTATAATAACATAATAATTAAGGAATAATCGAAGTATTTTCACAATTTTAAATGTTTATCTCAGTAAAAAAGGTAAATTTTGATTATAAATCAAAAAGTCTAAGAGTCTCTTTAAATTTTTACTACTTACTTAATAATGTATTAATTTTAAAAACACTTTAATTTTTTACCATAAAGGAATAAATAATTTATTTTAAAAATTTTACATTGTTATCCCAGTAAAAAGTTAAATTTTGATGATAATTCAAAAAGTTTAATAGTCTCTTTAAATTTTTGACTTTAACAGTGTTGATATTAAGTTTATCTATTGCTGAGTAAATTAAATGTTTAAACTTTCCACAAAATTTAATATATTTATAACTTTCAATTTTTAAAAAATAAGCTTAGCCTAATACTGTGAATTGAGGATTGTTTAGAGAGTAAACCCGAAAGGATTTTTATTAGTTAAAGAGAACCAAATGAAAGAACGTATAGATAAAATAGTTTCTATCTATTACCCAGAATTGAGAATATTTGTATTTTATGTTTATTCGCTCATCCTTATTTTGAGCTTGTCAAGATAAAACACGGAAATGACAAAAAAAGATACTTATGAAATTTATTTTTATGAAATCAAGGGAATGCGATCTTAAATATCAAATAATAGAAAACCTTTTTAGTCTTATTAAACAAGCTTTTATGTCTTTGCTTTCCAAATTTTTGATTATAATCACCACAAGTATGACACAAATAGTGTTCTTTGAGATATTTATGCCACCGAGTCGTATTTTGTTTAAGACCACAATTGAAACAATTTCGCTCACTCTTTTCAATAGTTACTCCTTAAATTAAAATAAATAGATATTCCTAGAGATTTTTCAGCTTAATATGACAACAGGGATATACTTATTCTCTAAAATAACATAAAATTTTTATTTACTTATTTTATTGCCAATATAAATAATTCTGTCTTTTAATTCCTTCGGATATTCAACTTTTTGTTTTTCTAACAATTCAATTTTATATCCAATTAAATTAATTTCCGTCCAATAACTTGATAAAATTTTGTCCTTGTAATTTTCTATACTTTCTTTTAATAATTCTTTTTCATTTATTTTTGTATTTTTGAAACTTACATCTAATATAGAAGCATCATAGAAATTATCCTCCTCGATAATATTATTATATCGTAGTGCCTAAATTTAGAGTATAAATTATCTAAGATTATTCATTTAGATGTATAGTTTTTGATTATCTTTTCTCGATTTCGATTATCGATGGGTATTACTTCAATTGTCGTTATCGAATTTTTTGTGATATTTTAAAAATTTTTCAAAAATTTCAAATTTTGTCTCAAAACTAATATCCTTAAATTTAACCCCATAAGTTAAAATTAATCAATTTGAAAAATTTATGCAGCTTTATTTAATAAAAAAATGCTTATTATAATTTATTTTCCAACGAAAAACAATTATTTAATTAGGTTTGTAAACTTTATCGAACCTATAACCGGATAAAACTCGGAACCTAACTCACTATCCATTCAACCACGACTACATTACAAAGGAAGGGAAAGAAAATCCTTTTTACCCGTCTCAATTTTCTCTTCCTTTTCTTTTCTCGCCTACCATCTTTGCTTACTTCTTTTTCTCTAACCCATCTTTAGGGGTTATAGCCGGAGCCGTGGGGAATTGGAAAACCTTGGCTCCGGCTCCGGGCTCCGGGGTTTGAAATTCTTGGCTCCGGCTCCTGGGTTTTAAAATCTTAGCTCCGGCTCCGGCTCCGCCGGAGCCGGCTCCGGAGCCGGGCTTCGGAGCTAGCTCCCGGAAAATAGATCTATTTGTTCTAATTGATATTAAAATTTATTTAATGTTGGTGATTTAATAAATGTTGCTAAAGAAAAATATTTATGAGAATTTATAAATCTGGAATATGAATTTACTGTCAAAATAAATAAAATAAAGTACAATTTCAAAATATTTAATGTCATGCGTACTAATCATATGAATTTTCCATTAAATATAAAGTGCAAATATTTATTTTTAAATGTCTTATTAATTTAAAAATAAATAAAGACAGTCGTTAAATCAAGTCTATAGTCTATTTAATATTGCAATAAAAATCAAAGAAGATTGGAAAAAAATAGTTGCGCAATCATATTCCAATCAGCATTCTAATGAAGCAGAGGTCGACCGGAAATGGACTTTTTTCCAAATTGTCAAAAAATTGTAAAGGGCCAGGCAATAGTCCAATAGTAATAATAATCCAAGCAATAATAGGAATGTCAAAAGATTAAAATCAAGAGTTAACAACTGTTTTTATTTATTTTGAAATTTATAAGACATTTAAAAATAAATATATGCACTTTTTATTTAATGGAAAATCATATGATTAGTGCGCATGCCATTTAATATTTTGAAATTGTACTTTAACTTTATTTATTTTGTCAATCGGTGAGATAAAAAAAGTTATTTGCACTTTTTGTTAAACTGACTCGTTTAAGTTAATAGTTTTAAATATTTTGAAATATTTAATTATTTACCAAAATCTCAATTATTTATTTTAGTTGCCGGCAGTATTACAAAATAAATAGATAAGGAAATAATCATATATGGCCATTTAATGGAAAAAAGTTTGATGATATATTAAATTTATTTTTTTCTGAAATCCCGTTAATTATTATTAATATTAAAATTTAAGATGAATAAATTTATTATTATTCTTTTCTCATATTCTGTTGTTTTGTTGAGTATCCAAATCAACGGTAAATTGATTGAAGTTGGATTAAAAATAAAAGATGATTGGGAAGAAAAAAAGCCAAGGTTTTCCAATTCCCCACGGCTCCGGCTATAACCCCTAAAGATGGGTTAGAGAAAAAGAAGTAAGCAAAGATGGTAGGCGAGAAAAGAAAAGGAAGAGAAAATTGAGACGGGTAAAAAAGATTTTCTTTCCCTTCCTTTGTAATGTAGTCGTGGTTGAATGGATAG
Source organism: Meloidogyne enterolobii (assembly GCA_963681835.1). Classification (NCBI taxonomy): domain Eukaryota; kingdom Metazoa; phylum Nematoda; class Chromadorea; order Rhabditida; family Meloidogynidae; genus Meloidogyne; species Meloidogyne enterolobii. The sequence goes on along the minus strand of CAVMJV010000025.1, from coordinate 652,297 downwards.
TGAGTTAGGTTCCGAGTTTTATCCGGTTATAGGTTCGATAAAGTTTACAAAAACTAATTAAATAATTGTTTTTCGTTGGAAAATAAATTATAATAAGCATTTTTTTATTAAATAAAGCTGCATAAATTTTTCAAATTGATTAATTTTAACTTATGGGGTTAAATTTAAGGATATTAGTTTTGAGACAAAATTTGAAATTTTTGAAAAATTTTTAAAATATCACAAAAAATTCGATAACGACAATTGAAGTAATACCCATCGATAATCGAAATCGAGAAAAGATAATCAAAAACTATACATCTAAATGAATAATCTTAGATAATTTATACTCTAAATTTAGGCACTACGATATAATAATATTATCGAGGAGGATAATTTCTATGATGCTTCTATATTAGATGTAAGTTTCAAAAATACAAAAATAAATGAAAAAGAATTATTAAAAGAAAGTATAGAAAATTACAAGGACAAAATTTTATCAAGTTATTGGACGGAAATTAATTTAATTGGATATAAAATTGAATTGTTAGAAAAACAAAAAGTTGAATATCCGAAGGAATTAAAAGACAGAATTATTTATATTGGCAATAAAATAAGTAAATAAAAATTTTATGTTATTTTAGAGAATAAGTATATCCCTGTTGTCATATTAAGCTGAAAAATCTCTAGGAATATCTATTTATTTTAATTTAAGGAGTAACTATTGAAAAGAGTGAGCGAAATTGTTTCAATTGTGGTCTTAAACAAAATACGACTCGGTGGCATAAATATCTCAAAGAACACTATTTGTGTCATACTTGTGGTGATTATAATCAAAAATTTGGAAAGCAAAGACATAAAAGCTTGTTTAATAAGACTAAAAAGGTTTTCTATTATTTGATATTTAAGATCGCATTCCCTTGATTTCATAAAAATAAATTTCATAAGTATCTTTTTTTGTCATTTCCGTGTTTTATCTTGACAAGCTCAAAATAAGGATGAGCGAATAAACATAAAATACAAATATTCTCAATTCTGGGTAATAGATAGAAACTATTTTATCTATACGTTCTTTCATTCGGTTCTCTTTAACTAATAAAAATCCTTTCGGGTTTACTCTCTAAACAATCCTCAATTCACAGTATTAGGCTAAGCTTATTTTTTAAAAATTGAAAGTTATAAATATATTAAATTTTGTGGAAAGTTTAAACATTTAATTTACTCAGCAATAGATAAACTTAATATCAACACTGTTAAAGTCAAAAATTTAAAGAGACTATTAAACTTTTTGAATTATCATCAAAATTTAACTTTTTACTGGGATAACAATGTAAAATTTTTAAAATAAATTATTTATTCCTTTATGGTAAAAAATTAAAGTGTTTTTAAAATTAATACATTATTAAGTAAGTAGTAAAAATTTAAAGAGACTCTTAGACTTTTTGATTTATAATCAAAATTTACCTTTTTTACTGAGATAAACATTTAAAATTGTGAAAATACTTCGATTATTCCTTAATTATTATGTTATTATAATTATTAATTATTATTATGTTATATTAATTATATCATAATTAATTATTATGTATACCCTGAATAATAAGAACAAAGTTTAATATCGAAAAATTAGGAGAAATATTGAATGTTATGATGGAATTATGATTTGACGCCTATTATGAAAAATATGTAGTGATTAATGGGCATTTAGGGGCTAAAGAAGTATATCTACACTCTGTCCCAAAATTATGAGTTCACCCCTAAATTTCATCGTAATATGGGATCATCGTAATATGGAATTTCATCGTAATATGGGAATGTTCGCTGGAATTTTTCTAGATTTTTCCTAATGTTTTGAAGCAAAATAATAAGGTGAACTCATAAATTTTGGGACAGTGGTTTTTGAGAAATTTTGGCGTAATTTTCGCCTTAATGTTGCAAATTGTCTGGGAACTTGTAATATACTTCAGAATACGCTAAATAAACATATATTAAAAGATATTTCGATTTTGTAGTCTGAAACCCATATTACGATGAAATTTAGGGGTGAACTCATAATTTTGGGACAGAGTGTAGTTAATTTAGGATTATATAAATGCGTGTCACGACACTTGCAGATATGACATTTGCAGACCCGACACTTGCAGACCCGACTTTTGCAGATACCGACACTTGCAGATATGACACTTGCAGATCAGACATTTGCAGATACCGACACTTGCAGATATGACACTTGCAGATCAGACATTTGCAGATCCGACTTTTGCAGATTAAACCCATTTCGTTCTCTTCTTTACCTTACCTATACACCGTGGAGTGTTTGCTGCTGCTGAGGAATCCTGGGATGCCCATCACATCGATGATATGAATAGGATCATGTTACGAGCCCAGAGCCCAGCGACCGTTGACACCCCGCGAGGCGCGTGCCGCAAAACCCCGTGCGGAGCGCGGGGTTTTGCACAAGCGCCTCGCCGACGTCCATAGGTCTACGTTGAACATTTTGAACCTCAGGAAAAAAGAGAATTTCCGAAAAAACTGGTGCCGTTCGACTTAGCTCGTCGAGACGAATTGGTATGGGTCTTATATTAAAACCTTTCCACCGGTATACTATACTACATATATCCTTTGATTTTTTAAGATTTTTAAATTTTTTTAAAATTTAAATTTTTTTTCAAAAATTAATATCTGCAAAAGTCGGATCTGCAAATGTCTGATCTGCAAGTGTCATATCTGGAAGTGTCGGTATCTGCAAATGTCGATCTGCAAAATTCGTCTGCAAATGTATATCTGCAAGTGTCGTATGACCATATAAATGTTATCTTTCATAAAATAAATAAAATAATAAAATAAATCTAATTATTTAATATTTATCTTGCTAACAATGAAACATGATCTATTTTTCACTGAATTACATAGATTATATTTTTCATAGTTTTAGAATTTGTCAAAAAACAAAGAAAATTAAAGTTTGAAAATCAAAATCAAATTAAATATTATTTTCCGATTCCTGTTCTGTTTGATTTTTATTAGCTTTCTTCTTTATTCTTCGTTGTTTTTTGTAACAGGCCTGACATATATATTGTTCAGGTATTGAATAACGGTACCAGTGTGATGTTTTCATTGATTCGCATGTAAAGCATTTTCGATCATTTGTGCTTCGCTAGAATATTTATAAAAATAGTAGTTGATACTAGTTTTCATATAAAATTTTTAAGCTATTTTTCTAAAATTTGACGAACTGATTTTCTCCAAGGTTACTTCTAACTAACTGATTTCATTTTGTCTAAGTATCGATTTCTCACAAGTGGAAAAAGTAACGTTTTTGAAGATATTTAGGAAAATATTGACATCCATATACATAAATAAAATCCCTAATAATTTCATAAAATAAGCTCGAAACATTAAAACTATTCATTTACTTTTTTAAATGCGTTGAAATTATAATCAAATAAATTTAAATCATCACTTACTTCAGGCCTCATTTTGCCATTATATATTTTATATTTGTAACATAATTTGCATAAATAATGTTCTTTTAGGTATCTATACCATGTTATGGTATTTGTAATTTTACAATTAAAACAGTTTCGTTTATTTCCTTCAATTATTCCTTCTAAAATAATAAAAAATAATGTGTATAATTTTAGGCATATAAACAAATAAAAAATGAAAAATACTATTTACTTATTTCACTGCCGATGTAAATAATTCTACTTATAAATTGTTCCTTCGGATAGTCAACTTTTTGTTTCTCTAATAATTCAATTTTATATCCAATTAAATTAATTTCCGTCCAATAACTTGACAAAAGTTTGTCCTTGTAATTTTCTATATTGTCTTCAACCGAGCTGAAATTATTTTCACTCTTGAACAATATCGAAGTTTCATAAAGATTATTATTTTCACTAAAATTGTTATTTCGAAGTACCTTAAATTTAACACAAATTAGAGTATGTTAGAGCGGCCGCTTTTCATTTTATTGGTATTACTTTTTTTCAAGCTATTGCGACACTATGTAATGGAATTTATTAATAAAAATATACCATTTTTTCAAATCCTGTCAGAAAATTTTGAATAATTTCATTAATAGTAATTTCAATCAAAATTTTCTTTTTTAATTGAAAAGAAGGAATATATTTTGATTCATCACCAATTTCAACTTCAAACATATTTTTATCTAGCTTTAACTCAATCGAACGCAAATATCCTTCTATATTGTTCTTATAGCTATCATGCTGATTATTATTCTTTTCAATTACTTTCACCCCAAAACGATCCTTTATTTCAACATTTTTTAAATAAATAAATTCTCTTTTTTCTTCCCAATCGTCTTTGATTTTCACTTCAACGTGAATGAGTTTCCCGTCGCATTGAACATTCAAAAATATAATTAAAAATATGAAAACGATAAAATTCAATTTAATCATCTAAATTTGAAAAATGTATTTAAAACATGAAGGTAATATTAAAAGTGGGTGGTATTTCCAAGACGAAAATTCCGCCACCCATGTGTAACCTTGAGTTGTGGGTAACTCACAGTAATAGAACCCGCAGCTGCGTGTAACCGCAGCTGCGTGATTAATACATTTATAAAATTGAATATATGTATGTATACCGTTGCTTTTTACTAAAATAGCGCTGTTATTTAATTTTAATAAATAAATTTTTATTAAAAATAAATTTTTTAATTTTTCTATGAATTTGAAAATAAATAAGGTAACATTTAGGGTAGTAAATAAATAACATAGATGCACACATCAATCAAAGCATCACACATCATCACATCATCACAAAATCACACATCATCAATGAATTTAAAAATAAATAAAGTAACATTTTAGGTATTAAAGAAATACACATATGTAGATGCGTACATCAATCAAAGCACAAATTATCAATAATAAATACCCACGGAAATATACATAAAGTGCAATTATTAAATTTGAAAGGTTGCCTAAGTAAAAAATAAATAAATAATAAAGCGGTATATTTTAAAATTTCTTTCATGTTTATCAAGTAAGAATGATAAAGTGCTTTAACAGTTTTGAAAGAATATGTTTGTTTACTGAATTAAAATGTTTAGGTTATTAAACATATTTTAATAAAATATTGTAATTATTTCCCGAATATGTTTAAACTTTAAAGGAAAAATGTACTTTTTACAACAAAAAAAGAAAAATAGAAGACCGCTAAACTTTTTCAAGAAGAATAATACCTACTACAATAAGTTACGTATACGTATATATATATCTCTATTTGTACAATGACATATACCCACGTCCTCAATTAAAATCATCAATTCGATAGAAGTTTATTTCAAAATTTCTTTGAAGTTGTTTATAAGTACTTTAATTACTCTTAATTAACATTAAAGAAATTTCAAAATTTCCGGCTTAATATTTATATATTTTTTATATAAAAAAGCGACATTTCGAAATTAATATTTGCCCTTTGATTTCATCAATCGATGTCTAGTGATGCTTTGATTGCTTTACCCTCTACAATTATTTATTTAGCATTTCCCGATAGTTAAAAACACTTCATTATTCATTTTTTATAAAATATTAATTGAAAAGAAAAACAATTTCAGATATTGTAGTCCTGATTATAAGTTGGAAGGATTTTTGCATCCTGTTGAATTAAATCTTGAAAAAAATATTTTTAATGTTGATATAAATGACAGGACATATATCCCAGCTGTTCACTTAGAAAAAAAAGTTTTAATTGAAATTGTCAATAATGAAATTATTCAAAGAATTTTGCCTGAATGTGAAAAACGGGTATTTTAATTTTATTGAGTATTAATAGAATTTCACTAATAAGAGTAAATCATTAGAAACACCTAAAGACATTAAGATATAATTATTATTCTATTTTTCAAAAAGTGACTAGATAATCTAATAGGAATAACAGGGGATTCGGGGTAGATATCAGAGGATAAGGTATCTCATAATTACAGTTGTCAACAAATCTTAAATTTCTCGATTAATGATTTGACGCATTTTTAGTAGTTCGGTTTTTACTAAATTCAAAGAAATAGAAAAAAGACCGGATAGAATGTATTCTATTTTGTGAGAATAAAGGTTTTGGGACAAACATTGAAATTTTTGAAAAATTTTCTAAGTTGATAAAATCGCCAAAAATTTGAAATCGAAAATTGGGATAAAACAATCACTAATCGAAACATTATAAAGTTAAATGAATAAACTTAAAATAATTTATCTTTTAATTTAGATACTAAGATATAATAAATTTAATAAGGTGGATATTGTATATGAAACTACTATATTATATGAGAGTTTAGAAAATCTAAAAATAAATAAAAAAGAATTATTAAAATTAATGTAGAAAATTACAAAAACAAACTTTTATCAAGTCATTGGACGGAAATTAATTTAATTGGATATAAAATTGAATCGTTAAAAAAACAAAAAGTTTAATATCCGAAGGAATTAGAAAACAGAATTATTGACATTGGCATTAAAATAAGTAAATAAATTTTTAACTTTGTCTATCATTTCATTTGACTAAAAAATTTTACATTGATAATTATAGGTGGAATAATTGAAGTAAATAAACGAAAGTGTTTCAATTGTATAGCTATACAAACAATAAAGTGACGTAGTTTACTAAAAGAATATTACTTGTGCGAACAATGTGCCGCATATAAACGCAAATTGTTAGTAGATTATTTTGATAATAATCTACTAACAATAAGTTTGAATGGAATAAATAAATGTTTTGACCAAATGTTGAGGACCGATAGTGTTATAAGCGAAATGTTCTTTATGTAATTAAACTTAATATGCTTTATTTACCACCGTTATATAACTTCACATTAAGTAATTTAAGGACGAGCATAAATGTTTTATTTGCGGTGTTACACAAACAATATGTTGGCGCCGTCATTCAGAACCAGGAAGCTATATATGTAATGTATGTGGCTGTAAGCAAAGAAAAGAATTTATTAAGAAGAGAAAACCAAAAATTTAATAGAAAATGTTTAAATGAATAAAAAATTAATGAAAAATCTGATTTATTATAAAAGCATATTTGTAACAATATTTAATTATTAATGCAATTATACGACCTTTTGTTAATATATACAAAAATTAAGATTGTAAATAATCATACAGATTTTTCGCTGATAATTCTGTCTTGTCTTAGTCTTCCACCTTTGATTATAAAATTTATGATAATAATTTAAATTCACCTTTGATAATAAAATTTTTGATAATCACCTAAATTTTTGATAATAATCTACCTTTGATAATAACCTACTATTTTACTTACTAACAATAAGTTTGAATGGAATAAATAATGGTTTTTAATTTTTCTCCTGGTTTTTCTCAAAACATACCTTTCTATGTAACCATTTAATAATTTACATCTTAATGTATTTACTAAAATAATCTTAATCTCCAACTTCTGATTTCTTTTATTAGGTTCCAAGTGATTATCAAACCATCTTTTCTAATTATTTCGAATATTTTCTTGGTGAATATTAGATGAAATAATTAGATTTTTGTCTTACGCTTATAAAATAACATGGAAACTTAACAAGAATCAGTCATGCAGTTTCGTTCAAATTTTTAATTACTTAAATATTTTTATTTCAAAGAATTTCAAAATCCCGTGTTCCTTTGTCTATTGTATGTACTACATGTACTTTTATGGGACTCATATACTAATTTTGGGACGAATAAAAGCTAATGGGTTTTTTTGTAACCGTTTTGATGTAACTGTCATGCTTTCTTGGTTTTTCACTCATTCTATACTTTCCTGATTCAGTTGAAATTTTTCTAATAGGTTTGAAAGGATTTTCCAAAAGATGGACTTACAGCATTAAATATCTTATGTAAGGAAGAACTCGGCGAGTTGAATGATGTCTTCTAGCCAAATAAGAACCGAGTGAGTTTTCATTGGCAATTTGTCCAATACCATTTTTCCATAAATTTTTTACAGTGAAAAAATTTTTTCGAGTATTGCCATGGCTATATGAAGGGGAGAAAGGATAATGTTTGTAGATGATAGACAAAAATTATTTTATACAGTGTATAGAGGGAGGCAGACAAAATTTTATAAAAAAATATAGAAGGGAAGTTAATTTTTTTAATTTTTAATTAATCTGAATTAAAACATTTTGTTGCTTTCATGGCTTTTAATTTCTTTAATCTATTTTAACAAAACTTACATATTTAGGTAACCATTTAATATTTTACACCTTTAATTTCACTCATTTTTAATTTATAAACAGTTAATTTAATTTGTAAATTTACTTAATTAAAGTCGTTAATATCGAGGTTAGAATAATTTTGTACTATTTTTAATTATAAATTTAGCTAGAAACAGTGACCTCATTAAAAGATAAAGACTTTTCTAGTCAAACTAAATATAATATACGTTTTTCTACATGTTATTGGCCAAAGAAATATGGGGCATGGTTAGTAATAACATAGATTTAAGGCAAATATTTCTTCGGACTGAGAACAATTGCTAACAAAAAAAAACATCTAAAATAGTTAACATTTTTATCACAAGAATAATACAAAAATAACATAGATGGTAATTTACATAATTGATATAAACAGGTATTGTCAGTTGGACAAACGATCCACACGGAGTGTGCAGAGAAAAAGCTTCGTTGAGAGAAAGCCAAAGATTCCATAGGATCCGTTTTTGAGTCAAAAAAATTTCGTTGCTATTGTCATGTCTCGAGTAACTTATGGTAGAGATAAAAGGACAGCAATGATGAGAAATTCGGGTTGTATCGGTGTTAAAAGATTTTTCACAATTGTAATGGAAAAAATATGTTTAGATAAAAATGCCCGTTAAAACATAGCTTTTTATACAGGGTTAGAATCATTAAAATGTTATAAAACGAAATCGGTTAAAATTTAGCTTTTAGAACTAAAAGCGTTTTTCAGAAAATTAAAGGCAGAAGGCTTAGTTTCTTCTTTAATTACCTCGAGTTTTGGTTTCCACTTTATGCGTTTATTTGGTTTTTTCATTTCTTCTCCATCTAAAAATTTAAAAGAGTTAACACTGGATATCCGCAATATATTTTAGTAGTAAACTGGTCGAAAAATAGCCACCAGCTCTTATCTTTGTTTATACCCCTTATACTCAGTTATGAGTAGGGATCGAATTTATGGATTCCTATGTTTTTCCTGGTTTCAAATACACATATCCTCGGTTTCGGACATCCCGTAGAATCACAAATATGATCTAGTCCCGTCCGCAATTTAATTGTTACCATTTGTTTCGCAATTTTTCCTTTTTAAATTTGTCGGTGGTTGTCCTCCTTTTGCATTTAATTGCATGTTTAATTTATGCTCGGCCAACATTTTTTGTATGTCGTCTTTATTTACCGGTTTTTGATTAGGCAAATGTTTTGTTTCAGAACTGTTACCAGTAGATGAATTACCAGAACTCCCAATGTTTTTGTATAACAATTTTTTGAAAGAGAATGTAGGCTTTTTCAAGGCTGTATTTGAAGTTGACCCTTTTGGCGTTAACCCTTTCAAAGTTGGCCCTTCAAAACTTGTTTCACTTGAATTTTCTATTTGAAAGTAAATCAAAAATAGGAGAAGAAAAATCAATTTCATCGAAATTCAAGTCTTTGAACTTTAAATATTTTTCTAAAATTTTAAAAATTTATTACGCAAACTTGGTTAAACTCAGACATTTAATTTTGTCAAAATCGTTTGGGAAACATGAAAAATGAAGGACCTTTTAATAAATAATGTTAGATTGTTTGTCAAAGTGGTTTTTAAATGACATCTTTTCTTGTCACCTCGTTTCTTAACGTGTCAAGGCAAAACAGCATCTAGATATAATACTGTTCAGGAAAAGAGGGAAGGTTTTTCCAACAATGTTATTCAATCCAAACGTGTTTTTTCCCAGTAGTTGGAAAAGCTTCTCCTAGTCTTGGACAATATTTTGAAAAGTGGAATTTTGTCTGAATGGAGTCTTATCTTAACGGACTTCTGGCACGGACGATATTTTAGAAGATGCTGTTTTGCTTGTATACCGTTTTGGATACTATTTTGTCGTTTCAAATCCTTGTCCCTGCGTATGGAAACCCTAAAACTTATAAAAATCTCCAACCATCTTAACCATAATAGGAGATCTTTTACTTTTTTATTAAGAATTTAAAAAATGTTTAGAGGCAATTAAATATTTTTAAAGGCAAAAATTTTAAAGGCAATAGCTATTCAGGGTGAATAATGGAGATAGGGCTAGCAAAGGAATTAATAGACAGGCAGCAAGGAGGGAGAATTTTTTAAAGATTTTTAATATACAGGAGGCATGTGAATGTCATATAGTCGTCGATTATTAATTAATCAAGGGTTAAAGAAGGGATAGAGGGAAGAAAATGAAGAAAGAGGGGAGTTTGGAGAGTTAATAGTAGAGTTCGAACCCGGGCCGGGCCCGGACCGGTTTTTTCCGGGCCCGGTGGCCCGGAACCGGGTATTTTTGAGAAAATCCGGTTTTCCGGGCTAACCGGTTTTTCCGGTTTTATCCGGAAAAACCGGCCCGGGTGCGATTTTGAATAAAAAAACCGGGTCCCGGGCCCGGTAATTTTTTGCCGGGCCCGGAGAGTCGCCTCCGGCAGTGAATAATGAAAAAATCTGCCTCTTGGCCTTTCGAAATTCTCAAAATTTTCGCCTTCGGCGCTGAAAAAAGAAGAAATTCTGCTCCTTGGCCTTCCAAAATTCTCAAAATTTTCTTCTGCGGCACTAGAAAAAGAAGAAATTTAGCTCCTTGTCAACACAAATTCTCAAAATTTTCGGCTCCGCGGTAAAAAAAGAAATCTGGTTGCCTACCTTACAAAATTCTCAAAATTTTTGCCTCCGGCGGTAAAAAAGAAAGAAATCTGGCTTGTTGGCTTTTCAAAATTCTCAAATTTTCGCCTGTGGCGCTTGAAAAGAAGAAAAGACATTTTTATTGATATCGGAGGATTAACTCAAATTCTGTCGATATCCCTATAATCACCAACAGTGGATTAAAGTGAAAAGTCGGATTTGAAGAGGAAATCGGAGGATTAAGGTGATATTATTATATTTGGAATTACTATGAATACCTTCAAATTCATAATCTTCTATATCCCTCCAAATCACTGATATCACATGGAGGCTTCCAAAATACTTCAAATCCACTTATTTTCCCAGACTACAAATTATTTCAAAAATTGCGGATTGCGGACTGCGGATTTTAAAATTAAAAATGCGGCTGCGGAAAATTTTTTCCACTTGCGGACACCTCTGCTATATATCCTTTAGCGTATCTATCCTTTGATTCATCTATCATTTAATCGATACTTTGTATGTTTTCCGATCCTTTGTATGTGTGATAATTTTTTTTTTCATTTAAATTTACTGCCCATTTCTCCTTATAAAGTTTTTATTGTAAAAAGGTTTTCTATCCTTATCTCTTCTATTTTGTCTGTCATTAGCTGTCAAAAATCACAAGCTAGTTAATCAAATTCAGCTGGAAATTTTTTATTTTTCCTCTTACATACAATGGCGGAAATTTAAATAGGGAAACGGTAAACTCTATGTAATTCCGTTCATCTTTATCCGATCTGGCAGTTCTAAATTTTAAAAAATAGCTTAATTCCTATCTCACTTGACATGTTTCAGCGTTTTTCAAAATTCTGATAATTTCGAAAACTTTTCGACCGGTCTAACAGGTACTACATTTTCGACTTTTTGGAGAAATTTTTTTGAAGCCTGTAAAAAATATATGTGATTCACTTCTAGATTCTGAATACAATGCAAAAAACCGCATCAAAATCGGTCGAAATTCTACCGAGATATGAATTTTTGAAAATCGAAAAACACCCATTTTTGCAAAAAAAAAATCGACAAAAAATGCAAAAATGAGTGTTTTTCGATTTTCAAAATTCATAACTCGGTAGATGCGGTTTTTTGCATTGTATTCAGAATCTAGAAGTGAATCACATATATTTTTTACAGGCTTCAAAAAAATTTCTCCAAAAAGTCGAAAATGTAGTACCTGTTAGACCGGTCGAAAAGTTTTCGAAATTATCAGAATTTTGAAAAACGCTGAAACATGTCAAGTGAGATAGGAATTAAGCTATTTTTTAAAATTTAGAACTGCCAGATCGGATAAAGATGAACGGAATTACATAGAGTTTACCGTTTCCCTATTTAAATTTCCGCCATTGTATGTAAGAATAAAAAATTTCCAGCTGAATTTGATTAACTAGCTTGTGATTTTTGACAGCTAATGACAGACAAAATAGAAGAGATAAGGATAGAAAACCTTTTTACTGTAAAAACTTTATAAGTAGAAATGGGCAGTAAATTTAAATGAATATTTATTTTTGATGTTTAGAAAATTTTTTAACATTTGTATAAAATTATTAAAAATTCACGACTCCCGATCCCGACTCACGAGGTCATTTCCGGAACTGACTCCTGATCCCAAGTCTTTTCTTCTCCCGAGCATCACTACTATCTACAATTGGAATCTATGCGGATTATACGTTTCGCATACTATTTTTCAATTTAGAACTGCACTAACGTGTAAAACACTAAAAATTTATAAAAATTTTCTAGGATCCTCAACCATATTGAAGTATTCATTTTTTCTTTTAACAATTGAAAAAAATTTTAAAGACTATTGAATAATGGAGACTGATAGCTATGAGTAAAGGCAAAAAAGAGGATAGGCTTTCAAGCGAATTAACATACAAGCAGCGAGGAGGGAAAATTTTTTAAAGATTTTTAATAGACAGGGAGGGAGTCAATAGACAGGGAGGACAGGGAGGGCTTAATAGACAGGGAGGGAGAGACATTGATTAATTAAAATCTTATGATTTATTTTCATATGATTTAACTTTTTGACTTTGAATCATAGGCAAGATGAAAGAAAATAGGAGTAGAAAAGCAAAAAATTTTACTCTGAAAAAGTTGTTTAGGAGAGATATGCAGTAATTCCAGGCATAATCATGAATAAAGTTTTTGCTATACAATTCCAGATTTCTCCGTGAGGTCCCCTTCAGGGACATCCATCATCGGGTATTCGAGAATAATCCGTTTTAGTCAAAACTTCCAACCTGGATAATATTTTCATAATTGTCAATTTCATTTAAATTATAAAAATGTTTGTGATAAATTAAGGTAATGGAAAAATAATTTTAATTACCGTATTTCTGCTTGCTTTACTGAAATGAGTTAAATAAATAATTTGTTCATGACCAGTTCATTTGTTTTTATTAAAAAGTTTTTTTAATATTGTTTTTTCTCTCCAAACTCTTCGCAAAACTCAAAAAATGCACATACATAAAGCATTATGCATCAATGACGAATTTTTTTAATTCAACTAAAAATCATCAAAAATTAATTATCTAGAGACAGAACGTGTATGTAAGAAACTAGGGCTCTTTTACATGTAATAGAATATTGCTAAAAGTAGTTATTCAAAAATATTAAATCATTCGATTCGCTCCAATTTTTTCCTTACACCTTCCTTCAACATCTATTTTGTATACGGAAAAGTTATTTTAAATAATACTGATATAATAAAATTTATTTAAGGAGGATCGACATTATTATATTTACGGAATTAAACAAACAAAATATGGGTTGACCTTTCAAAACCTGGACAATATTTATCAAAAATAAAAAAGAAGAAAAGATGGAAAGATGGAAAATAAAATTTTAAATGATAAGGAATCGAATAAATTAAATATAATACATGAAAAAGAGGGGAATTTTTTTAAAAAAGCAAAAAAGTCAAGCAGTAAAAAAATATAATTGAAAATTAATAACAATGGTTATATTATTTTATACTCATTTTTATCCATTCATCGTTTGTGTAGTATGACTTCTCCAAATTGTATCCGCCTTCAACTTCGATCTATAATATCAAAGTAAACTAAATTTTAAAGCACAAACAACCACCTGCCTTCGTTATTTGATTAATTCATTCTTTTCTGTTTAATGTAGCAAGCAGCGCATAAATAGTGTCCTGGTTTTGAATGACGGTACCAGTGTGGTGTATGAGTAACATCGCAAAGTGTACAATTCCGATCTTGTGTGTTTATCTAAATATTTGTAGAAAAATTATGCGCAATTATAAATGTTCACTATCATCAAGAATTATTTATTAAACTATACAAATTTCCGAAAATATTAGTTTTAAAGAGAGGGCAAATGTCGATTTAGTCAAACTGTGTAAATGAGTCCGAACTGAGTTACATAAGAATTTGATTGAATAGTAAATATTTTAGAATTATCATAATATGTAGTTTTTGTTAAAGAAAAACCATTTTAATTTTATTCCACAATTCTTTTGGTCTGTGGTTTCCATTATTCCTTTGATTATATATGTAGCATGATTGGCACAAATAATGATCCTCTTTCAGGTATTCATACCAGTTCTTAGTTAGTGTAGTTTCACAATTGAAACATTGTCGTCTGTATATTTTATTAATGACATCTATAAATTTTAACAACAAATATTTAAAAATACGCTAATAAATCCAATTAACTAAATTTACTTATTTTATTGCCTATATAAATAATTTTATCCTTTAATTCTCTCGGATATTCAACTTTTTGTTTTTCTACCAATTCAATTTTATATCCAATTAAATTAATTTCCGTCCAATAACTTCTTAGAAGTTTGGCTTTGTAACTTTCTATATTTTCTTTTAATAATTCTTTTTTATTCATTTTTTCTAAATTTTCTTCTAATATCGAAGTTTCATAATAATTATTATTTATGATAAAATTATTATTTAGGCGAATCTATAATATATTAAATTTGTTTATCTATAATATATTAAACCTGTTTTTCCAAGTTTTTCAAATATTTCTTAACAATTTCATTATTGGCAATTTCAATCAAAATTCTCTTTTTTAATTGAGAGATAAATTTAGGCCCCTGACATAGTTTAACAATAAAAACTTTATTAACATGATCTATTTCAATTTTACACAACGATCCAATATTCTTATAAAGATAATCAACTATTCTACTTCCTTGTTTTACATTCATTATCAATACAAAACGTTCCCTTATTTGAATATTTTTTAAATAAATAAATTCTCTTTTTTCTTCCCAATCGTCTTTTATTTTTAATACAACCTCAACCATTTTACCTTTGATTTGGATATTCAACAGAACAACCAAATAGGAAAGAACAATTATAATAAATTTATTCATTTTAAATTTTAATTTTAAAAATATTCTATTAAAACAAATATAATAGATGAATTAAATAATTTAATTAAATAGTCTTAATTTAAATACTGTCTTTATTTATTTTAAATACATATATAAGACGTTTAAAAATAAATATTTGCACTTTATTTTTAATGAAAAATTCATATGATTAGTCCGCATGTCATTTAATATTTTGAAATTGTACTTTATTTTTATTTGTCAATCGGCGGGATAAATAAAGTAATTTGCACTTATTTTACTTTGACTCGTTTAATGATTAGTTTTAAATAGTTCAAAATATTTTTTTAGAAATATAAAACGTGCAAATATTTATTTGAAATGCCGCTATTTACAAAATAAATAAATAAGTTGTTATATGAAGGTTATTTAATGGAAGAAAAGTTCGATGACTATATAACTTTTATTTTTATTATTATATTCATTTATAATGTATTGCAATGGATTGCCTTCCAAATTATTTTCAAATTTTATGTTCGGCATAATTAGTAGCCGTTTTTAAATTAAATTTTTAGAGGGTGTTGTTTTTGGGCGGCATAAAACATTTACAAAGAGATTAAATTTTGTAATTTCCACTTTTTGTATTTCTTATTGTTTTTTATAAAATATTTTTTAAAAATAAATTTTTAAAAAATAAACAAAGTAATATTTATAACTGATGAAACTCTTTATAAATCATATATAGAATACATCAAAGTTTTCTTTTGTCGGAAGATGCAAAACGTCAAAATCTTTTGTACGTCAAAATCAAACAACCCTGGGGGTAGCAGAAAATACTAAAATACTAAATAAACAAGTGTCTCTGAGAATGATTATCGTGAACGGGAAAAATAAAAGTGTAGGTATCAATTCTAGAGTCATGTGTAACACTATTTCAAATTTCAACAGATACAACTAATGATAAGTTAAGCATTTAAAATCATGGGAGTTAACCTGAAAGGCGGATAAAAAATTTTATCAACGCAGCAATAGCTGACATTAATAATTTAAGAATATTCAATATATTTATTGACATCTTAAAATTCTCTTGCACTCGGCATTTCAAAATTAAATGTCAAAATATTGCATCATGCTTATTAATAGAGTCACAAAGGGAAATATAGTTAAATAAATTTAAATCAATTAAAGGCATGAGATTGATTTGCACTTTATGTCGGAATTTAGTAAACAAACATCTTGCTCCTCCTCTTTTACGATAAATCCTCCATATTCTCCTCTTTTATGCTACGGCAAATTCTTTTTATAAGAAGCAAAAATTAAGAAAAATGACCAGTAACTCAGATAAGGTTATTGTACTTGAGGATTTCAATTTTATTAATTACTCTTAATGGTATTTTGTAGGAAATAATCGCGCTTATAAACCCTAATGTATTACTTTCAACCAAAATTTTAGTTTTTATTTACTTTAATTACCTTATACGATTTCAGTTAAGCAAAATTATCGTTAAAATCTCAAGCTAGTTAACTTAATATTAGCTCTTAGGAATGAAAATAAAAATTATTTTAACACTATTCCTATTTAATTTTGTTGGAGTTAACAGTCGAAGTCATTGTGGAAAAGGCGATGGAAAAATGGACAACTTGGAAGAAGTTTGTCAGATTAAACAAAAGTTGGGAATCATTGAGGAAGAAATGAAGAAATTACACATTAATTATGTAGGTTTAAATTACGTTCGTATTAAATTTTAAATGTAATTTCTGGAAAACAAAATGAGATCTAAAATATAATCTCTGGTCATATGGTCCAAATAACAGTAAAGGGATATTGAGTTGGTTACATTACCCGATCTTAGTGTCATTAAGAATCTTAGAGCTCTAAACAAATCTATCTCTTTTTAATAGGCATGACTCCAAACTTATTGACTATAAAATTTCACAAATCTACAAAAACGTTTAGGACCTCAACAATTTGTTTGTCATTGCCAAGGCTTCGAACTTGCAAGAAGCATTTGATAACATTAAAAATGTCAAAGAAACATCCCTAACACTTTTCAACAATTTCAATGATAAAAAATATGGCAAAATTCAAGAAAAATTACAAAATGGAAAACTCATAGAGGAAAAAAATTATATGACATGAACTATTTGACTGGAGTTTTTAATATGTAGGTTGTGGGTACATTTTGCAAAAAGCTACGGAGTGGAGGAAAATATATTTGATGAGGCCATTTCAATTTGGAAATCAATTGCTTATAATTTTAAAATCCCGGCCAAGTTCGGATGCTTTTGAGGGAAGAAGCAGGAAGTCGAAAAATATAGTAAGTGATTTTTATTAATTCAAGAAATAACAAAATGCAAAAAATTGATTATAACATGGAATGGATTAGAAAAAATCATTTACAAACGAGCGGGATTTTTATCTAGGCAAGCCGAAAAGTGCAAAGAATTAAAAATATTAAATTAAGCCATCATGCATGGGTTCAAATAGTTTACTATTTTGCGTTACCTAATTTTATTTGAAAATAAAAAATGATCAGGCTAGTAACTCAAACTACTTATTTTTCTTTTAGAGCATAAGCGAATAAATTTTAAACAATTTTTGACTCGTCGCAAGCGCGCTGATGATGGAAGCTCGGGTTGTTTTGGGAATGAAAATAGTGGAGATGGATTTTGCCATGGAAAATATAATTGTTTAATAGCCTGGATTATAATTACGCTTGGCATAATTGCGACAATCGTGGTTTTTATTTTGAAGTGGTGGAAAGCACATCATTGAATCTGAGAAGGGAAATATGAACAAAAATTTAATTTAATTTAAAAGCTTAACTAAAATTAAACTGAAATTGTTAATTATACAAGGGATTGGATTTTTACGTTATAACCAGACTTGCACACGGATACGGATACAAATAATATCAAAATGCCTGCGGATATCCGTCTGTATCCGCCCGTATCCGCCGTAAATATCCGGATACGGATACCAAGATAAGTATCCGTGTGCAAGTCTGGTTATAACCTATTTTTCTATTGGGTATTTTCTTTCTTTTAGTATACAATTTATCATTCAGTCCTTGTCTCAGTCAGTTTGCTTTATTACTCTTTTTTATTCTATTTTGTCTTCAAAAAATATTTAAAATTATTTAAATTATTAAATTATTAAAATATTTAATATTTAAAAATCTTCAAAAATCACAATGATACAATAAAAAATTTACCAAAAAGTTTTTATGTATTTTAAATAAAAATTTATAAAATATTAAATTATGATAAATTAAAATTTAAATGTAATAAACTCTGTCAGCAGGAAGGAGTTAATAAAGAAAAAATATATTAATGAAGTAAAATCTTGTTACAATTTGATCCATAGATATATGTTGACATTTTGAATAAAATTTAAAGTTGCTGCAACGACAAGATATCAAATAAAATTAGATAATACAAACGATTTGGAAAAATTATATAAAAATTACATTTTTTAAAAATATTCTTTTGTCCACGGCATGAGCATTAATTTAATTTATGCTTTGTTTTATTTAGTGCACTAGTCATTACAAATATATTTATTCGATTCATTATCCTTTAAATTTTTAGTTGTTTTCGTCCTTGTCCTATATTGTTTATTGTAACATGCATTACACAAATCGTTTTCAGGAATTGAATCACGGTACAATTGTGACGTTTGTTTTATACCGCAATTACAGCAACTTCGAAATTGTGTATATCGCTGAAATATTTATATGGAAATGATTGAAACATAAATATTTAAATTATAATTATCAATAAAAATATACGAAAAAAACTTTCGAGGACCTATAGGTATTTGCCCATTAATTTATACATTTATAGCATTAAATTGAATGTATTCAACTAAACGAATTTATATGTGTAAAAAACAAATAATTTTCTATACTACAGTATATGGAGATTTTTTTAAATATAAAAAAGAATCTCACAAAATCATCCCAAATATTTATAAAGATACCTTTCTAGGATTAAGCCATAATTCTTTTGATCTAAACTTTCCATATTTGCGCTTATATTCGCCACATTGTTTGCACAAGTAATGTTCTTTAAGTACACTATGTCTAATTCTTCCGTATATTCAACTTTTCGTTTTTCTAACAATCCAATTTTATATCCAATTAAATTAATTTCAGTCCAATAACTTGATAAAAGTTTGTCTCTGTAATTTTCTATGTTTTCTTTTAATAATTCTTTCTTATATATTTTTGTATTTTCTAAACTCTCATATAATATAGAAGTTTCATAGAAATTATCCTTCTCAGTAAAATTATTATATCTTAGTGCCTAAAATTAACATATAAATTATTCAAATATTATTCACCTAATCCACTGATATCACCCCGAATCCCCTGACATTCTGTTACATTATCTAGTCACTTTTTGATAGTAGAATTATAAGTATATCTTAACAGCATTAGGAGTTTCTAATCTTTATTACCCGTTTTTCACATTCAGGCAAAATTCTTTGAAAAATTTCATTATTGGCAATTTCAATTAAAACTTTTTTTTCTAATTGAACAGCAGGGATATATGTCCTGTCATTTATATTAACATTAAAAATATTTTTTTCAAGATTTAATTCAACTGGATGCAAAAATCCTTCCATATTATAATCTGGACTACAATATCTAAAATTGTTTTTCTTTTCAATTATTTTCAACAGAAAACGCTTCTTCAGTTCAACATTTTTCAAATAAATAAATTCTCTTTTTTCTTCCCAATCAGCTTTAATTTTTACCTAAATACGTATTGTTTTTCCATTGCAATGAATATTTAATAAAATAATTAAATATAAAAGTATGATTAAATTGAATTTAATCATCTGAAATTTTTTGTAATAAGCCAGTTAAAATTTCATTTGATATTTTTTTAGAAAGGAGATTTTGAAGACCACTGGGATACTCAAATATCGAGCAGAGATGTGCAACATGACATTCTGGCGTTCTGACGATTGGCTTGATTTATTTGTTTTGGCGTGCCAAAACGTAAGAATTTTACTCACATAATTTTGAAATTTTTTTAATACACTGGGGAATGCTGTTCATTAAAGCAATTTTTTAATTCCAAAATTCGCAAAAGTTTTGCTGGGGCGCAAATAAAAAAGAGGTTCTTCCTGGACTTCCTAAATTCATAAAATTTTTACATACGGCTCTGAATGGATATCGTGTGATTTGAAGAGATATTAAAGAATTTTTAACAAAATAAAATTATTTTTAATTTTTTAATATTTTATAGAAAATGAATAATGTATTGTATTTAACTATTAGGAAATGCTAAATAAATAGTTTTAGAGGGTAAAGCAATCAAAGCAATACTAGACTTCGATTGATAAAAATCCCATGGTAATTAATCAAAGGGCAAATATTAATTTCGAAATGTCGCTTCTTTATATAAAAAATATATAAATATTAAGCCGGAAATTTTGAAATTTCTTTAATGTTAATTAAGAGTAATTAAAATACATATATACAACTTCAAAGAAATTTTGAAATAAACTTCTATCGAATTGATGATTTTAATTGTATTGATGATTTAATTGTAGTAGGTATTATTCTCCTTGAAAAAGTTTAGCGGTCTTCTATTTTTCTTTTTTTACTGTAAAAAGTACATTTTTCCTTTAGACATATTCCGGAAATAATTACAATATTTTATTAAAATTTATTTAAAATCCTCAACATGTTAATTCAGTAAACAAACAGATTCTTTCAAAATTGTTAAAGTACTTTATCATTTTTACTTGATAAACATTAAAGAAATTTTAAAATATACCGCTTTATTATTTATTTATTTTTTACTTAGACGACCTTTCAAAATTAATAATTGCACTTTAAGTATATTGCCATGGGTATTTATTATTCGATAATTTGTGTTTGATTGATGTGCGCATCTATGTGTATTTATTTAATATCTAAAATGTTACCTTATTTATTTTTAAATACATTGAGAAATAAAAAAAAAATTTTTGTTATTTATTAATATTAAATAACAGCGCTATTTATTAAAAGCATTTGCTAAAATAATTACCCAGGGTGATTATTATTTCAAACTCTCGCTGGAGGGGTAATTAAAAGGGAGAGGGTAATTATTTAAAAGTGGCCAAGAATCCGCAAAAGCAATCCCAACTCTCAATTGCAAAAACTCCCGCAATTTACGAAACCCGCAATTCGCAATCCGAAATTGCCTATAGCAGCCCTGCTCCTAACACTTGCACATAATCGTCGATTTATTTCTAAAGGAATAAGCAAACACGTTTACATGTTACCGGCCATTTTCTGAATAAATTTTCTAAATTTAAGATGATTAAATTTAATATTATCATTTTCATATATTTAATTATATTTTTGAAAATTCAATGCACAGGGAAACTCATTCACGTTGAACTGAAAATCAAGGATGATTGGGAAGAAAAAAGAGAATTTATTTATTTAAAAAATGTTGAAATAAAGGATCGTTTTGTGATCAAAGTAATTGAAAAGAAAAATAATCAACACGAAAGTTTTATTAAAAATATAGAGGGATATTTGCGTTCAATTAACTTAAATCTAGATAAAAATATGTTTGAAGTTGAAATAAGTGATAGATCAGAATATAATCCATCTGCTCAGTTAAAAAAGAAAATTTTAATTGAAATTACTAACAATGAAATAATTCAAAATTTCCTGCCTGGGTTCGAAAAAATGGTATATTTTTTTTAGAATTCCCATTCCAAAGTTTCACAACTAGCTAGCAAAGAAACAAGCAAAAGCAAGTAAATGGAAATCGGGTCCATAACTACTTTATTTTGTGTTAAATTTAAGGTACTCCGAAATAATAATTTTATTGAAAATAATATTTGTTATGAAACTTCAATATTGGACAAGAGTGGTGTTGGATCCTCATTTCGACATTAAATATTTATTTTTAAAATATGTATTATTTTCAAATATTTATTGACCCCAAAATGTGCTGTAAATGTTTGTTATCTATTTTCCCATTCTAAATATTCAAAACATTCCCTCAAACAAACATTTACTTTGATCTTAAAACTTACTCTCATTTATTTTAAATAATTTACTTTCTTATCTATGCTTTACAACTTCCTCGTCTGAACTTCTTCCGCCCATTCCCTAAACATATAAATACTTTTTGTGTTTCACCATTTTCAAGCTTGTCTTGATCACACTTGCTCCCCAAACCAAACCCAACTTATTTAAATAAACTTTATTAAATTGTGTATAATTAATTGTTGAGTATTGTTTGAGTTAGAGATTATTTGAGTGTTTAAAAGAAGATATTTAATTTATTACTTATTAGAAGAACCGGGATATAACACTGGTGCCACGACCCCGTTGCGAATTAAAACGGAGATTAATTTTGAAAAAAAATTAATTTAAATTTTTTTGAAGTGACTTTATTTGAGGAATTTAGAAGAAGAAAAAGAAATTTTTGAGTGAAAAATTGATTAAAAAAAGAAGAGAAAAAAGATTATAGTGCAAAAAAAAAGACGAATTTTAGTAAAAAAAGAGACTGTATTGAAAAAAGTAGAAGAAGAAAAATTTAAAGAGAAGATTAAATTAAAAGAAGAATTGGTCTGGATAACAAAAAGTTAAAAAAAAAAAGAAATTAGATTGAAAAAAAGAAGTGATAAATAGTGAAAGTGATTTGGGAAAAAATATTTTTGATTAAAATTTGAAGAAGAAAAAAAATGTCAGGTTCTGATTTTGCGGCTGAGTTTTTCAGTGACGAAGAAAATAAGGCATTTGATAAGATTTTAAGACAACTTCGCTCCTTTGAGCGCTCCGTGGCTCAAAGCTTTCGCCACGTTGAAGAAAGATTAGATTCCATTGAGGAAAGTGTAAAAAAGGATAAGGATAGCCTTTCAGGAACAAAAGGCTCAATAACGAAATTACGTAAAAATGTGACAGACCTTCAAACGAATTTTGAAGAGACAATGAATACAATTGTTAAATTAGGAAAGAACTATAAAAATAAAAGATATGAAAATTTTGAGGAGGAGGAAGACAGTTCTGAAGACGAATCGGATATAAGCATTCGTGATGCGAATGAGACTGATAATAATGATACTAGAGATAATAGAGAAGCTTATGTTACTGACCCATTTATAGGAAATGGAGCATTTGTGGTGGGTACATTTGACGGAAATCCCACAGTATCTTTCAATAAATGGATAGAAAAATTTAAAGACGTGTTGTCACTAATGACGGAGCCTACTGAAGGGCAGAAATTATTACGTTTACGCTTTTGTTTAGCGGGTCAAGCCCGAATAGCGTTTGATGAAATAGACCCGCAACCTAATACGTTGGCGGAGGCAATTAATATTTTAAAAAGAAAATATGAGAGCGGCAATAGTAAAATAATTGCTCGTCAAAAATTATCAAATTGTAGACAAGCTCCAGGCGAATCAGTATTTGAATTCGCAAATCGTCTATCGGATACTGTCCGAACTGCCCTCTCAGGTGAAGAGGAAGAAACCATTAAAAAACGAATTTTAGACGAATTCCTGGATAGACTTTTACCGGATTTACAATTCGAGGTTAAAGCGCAAAGGCCGCTAGAATATGATAATGCGTACGAAATAGCACTGAATTATGAATTGCTGCTTAAAGCAAGAAAAGATAGCTATAATAATATTTTTGCTGCAAATCTAGCAGAAAAAGTAGAAGCATTGACTATTCAAAGTAATATTCAGAATAATAAAAAGAAAAAAATTATCTGCTTTAATTGCAAGAAAAGAGGTCACTTTGCTAGGAACTGCTATTTCCTTAAGCCTGATTACAATCAGAGAAATTACAGACCCCAACACTATGGGAGATTTACTAGTCAATTAGGACATAATAGTCAAAGTTATAGTAGAAATTATAATAATTTTAACGAGAATAGACCTTATAGAGATGAAAATTATAATAATAGATCAAACAATAAAAGAAGAAATTATAAATGTTACGATAGCTCAAGTAGCCTAGATAGCCACTCAAGTAGCAGTGAGCGAGAAAATAATTCGCCAGAACAAGGATCAAATAATCACTATAATCGATCGCCAGATCGAAGAATTAAATTTGAGAGAAATCGAAGTCCTAGAATTGGGACTTTTAGCCCATATATGCTTGTAATTCTCGCATTATTCTGTTTAACAGGATCAGCTTTGAGTTGCTTTAATGATGCATCCATTCCAATATGGAGATTACCAAATGATCCGATATTCCCTAAATTTACTATAGGAGATATTAATATATTAAAAAATAAAACTCCTGCTTTTGAAAATGAATATGCGAAAACGGAGGTAAATAAATGCAGAGGCTTTTTTGACACCTATATACAGAGAGATGAGACAGTAAACCAATTTAGGATATTAGTCTTTAGCTGTTTTGTTACAGTTCTATTTGTATTAAAATTTGTTTTACGTTCGATCTTAGCAGGCCCAATAAATTATTTAAATATTGGAGAAGCAATATATAGTAGAATAAAGAGTTATAGAAAGTTAAATAAAAGAATGAAATGTATTAGACAAATTAAGAACAAAATTAAATCAAATAAAAGTGAGTTAAAAGAGAATAAAATATCACTTTCTAAAAGATGGCCCTCTAGGAATAAAATTGTAAGAGGAGATTTAAATAAAAATAGACAAAATAATATTAGAATTTGCGTTGCGGAAAATACCCAGTGTGACAAAAATTCCAGAATATTAACTAAAATTAACGGAATAACGACCATATGTTTACTAGACACTGGAGCGCACACATCAATTATTAGTAATTCCAATGCCAAGAAAATTGGTCTAAAAGATATGTCCGCTGCAAATTTTCCAGCAGTTTACGGTATTGGCAATAAATTAGTACCGACTCTAGGTCAGGCTACAGTCGAGTTAGAAATTGCTGAGTGCAAAATTCAAACAAATTTTGTAATTATTAAGGATACCGAGAGAAAGAATCAAACATATAGCGCCATTATTGGTAGAGAAACATTAAGTTGCTTACCCCTTATGTTGAATTTTACCAACTGGGAGCTTATTAAAATTCCGATTGAGTATAAATTAATTAGTTGCAGAGAATTAGATAAAATATCAAGAATGCTAGATGATCTAAAGACCAAAAAGTCTGAAAAAGAGAATATAATATGTCATTATTGCAAGAAAAAAGGGCATATTGCCAGTATCTGTTTTTACCGTAATCCGGATTATAATCCGAGAGGACATCGCATTCAAACTATAGTTGAAAGGGAAAGCGGAGCTTTTAGAATTGCGCATAAAGACCAACATAGGTTGAGAATTTCGCAGCTCTAACCCAGTCAGAAATGACTGAGATTTTAAAAGGAATTCTTTAAAATATATATATTTTTCATTCATCAACATAATCAAATATTTAAAATTTTTGTTTGTTATCTTTTCTTATTCTTCCTTACCCCAATATATTCATTTAATTCTATTTTGTAAATTTTCTTTGGAATTGTAATTATTTTGTTTAATGATGAACTTGGAAAATTATGGATCTACAACAAAAAGAAGATAAACAACAAACAACAAATCCCCAGATCGTAAAGAAGAATGATTTATATGTAATTAAAAAAAAATGAACTACGCATAGCTTCATCAAAATACTACCTCCTCCTTTTTAGGAGAGATCTAATGAAAAAATGCCCATCAACAAAATCATACAATATGCAAAACGGTTAAAAATTTAAATCCCGCTCAACATTGCGGAGAAAGAAAAAAAATAATAATTAAAACCCCTGCAATAGGAGAGGAAATAAAAATGTGCGTTATTTGCGCATCGTTCACCTCTTCGGTCAACTCAACCGTTAGAGAGGCCAAGAATTGGCTGATAACCGTTTTCGTTATAAGACCCATGTTTGTGGAGAATATGATTGATGGATAATGTAAACAACTCAAGAAAATATGGACATCAATTCTCTAAAGGGGAAAGGAGTATTGGATACATGTCTCAACAATTAGGCGAATATTCTTCTAAAGGGGAAAGGAGTGTTGGATCCTCATTTCGACATTAAATATTTATTTTTAAAATATGTATTATTTTCAAATATTTATTGACCCCAAAATGTGCTGTAAATGTTTGTTATCTATTTTCCCATTCTAAATATTCAAAACATTCCCTCAAACAAACATTTACTTTGATCTTAAAACTTACTCTCATTTATTTTAAATAATTTACTTTCTTATCTATGCTTTACAACTTCCTCGTCTGAACTTCTTCCGCCCATTCCCTAAACATATAAATACTTTTTGTGTTTCACCATTTTCAAGCTTGTCTTGATCACACTTGCTCCCCAAACCAAACCCAACTTATTTAAATAAACTTTATTAAATTGTGTATAATTAATTGTTGAGTATTGTTTGAGTTAGAGATTATTTGAGTGTTTAAAAGAAGATATTTAATTTATTACTTATTAGAAGAACCGGGATATAACAAGTGGAAAGAATTTTAGCTTAATTGAAGAGAGTATAGAAGATTATATGAACAAACTTTTATCGAATTATTGGACAGAAATTAATTTAATTGGATATAAAATTGAATTGTTAGAAAAACAAAAAGTTGAATATCCGAAGGAATTAGATAGAAAAATTATATATATTGGCAATAAAATAAGTAAATAAATTTTTGACTTTGTCTAACTTTTCATTTGACTAAAAAATTTTCCTTAATAATTATAGGTGGAATAATTGAAATAAATAACCGAATGTGTTTCAATTGTAGTGTTACACAAACAAAACGGTGGTATATTTATCTAAAAGAACATTACTTGTGCCAACAATGTGGTGACTATAAACACAAATATAGAAAGTTTAGATCAAAAGAATTATGGTTTAAGACTAAAAAGGTTATCGTTTTTAAAATTTAGTACGATTTTTAAAAATTCTTATTCTGAAACTTTTTAAATGAATCTTTTGCCAATTCTGAACTTATTGAAAGGTTTTTGTCCAAACGTTGAGGACCGATAGTGTTCTAATCGAAATGTTCTTTAAGTAATTAAACTTATATGCTTTATTTACCACCGTTATATAATTTCTCATAAAGTAATTTAATGACGAAATAAATTGTTTATTACGGAGTTATTCAAACAATATCTTTAACAGCTCGTGCTTATAAAACACCGTTTTGACTAATCCTAAACGAATTAGCTTTTTTACACAAACAATACCCATGAAATGTAGTTTCATTAGATTAACCATTAAAATTAACATTGAATGAAACTTCAAATAAAAAGAAACTTCTCATTAAGTAATTTAAGGAAAATCGTAAATGTTTTAATTGCGGTGTTACACAACCAAAAAGGTGGCGCCGTCATTCAGAAACAGGGAACTATTTATGTAATGCATGTGGCTGTAAACTGTATACAAAGAAGAAAATAAACAAATTAAATAGAAAAGCTATAAATAAATAAAGTTTAATGAAAATTCTGATTTATTATAAAAGTTCAATTGTAAAAAATTTTAATTATTTAATGAAAATTTACGAACTTTTGTAATTATAAACAAAAATTAAGATTGTTAATAATCCTTCAATAACTTTCAGATAATTTTGTCTTGTCTTAGTCTACCACTTTTGATAATAAATTTTGTTGCT
Source organism: Meloidogyne enterolobii (assembly GCA_963681835.1). Lineage (NCBI taxonomy): Eukaryota > Metazoa > Nematoda > Chromadorea > Rhabditida > Meloidogynidae > Meloidogyne > Meloidogyne enterolobii. Next base: position 624,560 of record CAVMJV010000025.1, on the reverse strand, counting down.
TTTCAACATTACCTACATTCCTTACTATATTTGAATGCAATAAATAATGGCTTTTAATTTCTCTAATGTTTTTCACAAAACTTACCTTTCTAGGTAACCATTTAATATCTCACTTCTTAATGTATTTATTAAAATAAAGTTAATCTCCGACTTCTAATTTCTTTTATTTGGTTCGAAGTGTTTATCAAACCATCTTTTCTTTATATTTCGTATATTTTCTTGGTGAATATTAGATGATATAATTAAATTCCGTCTTACGCTTAAAAAATAACTGGGAAGCTTAGAAGCATCAGTCATGCATTTTAATTCAAACTTTTAATTACTTAAATATTTTTATTTCAAAAAAATTACAAGATCTTCGGGTTCATTTTTATATTAGCACCTTTGTTTATTGTGTGTATTACATTTACTCTCATGGGACTCATATAATAATTTTGTGACGCTTAAAAGCTAATGGGACGTATGTCCTAAACTAGAGTTAAATTAATTTAAGCAACTTTCTTATTTGACAGAAATAAGTTAAACTATAGGAAATTCACTTACATATCTCAATGTTCACCCATAATTTGAGGGTTCTAAATATCATGTGGGACAAAGAATATTTTGTGACGCTATTATGGTTGGTTTCTATTATGTTTGGTTTATGTTAAGTTTTATAATTTATATTTTATATTATATTTTTATATTTATTTTTATATTTTTATTTGGTTTTATATTTAATTTTATATTTTAACTATTATGTTTGGTTTCCGTTTTGATGTAAATGGTAGGCTTTCTAGGTTATTCACTCAGTCCACACAGTCCTGATTCCGTCTGAAATTCTTCTAACAAGTTTGAAAGGATTTTCCAAAAGATGGACTATAGCATTATATATCTTATGTGTTAAAGAGCTCGGCGAGATTAAAGGAAATTCTTCTAGCCAAATGTGAACTGAATGAGTTTTCATTGGCAATTTGTCCAATACTTTTTTTCATAATTTTTTACAGTGAAAAAATTTTTCAAGAGTCGATTTTAAATGCCGTGTCTATTTTTATATGGCTATATGGAGAGTAGAAACGATAATGTCAAACTTAACGATAATGTCAAACTTAATCTTTTTATTTATTCAAAACTTAATCTTAAAATTTAAAAGCAATTTTGGTATCAGCAATGTGGTACAGTGTTGGGAATAAAACAGAAAATAATTATCAGTTTTTATTAATTTTGAGAAAGTTATGACAATAAGAAAAGACTTACATAAAGCCTGTTTTTGTTAAATAATTGTTAAAGTAAAAAAAGTGTAAAAAAATTATCAAAAAAGTGAGTAAAAAGTTCATTTTTTTATACATTCTAAATAATATTCTACTTATGAATTCAGTCGTTGGACGTTATATGACGTCTCTAAATAGTATTTTCTTACCTACGCGATCTAAATTAAAAATTACATAAAATTTTGAAAAAAATCAACACCGACTTTTTTATTTTTATTCGATTTATATATTCTTTGCTGTTTTTTGTAACAAGCAGTACATAAACTTTGTTCAGGTATTGAATAACGGTACCAGTGTGAAGTATGAGTAACACCGCAAATAAAACATTTACGATCGTCCTTAGATTACTAATAAAAAGTCTGTTTTTATGTGGAGTTCCATTCAATGATGATTTTAGTGGTTTACATTAACTTAAACCTAGCTTTATTTGCCTTTGCCATTGTTATTTTTTTAAAATGGAGAAGTAAAGTGAAGAAAAGCATAATGAAGGCGTATAAAAGTATAGCACAATTTATCTATCAAAATTCCTCAACCACCTATATCAATCACAAAAAATCATGGAATTCAACTGGTTCAGTTGAAAATAAAAAGGTGATTACGACACTTATCCTTTATGAAATCAAAAAAATCCGATTTTAACGATATCTAATAATAGCGAACCTTTTTAGTCTTAATAAATAAGCTTTTATTTCTATGCTTTCCATATTGTTGAATATAATCACCGCAAGTATTACACAAATAGTGTTCTTTGAGATATTTTTGCCACCAAGATTTAATTTGTTTAACACCACAATTGAAACAATCTCGTCTTTTCTTTAAATTAATTACACCTATAAAGTTAAAATAAATTGTTATTTACTACAGGTGTTTTAACTAATAAAACGTTAAAAATATTCACTTATTTTATCTCCAATGTCAATAATTCTACTTTTTAATTCTTCCTTCGGATATACAACTTTTTGCTTTTCTAACAATTCAATTTTATATCCAATTAAATTAATTTCTGACAAATAACTCGATAAAAGTTTGCTTTTATAAGATTCTATATTTGTATTTAATAATTCTTTTTTATTTATTTTTATATTTTCGAAACTTTCATCTAATATAGAAGTTTCATAATGATTTTTGTTCGTCATAATAAAATTATTATATCGGAGCTTCTTAATTAAAAATTGTTATACAAATGGTTTATTTGTATGTTCAATTTAAATTAATCTATGAATTCTTGGAATAAAAATCCATTAATTAGTGGGTTTTAATATCCGGACATTAAAAATATGTAAGGTACCCGCTTTTCAAATCCAGGCAATAAATTTTCAATGATTTCATTATTGTCTATTTCAATCAAAACTTTTCTTTTTAATTGGACAGATGGAATATATGTTCTGTTATTTACATACAAAATAAAAATATTTCTATTCAAGTTAAATTCAACCAAAAGCAAAAATTCTTCTATATTACAATTGTAGCTACTATCAAATCTATTATTACTTTTTTCAATTTTTTTCAATACAAAACGCTCCTTTAATTCAACATTTTTTAAATAAATAAATTCTCTTTTTTCTTCCCAATCATCTTTGATCTTCAGTTCAACCTTAATTAATTTTCCTTCACTTTGTACATTCAATAGAATAATTAAATTTAAAAGGAAAATAATAAAGGATTTATTCATCTAAATTTAGATATCTTGAAAGTTTTTAATTTTGTTGTGATACCTTATCAACGGAATCAAATTTACTATATAATGAACTGTGTGTAAATAAATTTTAATTGCCTAATATTTTGATAATTTTAAGAATAGACTCGACATTAATTTGACACTTATATAAACACGAAACCTTCACAAAAGATTATAGCATTTAAAATAGGGGGAGCATGGGAAAAGGAAAAAGTGATAAATTATTTTTTAAATAAAGTGATTTTTATAAATAAATTTATAATTTTTCTGTTTCAAATATTCTCTTATTAGTTTAGTAATGGGATTTTTAAAATTCATATAAAACAGTTAATTAACAAAAAATAGATCTATTTGTTTTAATTGATATTTAAATTTATTTAATGTTGGTGGATTAAATAATTGTTGCTAAAGAAAAATATTTATGAGAATTTATAAATCTGGAATATGAATTTATGCTTAATATTCTATTATATTAGAAATAATATATGTACAAGTTTGAATTAAACATAAATTTTAAAACGTTAAACGTATTATATGAGACTTAAGCATAAATATTTCTTATTTTTTAGAGTTTAATTAAATGCTAAGTGTATACAATAAAAAACAACGAGTACATACAAATTTTACCGATAGACTTTATTAATCGTAGATTTTTTAATTTTATTAAGCGGGAAAATAAATAAAATAGGACAAATTTTGAAATATTTGTTGTCCAAAAATTTTAAAGTACATATGATTAAATTCAAAAGAATAAGTCACGTGTCAAATTCAATTAATGTTAAAATTATAGTAAAGCATATAGCTATTTAATTCATAAAATATTGCAGGAGGCGGTTGATTATGTAACACACATCATTCCGGTGAACATAAGAAAGAGTAGCTAAAGTGGAAATAGTTAGCCCGTTTCATCTTAATTATAATAAAGTAATTGAACTATTAAAAATTATTTTTATTCTTTTATTAAGAGTCCAACATAGTGTATACATATTCTAAAGTTTTTAGAATAGACAATTCTCTTTTCATTGTTTTGAATATTTTCATTATAATTTAAACCGAGGTCTTTTAAATATATGTCGGAATTCCGATCCTTTCAAGGTTAAAGAACATAGAGGAATTGACATATACTTACTTTCTCAATTCTAAAAATGTCAATACGGACGTGTTAAAAGTGCATTTGCATCATATGTGAAGCTGCTATTTGGTAACTAAGATAGGTAGAGAAAAGGGCAGAGAGACCATTCTACCGTTGATTTGGATATTCAGCAGATTGCTAGAAAATTTTGATAGTAATCAAAAGTTGATAAAAACTTGAAAAAGCTGATTATTGAAATGTATAGATTTAAACGTTTTTATGTTTTGAGATTAAAGAGATAGTTTAAGTGTTTTCCATTTGGGAAGTCAAAGGACATGAGAAAGTTTTCAAGGAATGACCGGTAATAAGTTGATTCGACTTAAGTTTTGTTATGACTTAGGAAATGGCTAGCGGAGGAGCTCGCCCGAAGGGCGAGCACCTTCGCTAGTATTAGAAATAATATATGTACAAGATTAAACCAAACAGAACTTTTAGAACGTTGTACGTAATGTATTATATAGACTAAAACTTAAATATTTCCTATTTTTTAAAGTTTAATTATATGCTATCTACAATAAAAAACAACGAGCACGTACAAATTTTACTGATTGACTTTATTAATCGTAAATTTTGTAATTTTTTTAAGTGGGAAAATAAATAAAATAGTACAAATTTTGAAATTTTTGTTGACCAAAAAATTACAAAGTACATATGATTAAATTCAAAAGAATCTGATCTTTGAATGTAATTGTATCTTTTATGTACAATTTTATGTACGAATTTTTACCCTTTTCACGTGTCAAATTATTTAAAGTTTGTGAAATAATTTTCTCTACTAAGACTCCGCCCTTTTCTCTACTAAGATAGGTAGAGAAAAGGGCGTAGTTTAGGTATACTCGTAATTTTTCATACTCCATTATTCAACTCCTCCCCTTTAAATCTCCATTTAAAAGGCATTTAAGACACCCAATGAATTCATTTACATTTTAAAATTATTTAAAAACTTTTTAAACGACTTTAAGCGTTTTTCAAATTGTTTGCCGTTGAGTTTTAGTCGATTAAGGTCTTAAACTGTTTAAATTATAATAAATATTATCCAGCCTTTACTAAAGGGAAGATAATTGTTTGAGTATTTTAATGTGATTTTATTAGCATTAGAATTTAAAAACACTTTAAATCCTTCTAGCATTTTCAGTCGAATAAACATAAAAAATAAAATTCAGAAAAATTTTTAATTGAAGAAATGCTTCGGCACTTTCTTTTATTTCTTGCTGCTTTTTATATTGCAAACGGTATGAAAGGCGTTAAGAAAAAATTAAAGTTAAACTCCAATCAACATGAACAAAACACGAGCAAAACTGTTTTGTTCATTTCATCAAATCATTGGCCTGATCATTTTAGAATGAATTGTGCTTTTGCTAATGTTCTGGCTAAACAATACAATTTGGTTTGTTAATATTTAAACACATGTCTATGCTTGATTTACAAACTTATTTAAAAAATTTTTATTTATTTAAATTAAGAATTCTTAAATTATTAAAAGCTTATATTATTCAAATACTTTAATGATCACATTGACCACCTCATTCCCGAAAAAGTTTTCAATGCTCGTTAATGTTCTTGTTATCATTAACTGAAGCTTAAAACGGTACTATACTTGAAACAAAAAAATTCAACAATAACAAACATTACCCGTAGTTTACAGAAAATAATAATATAAATCGACTTGATAATTTCAGAGTTGATAATTTCAGAGCATGATGCGCTATTATCTGCTCCCGCATGAGAGTTTTAGATACCTCTAAAAAATATAAAAATATTAGGGTGTAACATAAATAATTAGCCGCCTTTGAGCAAAGTTAAATAAATATTTATTAAAATTAAACTAAATGTTTTCAGACTTCGAATTATATTTTTCTATCATCCTAAGAGAGTTGCCTATTTTCTGGCAAAAAATCAAAATCCTAGGATCAGGTTGGCCGGAGTTAGCGGTAAAATACTAAAACGTGTATTTTTGAAACAAGGCAAATACTTTTTGATTCTTCTCTGAAAATTGATGAGTAAGAATGAAAATTCAATAGATTCTCATAGAGCAGAATCAGTTGAATACAATAATATAAGAATGTCCAAGTTCAATCTCATATTTGAACTGGACGCTAATTTCATAATTTTGCCTTAAACTTTAAAAATTCATAAAAAAATTTTAAATAAAGAAAAATTTCAAATCTTTCACAAAATGAACAAGACATTATTGTGAATATATGACAAAAAAATTAAACAGATTGGAGATTGAACATTGAGATATACATTTTCAAACTTTAATGATTTAAGGGGGCTAATTATTTATGTTACACCCTAATAAATTAAGGGAAGTCTCACTAAAAATTAACACGTATTTAAAAAATGTTTTAATTAAATTTAATAAAAAGAATTAATATAAAATAATTTTATTCACTAATTTTTAGCATTTTGTTGTATTGAATTTTAAAAATGAAAATGAATCAGAAATTGAACAATTCAAGCAGGAATATGGAAAAAGTTTTGAAATGATTGGATTTAGTGAAACCTTAATAAATGAGATAAGGAATTATAAAGAGAAAGTGTTTAATGGTTTTAATACCCATGATCAAGATATTTACAAGTTGCAGGACCTTATGGAAATTGAGTTTAAAATTTTTGAGGGTAATATAATTATAAAACAAAATTTTGTTACCCCTAATGTCTTGTACGATATTCGTATAGTTAATTTAATTAATAACTAAAGTAAAGCAGCTGGGCTATAGCTATTTCGCTCCTTTAGCTAGTGCAAAAGGTTATTCGGCAGCTGGGAGCAAACCAGCATCTTCAGTGACCGGACTGATGTGTTAGCCATTACACCACGCCGCCTACTGCACAGCCTAAGAAATTAAATAGCTATATGCTTTACAATAAATTTATCATTGAGGATATCCTTAGTTTTCTAAACAATTTCGATAACCGAAAAGACAATTAACGTGAAACTAAGTTTAACAAATTTTAGAAATTTTTGAAAAGAAAGATTTTATTGAAAAGCATAAAAATATGAAATATGAAAGTGCATTTTTTGATGTAATGGACACTGGAGCACTTTTTTTGTTTGATGAGCTAGAAATTAAAAATGTTTTTGCTATTAATAATAATCCTCTCATGCCTTATCAATTTGAATATGTTGGTAAATCAATTCCATATGGAGTGCCAGGTTTTGTCTATTGGAATATTATTTGAATGTTTTGTAGATTAAATTTTGTAATTTTCTGATTAGCGTCCTGGACCATATCCTATTGCATGATTTTGAAATCATTAAAATTCATCTAGCCATTTTGAAACTAAAACTTTAATAAATATAAAACGTTTGACATTATTTTATATAATCTCAATTTTAAGAGTTTTATTCAACAGAAATGGATTATTGGAGGCATTATTATTTCAATGATTATTATACAAAAGGAGTTGGACATAAAATTACAGCTAAATATGACAAGTTAACTGAAATATGCAAAATCATCCACTCAAAGATGGTATTAACTATAACATTCTAATTAATGTGTAAAAATATTAGAGACAAACATGACATATTTTATATAATAGATCGGCGGCCGCTTTATTTTTCAAAGCTCTAACAAAGGGCCCTCTGATGGATACGGCATTTCAACTGCATAAGGCCGCTTTATTTTCCTTACGCTACATAATTATTCATTAAATCTCTTTTACCAAATATATTATTTCTAAACTATTTTTTTCATTTCACTTTTTCTTAGACTATCCAATCATGTTGGAATCAGGGTTGCACGCAATTGAATAAAAAAGATTAAGCAACTCGAAATCCGTAACTTGCATTTTTTTTTAAAAATACGCAAAGCAATCCGCAACTCGTAATCTGCTATTCCCTGCAGCCCTGGTTGTAATCTTCAACTGTCATAACCAGTCACGCTCGCTATTTTTTGAAACTTATCAAACATACTAGTCGCAACATGAATTGAATAGATTAAGATAAGTCAATAAACTATATCTTTGAGCTATTTTTATAAACGGTAACATTTTTTCGTTATGCTTGAACCTGTTTCTTACTCACGAACCTGTTTCTTACTCACAAATTGTCAGTGTCAATCGACTTTTCGAGTTAAAAGTTAAATTATAACAAATATGAGAGAGCCATTTCTCTGTCTGTCGAAGTCAATGAGCATAGTGGAATAGGCTTTTTACATAAAATTTAATTTCTTTGTATTTTTTGTCTGCTTGCTTATTTTACTTTTCATGATACAGTTATCAATCAGCGGCCCTGACTTAACTTTCTAATCGCTAGTATATCTTATCAGATCTTTTTCCCTTCCTTTGCATGTTTGCTATTCGAACTAAACCCTAAATATAATTTGGATTAAACGGAGTCCATATAAAATTAATCGGAGTCCATACGCAAAATATAAAAAACAATCTAGGAGGAAAGAAAAGTGAACGTTGTATCTCCGCTAGCTCATTATTAGAGCAAATGCTTATGTGTAAGCAAAACCAACCGCACAATCGGCGTTGTGCATGAGACACTACATGTTGTCTTGACTTTGCTAAACTATATTCTGATAAATTCTAATTATATCATAATTTTTCTTAGAACAAATTGAATAAAAAATGGGAAAATAAATATTACAATTTCCTCCAAAGTCTAAATAATGATGAGATATTTAATGATATCGATGAAGGACGATTAAAAGACAATATTAGAAACAATGAAAACATTTTGTTCAAATATAAAAAGAATTTAGAGATGCAAATTAGAGAATTTAAAGAAGGAGGAATGCTAAATATTGTGTCAAGTGTGGCAAAGCTTTTTGAAAAAATGTTAAAAATGAGCAAAAAGTATTCTATAGATAAAATTTCTGATCTTTTAATTGAGATAGGAGTATTTAAAACAAAACAATTAAAAACTAAATTAGAAACTACTGATGACCACAACTGGTCCGAATTTTTAGAAGTTATCGAAATTGAAATAAAATTTAACAAAATAACAGACAATGATAGAATTTTGTCAAAATACCACACATTTTTGCAAAACATTTAAAAAATCCAATTGTAGATAAAATGGAAAATGAAATATTTCATTTTAGACTTTATCAATTTTTGGAAATGTTGAAAAAGTTTAAAAACAACGAAAATGAAGATTATATTTTAACAATATTTTTTATATTTTTGGAGAAACTTTATGAAAGGGAAAATGAAACATTAACAATTAGCCAGCTTTATAAAAATATAAAGGCTGTCTTTATCAATAGTGATGAAATGGTTGATTTTCCGTTAGATGAAAGCAAGCCAGACAATTTATATTATGTTGGGGGATTTAATTTGGATATTGAACAAATCAAAAAGGTAGGCTTGAAATTATTTGATCATTTGGCACAGAGGATTAAGACAGATCTCGATAAATCAATGGGGATTGACAATGGATTTAGAATAAACAATGAATATAAGAGGGATATAAGTTAGTTAATGGGAAATTGGGGATAAGGATTATACAAGGACTATAATCCATCTTAATCACGAAATCCCTCCAAATTCGTCAATATCCATCAAAATTAAGCAATATTCTCTCAATCACTCAATATCCTTCAGATACCCTAATATCCTTTTAATCATACCAGATCCACTGATATACATTTTGATCCCCAAATCCATCTATATTCACCTTAATCCACCGAAATTCCTCTTAATCCTCCCAAATTATCAAAACAATCTAACTCTAATCTCCCAATTTCACTGTTAATTCACAAAATATACACCAATATGCAAATAAGCAATAAGTGACGAAATATCAAAAAATGTGCATTAAGAACCGGGTCCCTAAGTGCTTGTCCCAATGTAACAACATCATTTTTAATCATCTCTCGCATATCATATCCGCATCCAAACATGCATTTTCATGTTTTGTAAGGCCCTAATAATTAGACATAAACGATCTGTAATTTATTTAAGCAACAAAAGAGCAAAAAGGATACGCGGACAAAAATTATAATAAGTATAGAAAATTGTCAAAATATTTTCTATGAAGAGGATAGAAAAACAATGAAAGTTTTTAATAAAATTTATCGAAAAACGTTAGAATTGGTTAATTCTAATAGCAAAATTGGGAAATTTGATTTTATTTATGATTGCAAAATTAAAGCAAATATGGAAATTGATGGAATCGAAGACGGTAATTTTGAAAAAATTGAACAAATTAAGAAAATTGAGGAAAATATAAAAATAGACTATGAAAAAGTGTTAAAAAACAAAAATAAAAAAGTAGAGGAAATTGAGAATTTAAAAAATAAACTTACAAAACATCATTCTGAAAGAAATGAGATTGATAATAAAATTGATGAGAATAAATTTACAAAGCAGCTTGCAGTTTATAAATCAAAACTTAAAGATCCTCCTTGTATTGAATATTATCATGATAAAAAATCAAAGCTTGAAGAAAGTATAAGAATAATAGAAGAGAGAATTGAAAATAATCCGAATAAAATAAAGCAAGTCGGATTTTATAAAGATTTAAAACAAAAGATTTCTAATGAAATCAATCAACTCAAAAAAGAAAAACTCGAATTGTCTGAAGCATTAAAACAATCTGGAGGAGAAAGAGAAAAACTTGTTTCATATAATAAATCATTAAATGGCCTTAAACATATAATGGAAAACCAAAAAATTTTAGAAGATAAAATTAAAAAATTAAAAGAAGAAAATAAAAAATACACTGAACAAATAAGTTTGATTGAAAATAATAAAGATGTAATAAACCAAAAGAATAAGGAACTTCTAAAAGAAGAGGATAAAAAAGAAGAAGAAATTGAAACGTTAAAAAATAAAATTATGGGAAACAACAATGAAATACAAGAAATTCAAAATACTAAAAAAATGAAATGCAAGAAATTCAAAATATCAAAAAAAGAAAATAAAAAATACACTCAAGAAATTAACTATTTGATTGAAAATAATAAAGATGTAATAAACCTAACTCATAAAGAAATTCTAAAGGAAGAGGATAAAAAAGAAGAAATTAAAACGTTAAATAATAAAATTACAGAAAATAATAATGAATTACAAGAAATTCAAAATAATTTTCCTCATGTGAATGAATTTCCTTGGAATGAATCGAATTTTCTAAAACAACAGTTTGAGCAAAAGATATATTTAATAGAAAATATAAACGAAATTGAAAAAAAAATTAAGGAAAAAATGAATAATGTTGTAATACTAGAACACGATGTCAAAACAAATAATAAACAAATACTTAAACTTAACGCAGAAATGTCAAAACTTGAGGAATATAAAAAGGAATTGAATGATATTAATACTAAAATAGAAGACCAAGAAATAGTGCAAAATAAAATTAAAGAAATAAATGAAGAACTAGAAAAATACACAGAACCAATGAAGAACGAAGTGGAACAATTTGAAAATCAAAATAGAAAAAATAAAAAAATAATTAAGCAATTGGAAAAGGAGAGGATCAAATATATGAAAGATAATGAACAAGCAAATGGGAAATTGGAGGAACGAATTTTTTATAAAACCTTTAATATTCAGAAATTCTCGGACATGAAAGAAGAATTGGGTAATGTTTTAAATTTAGATTATTTAAAAAAACTGAATAAATAAGAGTAGGTATTCAAAAGGATTGAGGTCTTACGTTAGATTAATGAATTTTAAAATTTGAAAAATTTTAAAATATAAAATTCATCTTCTTTATTTTATTTTGAGTTACGAAAAATTATAAATCTAATTTCAGTGTGAATTCGAAGCAAATACTTTGAATTGCAGAATTATTTGCATTTAAATAATTTAAAAAATTCAACAAATTAAGGATATTTTAAGAGAATTTTTTTGCAATCAACTCCTTGGAGTTCCGGAAAATTGTGCTCCAAGATTTTTCGGAAAATTGGGCTCCAGCGGAAATTTGGGCTCTAAATGATAAAAATGGAAAATTGGGCTCTAAAATTTTAGGCGCGGGGAATTGTGGGCCTCGGAGTGAATTTTTGGGTTTTTTCGAGAAATATCACAAAATTCTCTGGAATAACTATTTTTGTGCTGATACTTAGTGGGTAGGTCGGCATTTCAAAGCTGAAAATCAGTAAAAAGGAATAGGTTTATGTTACTGTTGTAGAACCCAGCGACCGTTTGAGGGGTCTTGCTCACGGGGCTATTTTGAGGATGGGCCGTTTTAAGGCTAGCTCATACAAATCCAGTACGGTATTGACCCCAAAAGCGAAATTTATTTAATAAAAGAGAGTTCCTCCAAAATAGTATAAAATTAAATTCCACAAAAATACATATTTCAGCTAAAGGCACAATAAGGATGTTAATCATAAATTGTAATAGAAATCAAGTAATAGAAGCAATTGCATTCAATGTTGAAATATTTTGTTTGCCTTATAGAGATGATCAAAAATATGTTGCTGAGGGATTGAAGTTGAACTACTTTAAAGTTCAGGAAAAGAAAATGAAAGAAAATGGGCAAAATTATTATAAAAAAGAAGAAAGAAGTTACAAATTTTCGACTGACTTATCTTTCATTGAAAATATGATGGAGGCCAATGACGATAATTATATTGATTATCTCCCACTTTCAACAGATCTATCTTCTGCCACGATACGTGTTAAAAAATATCAAGAAATATTTGAATATGGTATTGAAAAAATTCTAAAAGGAAAGTAAGTAAATATAATTAATATAGATAGGTCCTGTTATACATCTGTTTCGAAAATATGTATCAAAATAGATGTGAAAGTATTCGAATTATCAAAGTTTTGTTATATTTTTATCCATATTTGAAAATTTTTCAAACATATTTTTTAAATATTTGTCCATATTATTGATTTTTTATTCTTATAAAAATCCAACTTAGTGATTATATATGGAAGTGAATTATGGTATACCCATTGGTCATAACAAAAATTAATTTAATATACTTATACATTTTATTACTTCCCTTCAGATATACCGAAACTTTAAATAAAATTCACGATGATTTGATCGAAAAATGGGAGAAAAAGCATCCTACAAATTTAATTCTTGAAGTAATTGAAGAAAAATCAAAAAATGAACTACAAACTGACGAGGAGGTAATACTTCTTTGATATACCATTTCCTCCTTTTATTTGAGTTTCAAAATTAATTTTTTTACCAATCAGAGACACACAGTCCGTATTACCTTGAATATTGTGTTATCTTGTCCATTAATGTTTTAGCTTTTTAAACATTATTAATAATTTTTAAAACTTAATTCCATCAAACATATTCCTTAAAATTCAGAATTATTTGTTTTATTCTCTAAAAATAAACAACTTCATACTTAAAGTTGTTCCCCTTGTTTACTTTGATTACCTAGGAAAAGAAAAATTAATTTTGAAACGCAACTATATGTATGTGAAATTACATATACCTACACATACATAGTCTGTTAACCAAAAAAAATAAAATTATTTTAGAACATCAACTAAAAGGACGGTGAAAAGTTAAAGAATTTGTCTAAAATGATCATAATTCAAGCCTAAAAATTCATAAAAAAAACAAAAAAACATAAAAAATAAAAAAACAAAAAGGTACTGTGCGTTTATATACCCACATGTCCGCAAATGTTTTTTGCAATTTTCCCATTACCTTCTCTTTCCATCTTTCTTTTCATAAAGTTTAAAAATGGTCATAAACAATTTTTGAAAGAAATTAATCATTTATTTATGTCTTTTATTTGAATATGCAACAGGGAAATAAGTGGAATTTATGATGGAATAATCTTATCATTCTGTACGGATTAAGGAAAGAAAAATTAGGTGGGGGGACTTAAATTGTAATCCTTTGCTTCTTTATGAGGAGATGGATTGAAAGAGACGGAAAAGAGCTAATTTACATCAAATATTTGCTGCCATTTGGGTATATAATCGCATAGTACCAACAAAAAATATAGAAACTAAAAATATCAAAAAAATTATATATGTAAGAGTGAGTGTTATTTCTGGGGTTTTTCGATTACTTTACTGTTTGCCTTTGGTAAAAGGCAAAAATTTCATGTTATAGAAGTTTCAAAATTTTTATTAAACCATTCCTTCATCTGTTAAATTGCTGGGTAATTCTGTGATACAGAATCACAATCTTATGAATGACCTCCAATACAAAATATTTTTTAATTATTAAAGATAACATAGTTATATTTTTAATTCTGAAGAAATAGCACTCCATTTTTTCTTTAAACCACATTGTAAAAGAATTATAACCCAAAAATTAAAAAAAAAAACTTTAAAAATACCACAATTTCACTAATTTCCACATATTCATTTGTAAAAATATTTTATATATATTTTTAGTGATTAGACAAATTATCTAAATTTAATTTAATTATTCAAAATTATTTTTTAAAATTAAATTTGAATTAAATTTTGACTAAAACTTTAATATTTTCATAGTCCGATCACTAATATTTTTTGTTAAATTATTTTTAAATGTAGTTTAGCGATAAATGTAAATACAACCAAAAGTTTATTTTGTTTAAGTATACTCCCCCTTTCTCTTTTTCAAAATCAGTAGTCTGTATCTCAGTCCCTGATTGTCGGATCGACTTTTCTGACCCCGCGATCCCGCTGCAATGGATTAAAGCAAATAGTCATAACTTTGCTGACTTAAGTTAAATTTTATTGATTTTAGTGTTATTCGACCTAGCTTGAACAGATCTTTCAATTACTATATATAATTTAGAATGCTCTGTCTGTCTTTCTGTCTGTCTGCAATTTTGCTGTGTTTGGTGTTTTGTTTAGTTTTTAATTAAAAATAGACCCGGCAAAATCGATTTTCCCGAATCCGAATTCCGCATTTGCAACTTGAACCGGTCTGGATTAATCCGGTCCGGTTTTAATGCTTTAAAAATTAACCCCGGATTCCGGCAGAATTTACCCGGATTCCGGACCGGATCCAGGTTTTTTCCGAATTTTTCAATAAGGTTTTTTATTAGTTTTTATGCATTAAAATGTTGTAAGATATGTATTCTTTATGTGTTAAAATGTTTTTAGTGGGGATACAGCAACAGCCTACCCAAAGTTTACCAAAAATACAATTTATTTAATTAACAAATAAATTTAGCGGTCCGATATACTTTCGTATTTTTAATTGATTTATTTTTTCTTTGCTGTTTCTTGTAACAAGCAGCACATAAACTTTGTCCAGGTATTGAATAACGGTACCAACGTGGTGTATGAGTAACATTGCAAATAGAACAAATTCGATCTTGTGTGATTTTCTAAGAAGATTTATTTATTGATTTAAAAATATAGATTTATGAAATATTATTTTTAAAAGTGAGATCAAATGTCGTATAGTTAATACGGTGTTACGAATTTTGTGGATAACAGGTTTACCTGGATATACCATTTTGCCTATTTGGAATTTCTAAAATCATAGATTTTGGAAATTTTTTAAATGCCAATTAATTCTAGATTGCTGAAACAAGCATAAGTAAACTATTTATTTTGTTGTTATAAAATGCTTATTTTTTATAATAATTTTATTAGAATTCTTTTACTGAACATAATTCAGTAATTATTAGTATTTATTTTATTTTACTTTTTAAAAGTGTTAAAATTTAAATGATCTGATGAACCTGGTTAGTTCTAAACCACATTACTTTTGGTCTAAATTTTCCATAATTATATTGTTTATATGAATAACAATCATCGCAAAAATAATGTTCTTTTATGTATTTATGCCAGAATTTACTTTGTGAATTTCTACAATTGAGACAATGTCGCTTGTTTTGTTCATTATTTCTACCTAAATTATTTATGGGTCTACGTTAATTTGTAAGTAGTTAATTAATGAATGAATAAGCTTAAATAAAATTATAATTACTTATTTTGTTTCCAATGTCAATAATTTTGCTTTTTAATTCCTTCGGATATTCAACTTTTTGTTTTTCTAACAATTCAATTTTATATCCAATTAAATTAATTTCCGTCCAATAACTTGACAAGAGTTTCTTATTATAAGCTTCTAAATTTTCTTTTAATAATTCTTTTTTATTTATATTTTCTAAACTTTTTTCTAATATCGAAGCTTCATAATAATTATTATCCATGATAAAATCATTATTTATGCGAATCTTTGATATTAAATTAGTGTATTATTGAAAGCTTAAAATTTCGAACAATCAAATTTAAAATACCTGTTTTCCTAAGTTTTTCAAAAATTTTTTAATAATTTCATTATTGGCTATTTCAATCAAAATTCTCTTATATAATTGAAAGCTAAATTTAGTCTTCCGACTTAGTTTTGTAATAAAAACTTTATTAACAGGATCTATTTCAATTTTAAAAAGGATCCAGTATTCTTATAAAGATAATCAACTATTCTGCTGTTTTGTTTTACATTCATTATCAATACAAAACGTTCCTTTATTTGAATATTTTTTAAATAGATAAATTCTCTTTTTTCTTTCCAATTTTCTTTTATTTTTAATCCAACTTCAACCATTCTACTGGTAATTTGGATATTTAACAGAACAACCAAATATGAGAGAAGAATAATAATAAATTTATTCATCTTAAATTTTAAAATTGAAAATATTTTATAAAATACAAATAAAATTTTAAAATATTTAAAAATACTTATAATAAATGTCTTATTATAACTAGAGTACGTTCAATAAACTTAAAAAAATGACTAGAGTACGTTCGATAAACTAAAAAAAGAAATATCCATAGAAACAATCAAATATGACCAGAGTACGATACGGTCCAGGCTCTTAAATAAAAAGAAGTGATCTAGAGGTAAATAAAATAAAAAAGTTTAATAATAATAAATAAAATATAATTAAAATATAATAATAACTGCGGCAATTGACAAAAAGTGCAAATTTTAAAAATGCACTTAACGGTTAAATAAATGGCTAAATAAATATGCTAAATAAATTTATATAAATGGCTAAAAATATTTATTTAGCCCTAAATGGCTAAATAAATTTATATAAAAATAAGCGGTAAATTATGAAATGTATTTATGTTATTTTATATTTATTTTCTCACCGACTGATTTTAAATTTGCACTTTGGTTAAAATAATTAGTAAATAAAATTTTGTAGTTGGGTTAGATTTGTACCCCCTTTTATCTCTAAGACTTGTTTCGAAATACTTGGGTCGAAATCTTGATTGACAATGTCAAAAATCGAAATTTCGAACAGCTCTTATTAATTTAGCTTTTAATGAAAATGTCAAAATAAGACAATTTATTTATAGTGTCTCAAAAAATTAAATTATTATAATATTTTGATAGATTTTAAACAAGTTTATTTATAAATTATTCGAATATTTACTAGGTTTTGACATTTTATCTGAATTCTATTTAAAAATAGTTTTAGTTGTATTCTCGTCAAATGACGCCGTCCCCTCTGAATAAGAATCTGATTTGCTCTGCGAATCTCCGACTAAATCGAATACTCCCCATATCAGAATTGTCGAATATTTTCCCAATTAATCATATTTATTTTCCTTTCCGGTCGTTTATGAAAAACATTTTTTCCCAACAATTCCTAAGATTAAAGAGATAAATCTTCCTTATATAAACTTTTCCTATAAACCCTTTTCTCAGTTGCTTTCTTGTATTCAGTTGTTCTTTTGTGTTCATTCCTTTCTTACAGACTAGTAATCGCACTAGCTGATTTCTTATTACTCTTTGTTTCATACAGCCTTGCATTGGCTGAACACTCTTTTACCTTATCTTTTAATTCTGCTTATTCAATAAGCTAATCTTTAACTTTTCTCTATTAATTTAAATTGTTAATATTCTTTTCGTAAATAAATATTGTAAAATATTTGTGTATTTACTGAGCCTAGGTTTACATTCGGAATTACTCTCTTCTTTTTCCGACAGGTATAAATAAATACCGTATTTATTCTAATAGAACCACAGTGGTTCTATTTTTCAACCCTCCAATTTTGTGCGGTTATATTAGAGACCGTGGTTCAAATAAAGACGAATTTCTATTAGAATAAATACGGTACTTTTGTGAAATCCCTTCATGCCATTTTCTAAAATATATTTATTAGTTTTTTCCTTGTCAACAAAAGTAAACACTTGAAAAATTAGAGTACAAAGCTGTTCATAAATCATTCTGACTGGTGTTCGGCACTGTTCAATACTCCAGCAGTACTCTCGAAAGTCTTGACTCGGTACTATTCGATACTCTCGGTATTGCACGGCTCTTTTCAAGTTTGATGTATCTGATGTTTAAACCTACTGTTTATAAACCTGATGTTAATCATTTTCCACGCCCCCAATCATATTTATTAAATCTTATTAAACTTACCCAGTCAAAAAAATAAATTTTGGGTAGCTGTTTAACTTTAATAACTATTAAACTTTAATAGCTATTAAACCAGGGCTTCGATCTCGAATTTTTAAAAATCTATGGAAAAAGGAAGAAATCTTGCCCAATGGCCTTTCAACTTTTCAAAATTTTTGCCTGCGGCGCTGGGAAAGGAAGAACCTTGCTTACACTATAAATAAATAGTCTCATTTTGACATTTTCAACATATGCTAATTTCATAAGAGTTGTTCGAAATTTCGATTCTGTCATAGGCAATCAAGATTTCGACCCGAGTATTTCGAAACAAGTCTTAGAAACAAAAGGGGGTACAAATCTAATCAAACTACAAAATATTATTTACTAATTATATTAACAAAGTGCAAATTTAAAAATGAGTCGGCGAGAAAATAAATATAAAATAACATAAATACATTTCATAATTTACCGTCTTATTTTTGTATTAATTTAATTAGCCTTTAAGGTCATTTATTAAATTTGCACTTTTTTCAATTGCCGCGGTTAATATAATTAGTCAATAAAATTATTTATTTGTTTATATTTTTAACTACCATGTCTTTCAAGCTGTTTGAAATATTTGGGTTGAAATCTTAATTGTTCGTGCCGCAATCATAATTTCGAAAAAGTCTGTTGCCCACCGCAAATAACTAAACATTCAAAATTTAACCCAATAAATTTGTATGATCTCAACCAATTTAAAAAATATTCTTACGCTTTGCCTTATTTAAAGAAAGGTATCCTATACTTTATGTTTATTCAAATTCAACACAAAAAATTAAGCTTTTTTTCTACTATATTTCTAAAGCCTTGTATAGCCTGCGGCATGTCAGAATACCAACTGAAAGACTTATTGACAATGAAATAATATAAAATATCTTTTTTAAATCAGGCCATATAGTTAAATAGTATAATCATTGATACAGATCATATAAATTAATGTGTTATATTTTGAAGGTTTAAATACATGCGGAGGGCATGAGAGCATTTTCGAAATTACAATTGCGGCATGGACAATTATGATTTCAACACAAATATTTCAAAACAGCGTGAAGCCATATCGTAGTTAAAAATATAACCAAATAAAAAATATTATTGACTTATTATATTAACCGCGGCATTTGTCAAAAAGTGCAAATTTTAAAAATGCGCTAAACGGCAAAATAAATTAAGTAAAAATAAGGCGATAAATTATGAAAGGTGCTTATGTTATTTTATATTTATTTTCTCACCGACTGATTTTAAATTAGCACTTTGGTTAATATAATTAGTAAATAGTTTTTGTAGTTTGGTTATATTTGTACCCCCTTTTATCTCTAAGACTTGTTTTGAAATACATGTTATTAACTTAGCATATTATGAAAATGTCAAAATGAGAATATTTATTTATTGTGTCTCAACAAAATTAAATTATTATAATATTTTGATAGATTTTTAAAAAGGTTATTCAAATTATTCAAATATTTACTAGCTTTTGACATTTTATTAGAATTCTATTTAAAAAATTGTTTCATTTATTATTGGCAAATTACGCCGTTTCTTCTAAACATGAATCTGATTTGCCTGCGAATCTTCGAATTATTCGAATACTCCCCCAAATCTGAATAATTATAAGAAAATGTCCGAATTATGAATAGGTTCTAATAACTTTAGCATTTACATATTTCAAAATGCATCCCTATAATAATTAAAATATGTATTAAATTTTTTGCCTCTATTTTAAGGAGGCCAGAAATATTATATAATAATATTTCTATTATTACTCTACCTCTTTTACCTTTATTTATACCCTCTATTTTTCTTATTTCCCCTCTATTCTTTTCTCCTATTTAACAGGGCCCGGACCGTACCTACTATGGCCAATTTTACGGTATCTATGGATATTTCACCAAAGATAAAATTTTGAAGTTTATCAGTATTTAAATTTATCGGACTCCAGTTATAACAAGATATTTAATATCAGTTATGTCAGATAGCTTAAACTTTTATTTATTTATTATATAAAATATTTTAATTTAAGATGAATAAATTTATTATTATTCTTATCTTATATTTGGTTGTTCTGTCGAATATCCACATCAAAGGTAGAATGGTTGAGGTTGGATTAAAAATCAAAAATGATTGGGAAGAAAAAAGAGAATTTATTTAATTAAAAAATACTCAACTAAAGGAACGTTTTGTATTGATAATGAATGTAAATCGGGGAAATAAAATTGAAAATTATTTCAATAAAAATAATGATTCGTTTTGTAAAATTGAAATAGATCCTGTCGAAAAAGTTTTTATTGTCAAACTAAATCATTGTTCAAAATTTATTTTGATTGAAATTGCCAATAATGAAATTGTCAAGAAATTTTTGAAAGACTTGGGAAAACAGGTATTTTATATTTGATAATTCAAAATTTAAGACTTCAATATACACAAATTTAATATCTAAGACTCGTCTAAATAATAAATTTATCATGAATAATAATTATCATGAAACTTCTATAATAGATGAGAGTTTAGAAAAAATAAATAAAAAAGAATTATTAAAAGAAAATATAGAAAATTACAAAGGCAAACTTTTAAAAAGTTATTGGACGGAAATTAATTTAATTGGATATAGAATTGAATTGTTAGTAAAACAAAAAGTTGAATATCCGAAAGAATTAGAAAGCAAAATTATTTATATAGGCAATAAAATAAGTAAATATAGTTAAATTTTTGGATTTATTTAGCGTAATTTTAAATATTTGTTGTTAAAATTTATAGATATCATTAATAAAATATACAGACGACAATGTTTCAATTGTGAAACAACACTAACTAAGAACTGGTATGAATACCTGAAAGAGGAGCATTATTTGTGCCAATCATGTTACATATATAATCAAAGAAATAATGGAAAACATAGACCGAGAAAATTGTGGTTTAATATTAAAAATGTTTGCCTTTAACAAGAACTATTGTCATAATTCTAAAATATTCATAATTCAATCAAATTCTTATTTATATGACATTTTTATGTTAAGAAGGAAATATCGTTATATTCAAAATTTTTATAGAAATTGATATGCTTAGGGAATATTTAGCTTAAAACTGTGTTTGTGTGATAAATAAATTAAGCTTTAGCTAAAATTTGGTAGGGATTGTTGAATTTGTCGTTTTATTATTATTTTAAAGTTATAAATTCAAAAAATGAAGAAAAAGTAAATATATATAGACCAACCGATATGTAAAGAGCTAGGAATCTTTTAGTATTATCGATGACTGGTGGTACACGTCATTTCAGTCCGCACATTTTTGTCGTCACGTTTCAAACCCAGCATGTTTCACTATATGCCGCAATATAAAACACGAAGTTCATTATTAATAATCTTGCTAACAAAATTTATTTAAGGTTATTCCTATTTTTATAAATATTTTAGCGAATCACGAATGATCGAAAATGTTTTACTTGTGCAGCAACAAAAACATCGAGGTGGTACCGTCATTCAAAACCTGAGCACTATGATTGTGATACATGTTACAGAGGGCAACAAAGGATAAATAAGAAAACAAATAAAGATCAACCAGAAAAAGAAACGAATAAATAGTATTTAATGGATTATGATTTGCTAACTTTAATTTTCGAGTTTATCAAACAAATTATAACACTATTTCAAATATAACCTTTGTAATTTCAGTGAAAAATAAAATTCTCTAATTTTTATTAAGATAAATGTTAAATAAATAGATTGATTTTCATTATTTTATTTATTTTATGAAGGATTACATTTATAATGGACACAGAAGAATAAATATTAAAAATTTTTGTGACTTCAAATATAAGCTCGTTTACTGCCAAATTTATCGCTAAATCATATAGATTAAATCTATTAAGATAATCATTCATAATCATAATCGACAGTATTAAATGCCATTATAGCTAGGCTTGTAGTTTACTGGTGTAACATTCAGAGTGACTTATGCCATTCGTTTAATCTCGACGAGCGGATAATAAGGTATACTTTTATCATTAGTAAATGATTCTGGGCTGCGTGTAATTGCCTAAAATAGTAGGTTGGAATAAGCCAAATTTTGGCATATTTGAATTTTTGACCTTAAATTTATTCTGATTTTTGATCAATTTGAGCCTTATATCTCAATACCGGCTGTTCAAACAAGCTGATTTTGGCATTAAATGTAGTTAAAACATTAAAACCAGTACAATATTTATTTCAACATGCTACGATCGGTGAAGGATAATGAATTGAAAAACGAATTGAATAAATGAAATAATTTAAAAACGAGAAGGGATTTTGTTAAAGAAAGCAAAAAAGTCGAGCATTAAAAAATATAATTGAAATTTGCTAACAATGATTACCGTATTTACTCTAGTAATCCCCCAGGGGGATTATTGTTTCGACCCATCGCTAGGGTGGGGAATTAATAGAGGCTGGGGAATTAATAGAGGCTGGGGGATTATTGTTTCAACCCATCACCAGGGTGGGGAATTGTTTTGAAGATTGAATATACGCCATTAGATTTTGGCGTTCTGAACGTCTTTTTCTCCGGAACGTCCCACTTGTGTACCGGCCGTTTGTGTACCTGGCCATATTTTGGGCCATAACTTTTTTGATTCTTAACCAACTTAAATTATTATTATATCAATCGAAAGCCCTGGATGTGAGGATTATTTTCGCCAACAGGATTGATTTGATTAGATCATGTTATAAAAAGTTATATCTCGATAAATGCGCTCAATCGTGATTTTGATCTTTATCTGTCTGTAACTTTTTGTATGATGATCTGATCAAATCAATCCTGTTGGCCTCTAAATGTGTCCTCTTAATTCCGCGAAATCCTAATATCCCTAAATTCTATGTATCCCTCAAATCCCTTCATCCCTCATTAATCCCTGAAAGTAGGGTTCTTAATCCGATTTCAGACAGTTCCGAGTTCAGACACATTCGTCACTTCCGAGTGACCCTGCTCACCACGACTTACACCTCAATAAAATTGTTATTATTGGAAATAAATTAGGAATTGAGGTGAATTAGGCGATAAATTAGGCATTTCTATAATTTTAATTTTTTTCGTTTCGTTTCGTTTCGTTTCGTAAAAATGAAATTTATTTTTTCGTTTCGTTTTCGTTTTGTACATTTATGAATTTATTTTTTCCGTTTTCGTTTCGTTGAGGCGAAAATTCTATTTTCGCCCGTCTCTGGTTCCAACCCATCACTAGGGTGGGGAATTAATAGAGACTGGGGAATTAATAGAGGCTGGGGGATTAATAGAGGCTGGGGGATTATTGTTTCAACCCATCCATAGGGTGGGGAATTAATAGAGACTGGGGAATTATTAGCGTAAATACGGTATATTATTTCATACTAATTTTTATCCATTCATCTGTTGGGTGTATACCGACTTTTCTCAAATTGTAGCCGCTTTCAACTTCGATCTATAATATAAATTAAACTAAATTTTAAATTGTATTCAACCATCTGCTTTCGTATTTTTAGTAGATTTCTTTATTTTATGCTGTTTTTGGTAACAAGCTTTACATATATATTGTCCTGGTTTTGAATAACGGTACCAATTTGATGTATGATTAACGTGGCAAATAGAACAATTTCGATCTTTTGGTGTTATCTAAATATTTATAAAAAAAGTATGAAAATTTTGAATTTTCATTTATATCAAGAAGATATACAGGTGGGGCAAAAGTTCGGTGGGGCAAAAAGTTTACAGAATGTCAAATAATCCTGATTCCATTAAGCAACATCCGTAAGCGTTTGGATGCGTGTATTTCAGTCAGGAGCGGTCATTTTGAGAAATTACTTTAAAAAAATGTTTATTATATCCTATTAATTATATTTTATCATTTTTTATCTTAAATAAATTTTTTACAATAGATTTTATTAAAAACATATTTCGCCGAACTATTGCCCCGCCCTGTATTTATTAATTTATTCATACAGATATACGAAAATACTAAACAGAATTTAAATATTTACTTAATCAGAAAATCTATCTTTAATTTTTTATAATTATCTTTCTAATTTGTATGACAAACCTTTTTAATTTTATTCCACAATACTTTTGGTCTGTGTTTCCCAACTATTCGATTATAAATACCACATTTGTAGCACAAATAGTAATTTTCTTTTATGTATATATACCATTGTATAGTTTTTGTAGTTCCACAATTTAAACAATGTCGCATATTTCTTTCAATAATTCCACCCATAATATTAAAATTAAATTTTTTAGTAAATAAAAATGTATTTTAAATAAAAATGTAAATAAAATGTATTCAAAAATAAAAATCTATTTACTTATTTCACTGCCGATGTAAATAATTCTACTTTTTAATTCATTCGGATATTCTACTTTTTGTTTCTCTAACAATTCAATTTTATATCCAATTAAATTAATTTCTGTCCAATAACTTGATAAAAGTTTGTTTTTATAGGATTCTATATTTTCTTTTAATAAATAATTATTTTCTTTAATTGAATTCGATTTATTATTATTTTCTATATTTCCGTCTAATATAGAAGTTTCATAATAATTATCCTTTTCAGTAAAATTATTATATCGGAGTGCCTTAAATTATATTTAAATTCATTAATTCTTTCTAAATTGAAGCTTCCGATTGCTCCGTACTTCTATAAAATCATGTTTTGCTGGATCAGAGGAATTTTCGGTTCAATTTTCAAATTTATTCTGTTTCTCCGTCGTTTCATTCTCGTTTAGAAAGTATTTTGTTCGTTTTTGTTTTTCTATTGGACGTATTAGGGAGTTTGGAAAAATAAAGGGATTTGGAGAGACTAAGGGGGATGCATGTCCGATATTTTTCATACCTACTAAATCATCGATACAAAAAATTTGGTTTCATTTAATTTAAAGTGATATCAGAGGACTGGAGGCAAATATTTGTTGTATTTTGATTATGTAACCCCGAGAACATTTTTTGCTCAAGATTTACTGATTCAAAATATTACTTTTTTATTTAGCTCGTAAAACTTAGGGCTTTTTGTTTCATTAGTTTCGTAAAATGTTTTCGCTCCGATTTTGTATCTTTGAGAGCGAAATTTTATTTTCGCCAAGCTAACATTTTATTACGTAAAATATTACCCGTTTTTCAAATCCTTGGAAAATTTTATTAATATTTTTATTGTTGGCAATTTCAATCACGATTTTCATCTTTAGTAAAATTTTTGGATCAAGTTTTGCAACATTTAATTCAATATTATTAAAAATATTTGGAGCAAGATCCAAGTCAACCAAACGTGTAAATCCCTCCATATTGTTATTAGGGTCGAAATATCTATTGTTATGCTTTTCTATTGTTTTCACTACAAAACGCTCCTTCGGTTCAACATCTGTTAAATAAATAAATTCTCTTTTTCCTTCCCAATCATCTTTGATTTTTAGGTCAACATGAATTCGTTTTCCTAGGCAATGTAAATTTAATAAAATAATTAAATATAAATGAAATATCAAATTAAATTTAATCATCTGAAATTTTGTTTAATAAAGCCACGCACAATTTCATTTTATAGTCGGCATGAAAGATAAGCTTTTGGAGACCATAAGTTGTCTAAATAGCGTGAGAGTTTGGCAGTCTTATTAAATTTGCTGCAGGGAAATAAGTTAAATTGGACTCTGGATTGAGATAACTCGCAAGTAACGTTAAATCTTTTAAAATTAGGTACTCGGAACACGTTCAGGTCAGAAATGTCACGGTACGTGGTTTTCAAATAGTTTCGGGGCGTAAT
The DNA here is from genome assembly GCA_963681835.1 of Meloidogyne enterolobii. NCBI lineage: Eukaryota > Metazoa > Nematoda > Chromadorea > Rhabditida > Meloidogynidae > Meloidogyne > Meloidogyne enterolobii. Next base: position 598,464 of record CAVMJV010000025.1, on the reverse strand, counting down.
TCGGTTTGTAGTACGAGGTAGTATAGAACAAAAAATTTAAAAAAAAGATGTTTTTTAATGTTCGATAATACACATAAATAAAACTATAATTTTAGACGATGTTGACTATCCAAGTTCAAAGAAGAATCCTATCCCCTCTTCTACAGATAAAAATCCTAAATAGCCTTATAAAATAGAAATCAAAAAATTAAATAAATATTTTAATTTATGTTTACCCTGTAATTAGGTAAGTTGGGAAGCATTTTGAAATATTTAATTAAAAGCTAAAGCATTAGAGCTTATTCGAAATTTCGAACTTCAATTTGATAAACAAAGATAACGAATCGGATATTTCAAAACAGCTATTAAAAGCAGGGCCGAGGAGCAAATTTAAACAAATATAAAATTTTATTGACTAATTATATTAACCGCGGTATTTGACAAAAGCGCAAATAGAAATCAAAACCAATTTTAAATAAAATTCGACTCAAAATTTCATAAAGCGATGAATACTGGAATAATTACACTAACTCGTGTTTAAAATCCGGGGTATTTACTAGAATAGTTTAATTAATGGTGAGACACTATAATTTTATTATTTGGCATTTAAATTAAATCCTAAGGGCAAAGGAGCGTTTCGTAATTTTGATTTTCTATATTTAATCAACGATTTTAAGACACTCACAAGGCATTAGAAGATACAAAAGTAAACAAACTACAAAAATTTAATTGACTAATTTTATTAAAAGGGCAATTGGCAAAAGTGCAATTTTAAAGTCAATTCAGTGAAAAATAAATATATAAAAATAAATATAAAAAACTTTAAATAAATTTCAAAAATTCCCGTCTATTTATTCTATTTTTAGTCCCGGACTCATTATTTTATTTTACCAAGTTTTGACATATTGTCCATTATCATTTACTATTTGTGTGTAATTCATTACATTTACCGTCACTTATCTTTTCCGAATACACTAGACTATGTAAACATCTAAACATCATTCAATCAACATTTCCTTCCCTTCATTATCAAAATTATATCTCCACAACTTTCAGAATTTGTATTTCAATTCATGCTTTCTAGTACTTCCCCAATATCTAAACAATGGTTGAACATAAAATGTTAACTTAAGATGTGCCCTTCCTATTTATATCTCAATTCTCTAATTATTGTCCAATTTCTCATTTGCACTCTCTATAATCATATACAACAATGTTGTGCCAAGAAAATATTTCAATAGTAAGAATAGATTACTATTTGGTAAGATTCCAACCCGAAAGTGCAAATTTTAACAATGCCCTAAATGGCTAAATAAATTAATAAAAAATAAGACGGTAAATTTTGAAATGCATTTTTCTTATTTTTTATTTATTTTCTCACCGACTGATTTTAAATTTGCACTTTGGTTAAAATAATTAGTAAATAATAATTTGTAGTTTGGTTAGATTTGTACCTCCTTTTATCTCTAAGACTTGTTTCGATATACTCGGGTCGAAATCTTGATTGACAATGTCAAAAATCGAAATTTCGAATAGCTCTTATTAACTTAGCATATGATGAAAATGTCAAAAGGAGACTAATTAAATGTTATTTACTATTTTTTATAGTGTCTAAACTAAATTAAATTTTTAAAATATTTTCATGGAATTTAAAAAAGGTTATTCATATTCGAATAGACACTAGCTTTTGTCATTTTATTACATTCTATTTAAAAATTGTTTCATTTGGATTTTTTTCGCCGTCTTCTTTAAATAAGAATCTGAGTTGCCTGCAATCTTCGAATAATTCGAATACTCACCCAAATCTGAATAATTATCAGAATAATGTCCGAAATTGAATAGTTCTAATGCCTTTAGCATTTAAATATTTCAAAATGCATCCCTATGTATTTATTGGGTAAAAAAATAATTAAAATATGTATTAAATTTTAGCGTCTATTTTAATGAGGCCAAAAATATATTTATAATATTTATTTATAATACATTTATTCCTCTACCTCTTTTACCTGTATTTATATCCTCTATTTTTCTTGTTTTTCCCTCTATTTTTTGCTTTCATTTAACAGAGCCCGGACCGTACCAACTACGGCCATATTTGTCGCTAAAAGCGACTTTTAAATTTATTCTTTAAATAATTTTTTTATAATTTCTTTAAATTCTTTAAAATTTATTTTTTCATTTTATGTTAAAAATGAATCATCCCAATATTTTTTTGCACTTAAATTCAAATCCCGCCTATATTTTTTGAATTTTTGTTATCAAACTCAAACCACACCTATTTTTTGTCACATCTTTTTTAAATTCCCGCCCTAAATTTTGCTTTATAATCAGTGAATTTTATAGGCTTAACATTCACTTTTTCAATCTTTTAATATTTCTATTTCAAAATATTCCTTTAAAATTATTAAAGTTTTTCTATTTTTTTGAATAAATCCTTTGAAATTAAAATTGATTTTAAACTAGACTAAATTGAAGATAAAAAAGGAAAGGACTTGAATAAAATAGAACTTACAATTGTCCAGCAAAACAAAATTAAAATAAAATTAAAATATTGAAATTTAAACTTTGTTTTGCGACAATATTTTACGGTATCTATGGGTATTTCACCGACAGATATAATTTTGAAGTTTATCAATATTTAAGTTCATCGGACTCCAGTTATAACAAGATATTTAATATCAGTTATGTTAGATAGCTTAAACTTTTATTTGTATTAAGAAAATATTTTTAATGTTAAAATTTAAGATGGAGAAATTTATTATTATTCTTCTCTCATATTTGGTTGTTCTGTTGAATATCCAAATCAAAGGTCGAATGGTTGAGGTCGGGTTAAAAATAAAAAATGATTGGAAAGAAAAAAGAGAATTTATTTATTTGAAAAATATTCAAATAACGGAACGTTTTGTATTGATAATGAATGTAAAACAAAATAATAGAATAGTTGATTATTTGTATAAGAATAATGGATCGTTTTGTAAGCTTGAAGTAAATCCTGTTAACAAAGTTTTTGTTGGTAAACTAAATAAGACGTCTAAATTTATCTCTCAATTAAAAATGAGAATTTTGATTGAAATTGCTAATAATGAAATTGTTAAGAAATTTTTGAATAATTTGGGAAAACAGGTATTTTATATTTGATTATTGCATTTAAGCCTAGAATTTAATCTTTTAAGATTCGCCTAAATAATAATTTTATCATAAATAATAATTATTATGAAACTTCGATATTAGATGAAAGTTCGGAAAATATAAATAAAAAAGAATTATTAAAAGAAAATATAGAATCATATAAAAGCAAACTTTTATCAAATTATTGGACGGAAATTAATTTAATTGGATATAAAATTGAATTGTTTGAAAAACAAAAAGTTGAATATCCGATTGAATTAGATGGAAATATTATTTATATCGGCAATAAAATAAGTAAATAAATTTTAATCTTTTTCTCTTTTCATTTGAATAAAATTTTCCTTAATAATTCTAGTTGGAATAATTGAAATAAATAAACGAAAGTGTTTCAATTGTGGAGTTACACAAATAAAACAATGGTATAATTTACTAAAAGAACATTACTTGTGCAAACAATGTGGCAAATATAAAAACAAATTTGGAAAGTTTAGATCAAAAGAATTATGGTTTAAGACTAAAAAGGTTATCTTTATCAATATTTGGAACTATTTTTAATAATTCTCATTGGATCTCTTAAAATGAAACTTTTACGCAATTTTTAACGTAATATATGGTGTTTTGTCCAAATATTGAGTATTGATAGGGATATAAGAGGAAATGTTTTTTATGTACATAATTGAACTGACTAGCATTATTTGCCTTTGACCATTTTTAATATATATGAAAAAGGAGAAACAACGAGAAAAAAGAAAGATTTAGTCGTATAAACACATAGTACCAGGAAAATAATTTTTACTAAATTACCCATTAAAATTAGCATTGAATGGATTTTCAATTAAGAACAAAGTTCTCATTAAGTAATTTAAGGAAAATCGTAAATGTTTTATTTGCGGAGATACACAAACAATACAATGGCGCCGTCATTCAGAACCTGGAAACTATTTATGTAATGCATGTGGCTGTAAACTAAGAAAAGAAGCTGCAAAGAAGAGAAATACAAAATTTTAATAGAAAAGGATGAAATAAATAGAAATTTGATGAAAAATCTAATTTATTATTTATAAAAGTTTAATTGTAACAATTATTTAATGATATTTATACGAACTTTTGTTAATTTAAAAAATTAAGATTGTTAATATTCTAATAGATGACTTTTATTTAATTTTGACTTGTCTTAGTCTACCACTTTTGATAAGAAATTTTGTTGCATTTCAACATTACCTACATTCCTTCTATTTTTGAATGCAATAAATAATGGCTTTTAATTTATCTAATGTATTTTCACAAAACTTACCTTTCTAGGTAACCATTTAATATCTTACTTCTTAATGTATTTATTAAAATAAAGTTAATCTCCGACTTATAATTTCTTTTATTTGGTTCCAAGTGTTTATCTACCCGACTTTTCTTTTTATTTCGAATATTTTCTTTGTGAATATTAGATGAAATAATTAAATTTCCGTTTTACGCTTTTAAATAACATGGAAAATTAACAAGCAACAGTCAATGCACTTTTATTCAAATTTTTAATTACTTAAATATTTTTATTCTAAAGAAATTTCAAGATTCCTGGGTTCATTTTTATATTAGCACTTTTGTGCTAATATTGTTTTAAAATAAGTTAATAATAATTAAACAAATAATTACAATGATATAATAAAAAATTTATTAAAAAATTTTTATGTATCTTAAATAAAAATTTAAAAAATATTAAATTAGATTAAATTAAAGTTAAAATGTAATAGACTCTGTCAGCAGGAAGAAGTTAATAAAGGAGAAATATATTAAGGAAGTAAAATCTTGTTACAATTTGATCCATAGATTTTTATTAAATTTTAATTTAATTTAAAGTTGCTACAACGACAAGATATTGAATAAAATTAGATAATACAACCGATTTGGAAAAATTATATAAAAATTACACTTTTAAAAATATTCTTTTGACCACGGCATGAGCTTTAATTTAATTTATTTATCTCACTAGTCATTATAAACATATTTATTCGATTCATTATCCTTTAAAGTCTTAGTTGTTTTCGTCCTTTTCCTATGTTGTTTATGGTAACATGTATTACACAAATCGTTTCCAGGAATTGAATCACGGTACCATTGTGACGTTTGTTTTATACCGCAATTACAGCAACTTCGATATTGTGTATATCGCTAAAATATTTATATGGAAATGATTGGAACATATATTTAAATTATAATTATAAAAACAGATTTACGAAAATAAATTTTCAAACATCTTTAGATACTAGCAGTGCTGGATATAGCCCGGCTCCGCCGGAGACAAGATTTTGAAACCCTGGAGTCAAGATTTTGAAACCCCGGAGCCAACAAATGGCAACTATCCAGCACTGGATACGCCAACAAATGGCATATACCCAGCACTGGATACTAGTTCATTACCTCATGATACTATATATGTATTAGAGACCGGATCGATACGATATATCGATAAAAAATATAAATATATCGATGTCTACTATAAAGTATTTGCATTAAGTTAATGCATTCAACTATCTAATTTCTTTCTGTGCAATAGGATAAATATTTTCTTACTACTTTTCTATAAGTAATTTATATTTCAGAATTTACAAATAATCTTAACTAAATAACAAACTTTATGACAAGCATTGATCCTCTAACTGAACATAATTCAGAAATTTTTATAATTTATTCTATTTCTTTTTGTAAGGTTCTTATTAAGTTTTTTTATTTAAAAATCTAATGAACCTGGTTAGCTCTAAACCACTTTTCTTTTGGGCTAAATTTTCCATTATTATATTGTTTATATGATTCGCATACATGACATAAATAATAATCTTTCATGTACTTATGCCAGAATTTATTTTCCGTATTTCTACAATTGAACCAATTTCGTTTATTTTGTTCAGTATTTTCACCTGAATTATTTAATAATTAGTCTTTTTTAATTTATAAGTGATTAATTAATAACTCTAATTCTTCTGGATATTCAACTTTTTGTTTTTCTAACAATTCAATTTAATATCCAATTAAATTAATTTCTGTCCAGTAACATGATAAAAGTTTGTTTTGGTATTTTTCTATATTTTCTTTTAATAGTTCTTTTTTATTTATACATATATTCTATACTTTCTTCTAATATCGAAGTTTCATAATAATTATTAATTTTGATAAAATTATTATTTAGGCGAAACTTAGATATCAGGGATGTCACGGGTTGAGAAAAATGTTATTCGGGTTTCGGGTCGGGTTTCCAAAATTTTTCTCGGATCGGGTTTCGGGTTGAGCAAAAAGTCGGGTCGGGTTTCGGATCGGGGTTTCAAAATTTTCTTCGATCGGGTTTCGGGTCGAAAAAAAGTCCGGGTATCTTCCCTTCTCAGCGCCGCAGGCGAAAATTTTCATAATTTTGGAAGATCATTAAGCTAAAAATCTTCCCTTTTTCTCCGACGAGGGCGAAAATTTTGAGAAAACTCGGGTCGGGTTTCAGGTCGGGTTTTGAAAAATAAAAATTCTCGGATCGGGTTTCGGGTATCGAATCGAAAAAAAGGTTTCGGGTAACCCGTGACATCCCTGTTAGATATATTAAATTTGTATACATATTATTTTATGATTAAAATTTCGAATAATCAATATAAAATACCTGTTTTTCCAAATTTTTCAAAAATTTCCTTACAATTTCATTATTGGCAATTTCAATCAAAATTCTCCTTTTTATTTGAGAGTTTAATTTTGAACAATGATTTAGTTTGACAATAAAAACTTTTCCAACAGGATCTGTTTCAATTTTACAAAACGATTCAGTTTTTTTATTGAAATAATTTTCAATTTTGTTTCCCTGATTTATATTCATTATCAATACATAACGTTCCTTTATTACAACATTTTTTAAATAAATAAATTCTGTTTTTTTTACCCAATCTTCGTTTATTTTTAATCCAACCTCAACCATTCTACATTTGATTTGGATATTCAACAGAACAACAAAATATGAGAGAATAATAAATTTATTCATCTTAAATTTTAATATTAAAAATATTTTATAAAATACAAATAAAAGTTTAACATATTTAACATAACTGAATTAATTATCTTTTTGTAACTAGAGTTTATCTTGTTATAAAAAGAGAAGCGTCATATGGCTAGAATCAAAATGAGGCAATTTTTTAAATAGAATTCTAATAAAATGTCAAAATCTAGTAAATATATTCGAATAATTTGAATAAACTTGTTTAAAATCTCTGAAAATATTATAATAATTTAACTTTGGTGAGACTCTATAAATAAATAGTCTTATTTTGACATTTTCATCATATGTTAAGTTAATAAGAGCTGTTCGAAATTTCGATTTTTGACATCTTCAATCGAGATTTCGACCCAAGTATTTCGTAACAAGTCTTAGAGACAAAAGAGTGTACAAATCTAACCAAACTATAAAATATTATTTACTAATTATTTTAACCAAAGTGCAAATTTATAAATGAGTCGGCGAGAAAATAAATATAAAATAACATAAATACATTTCATAATTTACCGCTTATTTTTACATAAATTTATTTAGCCATAAAGGGCATTTTTTAAATTTGCGCCTTTTGCCAATTGCCGCGCGGTTAATATAATTAGTCAATACAATTTTTTATTTGTTTATTTTTTACCTACCATGTCTTTCAAGCTGTTTGAAATATTTGGGTTGAAATCTTAATTGTTCGTGCCGCAATCGTAATTTCGAAAAAGCCTGATGCCCCTCGCAAGTAACTAAACATTCACAATTTAACCCAATAAATTTTTATGATCTCAACCAATTTAAAAAATATTCTTACGCTTTGCCTTATCTAAAAAAGGTATTCAATACTTTATGTTTATTCAAAATTCAACACAAAAAATTATGCTTTTTTTCTACTATATTTCTAAAGCCTTGTATAGCCGCGGCATGTCAGAATACCAACTGAAAGACTTATTGACAATGAAATAATATAAAATACCTTTTTTAAATTAGGCCATATAGTTAAATAGTATAATGATTGATACAGAATCTGTTGATACAGAATCTGCTTTATTCTTATATTTATTTATTCTATTGAATATTAAATGTGAAGGGAGAAAAGTTAGTATTGTAGTAAAAATCAAAGACGATTGGGAAGAAAAAAGAGAATTTATTTATTTAAAAAATGTTGATTTAAAAGAGCGTTTTGTATTGGAAAAAATTGAAAAACAAAATAATCAGTATGGTACTGGTTATAATTATAATATTGAGGGATTTTTGCGACGAATTGACGTAAACCAAGAAAAAAATGTTTTTAACGTTGAGATAAATTATGATTTAGAATATGCTGAGAAATTAAAAAGAAAATTCTTGATAAATATTGCCAAAAATAAAATTCTTCAAAATATAGATCCTGGATGTGAAAAACAGGTATTTTTATTGATAACTTCATATAAAGTCTGAAAATAATAAAAATGAATTATAGTACTTTCTCTAATTTAATTTATAAAATTTTGAGGCAAAGTTGTTCCTTTTGATTTTGTGTGAAGCATTCATTTCGCCGATAATATAAGTAGAAAATAAATTTTATTGTTTGACTAATTATAGTCAAAAGTGAAAAAGTAAAGAATAACTAAGATTCAAATTATGGGGTGTGGACGTATTAAATCCGTGAAGTATTAAATTCGTTAACAACTAATCTTAATATTAATTTATTCATAAAAGGTTGTCAGATTTACTGAATTCATTAAAACGGATAATAAATATTATGAAACTTCTATATTAGAAGAAAGTTTAGAAAAAATTAATAAAAAAGAATTATTAAAAGAAAAAGAAAATTACAAAAACAAACTTTTATCAAGTTATTGGACGGAAATTAATTTAATTGGATATAAAATTGAATTGTTAGAAAAACAAAAAGTTGAATATCCGAAGGAATTAGAAAGCAAAATTATTGACAATGTCAATAAAATAAGTAAATAAAAATTTCCTGTTATTTGACATTATAAGGATATCCCGTTCAAGCTAAAAATAACTCTTTATAGGAGTAACTATTGAAAAAAAGAAGCGAGATTGTTTCAATTGTGGTGTTAAACAAATTAAAAAACGCTGGTATAAATATCTCAAAGAACACTATTTTTGTTATACTTGTGGTGAATATAATAAAAAATATGGAAAGCATAGAAATAAAAGTTTGTTTATTCAGACTAAAAAGGTTTACTATTCGATTTCGGTAAGATAGGATTCCCTTGATTTATTAACGAATAAATGTCATAATCAAATTCTCAATTTCAACCTGAACCCTCCGAATTCTTTGTTTTTTTTTAAATTAACCAATAAGATTAACATAAAATTGAACTTTACATAAAAACAAACTTCTAATTTAAGTAGAGCTCGACATTTTCACTTTGCCGGGCCCGGTATCCGGGTTTTTTTCTTCCAAGTTGACCCGGGCCGGGTTTTCCGGGCTAAAACCTCGAAAACCCGGAAAACTCGAAAACCCGGTTTTTTTACACCCGGGCCCGGACCCGGTTTTTCAAAATTTTAAAAATGATAAAATTTTAGCTTTTTCGCTGAAATTTTACTTATTTTGAATAGAAAATAATTAAAATTTGGTTTCATCTGTCATCTATACGTGTTTATTTAAAGGATTTAGATATATTAATGTGAAATATTGATGGATTTGGTAGGATCTGGAAGGATTAATAGGGATTTACAGGGGTTAGATAGTCTCCGATATACCTCTAACTCCTCGCTATCCCTCTCTTAATTATTTAATCGGGGATTTAGTGGGGTTAATGTGGATTTGTAGGATTAAGGCGGATATCGGGGAATTACTTTGTTTGCAGAATAAATTAGGTTTAAATATTATCAGGGGATTTTGCAGGACTAAGGGGCATATCCGCAATTTGAATAGGCTGTACGAAATAAAAAAATTTCCCTTAACATATTTACTTAGATACCTATGTCGATATCCTTATTAATTTCCTGTCTCAATCCTCGATATCTCAACTAAAACCCTAATCTATTTTAATCCCTACAAATCCCTTAAATCTTGGTTAATCCCAATAAATCCCTTTTTAATTACTTCTATTCCCTCAATATACCTCCATTAGGATCCCTTAACCCTCGATATCTCAACGCCCAGCCTTGTTTTGAAGGATTAAGGGCAAGGGGATACAAGTTCTTTGAATACATAATAAATTTGTTTTTTAGCGCCGCATGCGAAAATTTTTCAATTTTTGAGTGTTTAAGGAGCCAGAATTGACCAAAAAGTCAGAATATTTTATAAAATTTATTAAAAATTGGACCCGGGCCGGGCCCGGGTTTTTCAGATGTGACCCGGGCCGGGCTTCCGGGCTAAAAACCTCGAAAACCCGGAAAAACCGGATTTTATCAAAATACCCGGTTTCCGGGCTACCGGGCCCGGAAAACCCGGTCCCGGGCCCGGCCCGGAGTCGAGCTCTAAATTTAAGGAAGATCGTAAATGTTTTATTTGCGGAGTTAAGCATACATCAATGTGGTACCGTCATTCAAAACCTGAACACTATATTTGTGATACTTGTTACAGAAGACAACAAAGAATAAAGAAGAAAACTTATAAAAATCAAACAGAACAGGAACCGAATAAATAATATTTAAATGAACATGATTTCTAACTTTAATTTTCTGAGTTTATTGAAAAATCATAAAACTAGGTAAGATATAACCTACATGTTATTCAGTGAAAAACTACTTTATTTTAAATAAATGCTAAAATATTCTTCTTTCTACAAATTTAGAGAAAATCACATCTCTCATGATTGTTTTTCTTTACATCGTAGTACAGCGACATTTATTTTCTCCATGGTGATCGTACTCATGTTGAGAATGATCATGCTGATAATTATGACGAGTAGTATCAGCTTGAAACTCTTGACGATGGCGACTACCACGAGAACGACGAGGAGTTTGACTGTTAAAAGAAGTGGACTCTAAACTTTGTCGATCACCACTAAAACGTTGATGACTGTGTGCACGTCCAATTAGATGGTGGCGTCCTTCGATATTTACAGGGTTTTGATGTGCAGTTCGATAACTCGAAGGTTGCGGATCATCAAACGGAAAGTCATCTTGAATGGTTTCATAATGATTCAAAAAATCTTTGTGTTGTTCAGATACCTTTAAAATAAAATAGTTTGAAGTAAATTGATTTTACCTCATCCAAATCTTTTGAGCGTTCAAATGAAGAAACTGTATAGAAAATTGATGGAAATAAAATTTTTAAAAGTAAAATTTTTTATAGCTAGCTCAGAAATTTTTAAATTTATTATAATAAAATTTGATGTTTAACTTACTTGATATACTAAATCGATCAGATTCATGTTCTTGACCAGATAAAATAGAGTTTTCACTTATTTGATCGGTCTGTGATTGAACTGTGTTTTCTGATTCTCCTTGATCGATTTCACCCGAGTCTTCATAGATTGTACGAATATTCCTTGGCTTCATTGATAAAACAAAACCGACAGAATTTAACATCATAATTGAGAAAAATAATAAAAGATTGTTCATTTAAAATATTTAAATTATATTAAAGATAGGTAAATTGTTCTAAAAAATTTTATAATTTATTGGAAATTTATAAGTTACAATAAAATTTAAATATAAAATAATCTTCTATTTTTGAAATTTACAATCAAATTTTATAATATTTTGTAATATAGAAAATTAAATTATGAGGGTATTTTAAGTAAAATGCGAAGTCAAATAAAAATAAGAGAGCTGCATGTATATACAAAGAGAGACATGTAAACAAGAGCGGCACTTAGAAAAGGAGAGTTGATTGTGAAATGCTTTTTTTACTTTTAATGTTAATGTCTGCACTTACCTTTTATCATGAGATAACCATGGGATATGGCCTGAGAGTGCAATCTAAAAGCGCAAAGAAGATTGAAAGTGCAAACTCCTATGCACTCTAGCCGCTTTTGTTTTCGCTATAACTTTTTTATTCTAAATGAAAATTGATAATTCCTCTTTCCTGGATTCCCGACACTAAGAATTATAAGAAACATTGATACTCTAAATTATAAACTCAAAAAATACGATATCAAATAATAAAAACTTAAGTAGCCTTTACCATTTTTTAAAACATTTATAAAAATATTTTAAGAACTGGTATAAATAAATACCGTATTTATTCTAATAGAAACACAGTGGTTCTATTTTTCAACCCTCCAATTTTGTGTGGTTATATTAGAGACCGTGGTTCAAAGAGAGACGAATTTCTATTAGAATAAATACGGTACTTTTGTGAAATACGGTATTCTTTTGAATTATTAGATTTTCTTTTCCTTGTCAACAAAAGTAAACACTTGAAAAATTAGAGTACAAAGCTGTTTATAAGACATTCTGACTAGTATTCGGCACTGTTCAATACTCCAGCAGTACTTCCGAAAGTGTAGTCTCTGTACTATTCGATACTTCCGGTATTGAACGGGCTCTTTACAAGTTTTGTTGTATCTCATGTTTAAACCTGATGTTTATAAACCTGATGTTAATCATTTTCCACGCCCCCAATCATATTTATTAAATCTTATAAAATTCACACAGTCAAAAAAATAAATTTTGGGTAGTTGTTTAATTTTAATAGCTATTAACTAAATTCAAACAAATTCCCAAAAATTAAGATGATTAAATTAATTATTCCTCTTTTATATTTTATTATTTTAATGAATATTCAATGCTTCGGTAAACCTATTTGTGTGAAATTAAAAATCAAAAGTGATTGGGAAGAAAAAAGAGAATTCATTTATTTAAAAAATGTTGAATTAAAGGAGCGTTTTGTATTAAAAACAATTGAAAAGGCTAATAATAAATTTGATAGTTGTTTTAATTATAATGTAGAAGAATATTTGCGTTTAGTTAACATAAATATTGATAATAATATTTTTAATGTTATAATAAATAAAAGTACATATAGACGTGATTTTACATTAAAAAGGAAAGTTGTTATTGAAATGGCAAATAATGAAATTATTCAAAGAATTTTGCCTGAATTTGAAAAAAGGGTATTTTATATTTTGATTTTTGAAATTTTTAAAATTCTTATTGTTGTGTCCGCACTTGCAGAATGAATATAAATGAAAATAAATAACCCAGCATCGGGTTGGATGGTGGCTTCAGTCTGGGCTCATTCAATAATGGTTCTATTCCATCCCCCATCCAATGGATTTTTCAACAGCATGAAATTATATTTATGTTGAAAATAAAACAATTATTTTTAAACTTATACTAAGCATTTTAAATCATCTTAATAACAACCCTATTAATAAATAAAATTATAATTTTAAGGTACTCATAAATAATAATTTTATTAAAAATAAAAATTATTATAAAACTTCTATATTAGACGAGAGTTTACAAAATATAAAAATAAATAAAAATGAATTATTGAAAGAAAATATGGAATCCTATAAAAACAAACTTTTATCAAGTTATTGGACGGAAATTAATTTAATTGGATATAAAATTGAATTGTTAGAAAAACAAAAAGTTGAATATTCAAGAGAATTAAAAAACAGAATTCTTTCCATTGTAAATAAAATAAGTAATTATAATTTTTTATTTTATTTTTAATTATTATATCTAGTCGAGATTAATGAAGTAAAAAATCGACACTGTTTCAAATGTGGGGGAACACAATCAAAACAATGGTATAAATACTTGAAAAAACATTTTTTGTGCACCAAATGCTACGATTATAAACGAAGAAATAAAGGAAAGAGTAATGAAATAGAGGTTTGATTTTGGCTCTTGTCCAGTTTAAGCGTCCAATCGCACCTGTCCAATTAACCTTTATGCGTCCAATGGAAAGTTTATGCGTCCAATAAAATTTTATACGTCCAATCACATATTTTAAGTACCTGGTTCTTTAATTTATTGCCATAAAATCTATGGGAATAGAAAGCTCTACTCACAAGAGACTTTTCATTGGACGTATTGTACGTATAAATGTGCGATTGGACGATTAAACTGAAAAAGAGCCTTTATTTTCCATAATTTATTACTTGGCTGCGTAGTAATACATAAGTGAATTTTTTAATTATATGAGTAAATTTTTAACAGATTCCATCTGAATATGATCATCAATGTTTCAATTGTGGAGTTACACAAACACCGTGTTGGCGCCGTCATTCAGAACTTGGAAACTATTTATGTAATAAATGTGGGATAAATGAACGAGGATATAATTTGAAGAAAAATAAAAATTAAGAGGGAAAAGAATTGAATAATTAGAAGCAATTGGGAAATTAAACTTTCTGTGCCAAAAACAGAAAAAATTTTTTATTTAAAAAAAAACAAAAATTTTTGCTACAAAATTATTATATTTTAAATTATTTTATGGTTTACTAAAGAAGGGCTCGCCTTTCGGACGTGCCTCTTTGATAGCCCAAACCTTTTTACCATCATTTTCAAACAATGAACTCTTATATAATCAGGCAGAACTTGTATATATAGGTATACCAATAGCTTGAAAGTTTACCAACCCATTGACAAAATCTTATCTACCCAAGGCCGGAAATTATATGTCCAGCCATTATCCGATACCTTCATCTTTTGCCGGAAATTTTATCAAAATAGTTAATTTGGCTCTTGTCCAGTGTATGCGTCCAAACAAATTTTATGCGTCCAAATAATGACGTATCAACATCTAAACATTGGGCTGTGGTACATCGGGGTGTACCCACAATAATATAAATGAATACAGATAAAAGAAATAGCACCGTCTTAACTTCCAAAACAAAAAAAAACCAAAACATTTTTTGCGCCGCATAGAAATATTTTTTAATTTTGACAACCAATAAGCCATAATTCTGCTTCATTAGCGCCACAAATTAAAATTTTTAAAAAATTTTCGAAAATCATCACCAAAAGGTGGGTATCGAAGGGAAAGATACTCTAAAATCGTTTTGAAACAGCTTTACCTCTAAACGATATTGGATTATTATTCTTTATGTAAGGATGATTCACCCAGCAGCATTTAAAACGCTTAGGCGGGGGTTAAACGATCTAAAAAGGAAAAAGAGAAAGCATTAGTCGATGCCCCGGTAGCTCAGAGGTAGAGTTCCTGCATATAGTAAGCGAAAGCGCCTAGCAACAACTAGCAGGTGGTCGCAGGTTAGATCTTGCGGATCACCCCTAATGTCGAAAACTACATGGGGTCCTATTATATTGTTACACTTCAAAATCAAATTTATTATTATAAAATTTTTTGAAAAAATTGCTTTTAACTTTTTCTTTTCAATATTGATACATAATATCCTTACCTGTATTCTACCAAAATTTGAAACAAATCCATTCAATATTTGGTAGGATATCGATAAAAAACTAGGGGGTCCTATCATTTTGTTACAGAGTGTATACTTTATAACGTGCTGGCATAAAATTTGCCGCTAGAATGCGTGTCGACGCAGAAGACCCACAGACAGAAGACCCAAGGACAGAAGACCCACAGACAAAAGACCCACAGACAGAAGACCCACAAAGACAGAATACCCACAGACAAAAGACCCACAATTATTTTTCAGTTTTATTGTGCATAAATTTTGGCGCAAGGGATGTTGTTAATTCTATTAGATTTCCATAATAAAAGGGTGATCCAAC
Source organism: Meloidogyne enterolobii (assembly GCA_963681835.1). Lineage (NCBI taxonomy): Eukaryota > Metazoa > Nematoda > Chromadorea > Rhabditida > Meloidogynidae > Meloidogyne > Meloidogyne enterolobii. The sequence goes on along the minus strand of CAVMJV010000025.1, from coordinate 582,740 downwards.
AACGGGAAAAGTTGTTTCGATATTTGCGAAGGTCGTTCCAATAATCGGAAAGGTTGTTCCAACAATGAGGATGTTGTTCCAATAACGGGGAAGTTGTTCCAACAACAGGGATATTATTTTAACAATGCGGGATGTTGTTGCAAAAACGGGTCAAGTTGTTCCAAAGATGGGAATCTTGTCCCAATGACAAGAGAGTGGATCTTCCCCGGATTTTCGGGATTTTTAATCCGGTCCAGGTCATGTCAAAAAACATAATCTGATCAGGTTCAGATATAATAAATGATATGAAAATAGCTAATTGTCCTTCCAAAATTCAAAGAATTTTCACCTAGGTTGTTAAAAATGTAGAAACTTTGCTTCTTGCTTTTTCAAAATTCCCAAAATTTTTGTCTGCGACGATAAAAAAAGTAGATCAAAGGGACATTTAGTATCAAGGGGTATTCAAGATAAACTTAATACTCCTTGATTTAAGATTAATACCCCTTGATAAAAGATTAACTAATACACCTTTTATCCTTCTATATCCCTCCACACGGAGGGATATAGTCAAGAGTATTGGAAATCTGCAAGGATGTCGTGGATCATTGGTATTAGCAGAGATTAGGTAATTATTTCTGAATAAGATGAAGGGATATTTGGAATAAATTTTTTGGAATAAATTTTCTTAATATTTTAAAAATATTTTTTGAAATCTTGTGCCTAGAAAAATAGACAAGTCTTTTTCAAAAATTTCAGAAAATTTCTTCTCAAGTTTTGGTTAAAAAATTTTTCTTGTGGGTCTTTTGTCTGTGGGTATTCTGTCCTTGTGGGTCTTCTGTCTGTGGGTCTTTTGTCTGTGGGTCTTCTGTCCTTGGGTCTTCTGTCTGTGGGTCTTCTGTCACTACGCCGCTAGAATGATACAAATTTGAAGCAAAATTATCTATTAAATAAAGTTGCGGATTAAGAATTTGGCCGGATCTCTTTATATCTTTTATTGTGTTTTGCAACATATACTATTTAAAAATTTTTTTTAATTAATCTTTAATTTTTTACCTAATTTTTAATCGACTATTTCATATGATTGAGTAAAGGGATGGCAAGGAGGATTCCTTAGCGAAGTCTTATGTGAAGGTAGCTGCGCCAAAAAGAAATCGACGATTCATATGTATTATTATTTATTATATTATTTTATCAAAATAATCGGATTCCGGACTACCGTTTCCGGAAAATACAGCCCGGATCAGGATTTTTTGTAAGAGCTTTGCCGACAAACTGATACAAAGTTTGAGAAAACTTAACAAAGTATTTGGCCGGGTATAATTACGGAATACTAAACAAACTCCGATTGTTTTATTTACTAGGCAAGGGTTAGGGAATCCTCCTTGCCATCCCATTACCCAATCATTTGAAATAGTCAATTAAAAATTAAATGAAGAATTAAAGATTAAGTAAAAAAATTTTTTTAAATACAGGGTTGGGGTCATACGGGCGCGGGGCCATTAGGGCGCCAGCACTAGAAACTGACAATTAGGCAAAACCGAAATTTATGAAAATTTTCTCAAATTTCTTTAACATCCTTGACTACCTCCTCCAGAAATTTCAGAATTTTTCATCGAATATTTCTGAAGTTATAGTCGATAGACTGCGAAAAATTAGTGTTTTTTCGGAAAATCAACATTTTTGGCCACAATTTCCGAAATTCTTGATCAAAAATTCTGAAATTTTTGGAGAACGTAGATAAAGGTACGAGAGTTATCATTGCAAAATTTTATCTTTTTTGATAAGCAATTCACTGTTTTATAAGCTCTCGCCCTAATGGCCCCGCGCCCTAATGGCCAAGTCCCTTAAATACATACTATAAAACACATTAAAACTAAAGAGATCCGGCCAAAGGAATAATTACGGAATACTAAACGGACTCTGATTGTGACAAATTATATGTCAATCGAAAGGGCTCGTCGAGCTGAGTCGAATGACATAAGTCCAAATCGGAGTCTGTTAAGTATTCAGAAATTATTCCTTTGGCGGATCTCTTTTTATTTTTAATGTGTTTTGTAGCTTGTATTTTAAAAATTTTTTTACTTAATCTTTAATTCTTTATTTAATTTTTAATAGACTATTTCAAATTGGGTAATGGGAAGGCAAGGAGGATTCCCTAGCCCTAGCCTAGTCAATAAAAATTTTTTATTTAATAGCTATTGCCTTTAATAAATTCCCCATTTTAATTACATATAGGCGAAACAAATAAATTTAGTTAAATTTATTTTAGCTTTTTATTTTGAATATTAACTATTTTAAAGTTAAATTTCTTTTATATTTAAAATTTTCTGTTAAACTTGTTGGATCCGTATTTTGATATTTCGTTTATAACTGTTGTTTTCCCTATTTCCCTAAAACCATAGTTTAAATATTCCGTATCAATTTGTTTGAATATTCCTTTCTCCTCATTGTAAACCCTTTAAATATTTATTTATGTATTAAATGTTCCCCTCAAACATCTGCTTCCTTTTTATCTAAATATTTCCAATTCAAAACATTCCCCCAATACATTCCTTATCTAAACATTCAACTTTATTTAAACCTTTACAACTGTCTGCCCTTTTCAATATTCAACTCCCGCCTTTTCTGATACATAAGAAAGAGTTTTGCAAAAGTTTAGCCACCGGGCAGGATTCGAACCTGCGACCTCCCGCTTTCGCTCACTATATGCAGGAGCTCTACCTCTGAGCTACCGGGGCATCGACTAATGCTTTCTCTTTTTCCTTTTTAGATCGTTTAACCCCCGCCTAAGCGTTTTAAATGCTGCTGGGTGAATCATCCTTACACCTATAAATACTTGTTTGTCTTTTACCTTTTAAGCTCGTCTTGATCACACCTGTTTCCCAAAACCAAACCCTAACTTAAATAAACTTATTAATTAAATTGTGTATAATTATTGTCTGAGTGATTAGATTTAATTGAGTATTTAAAAGTTATTTGAGTTAGATTTGGATATAGTTTAGTATACCGTAGTCTTAGTTTCGACACAAAACCAATACCATTCGATTCGTCTCGGCGAGCTGAGTCGAACGGTACCACTCTTTTTTTCCGGAGATGCCTGTGGACCGAGATATAGGTTTCCGAAAATCGAAAAACCATAGGGGGGAGTAAGCACTTTTTTGGGTTGAAAAATTTGAATATGCAAATTATACCTCATTCGAAAGAGTTCCTCGAGCTGAGTCGACTGACACCATAATCAGCTCGATATCTTGATTTTGAGCCAAGATAAAAAGCTTCAAAATGGTCAAAGTAAACAAAACCCCGCGCTTCGCGCGGGGTTTTGCGGCACGCGCCTTGCGGGGAGTCTACGGGCGCTGAGTTGGGCTTGTAACATTGTCCTATTCCTATCATAATGAGGTGGGCATTCCAGGCTGCCTCCGCAGCACAAAACCTCCACAGATGCCATAGGTAAGGAGCTAAAACAAACAATCATAACTTTGTCCAATCTTGTTCAATCACGGTGATTTTCATGTCATTCGACTCAGCTCGTCGAGCTCTTTCGAATGAGCTATTACTTGTATAAAAAATTTTTTATTCCAAAAATCGTCCCTTGGAATCTTCGATTTTTAGGGGTTTATATCTCGGTCCAATCAAGTCGGATTTCGTTGATTTTGGTGTCATTCGACTCAGCTTGAGGAGCTCTTTCAAATGAGCTATCACTTAAAAAATCGAATTTTTCACCCCAAAAAAGTGCTTACTCCCCCCTATGGTTTTTCGATTTTCGGAAACCTATATCTCGGTCCACAGGCATCTCCGGAAAAAAAGAGTGTACCGTTTGACTCAACTCGTCGAGACGAATCGAATGGTATGGGTCTTGTATCTGAACTAAAACTCCGTTATACTAAACTACAGCCTTAGATTTATTTGAACATTAAGAAGAATATTTAGACTTATTAAATATAGAAGAACCGGGATGTAATAAAACTTAAGCAAAATATACAAAAAATTTAAATTTAATAATTAACTAAATTAAGACAAAAATATTAAAATTTTATATTCAATGTATCCTCCAATTTATTTTATTTTCCCAATCACCGTTATTTTTCTTTTTGATTATTCGCTGAGTATGAAGGGAGAATTTTCTGGTTATGAAGATTCGGCAAGACCTAGTAATGTTAGTGTCTATTTAATTTTAAAATTTAAATTAGAGTATTCGTGTGTAAAGGTTTGGGATTTTAGAAGACCAAAAAAGCCAGAATTCCTTCTATTTAGTAGAGACGGCCGAGACTCTTGGTCTTGAGTCTTAATTCCAAGACTTTTCTTGGGGTTTTTGGCTTGGTCTTGGGGTCTAGTCTTGGTCTTGGAGTCTAGCTTTGGTCTTGGAGTCTAGTCTTGGTCTTGGGGTCTAGTCTTGGTCTTGGGGTCTAGTCTTGGTCTTGGGGTCTAGTCTTGGTCTTGGGGTCTAGTCTTGGGGTCTAGTCTTGGTCTTGGGGTCTAGTCTTGGGGTCTAGTCTTGGTCTTGGGGTCTAGTCTTGGGGTCTAGTCTTGGTCTTGGGGTCTAGTCTTGGGGTCTAGTCTTGGGGTCTAGTCTTGGTCTTGGGGTCTAGTCTTGGGGTCTAGTCTTGGTCTTGGGGTCTAGTCTTGGGGTCTAGTCTTGGGGTCTAGTCTTGGTCTTGGGGTCTAGTCTTGGTCTTGGGGTCTAGTCTTGGTCTTGGGGTCTAGTCTTGGGGTCTAGTCTTGGTCTTGGGGTCTAGTCTTGGGGTCTAGTCTTGGGGTCTAGTCTTGGTCTTGGGGTCTAGTCTTGGGGTCTAGTCTTGGTCTTGGGGTCTAGTCTTGGGGTCTAGTCTTGGGGTCTAGTCTTGGTCTTGGGGTCTAGTCTTGGGGTCTAGTCTTGGTCTTGGGGTCTAGTCTTGGGGTCTAGTCTTGGGGTCTAGTCTTGGTCTTGGGGTCTAGTCTTGGTCTTGGGGTCTAGTCTTGGTCTTGGGGTCTAGTCTTGGTCTTGGGGTCTAGTCTTGGTCTTGGGGTCTAGTCTTGGTCTTGGGGTCTAGTCTTGGTCTTGGGGTCTAGTCTTGGTCTTGGGGTCTAGTCTTGGTCTTGGGGTCTAGTCTTGGTCTTGGGGTCTAGTCTTGGTCTTGGGGTCTAGTCTTGGTCTTGGGGTCTAGTCTTGGTCTTGGGGTCTAGTCTTGGTCTTGGGGTCTAGTCTTGGTCTTGGGGTCTAGTCTTGGTCTTGGGGTCTAGTCTTGGTCTTGGGGTCTAGTCTTGGTCTTGAGGTCTAGTAATAAAATATATAATTTATAAAATTTAGGCTTCAACTCTCAGCTATGCTAATTTGCCTATGGTACTAGTGATAATTGTTTATAAATTATAAAATTTATTAAATATAAAAATTAATTTCCCACCTTTTAACAATTTTAATAGAAGGAATATACTGTATATTTAGTAATTATTAGTGTTGCTTTTTAACGCTCTGTAGTGGGTGTATCTGGTACGGTGTTTTCGCCTTGTTTCGGGGTGGGGTTCGAGTCAAGGGATGGTGAATATTATATATTTTAACTTATTTTTTTAGCCATTGGAATATACTATTGAGGAACTTAACAATGCTGTATGTTTATTAAATGAAGATTAAAAAATATTTTAATTTTTTAATTTAGATCGAGAACCGAGATAAACAAAAGCAAGAGGTCTTTAATTTGAGTGTTTTAATATTTAAGGCTAGAAAGACCCGTTTAAACAATTTTAATTATTTGATCTTATATTTTGGGAAATTTGTCTTCAAAATTAATACACTCTGTTAACTAATTATACGCACCCCCTATGGTTTGAGTTTTTTAAACTGAAATCGGAATGTGGATTTCTAGTCTACTCAAATTTGAAATTTTTGTGAATATCGAACAGGGCTGTGCGTCATGGCGTTTGGCGTTTTGCGTTTTGGCGTTAATTTTGGCCGATTTTTGGCGTTTTGCGTTTGGCGTGATTTTCCGATTTTGGCGCGCCAAACGCCAAAAATATACACCCCTAATGATGGAATTTTTTTAAAATAAATGGAGAAAGGGATGATCGAAAAAGGAAATTTTTCTGCGTACAGTCATCCAAAATTCTCAAAATTTTTGCCTGCGGCGCATAAAAAATGAAGAAATCTACTGCTTGGACTTCCAAAATTTAAAAATTTACGCATGCGGCGCTTAAAGGAGGAAGCCCTTATCTTAAACTAATAGATGGTAGAAGTAAAACTTTAGTCCCGTCAATCGTTTACTCTCTTCATGACCTCTGTTATACTCATTACTCCCTTTATCCCTTCATATCCACCTTAATCTCAAGGAGTTCTATGAATTTCTTATTTTTAAAATTTTTTAAAGGATGAATTTCGGCTTCTTTGCCTCCAAAATTCTCAAAAATTTCGATCCGGCGGTAAAAAAGGATGAATTCTGGCTTCTGGGAAGCTTGAAAATTCAAAAAATTTCGCCTGTGGCGCTAAAATGAGATGAACAGTGGGTTTTAAGTCTTTATAGTCTCTAAAAATTTTGGCGTTTGGCGTTTGGCGTTTTGGCGTTGATTTTGGCCGATTTTTGGCGTTTGGCGTTTGGCGTGTTTTTAAAATTTAAAAAATTGGCGTCTGGCGTTTGGCGCGCCACGCGAAAATTTTGGCGCACAGCCCTGATATCGAAGGCTTTTGACTTGTAAATTTAATATACAAAAAACTAGAAATCCACATTCCGATTTCAGTTTGAAAAACTCAAACCATAGGGGGTGCGTATAATTAGTTAACAGAGTGTATACCTAAATCGAATTCCGCCTTAAATTAATTTAATAAGTTAGTCTACCTAATAGAGAATAATTGTTGATGGGTAATTAAATCATTAAATGTATAGGTAAATTTAGTTTCGGAAAGGGCAATTTTGGTTGATTTAACATATGAATGTTAATTTAATAAAGCTTTTTTAATTTATTTATTAATTAGGCTAGAGAAGAAGAAGGCTCTTCTCCGGAATCTTTCACTTTTCAACATGTCGATCCTCCACGTCGCAGAAAAAACATCAAATCGCGGCGTCAACATCGCGGAAATCGGCCAGCACCACAAAATGTCACGGGTGGAAGTACTTCTGAACGCCCACATGAAGAAAGTGGACATCGACATGGGCGTGGAAGTAGACATGAACGTCCCCAGTCTCCTCTGGTGGATTTGAATGAAAGTGTTTCACATGGGAAATGTACTTGTACGATTTTGTGAAATTAGTGTTTCAATTTATAGAGTTTAACAATGGTTTTGAAAAGTATAGATAGTGTAAAGCATACAGCTATTTAATTCCTAAGGCTGTGCAGTAGGCGGCGGTGTGTAATGGCTAACACATCTGTCCGGTCTACTGAAGATGCTGGTTCGCTCCCAGCCGCCGAATAACCTTTTGCACTAGCTAAAGGAGAGAAATAGCTGCTTTACTATAGGGATATTCTTATTTTTAACATATATAGTCTAACCGATCTCACTATAGGATGAAGCTTGAGACTGATAAAATTAATTTGAGGATTCCACAGATATCTCTATTGCGAGTATTGCTTATCCAGTTTAAAAACACTTCAACTGATCGAATGTTGATTATCCTGTAGTGAGGTTAGACTTCATTTGAAAGTAATTTGGTATCAATGGAATCCTGTTAATACGTCACCCTATAGACTTTATTGAAATGGGTACAGCCCAAGTAGGCGCACGGCCAGGTAGGCGCAAAGCCATAACTTGCTTCAAGATTTTCGAATCTGACAAAATATAGCATTAAACGATTCCTCTCATCGAGCTAAAGATTTGGTACCAAAATTGTTAAGGTCCAGAAATTTTTCAGGTAGTTATGGCTTTGCGCCTACCTGGCCGCGCGCCTACTTGGGCGTGTCACTATTGAAATGATGGGAGACGGATTAGCGTTATTCCAAATGTACAGACTTTTTGTGGATTTTTGGGTTTTTATTCTCGTATTATGAAGATTGTTATAATTAGATATCGGAACACACCGCACTACCGAGGGTTTTTTATTGTTTAGCTCTATTTAGTACAGGCTCCGATCGACAAAATGCTAATCAACCATTTTTTGCGCCGCAGGCGAAAACTTTGGAATTTTGGAGGTCCTTAAGCCAGATTTCTTCTATTTTTCCCAAAATGTTGATTTAAAAGTAGATACTTTCAAAAAAGTACAATTCGATTTCGTAAGTATGGAGGTCGATTTAAAAGTAGAATACTTTTAAAAAAGTATGAATCGGAGCGATGATTTAGTACAATAGTCCCGTACGGAATATGGTACACTACAAAATTCCGATCTCTAATTATTTTTGACATGTAGAAGAATTATTATATACCTATTTTCTTTTAAAATTGGTTACTAAAAATAGGAAATTTTACCTAAATTTTTGACGTATTTTTGATTGTTTATGGCCAGTGGTTGGAATTTTGAAATTTTTTATCTTTTTTTACTTTTTTTTTGCCTTGTACTCGTACACGTACTTTCTCTGCATCGTAAGCGAAAATTTTGAAAAGTTCATGCCGAAATTAAGATTTTTACAGATTTTTTCACGTTTAATAAGATTTAAAAACTAAATTCGTACACAGGTACGCGTACGAGTTTGAATTTTATTACGAGCTTCTGGTTGCATTATTTCACCATTTTTATTTAAAACTTTTATTAAATTATTATTGGTATAAAATTTCAAGTTTATTAAATCTGCGTATTTAGAAGTTTGAAGATAGTAACTAGGGTTGTTGGCTACCGGTTATTAACCGGTACCCCCGGTTTTCGGTTTTGAGTTTTAGGCATATACCGGTTTTATTTCGGAGGAATTTTTAATAAAATCACTCATTTTCACAAATTTCCGGTTTTGGTTTTTAAAATTTCCTAAAAATGGTTTATTTTGGCAAAAAATTTCAAAAATTCCAGTTTTAAAACCGGCCGCCAACAACCATAATAGTAACTTTTATTTTGATATAACATTTAATTTTAAGCTCCCTTCTATTTTTTTCTTAATATGTGCATACCAGCAAAGTTGGTTCGAAATTCTGATTTCCCAGATATTAATCTGGTAAATCAGAATACCCAGATAATAATAATTTGCCACCACAATTTTATATATTAATTCAGTTTTTAAAATAAAAATTTTATTTCCGACTTCGGATTTGCAAAATAAATTTTGATTTCCGATTTCCGAGTTCGACTTTTGTGCCAGTTCCGATTTCCGGCTCTTCCAATTTCTAGTATAAAAGCCTTCCTATTATTCAGTCGCGGTCTTAGTCTTATTGTCGCAGTTTATTCTGTTATTCTATTTTGTTTCCACATATTCGGCGTTAGCCATATTCCTACAGTACTGCACAAAAGTATAAGAACACTTTCAAAAAGCTTATAACTTGGGACATACTTGACCAAATTTTAGGAAATTTTGTGTAAATGTGTGGATTATAAAGAGAAACACGATTAAATAATTAAAATTTTAAATTTTTTAAAACATCTCTCCAAAACTTAAAATTATTAAAATTTCGCGTTTTTTTACTGCACAAAAGTATAAGAACACTTTATAAAAAAGATACTTCCAAGATTAGGAAAAATTTACAAAAATTCTAGCGAGCATACATAATGATATTATGAAAAAATAAAAAAGAACTAGACTCATATCTTTACCCGGAGCCGAGATCCCGAAACCCCGAAAATCAACGTAAAACAGGGGTTTTCAACTTTAAAAAATATTTTCGACCCCTTATGGATTACTTTAAATTTTGATTTTGGGCTCATTCGAAAGCCCTTAAAATTTGCTACAAGATAGCAACAATCTTATTTTTCAGAAAAAATTTTAGAGAAAGAAGCAGGCATTAAACTTTTTATGCAGAAAAAAACGCCTTAATGCCCCATAAAATTCCCCTTAAGGTCGCTTCCGAAGTTTGAATGCATGTACCTCCCTATAAAATTTTTTCATAAAAATAAGATTGTTGCTATCTTGTAGCAAATTTCAAGGGCTTTCAAATGAGCCCAAAATAAAAATTGAAAATAATTAGTAAGGGGTCGAAAAATTTTTTTAAAGAGCCTTACCCCCGTTTTACGTTGATTTTCGGGGTTTCGGGATCTCGGCTCCGGGTAAAGATATGAGTCTAGTTCTTTTTTATTTTTTCATAATATCATTATGTATGCTCGCTAGAATTTTTGTAAATTTTTCCTAATCTTGGAAGTATCTTTTTTATAAAGTGTTCTTATACTTTTGTGCAGTAAAAAAACGCGAAATTTTAATAATTTTAAGTTTTGGAGAGATGTTTTAAAAAATTTAAAATTTTAATTATTTAATCGTGTTTCTCTTTATAATCCACACATTTACACAAAATTTCCTAAAATTTTGTCAAGTATGTCCCAAGTTATAAGCTTTTTGAAAGTGTTCTTATACTTTTGTGCAGTACTGTATTGTTCGCTATTATTGTATTTAGTCTTGTAGATAAAACACAGTCGTTAGTTATTGTCTTATCTTGTTGTTATTCTTGTTAGTACGTATGTATACATACAAGTCACGTACATAACATAACCTATATTTTTATTTTTCCATTGAAAAAAACAATTGTCTATTAATTTATTTTTATTATTGTTGGGGGTTTTTGAACAGCAATTTTATTAAAAAATATTTTTATTGAAATTAAAAAAGTTTTTTTTTGTTAAAATCGAAACTTTAAAATATCTTTTCTCTTAATAGCTGAATTTTGTTTGTTCAATACAAAACGGATAAAAAACATGTGTTCGATTGGGATATTTATATTTAAAGGATTTACTTTCTACACCCACGTCTATTCTTTCTAGATATATTCCTTCCTCATTTTCTCTTTTTTAACACTTTATTTCAAAATTCTAATAAATAAATAAATATTTTTAAATATCCAATTTCATTTTTAATTTTATTAAAATTTGAAAATTTTTACTAATAATGTCATAGTTAAGAAAAATTATTTAACGCCTATTTTTAATACCCCATAAAAGGCGAGAAAGAACTGGCCAAATAAGCTCATTCGCCCAATCTCAAGTCCGACCAAAAGTTGGCCAGTTCTTTCTCCCTTATTATTAAACATATTTGTTGAATAAAAGTTAAAGAGAAAGCTTTCCTTTTACTTGGTGGATCGGCGCGCCCCAAGGGTGGGTTACCACTCTTGGGGCCCAACGCCGACTGGCCCCTGATGAAAAAGGGGTACATTTAAAAGTTTTTAGAATATTAAGCTTAAAAATTAACATTAATAAAATTCGGGAGCTTTGTCTCTTTGAACTTGAAAATTAGCAAAAAACTAACAAAAATTTAAACAATAAAATATTTCGTTTCATTCTCAGACGATCTAAAAAATTAGTTATTTTTGATATTAATTATGTACTAAATTTAAATTTCCGTAAATATCCTAATATAAGCCCTGGGCCTATATTTTTCAATACCCCCATCTGGTGGGCTTATAATAGGAATGGGCTTCTATTAGGGATGGGCTTATAATAGGAATGGGCTTCTATTAGGGATGGGCTTCTATTAGGAATGGGCTTCTATTAGGGATGGGCTTCTATTAGGGATGGGCTTCTATTAGGGATGGGCTTCTATTAGGGATGGGCTTCTATTAGGGATGGGCTTCTATTAGGGGTGGGCTTCTATTAGGATATTTACGGTAAATTTTTTATTTCTAGGCCAAAAAATTTTTTTCGAACTAAAATTAAATTAAAATGGTTGATAAAGGTGAGGGTTATTCTGCCTATCAAGATTTGAAAGACAACTCTTTCTATCATGGCTATCAACCTTTAAAGCCACGCAAGACTCCAAAATTCACGGCAGATTTTGGTTTGGGTTCTGGAATGTTAAATATGTTCGTTTAATTTTTTAGAAAAGTCTTTAGACAAAAATAAAGTAAAAATAGCTGCAATATGAGGCATCTCCTTATATCTTAAATAACAGTCATTTAATTAAAGATCGGACTGGGACGATCGTACGTGAACTAAGATTCACGTGAACTAAGGTTAAACGATCTAAAAGGAAAAAGAGAAAGCATTAGTCGATGCCCCGGTAGCTCAGAGGTAGAGCTCCTGCATATAGTGAGCGAAAGCGCCTAGCAACAACTAGCAAGTGGTCGCAGGTTCGAATCCTGCCCGGTGGCTAAACTTTGCAAACTCTTTCTTCAATAATCCCGATCTCGATAACCTAGATTTTTGTTCTGTTCGAGATCACGTCATGTCCTTTCTTTATTTTTTATACAGAGGATCGGACGTCCAATGATCAAACAAGTGTTAAGCCCTGTGCCCCTATTAATAGGTGTATCCTGTAGTGAGATTCGGCTGTAACAAAGCAGTGGAACAGGGCTGGGCTTATTTCGCACTTTCGCGTCTCGCATCTTTTGCATTCTCGTATTTTTTGGCGCGAAAAGTTTCGCATTTCGCATTTTATTTTTTCGTTACGCCCAGCCCTGCTGTGGAACTTCCCTAGTCTTTTAAAATCCTTCTAAAATACATCTTTTAAGGTTTCTGATTTGAGAGCAAAATATGTTAGCTATCTCTTTAAGAGCAACTCATTTTAATTATTTTCAGTGCTGTCGCAAGAGATATCGATGCCATTCCAACAGGAGATAAAGAGGATGCTAGCCAATACCAATACATTTCTGCTCACAAAGTTAAAAAGGATGTAAGAAAATTGAAAAAAAAATTTTTTTTAATAAAATTTAATTTTTAAAGGAACCGGTTGTCAACCCAATGTTTGCAAAGCCTGGAGAAAATTAATAAAAAAATTTTTAGAAAATGTTTTAAAAATAAAAATTTCATATTTTTAAATCAAAATGAAAAATAAATAAATGAATATTATTTAATATTTTATTGTCTTTTTTGGCTTAATTTGAATATAATAGAGTTAAACTTATATCTAAGGATCGATTTATATTTAAATAAATTACTGAAGCGGCCCTGCCCTCGAACTGGCCACTGTCTCTCCATTTTTAATTACATCTATCACTGGTTATTTCTGTCTTTCTTCTATTAGAACTCAATGGTCAGACACTGGTCAGTCAAGGCTTTTTCATGACCAAAGTAGGTTTTGTGCCTTATTTAAATATAAATCCGATCCCTACTTATATCAAGTGATTACCGGCAAAAATAAAAATTATTTAATTCCGGTAAAATAAAGAAATTCATTAGAAACTCTCTTTGTTCCTAAGTTTACATATCCAAACTTTGACACTTGTCCAAAATTAGAATTGTTGAAATTTTGAATTTTTTTTCTTTTAACATCCTGTTTTATCGCATTTTTTCGTAAAATTTCCCTCGCACAATTTTGCAATTTTGCCATTAGTTCCAAAACTTAAGAATTTCCTGAAGGCCTTTTTTGCCCATTTTTAATCAAAAAATTAAATAATATTTACAAAATAGCAATTATTCCAAATATAAAATAATATATAAATTAAAATCTTTAATCAAAAATTAAATAATATTTACATAATAGCGATTATTCCCAATATTAAATAATATATAAATTTAAATCTTTAATTAAAAATTAAATAATATTTACAAAATAGCAATTATTCCAAATATAAAATAATGTATAAATTAGAATAAAAATTGGATTTGTAGTCAAGTACTTTGCTTGCTATCACTTTATTATACAAAAATAATACTTTATTCTTTCCAACTACCTTTCATGGAAAGGTTAAAAATACTAAATAATTGTATGATCCAAATCGAGATTGGAGAAAATAGTGTGTATATCCTTCCTAGTTCACACGTCTTTCCTTTCGATTTTGACCTTCCTTTTGAAGGGCAACAGCTAAAACATTTTTTTCTTTTTTTTCTCGCCTTGACCCCATTGAACGAATCTCTTCTTCAGCGTTTTAAAGCCTCCAAGGCCAAACCCCAAAAACTCGCTAAGGGTGCGCAAGTGTAAAGGGGTTGGTTAGTTAAATGTTTTGGCAGAAATGACGGGAGTAAATAGTTTCTTTCAAGTGAAAAGGAAAAAAAAGAAAAATGAATATAAAAAAAGAGGTGGAGATTGTTTGTACATTGACTTTTTTCTTGATTGTCGATTGCTTTTTATTTTTTTTACAATTTTTAAACCCTCGGAAAATTTACTTTTTGTTGTGATTGCATGAATGCGCGTCTTCTAAATATTATTTTAGATCGAGGGGCCATTATTAAAAATACTGACCAAATCGCCTTTCCCTGATTTTAGCCTCTCAATTTAACTTCATTGCAATTTTTTTATTAGACTCTATCCACTTTAGTATCCAATGAATTTTTCACAGTTAACCTGATTTTAAACGCCTAGTGATAACGCATATTAATATATTTTTAATTTTGTTTCCCTCTAGGTAGCGTAGTTTCGTAGGCGATACCCTCTATGATATATACCTCATTATAAGCGACGATTTTCGACTCCACAAGGTATCTAAAGATGAGGATGGAATTTATAGGAAATTCATTTATGTAAATTAACTTCATAATTACTACTAAGTTCTGCTTGAATTAAATTTTGGCTTATCAATATTTTTAAAATTAGCGAAACAAACTTTGGTTAATAAAGTTAAATTTGATCATAGAATGCCTTTGAACTAATACGAATTTATTTTGATTTTGCATCATTCGTTACATTTTTATTTACTGCCATAATTTTAAAGTTTTTAAATTAAATTCTACTTTGTGTTTTGAATTAAATTCTTTCAATTTATTTAAGTTATTATTTTGTATTTCATAAATTTAAAACCTCCCGCATTGCTCCAAAATAATAATAAATTTTATTTTTAGTTCGATCCTTTGCCTAATCCATTTTTAACCTTTTTCTTTTAAAAAGAACCCACTAAACTGTTGGACTACATATACCACTGAAAGGCGTAAACTTGAACTTAGATTTAATAACTTGAAAATGGAGTAGCTATTTAAAATCATATCATTTTTTAGTAAATAGTGAATATACGTTAAAGTAAGGCAATAATGAGAATAGGCAAAAATTCTCGATTATTCAAGAGGTCCCAAACTGATATCCATCCCAATTCTCTTCAGCCCTTTCTTTACCCTCCAGATCCATCAATATACCTTTTAATTCTCAGATTTCCCTCCAAATCCAATAATTATTTTTAAATAAATCTTTTAATAAATGACTCGAAAATGTCTCGGTGCCCGACTCGATAAAGTCGGGCCCGAAAGTGACTCGTACCGGCCCGACTCGAAAACGGCAACCCTAGTCTTGAACTATAACTATATATAGTATTTTTCTTTTTTATCCAAAAATTTATCTTCTTAGCTCATTTTATGCTCATTTAACCCTATTTCCAATTGTATCAATATCATTTCTCTAGTTCATCCCTACTTGTGTTACTATAAGAGTTTAGGTAGGATCAACTCGAAGTAGTCATTTTCTAGTGTTTTTTTCTACTTCTTTTCTCTTCATCTTCCAAAATTTTTGTTCAAAATTCATTTCATAGCTAATTTAATCCTGATTCAAATGATATATCATTTCTTTATGTTAAACTCTTTTTGAGTTACCTTACATGAAACATTCGAAAAATTACCAATTTTAACAATGTTCTTATCAACTCCTCTTTGTTTATTTAATCTAAATTTTTGACTTTTTGAAGCAAATTTAATTCTCTTTCCAACGATATCTTTATCATTTCCAAAGGGACTGGGCCATTAGGGCGCGGGGCCATTAGGGCGCGAGCTTATAAAACAGTGAGTTTCTTATCAAAAAAGATAAAATTTTGCAATAATAACTCTCATGCCTTTATCTACGTTCTCCAAAAATTTCAGAATTTTTGACCAAGAATTTCGGAAATTGTGGCCAAAAATGTTGATTTTCCGAAAAAACCTTAATTTTTCGCGGTTTATCGACTATAACTTCAGAAATACTCGATGAAAAATTCTGAAATTTCTGGAGGAAGTAGTCTAGGATGTTAAAGAAATTTGAGAAAATTTTCATAAATTTCGGTTTCGCCTAAGTGTCAGTTTTTAGTGCTGGCGCCCTAATGGCCCCGCGCCCTTATGACCCCAACCCTTTCCAAAGGATTATCCCTTCTTGAGTTATACGAGTTTATTTAATGCTACCTTTCATTAGATCACAACATTTGCTATACTTTTGGCCTGCAAGCGCAACCAGCCGCATTATTCATTCATTCATTTCTTCTCCCTCTCACACGCAACAAAATGCATGTGGCTCTCTCGGACCCTACAAAAACTTCTTTTCTCCTTTTTTAATACTTGCACAAAAACGAGTTCCGTGCCTGTCCGTACCTGGCTGTGCTGCTACTTCACAAACAAAAATATACTGTCCATCAAGGGCCACTGATGAAATGGTAAATGACGGGAAGGAAGGGGGTTAAAAATTTGGAGAAGAATGTGTGATTGTGCGCAGAGCGTTAAGCATCCGTGGAATGGGAGAGGAGCTATATTAAAGAAATTTGAAATAAATAGTTAGGTATGGCCGGTCAGAAGAAATAAATTTTAGGGCATTTAATGACGCAAATTTAAATTTAATTAAATATTTATATACTTGAGATTAGGGTTGCGTGAGGTCGAGGTTTTTTGAAAAAACCGAGGCCGAGGATCACCGAGACTGAAAAAGGGAGGTTCGAGGTCGAGGATCAAATTTGAGGCGAGGTCCGAGGATAACCGAGGTCCTCACCTCGGCCTTCGCGAGGCCTCGACCTCGCGCAACCCTACTTGAGATTAGCGATATATGTACATATTTTATTCGTCTGGATTAAATTTATCTGGATGTTGGCTAGAGTGTCTCAAATCTTAAATCACCCTATCTAAAGTCTATCCAAAAATCCTTGTGATTCTTTTGAATCGGGCCGTTATGATTAAAGTTTGGATGATACCCGGATCCCCGATCCGAAAATTTGAAATATAACCTAATTTTTTTGGATCCGAATAAGCCAAACCTACGTATGTTAGCCAGTCCTTATTAAAGAAATT
Organism: Meloidogyne enterolobii; assembly: GCA_963681835.1. NCBI lineage: Eukaryota > Metazoa > Nematoda > Chromadorea > Rhabditida > Meloidogynidae > Meloidogyne > Meloidogyne enterolobii. The sequence goes on along the minus strand of CAVMJV010000025.1, from coordinate 565,860 downwards.
TGAAATAATTAGCTAAATAGACTCAAATTTTCTATCTATATATTATATCCTCTTTCAAACTCAGTTAATTTCAGTCACGATGGATAATGTTTTAGGCTTATTTGACCCTCCTTCAATATCACCCTCCTTCAAATTTTGCTAAATTCGATCCTGAAGTCTAATTTTTTGGAGACGTTCAACTGGGTACACCCCGATGTACCGCGAGCCCAATGTACCGCCAAGTTATAACTTTGTTCAAAATTTTCAAATCTGTGGCACCTTGGTATGTTTCGATTCAGCTGGTCGAGACGAATCGAATCATACCAGGGCGCCACGGATTCGATAATTTTGAACAGAGTTATAGCTCGGCGGTACATTGGGCTCGCGGTACACTGGCCTGCTCCCCGTTCATCTATCTTGGGATAGAAAGGGAAGTTCAACTGTATATGGATAAAGGCATGGATTACCATTCCTCTTCTTCCAAAATTTTAATAAATTAGATACTAATCTCAATTTCTATTTATTTTTTGCCCTGTCCATCTATTTTCCATCATATCATCTTTTTCCTCATTTCAACTTTCATTTTACTTTTTCATTACAACTTTCTCCCCATTAAAAAGAGAGAGAGAGAAAGGTGCCTGCCTCTACCATTCCTGCGCAATTAGCTATTTTACTAAAAGTTGTGTACAAAGAGAGAGAGATGGCCACCGGCTGGGGGTTGCTTGGTTGCTAGCTACCCGCTGGCCCATGCACAAAACTTTTTTTTATTTTTTTCTAATAGAGCGTTCGCAAAAAATTTGAGAAAAAAGTGTTCACCAAATGAAAATGCGCAAAAAATAATATGAGGCGAAAATTGGGAAAATTTTTTTAGAGAAAAAAAATAAAAAAAAATTGATGATTGTGTTAAAAAAGAGAGAAAATAGAATAAAAAAGAAAAAAATAATAGAAGAAAATGTTGGGGTGATTGGTTGCGCGAATGCATGGAAGCGTAAATGGGAGAGCTGGGGAAGGGGACACGCCCAAGTAGGCGCGCGGCCAAGTAGGCGCAAAGCCATAACTTCCTGGAAATTTTCTGAACCTCAACAATTTTGGTACCAATCTCTTTAACTCGATGAGAGGAATCTTTTAATACCAAATTTTGAAGGATTCGGAAATCATTAAGCAAGTCATGACTTCGCGCCTACTTGGCCGCGCGCCTACTTGGTCGTGTCCCCTGGGCCCGTAGAATAAATTCGGGGTTGGATAACCCGGTTAAATAACCCGGTTAAACAACCCAGGGGCAAATAACCCTTAGCTACGGGTTAAAATCGGTAGAATAAATTCAACCCCGAGTTAAGGGTTATTTAACACCGAGCTAGAGGTTATTTAACTTGTTGAGTTACTGGGTTATTTGACCCTTTATATTTTATTGCCAAATCCATTTCGCAATAATTGTTTACGCAATAATTGTTATTATTAAAAAGAGATATATGTACATATGTAGTCAAATGAAAAAGTTTAAAAAATTTATAAAATTTTTAATTGTTGAATAAATTTTGCTTCAAAAATTTTTGTAAAAGTTTTTGTTAAAAAATTTTTGTTAAAAAATTTAAAAAAATTTTTGTTAAAAATTTTTTTTATGCGTTTTGAATAGAAATTAAAATTTTTAAAAATTTTGCAATTTAATAAATGTTTTAATTTTTTGGAAATTATGCATAATTCGCATGTTACCCTGCCCCCTAGTAGGGTTGCAATTTGCCCCTTACCTGCGGGTTATTTAACCCGGGTAATTAATTTATTCTACCGGTAATGTTACGCGGGTAAGATAACCGGGTTATCTGACCCGGTCATTTAACCCGAAGCTAGGGGTTTGAATTTATTCTACGGGTTACGGGTTATTTAACCCCAAGGTAGGGGTTGAATAACCCTTACCCCGAATTTATTCTACGGGCCCTGGGGAAGATGACCAGAGATGTGTTTAGGCCTTATACCTCTAGATATAATGAATAATTTTTTTAATCTTTTGGTATCATTCGATAGGGAATTTAATTCTCTATAAAATTGCCGAGAAACTTAAATTTAAGATTATTATTTGAAAGTTGTGATCGAAAATTTATGTTTGGATGTTTCATAGTTTTTGATTTACTCAATATGTAAAATCTTCTTTCTATTATATTTAGCTGAAGAAGATTGGATATAGTTTAGTATACCGGAGTTTTAGTTCCGATATAAGACCCATATTATTCGATTCGTCTCGGCGAGCTGAGTCGAACGGTACCACTCTCCAAGCGCGGAGATGCCTGTAGGCCGAGATATAGGTTCCCGAAAAGCGAAAAACCATAGGGGGAAGGAAGCACAATTTTGGGGTCCGGTATACTAAACTACATCCAGAAGATTTAATTCCCTATCGAAAGATACCAAAATTTCGTATATTGGTTAATCTTTTATAGAGTTAAAATACTAAAGTCTAACACAGTCCTATTACCGATCATAAGGTAAGCAAGTTCGCTGTCATAAATTTTTTGGTTTTCTAAACAAAATTTAATTTCAAATTTTATCTGATAGCAAATTTAATTCTCTATCGAATGATACCAAAAACTCCAAAATAGCTTCATCTGATCTAGAGTTATAATTCAAAATCCCAACCCAGTCCTAGTAGGGTTGGGAAAAGTGGCACTTAGGCGAGACCTAAATTTATAAAATTTTTCTCAAATTTCTTTAACATCGTTGACTACCTCCTCCAGAAATTTCAGAATTTTTCATCAAATATTTCCGAAGTTATAGTCGATAGACCTCGAAAAATTAGGCATTTTTCAGAAAATCAACATTTTTGGCCACAATTTCTGAAATTCTCGATCAAAAATTCTGAAATTTTTGGAGAACTTAGATAAAGGCACGAGAGTTATTATTGCAAAATTTTATCATTTTTGATAAGCAACTCGCTATCTTATAAACTCGCGCCAAAACGGCCTCGCGCCAAAACGGCCCGGTCCCGTCCTAGTACTGAACACAGGATGCGCAACCAACAAAAAACATGTTTTTAGGTGTTCGAAAAAACTTGAAAACCAGTTACTTTTCACAATGAAAAAAAAAAGTTTCTTTGAAAAAAATTGTTGTTGTTTTTCTTTTATTGTTGTTTTATTGTCGCGACATTTTTTTTAAAAATACCCCTATGAACATCTACTTATTTTTTATTTTTTTTTGCGCGCAAAAAATTGATGTGAAAATGAAAGTGACAGTAAAAAAATAAAAAAATAGAGAGAAAGAAAGCAGATTAATGGAGGAATAGAATTTTTGGAGTCGGCCAATATATAAGGAATTAATAAACAGATTTTAAGGCTAATTAACTGATAGTTATCCTTCGGGTACACCCCAAGGTACCGCAAGTCCAAGGTACCGCCGAGCTATAACTTTGTTCAAAATTGTCGAATCCGGGACGCCCTAGTATGGTTCGATTCAGCTCGTCGAAGTGCATCGGCCATACCATGGCGTCTCGGAGTCGACAATTTTGAACAAAGCTATAGCTCTGCGGTACCTTGGGCTCGCGGTACCTTGGCCTGCTCCCTTATCCTTCAATTGAAGAAAATCAGAGAAAAAGGTCCCTAAGTTTTGTCCAATAGAGTAACATTACAGTTATAGACCAGTGTTATGTACCACCTTTTATTGTAAAATTGTCTCTTAAAATCATGTGCATGTTAAATAGAGGGGATTTCTTAGGCAGCTCTCCCACTCATTGGCAAACAAAATTTTAAAAAAGTGCTTAGGTAAGCAGAGGTGGATCTAGTATTAGGAATGTCTAATCAAGTCCGCCAGTATCTTATAACGAGGTTCCATTGAATTTTACCCTGTTAGTAAGGACCAGAGGTAGGTCGGAACAGTCCGAGGTGTCGGAAATCGGAACTGTCGGAAATCGGAACTGTCGGAAATCGGAATGGTCGAAAATCGGAACTGTCGGAAATCGGAACTGTCGGAAATCGGAACTGTCGGAAATCGGAACTGTCGGAAATCGGAAATGGCTCAAAAGTCGGAAATTGGAAGAAAAAACGTCGGAAATCGGAACTGTCGGAAATCGGAACTGTCGGAAATCGGAACTGTCGGAAATCGGAACTTTCGGAAATCGGAAATGGCTCAAAAGTCGGAAATTGGAAGAAAAAACGTCGGAAATCGGAACTGTCGGAAATCGGAACTGTCGGAAATCTGAATGGTCGGAAATCGGAACTGTCGGAAATCGGAACTGTCGGAAATCTGAATGGTCGGAAATCGGAACTGTCGGAAATCGGAACTCAACTCGATGGCTGAGTCTATTTTGTATTCAATTTTGACAAAAAATCGTCCGCAAAAAACGTCCGCAAATTTTTTTTCTAAAAATATTTCTGCATTAAAAATTTAATTAAATATTTTTTAAATAATCAGACACACCCCCCCCCATAAAAAATCTTACAAAAACAGGAAATAAAAAAAAGTTTAAAGAAAAAGAGAGAAAATATTCTCTCAACTAATGGCCGTTGTCCACTCTCCTCCCCCTTTTTTTACTCCGCGCAGCACTCATTTTCACCCCACCCCTTTTTCCATGCCTTCTACAAGCTTCACTCAGTTTTCCCTTTCATTTTCAGCATATCCCCCTTATATGTATTTATTTATTTTTAAATTTGGATTTTTAAAATTAAATTTAATTAGACAAATTAAATAAATCCTCCCTTAAAAATCACTCAACATAGCCGGGTAGGCGCACGGCCATGTAGGCGCAAAGCCATAACTACCTTGAAAATTTCTGTTCCTTATCAACTTATCAATCTCTTTAGCTCGTTGAGAGGAATCGTTTAATACTAAATTTGTTAAGATTCGAAAATCTTGAAGCAAGTTATGGCTTTGCGCCTACTTGGCCGCGCGCCTACTTGGGCTGTACCCAACATAGCCTTATTTTATCCTTTATAATTTTTTAACAAATTAACCTTTCATTGAGTTATTTTTATTTTTGGATAAAGCAATAAATAGGCTACAAAATAATGAAAGAAATTAATTTTTATATTCATTAGAAAAAATTTTATGAGAAAAAAACCAACACATTTTCCTTATAAAACCCCACTTTTTACTAGTTTTCTGTTCTAACTATTTATCCCTTTGTCTGAAATTTTGATTATAATAGCATTTTATAGCTTATTTAATTTTCTATCCAAATATTAATTGAAGAAAATCAAGAAAAGAACCCACAAAGAAGGGTTGGGGTCATAAGGGCGCGGGGCCATTAGGGACCCAGCACTAGAAACTGACACTTAGGCGAAACCGAAATTTATGAAAATTTTCTCAAATTTCTTTAACATCCTTGACTACCTCCTCCAGAAATTTCAGAATTTTTCATCGAATATTTCTGAAGTTATAGTCGATAAACCGCAAAAAATAAGGGTTTTTTCGGAAAATCAACATTTTTGGCCACAATTTCCGAAATTCTTGATCAAAAATTCTGAAATTTTTGGAGAACGTAGATAAAGGCATGAGAGTTATTATTGCAAAATTTAATCTTTTTTGATAAGCAACTCACTGTTTTATAAGCTCGCGCCCTAATGGCCCCGCGCCCTAATGGCCCAGTCCTACTCATACTTTCTTCCTTATTTCTCTCATTTTTCAAAAAATCCCCCATAAATCAACTCAAAATTTATTTTTAAACTTTTCAGAAATACTTTCTCCCTTTCTAAATGCCATTCGAGAATAGTAGCCAAGATGGGGATTCCAACCAATTATTGTTAAAAACAGAGATTCTTTCATCTTCGCCCCCACAATGTTTAATATACCAAAAACTCCCCATTCAACAAGAACAAAATAAATTTAATTTGTCCACTACCAAAACAACAATAAAGTGCAATAATAATTTAATTAATCCAAGCCACCAAAATTCTGGGCAAAAACATTTAAATTTAAACATATCCCCTATAAGCAGTTGTTCTACCCCTACAAACTGTTCACCCCCTTATAATGTTAATATTTATGGGAATAATGAACAGCAACAAAATATTGGGAGGTTGATACGGTCGAATAGTGTTAAGGTGTGGAAATTTGATTTTTGAAAAAAAAATTTTTTAATTTCAAAAATTTCAAAATTTCAAAAATATTAAAAAAATATTTCGTAATAGTTTGTTTGGTACCCCCCACCCCCTCCCATTTTTCTGGCCATTTTTCATTTTTCCTTCCCTTTCTCCCTTAATGGTACTTTTCCGAAAAAATGTCATATTAATTCTCAAAATGTCATATATAGGTAATAAAAGGTGCTGAGTCGAACGGTACCACTCTTTTTTCCGTAAATGCCTGTGGACTAGAGATCGAGCTGGACCTGGACCAAGGCCTGGGTTTTTCCTGTACCCAGAGTCCAGGTCCAGGCATTTTTTGACCTTCCTGGGTTTTTCCTGGACTACAGGCCCAGACTCCAGTCCAGGTCAAGAAATCTAACCCAGAGTCCAGGAACAGGTCCAGGCTTTTCAAAAATCTCGATCTCTACTGTGGACTGAGATTTATGGCTCAAAATGGTCAAAAACCATAGGTCACTCTTGCTCACTCAATGATTTTGGTGTCATTTGACTCATCTCGTCGAATGCTTCAGATGAGTATTAGGCCTTTATTTTGGTCAAATCAAATCAGAAAAATGGGGGGGGGGTACCAAACAAACTATTACCAAATATTTTTTCGAAGCTTCAAAAAAATTTCAGAAACTCAATATTTTACATTTTCCCATCTAAATTTAAAAAAAAATATTTTTCCCTTTCCAGATAAACCCATTTAATGGAGGAGAAAGTGAAGCGACTAAAACAACAACAAACGAGCAACAACAACAAATCGTGCCTTCATTTCTTCAATTTCCGACAGATGCTAATGATGGAAATGATGACAATAATAATGATTATTTAAACCAGCCATTTAATATGGCTAGACAACAAAATTTAGGTTGAAAAAGCTTAAAAATATTTTTAACCCGCTATTTTGGGGGTATAAGAGTTTAAGCTCTTTATAGGTTTAACTCAAAATTATTTGTTACCTCAAAAATTCTTTCTAATATTTTAAGTTAGCCTGGGCTTTGGGAGACTACAGAGCATAAATCCTAATTATCAGCCTATCTATATACCGTATTTTCTCGATTAATTCCTCTGGGGAATTATTTTTTCAACCAGTCCGTGGCTGGGGTATTAATCGAGGGAGGGGAATTATTCGAGTTTTGGCATTTGAACGTGCAATAGTGTAGGGAGGGGAATTATTGTTTCAACCCAACTCTAGCATTGGGAATTAATCGAAGGAGGGGAATTATTCGAGGGAGGGGAATTATTCGAGAAAATACGGTATCTACATTCAACCTATCTACTTATTTTTAAGACCAAATTAATTGCGAAAGTCCATCTCTATTCTCGTTAGACCCTCCCTGTCCTGTCTCTAGTAGAAATAATTTAAAAATTCAGAACATGAAAACATTGGCCGTTTTTCTTCTCTCCCTTCCACCCCTTGCAATACACACCTACAACAAATTCCTTTTGTCCATCCACAACAACAACAATCAGCTTCTTCGTCCTCTAATTTACAACAAGATCTCGGGAATTGTCCTATTTGCAATGATAAAGTACATATTTTAATTTTTGAATATTTTTTGGGTTTATTCACTGACCTTGGAAGACGAGAGTTCGGGACTTTAAAATTCCCACCCTTTTTTACCCAAAAATATTATGACCTTCCAAGGGCATTTCAAGACACTTATTTTTAAAAGAGTTCCTGTTCCATCCCCTTCCTTTATTTGGAGGATTTTAATCTTCTTTTCTTTACCTATTGCCTAAATAGTCTTACTCGTTACCCCTAATGCGGACCAACTCTAAGCTTCAATTTATTTAAATTTTGCAGGTTTCTGGATATCATTATGGCCTTTTAACTTGCGAATCCTGCAAGGTGATTTTTATTTTTGTTAATTTGGTATGGGAGAGACGAGAGTGAGTGACAGTTAAAAGAGCCGAGAGAGAAGCGGCGAAGAGAGTCGATAGACGAGTGAGAGAGCGGCGGAAGGGATCGAGAGCCAAATGAGAGAGACATGAGAAAAACTCAGAGGGAGACGAGAGGTACAAGACAAAAATTTTCCAATCGCTCCAATTTTTCCGGGATTCAGGAAGATGTCGAAAATCACCCCATTATTCACTCCCTCCTATAAATACCGTAAATGTTCTAATAGAAGCCCGGCTCCAATAGAAGCCCATGCCCTATTAGAAGCCCACTCAATGAGGTATATTGAAGAATAAACGGCCATGCCCTTATAGAAGCCCATGCCCCATTAGAAGCCCACCCAATGGGACCTATTGAAAAATAGACGCCCAGGGCTTCTATTGGAACATTTACGGTAACTGCAAAAACAATTTTTCCTACAGAAAAATTTTTAAAAATTTTATTTACCATTTCTCCCTTCCCTTTTCTCATTTCCATTATTTTCTCTCCTCTCCCTTCCTTAAATTAATTAGTATATTTATTTACAATAATATTTGGGTAGTAACCTCTTCTCTCTCTCATCTTCAAGGATTATAATTTTTTCTAATCCTTGGCCAGCCAATTAATTGTTTTTATTTAATTGGTGTGTGAACATGGAAAATTTTGTGGAATAAGTGAGAAGAGGAGGAAACGCGTGTTCCTTCCTTTCTTTATTTTCCCTTAGGCGAAGTAAGGGGGGGATGGGGTGTAGAAGGGCTGTAGAGGGGAATGTACGGAAATGTAAAAATTGGATTATAATTGTAATTAAGTGTTTATTTGTTTTTTGTTTGTTTTGCCTAAAGCATTTAAAAATATTTGGAGATTTGGAGATTTAAGGATTTTTTGTTTTAAAGTAGGGGTTTAGGCTAGTTGGTTGTGTCCAAATATTTCAACGCCATACAAGAATCTTCAAGTGTTTTAACTTTAGGTGTAGGGTTGGCGGATCTGGATATCCGGGAATTTTCAGTTACATATCTATTTGGATATAAGGGTAATTCCCAGTATATGGACTATAGATATATTCCAGTATATACAGGGTGACCAGAAAGTAATTGCATCGCTTATTTATGCCATAACTTTATTCAATATTTAGATATAGGGACCCAAAAAATTTTCGCGCGCCTTCGACTCTGTGTTAAGGCAAGGGGTGGGTACTTCAAAAATTCTTGATAATTGCTGTTCCTTATTTAATTCTCTATCAATTAAACTTTATTTGATCCCTATATCTAAATATTGAATAAAGTTATGGCATAAATAAGCGGTGCAATTACTTATTGGTCACCCTGTAGACTATCTATTCTTCTTTCCACGATATTATGTTTATGCTATTGAAAGTTTCATAAGATGGAAGATAAAATAAAATAAATTTAAAATTTTCAAAAAAATTTATTTTAATTTTTGTTATTTTTAAAGGGTTTTTTCAAAAGAACCGTTCAAAACAAAAAACACTACACCTGTTCTGGCAATAAAAATTGTACTGTAGAGAAAAGCAACAGGAAACGTTGTCCTCATTGTCGATTTCAAAAATGTTTGGAAAGGGGGATGAGGACTTGTGGTGAGTTTTTAATTTTTAAAACTTAATCCAAGGGAAAAAAATTTCACTAAAAATCAACAAATTTCAAAAATTTTTAAACTTTCTTTTTAAGGGTCAAAGGTATTTTCGGAGTTTTTTAATTAAATTTTTTTTACCAATAGAGGTGGGACCCCCGAAGTACGATATTACCAATGCGGCGGGCCTATACCCGAATAATGAAATACGGGAGGGAATATACCCGGGACTTCCTAGGATAAACTCAAGGGTTGATCAGGCCCTCTGTTGATCCCCTTCACCGGACACACACAATTAAATACACAATTTATATATTTATTAAATCCAAACAATTAAAGCTTTATTAAAAAATTTAATTAAAAAATTATAAAAAATTTAATTAAAATATTTTATATTATGCAGCCTTAAAAATTGGAAATAATTTAATTCTAATTAGGGTCACTACGAATATTTTCCCCTCCTTTCCCAAAATTTTTAATTCTAAAAAAATCCGAAAAATCAAATAAAAAATCTTCAAAAATTTTTAAACTTTTTTAAAATTTAATTAAAATATTATATATATTATGCGGCCTTAAAAATTGGAAAAAATTTAAATCTTATTAGGGTCACTACGAATTTAATCCCTTCTTTCCCAATTAATTTCTCTAATAATTTAACCCTTTTTTAATTCAAATTTTTCAAAAAATTAAATAAAAAATCTTCAAAAATTTTTTAAACTTTTTTAAAATTTAATTAAATATTATATGTATTATGCAGCCTTAAAAATTGGGAAACAATTTAAGTCTTATTATGTATAGTCATTAAGAATATTTTCCCTCCTTTCCCATTGTTTAGTAATTAATTCCTCTAATAATTTAACTTTTTTTTTAATTAAAAAATTAAAAAAAATTTTATCCGTTCATTAAAATATCCCCTTTCTTTTACCTTTAAAAATCAATTTTTATATTTTTTCGCTTTCAATTTTTTAAAATTTTTTTTATCCTTACTCATCTTTAGACTCTTCTTCCTTCATTAATTTTTTGAAAATTTTTCTTTTATTATTTTATTTCCTCAAATCTCCCCTTACGATCTTTTACCTTCAAAAAGATTAATCAATCTATTATTTTTTTTAAATAAAATCTGTAGGTATTTAAAAGGTAGTGGCAATGAAAAATTATTTTATTTACTTAATATTAAATTATTACCAGAATAACGCATATGGGGAATATTTTTTATAATTATTAAAATCAGAATTAATAGAAATACAAGAGAAAGGGATAATAAAAATAAGAATTAAAATAAATCAGAATTAATAATAATCTGAACTAATTAAAATCAGAATTATTTGAAAACACAAAAATCAGAATAATTGAAAATACAAAAATCAGAATAATTGAAAATACAAAAATCAGAATTATTGAAAATACAAAAATCAGAATTATTTGCAAACACAAGAATAATAATTATTAAATATCAGAATTATTAGAAAATACAAAAACAGAACAGTTATTTTTGTATTTTATTAATTCTGATTTTTATTTGTTCTGATTCAAGTTAATTCTGATTTTTATTTGTTCTGATTTAAATTATAGTTCTGATTTTGTAAATTTATTTTAACCAATTCTGATTTTTGCTTACTCCTTCCTCTTGTATTTTCTACAAATTCTGATTTTAATTATTCTGATTTTTGTGTTTTCAAAATTCTGATTTCTGTTTATTCTTGTATTTTAATTGTGTTTTTCTTTTGTGTTTTTCAATAATTCTGATTTTTAAAATTAGTATTTAAACAACCTCTCCTCATCCACATTTTTTATTATATAATTTTCTAAAGCAGTTTTTATTTAAACCCAGAAATCTGTGAAAGCAAAAACTTGTTTTCAATTTTAACGAATTATTCCTGTATTTTCTCTCAACTAAACAATGTCGCAATCATTTTCTGTCGGCATTTAAAGCTAGTATCCACTCCAAAATTTATATAAAATTAAAAAAAGAGTGCGGGAGATGAAAAAAATTTTTGTGAAGAGATGAAAAAATTTGAGAGGATTTTAATTTTATTTTTAAAGAGGGGTTATTTTTATGTAATTTAATGAGGGAAAGTTTGAAATTGAAAGGGAAATTGAAAATGGGAAAGAATTGCATTAAAAATAAATTTAATTAAATTCTAGATATCTTTGTATTTTGGAAAATGATTTTTAAGATGAAAGCGCTTTCTAACAGAGTATGAACTTTTTGATACCTGAGTCCGTCTCGTCGGATTTTTTTTGTTAAACTCTCCGGACCGGCTTTTTCTCAATTATAGCACAGAAGAACCATAAAACCATTTTTTGAAAATCCTATCAGTTCTAAAGAGAAGCTACCAGGTTTAAAATTAGAGTTGCCAAAATGGACCGACTCGGACCGAAAGATCGAGTCGGGCCTAGATGTTTGGCCCGAAAAAGACTCGTACCGGCCCGACTCGATAAAAACAAGCCCGAAAAAAATGCCTCGACCGTCGGCCCGACTCGAAAACGGCAACCCTATTTAAAATATCCGACCCATCTCTAGCTTATGTATACTTCTAGGATTTACTGTATTTTCTAAAGTAAAGCTCCTCTCTGTGGTAGAGGAATTTTCGCTAAAATTCCTCCCTATCAGAGGTGCACGAAAACTTTATTTCGTGATTGCCTATAGGAACGGATTAGGTGAAATTTTGTGAATCTCTGCTTCCCATCTTCTTATTTTTACAAAAACTTCTAGGATTTACTGTATTTTCTAAAGTAAAGCTCCTCTCTGTGGTAGAGGAATTTTCGCTAAAATTCCTCCCTATCAGATATGCACGAAAATTTCGTTTCGTGATTGCCTATAGGAACGGAGTAGGCGAAATTTCGTGAATCTCTGCTTCCCATCCTCTTATTTTTACAAAAAAATCTCCCCATAAATCTCTAAAAATTATTAAATATATATTATCAAGATTCTCGATAACCAAAAGTTTTATTTTTATTTTATACCCAATAATTTTCTCTCTTTTCCTCATGCATCAACCTCCCTTAAATTATGCAACTTAATGGTCTAAATATTGAAAATATTTTTACTATTATTTTTGATGGATGATTTTGGTTGATTTATGAGTTTTATTAAATAAAAAATTTTTTGTTTTTTTAAATTGGATGGCAAAAATATTTTAAATAATATTTTTAAATTCTGGGTAATAGTTAAGTTTGTGTTTTCCCTTTTTTCCCTTTCGGCTGTAGTGTAGTGTACCGAGGCAAAAGTTCGGGACGTAACATGTCTTCGATTCGTCTCGACGAGCTGAGTCTAACGGTACCGCTCCCAATTTCAGGAAATGATTCTGGACCGAGTTATAAGCCTGGCTATCTCCTGGCCACCTCGACCCTAATTTATTAAGATTACGGATCACAGTCTCCTGAACAGTGGTCCACCGGGAAAGTGGGGGTACCGGGATACACCTTGAGTGTTTCCGAATACAGACCCAGAGTGTTTCCGAAAAAACGAGACTTGTTCTCGAACAAAAATCTCGGCTAGCTAGAGATTACTTATATTTTCCCCTATTTATCGACCTCACTTTTATTTGCCTAAAATCTCTCCAAAAATCCACTTAATGTTTCATTTAATTAATAGGTACCTCTCCTTCTCAAAAAATATTTTTTTTTCGATCGAGAGCGCTTTTCTTCCTTTTCTTGCGCAATTAAAGATTGATATGTCAAGTCTTTTAGCCGCTCTCTTCTAGCCATAAACGTTTACAAAAATAAATAAAAATAATTTTATCAACCCAATAGATCTGTTAAACAAAAATTACTTTTATTTTTGCTCTCCCGAGACATTTTCGGGAGTAAAAAAAAAAAGAAAAAAATTTTTTGGAAATAATAAAATGCCTCCACATATTGGGAAAATAAACATGGAAGGGGGGAACGTTTATCGGTAAATTTCAAATAAATAGGCTCTTTTTTTTAATTTAAAATTGTTTTTGCTATAAAAATAAATGTTTTTTTTTATATTTTATGGGAAATTAATCGAGAGGAAAAATATTTTGAAGAAATCTTTAAAGGAAATAGTGTAAAGCATATAGCTATTTAATTCCTAAGGCTGAGCAGTAGGCGGCGTGTTGTAATGGCTAAACATCAGTCCGGTCTACTGAAGATGCTGGTTCGCTCCCAGCCGCCGATTAACCTTTTGCACTAGCTAAAGGAGAGAGCCCAGCTGCTTTACTATAGATAACAGGGATAGGAGGGATTACCCGAAGTCTGGTCGTTTTGGCTCTTGTCCAGTTTAAGCGTCCAATCGCAATTTTATACGTCCAATCAACCTTTATACGTTCATTGAAAAGTTTATGCGTCCAATAAAAGGTTTATACGTCCAATCATATTTTATGCGTCCAAACAAATTTTTTAAGTACCCGGTGCTGTGTGATAAAGCCTATGGTCTGGTAAGATCAGTCTGTATCAAAACTCTTGTGTGTAGAGCTTTATATTCACATAGATTTTATAGTATAAATTAAAGAACCGTGTACTTACAATATGTGATTGGACGTATAAAATATTATTGGACGCGTAGACTTTCCATTGGACGCATAAAAATGTGTTTGGACGTATAAAGGTGGGATTGGACGTATAAAGGTGGGATTGGACGTATAAAGGTGGGATTGGACGTATAAAGGTGGGATTGGACGCTTAAACTGGACAAGAGCCGTTGTTTTTTCGATACAAAACCTGATCTGAGGGATGATTATTTTAAAGGAAATATTGTGTAATTATTTCCTTTATTTCTAAATTATTTACCCAATTTATTTGAAAAAAAATATTTTTGTTTTCACAAAATAATTATTTGTAGACTAGGTGTATTATTATTCTTCAATTGTTCCTTTTGCCGCATAGTAGAGACTCTCAATTTTCTTTTCTGGAAGTCTTTTATCTTTTTTCTAAGTATCTTATTTCGTTTCTATGTATAAACTAATTAGTGGGCCAACAAAAATTAATTTTTGTTTTTTTTTTTTAAATTAATTTTTTGCCGACTAGCAAATTTTCTACTTACCTACCGTATAACCTGTATTAATTGCCCTCCCTCAAATAATTACCCCACTTTCCTATCAGGTATGTCACGTGTTGGATGGAAAAAATGTTCTTGACAGGGTTTCAAAAGTTTTTTAGAATTGAGTTTTTGATTGGAAAAATTTTGGGTTGGGGAGTTAGGAATTTGAATTTAGCCTAAATCCCTATAATCCCGTCAAATCCTCGATATCCCTCAAATTTTTTCAGACCCCAGGTAAAAGGTTTGAGAATTTTGAAAGGTTAATAATTCATCCTTCTTCCTTTTATGAAAGAAATTTACCTAGAAAATATAGGATACCTGAGAAAAGTTCGGGTTTCGAATAACCTGAGATCATCCCTCCCTCCCACTGTCTTTACATTAGAGACCGGCAAAATAGCACTTCCTGGATCCCGAGTCGGGATTTTTTTCTTGACCAATGCCGGGATGGGATCCCGAGGGATAAATCACGAAAAAATCCCGGATCCCGGTTGATCCCGAAAATCAAAAAAATCCGGGAGTTCGGGATCGGGATCCCGGAAAATCCCGTCGGGATCCCGTCCCGCGCCGGTCTCTACTTTACATACCATTCTCATGTTTTTCTCTTCAATACTGTACAACTTTCTCCCTCTCTCGATTATAATTTATTCTTTACCTAATCTATTTGTAAACCAATTTTCTCTCTATTCTAGGTTATTTTTACAAATATTTTTATTCCATTCATTCCAATTTATTTTTCATTGTTTCACAAAAAAAGATTGAAAATGATTGACAATACATAAAAATACTTGAAGAAAACAAAAGAAAAGAAATAAAAAAAAATTTAAATTAAAAGCGAGGTGGGAAATAAAAATAAAATAAATTATTTGGGAAATTTACAAATGAAAAGGTTGCTACAATTTATTGTTACGGCCGGATAAGCAGGGAAAGGTCAACAACTAAAAAAAAGATTTATCTCCTGCAGAGCGCGAAATGTGGGGGAGAAGAATAGTGTGTATAAGAATGTAAAATAATTAAAACTAGGCTTATGTGTAGAATGGAGGAATTAGATTTACCTGAAATTTAAATAAGGATTCTGATTTTTTCTGAATAACTTCTGGAAATAACTTCTGGATATACTCGATTTTAGGGAAATTAACTTCCTTAACAATTTTGTATACCTATATTTCATTTTCGGCAAACTTTTCCATTTAAATAAATATTACGGAATATAATTTGGACATTATTTCAAGAATTAATATACCGTGTTTATTCTAATATAACGACATGTCGTTTTATTTTTCAACCCTCTTCTAGGATGTCGTTTTATGAGACTGTCGTTATAGTAGAATAAATACGGTTACAGTTTCTGAGAGTCATACGGCCTTCCTAGTAAAGTTTGAACCCTATTCTTTGGTGTTTAGCATGGACAACGATCCCATTGACTAGATCATTAAGATATTTTGCTTCTTGTGTCCATTTTTGGTAATTTATAATTTATGGTGTATATGCTTGAGAATTTCACTACGAGGTAGTGAAGTTCAATAAATCATATCTTTATGAATATCACCCATATATACCTAAATCTGGTATTAAAATGAAGAGTAGATTCAGATCTTTATGTTGGTTAATAAGAAAAAAGAATATTTGTACAATAACACCTATAAAAATTTAATCTAAAAAAAACGGCCACTAATTATGAACCGACCTAATACTAATCTACCTAACAAACTTTCCGGAAACAATTTAAAAAATTTATTCTTACCAATTAACCTTTTAAAAGTTTCTCATCTTTCCGGAGCATTTACCTATTCTTACAATTCTTCCTTTATTTTTTACACAAAAATAATTTCTTTTAATATTTGCGGCAGAATTTTTTTCGTACGTACTTCTCGAAAAATAAAATTCCGCCAAAGCAACTAAACAAAAAACTCTTGGCTCTAATTGCCATGCGGAAGGAAGCTTTTAAACTTTTTTTTTCTTCCACTTTTTCATCCCTATCTATTATCATCTCTACTTTTCTCACTCAATTTTTTAACCCTTTCATTTCAGCCGTGATTTTTATAAAATTTTCTACTTGACAAAAGTACCATTTATGTGTAGGTGAAAGTTGGTGACCGGCCATTTTGCATGAACAATGGACTAGTGAAAGGGGGAGAGAGGGCGCAAGTGGGGCGAAATGGAAGGGATATATTGTAAAATATATAAAAAAAATTATTAAACGAGGGATGGGCAGGAAATTGTTTATTTTTTTAAAGTAAGGGAATATAAGTCTAATTTCATATGAAATTTCTATGTTGAATTTGGACTAGGCAAAAAATGCTTGATAAGAAGTCTTATAAGGAATACCTTTTAAAGTTCCATTTTTTTAATTCTGAAGGTTTGGTATGGAGTGATTCTTAAAACTAGAGTTGGGCAAAACGAAACTGTATCGGCCAAAGACCGAGATTGACCGATACTCAAGAACCCGATACCGAGACGATACCATCATTTTAAGCCGAGACCGATACCGAGAAACGACACTGACCGAGACTAACAGAAATTTTTATTTTATGTCAAAAAATACGTGTAAAAATAATTTATTCATTATTAGTATAATAATTTATACCGGTGGAATAAGAGAGAGCGAGAATGAAAAACCGAGACCGATATTGGAAAAAAGCCGAGAATCTTGGTATCTGTATCTTCTCGTCTTGTCCAACTCTACTTCAACCCAATTTTCTGAAAAACTAGCAGGTCTACATGATCATATCCATCCGAGTTCGGACTATCCCAGTCCGGATGTGAAAATTATTCAAGGATTTGGAAAATACTGTAGTCTTCAAAATTTTCTAGATCGAGACCGATTCCTCGAATAAAATTGGTCCAAGGAGGAAGGAGAACCTTAAGAATCCATCTGAGTTCTGCCTATCTTCCAGTCTCGATCAGGGTGGCCCCTTTCAAAACACTAAAATGGGGCGCAGCCACTCAAAATAGAGCAAAAATAGGGTGAAATCGGCCAAAAATAGGGCAAAAATCAGGGCATATCTTTAGAAGCTTGAACATAATTGAGATTTCAAATAAGGCGAAAATTTTAAGATTTTGGAAGGCCAGGAAGTCAGAAATCCTACATTTTACTATTTTTTTACAAAATCCGAAGAATTTTTGAAATTTTACAAGACAGTAAAAACAGGGCAAAAATATGGCAAATGAGAAAATAGGGCTAAGATAGAGCGAAAAGGTCAAAAATAGGGAAAATCCTCTATAAATAGGGTCAAAGGGCCACCCTGGTCTCGATCCTATTTTCTCAACTTAATTTCCAATTTCCTACTCTATTTTCCATTTATTTAATAATTTTCCTACTTCTCAACCCTTTTTTTGTTCCAGCTTTTGGACTGCTCTTTTTTGAGTGGAAGAAAGACTTGGGAAGGGTTATTATTTATTATTATTTGTGTGTGAATTCTCTCCCCTACTTGTTCAACTAATTAGAGGGCGCGCATCCGAGCGGCCATATCCTTTCACTAAAAAAATTGAAAGGCATGTATAATACACAAAAACCATTCCGCCAAGTATATTTAAGGGATGAACAAAAAAGTATAATGAAAATTGAAATGGGTAGTTTTGGAATTTGAGTGGAATAAAGAGGGGAGGATTGTTTGAAAAAAAAATTATTTTTTAATGGAGAAGAGAGGGAAAAATAATGGAAAAAATTATTATTTAAAAAAATAAAATATACAAAATTAAAAATTTTTTTAAAAACGATGAAAAACGATTCTTAAAGATTTTTACATTTCTTCGTTGAGGCCGAAAACCCATTGAGGCCGATTTCCCCATTGAGGCCAAAAATTTATCTTATAATGAAGTTATAATCTTTCGCTTCTGCAGCTCATCTACACGGTAGTGAACAAAATTTAAGTTCGCACTTAATTGAGGCCTATCTTATATGAAGAGAGACAATACTGTCGGACCTCGATCTCCCAATTTAAATACTCGTTACTTCAATATACAGACTTTATAACTGTCGGACCTATATAGATTTTCCTAATTTTCATACTCGTTAATTTAATATACCATATCTATTTCAGGCTGGGTTTCTAAAGGGTGGTGCTTTATCCTAGAAAATAATTGCAATTTCAAAAAATGCTCCCTAGTTGGTCTTACCAAGCGATAATTCATATTTTAACGTACCTCTCATTATAGTAAAAAAAATTCCAAAAAATATAAAAAATTCCATAAAAAATTCCAAAATATATAAATTCTCTATTTAGCCGTACGTGAGGATCGAATGCGCGGAGGTCGCAACAAGCTAGGAGTCTATTACAAACAGGACAGAGCTGCACGTTCCAAAATCTTGCAGCAAAGCACTACACGTAGTTCATCTACTAACAACCCGCAAAATCCCCACCAACAACAATTAATGATTTATGCTAATGGTCTGAATTTCTATGAAAACAATAATTCAAATAATGAAGCTACAGTAACCCGCCCAAGTCCTTATGCAAATGAAACCTTTTCTGGTGGGGTAAAAGCAAAGAGAGCTAAAAGGGAGGTTGCTTCAACATATGGAAATTCGGGGTAATTTGTTAAATTTGTTTACTTTCCGGAAAGTTAAAAAATTTTCCGGAAAGTTTACAACTTGGAAAAGCTTTATTACGTGTACACCCCGATGTACCGCGAGCCCAATGTACCGCGGAGCTATAACTTTGTTCAAAATTGTCGAATCACTGGCGCCCTGGTATGGGTCGATGCGGCTCGAGAAGCTGAATCGAATCATACCAGGGCGCCACGGATTCGACAATTTTGAACAAAGTTATAGCTTCGCGGTACATTGGGCTCGCGCTACACTGGCCTGCTCCCATTTATTACTATTATTAGGAAAAATGGCAAAATCCCAAATCTGGTTTAGCAAAGATGTCTGATCTTGATTTTGGATTTGGAACTAGAGTTGAACCGGAACTTACCGGATTCTGTCCGGAACAATCTGTCTGGAAAAATCCGGTAATCTCAAAATTACCCGGGTTTTGTGATCCAGACATAGGAAAAATAGTCCTGAACGGATTTAGCATCGGGCATTAATAACTAAAGCGTGTTTTTTAGGTTTTTACCTATTTTTAACGCCTGAATGGCAGATAAATTATTATTATTATTATTATTATTATTATTATTATTATTATTATTATTATTATTATTATTATTATTATTATTATTATTATTATTATTATTATTATTATTATTATTATTATTATTATTATTATTATTATTATTATTATTATTATTATTATTATTATTATTATTATTATTATTATTATTATTATTATTATTATTATTATTATTATTATTATTATTATTATTATTATTATTATTATTATTATTATTATTATTATTATTATTATTATTATTATTATTATTATTATTATTATTATTATTATTATTATTATTATTATTATTATTATTATTATTATTATTATTATTATTATTATTATTATTATTATTATTATTATTATTATTATTATTATTATTATTATTATTATTATTATTATTATTATTATTATTATTATTATTATTATTATTATTATTATTATTATTATTATTATTATTATTATTATTATTATTATTATTATTATTATTATTATTATTATTATTATTATTATTATTATTATTATTATTATTATTATTATTATTATTATTATTATTATTATTATTATTATTATTATTATTATTATTATTATTATTATTATTATTATTATTATTATTATTATTATTATTATTATTATTATTATTATTATTATTATTATTATTATTATTATTATTATTATTATTATTATTATTATTATTATTATTATTATTATTATTATTATTATTATTATTATTATTATTATTATTATTATTATTATTATTATTATTATTATTATTATTATTATTATTATTATTATTATTATTATTATTATTATTATTATTTGCAAACAGCCCGTGATGAGATAAGTCGAAAAAACACTGTTTTACCGCATAGCGTAACGTACTTTTCGTGTTATTAAAACCTAAAAAACCTATTTCGGCCTTTTCGGACCTAGGACCTACATATTTATTTTGGTATATCTACATTTAGTTTGGCCTTTTTCAACTTTTGGCCTTTTTCAACCTATTTCGGATCTATTTTGGAAATTTGGGCCTAAATAAGATCCTATTTCACGATTTTTTGAACCTAAAAAACACGCTCTACTAATCAGGGATGTCACGGGTTACCCGAAACCCGATACCCGAAACCCGAAACCCGATCCGAGAAATTTTCTAAAACCCCCGATCCGAAACCCGACCCGAGTTTTCTCAAAATTTTCGCCCTCGTCGGAGAAAAAGGGAAGATTTTTAGCTTAATGATCTTCCAAAATTCTGAAAATTTTCGCCTGCGGCGCTGAGAAGGGAAGATACCCAGACTTTTTTTCGACCCGAAACCCGAAACCCGATCCGAAAAAAATTTTGAAAACCCGATCCGAAACCCGACCCGACTTTTTGCTCAACCCGTGACAAAAAAGTCTAAAAATGCGGGAAATATTTAAAAATAATATCATTGCAAAAACAATGCCGCCGCTATACACTTAAGCTAATCCTTTTCACATAAAATATTTAAATATATTTGCAAATATTTTTTGTTTTTTATGTTTTCTAAATTTTGGGAATAATGCAAATTTTTAATTGAGTGTGAAAAAAAATAAAAATTAATTGGGTACTTCTGTTTTATTTGGCGGTACAACAATTGCGGATGAGACAATTGCGGACGATAATTGCGGATGAGACAATTTCGGATATAAAATTTTTAAAAAATTTAAGATTTTTTTAAAGTTTTCAGTGCCACATTAGTCTTAAAATGATTTGGAAGCCGTCAGAAGTCTGAAACTGACAACCGGGACTAAAAAACGGGATATGATTTCAATCATTTTTAAAATTAAAAAAAAAATTTTTAATCCGCAATTGTCAAATCCGGAATTGTCTTCCGCATTTGCCGTCCGTAATTGTCGCATCCGGACGTGCGTATCCGCAATTGTCGTAACACCTTTTGTTTGCCTTCCGTTTTTACAAATACAGATGTTCCATCTAAGTGTTTCTTGGATATTTTCTTCCCCTCCTCTCCCCCTCTCCCAAATGGCTACCCAAGTTGAAAAAAACAGAGGTTGATATAGTATTGTGCGTGTATTAGAGTAATCTGCTAATCTATTCACTTAAATTTTTCAGAATCCACCAACAACAACAGGTTACTTCAAAATATTCGAGTGCCGCATATTTAGGAGGTTTGCCAAAACAGCAAGAACAAATGAACTCGAACATAACATCCCACCAACACTGTTCTTCTACAATGACCGGTTTTGATGTTTATCTTCAATCACCAACACTTTCCTCAACTTCCTCAACAAATTCCTCAGCTAATGGAATTTGTTAGTTGAAATAAAATATTATTAAAATTTTATTAAACCGCCTCTTTGTTTTAGTGGTTAGTCTCCCAGCTTGCACTTAGGGAAGTGCAAGCTGACGATAATTTTTCACGAAACCCGACTCACGAATCATTACTTGTTCTAGTATTTCACGCAAACAAATAGATCGAATCGTGCATAGAGATATTCATTTGCATATTTTGGTGATAAAGTCTGGCATAGATAAATATTGGCAATTGAAAATCCAATTGAAGAAATTGGAAAGTACGCGAGGAGTTTTTCTCGAAAATGGTTCAGAAAATTGCGGATTCAGAAAATTGCGGATCTATGAATAGCATGAGTAGAGCTTAAGTGAATAGAGCATATGAATAGAGCATCCATGAATTCTGAATTCAAGCATCCGAATTCTCACAATAAAATTTTAAGTATAATCGTTCTCACAATGAAATTCATAAGTAACTTTCTAATAGTTATTCCCGTCCTCATATAGTTCCCTTTCTTCCTTTATTATATGTATTTGCCTAAAACAATGTTTATTTATTCCTTAAAAGTTGGTTCATCTACTGCCTCAACACATTTATCTAACGTAGATAACAATGGAGGCCTTGCTATGCTTCTTGGCAATTCAATCCAACCTTTGGAGGAGAATCATGAAGCTTCAACATCTATAGCTCCGATGATGATGAATCCATTGCCGTTCCACTTATATGTAGGAATATTTATTTTTTATATATAATCGTATCACAGTATAAGATAATCTCTTTGTCCCGAGAAATCACTATCTGGTAACGAAATCCACTTAACTATTAGTTTTACCCTACTATCACTAAATAGTAAACCAAATCTGTAAAAATGTAGCTTGTGCTACAAGTATGATATATGTCGAGTAGGGTTACCAGTCTGTTAAATTAGTCTTCGTATCGTTTTCGGATTGAGACAAGTCTTGGCCTAGTGAACGATAACATTGTAGATGGAGACGGGTTTATGTGGGTTACATATAAAGCTCAAGTAATCACAAATGCGAAAAGATGCCGGCATCTTTTTCTCTGATTTTTTGTGTTTTTTTGCGTTATTTATTAACCGTAGCAGAAATATAAAGCGACAAAATCACGGGAGATTTTCCCTCACCTTTTGTAATTATCATTTTTTATCCTAAGTAACCGTACCTGACATGAGGTTTATCATGTATATGGTATAATATAGTATAGTTGGTCCGACTACGAATTTCTACTTTATATTCATGAGTTATTAGACTAGTAATTATCTGATCTTCTAGTCAGTTTAAACTTTCAAGGTCATTAAAAAATACCTAAAACCACCCATACACAAACAAAGGAATTAAAAAATAAAAAAAAAATATTAAATACTTTTGATGGCCTTCAACTAATTTTTTTAATTTTACAACAAAACATGTAAAAAAATTTCATTTCTTTGTTTAGCCCCTAACCTCCGCTCACAATGCTCACACACATTTACAACAACATTCATCTGTCTCAAACAATAAAAACAACATTCCACCTTCTGTAGCTGTTGTACACAATGTGGGCGGTAACAGGTAATATATAAATAGTGTTGGCATTAGAATAATATATATTGAGTGTTGATCTAGATCCCGGACCTAGACGAGATCCCAAACTAAATCTCGGTCATTTTGATCGAGATTGTTCGAGAAAGAAGATTTTATTTGGTATCGATCTTGATACTTTTACACACTAAGTTAACGTATTTGTTTCCGAAAAGACCGCATATCCGGAAATTTTCGGTTCGGATATCGAATCCTGATATCTGAAGATTTCCAACTACCTGACAACCTTACAACTTTACAATTTTATAACACTCCCAACTGGTTTTTAATTGGGTTGTATATTCATGTAAAGCATATACACTCTGTTCCAAAAGTATATGCCCACCTATATTTTTAGCTTTATCTATGTGATTTCGCTATAGATTTTTTTTAAATTTTTTATAATTAAATACCATGACATTTAGAAACAAAATACAAAAAAATTTCAGAAATATGCGTTTTTGTTTTTTGTATAGAGATCAAAATCAAATATTAAGTGTTCCAAAAGTATATGCCCACCTTTGTTTTATAGGTTTTTAATAGTGTGAAAAATTCACAAAAATTTCTGTGAACATATCTATCGATGTAGATAAGAAATACAAAAGAAATGAAGTTCCGGTGTACTCCCATCATCGAGATCTTGAAGCCCAAAAATCAACGGAAAACCGGGGGTATTAAGTGTTCCATATACTTTTGGAACACTTAATATTTGATTTTGATCTCTATACAAAAAACAAAAACGCATATTTCTGAAATTTTTTTGTATTTTGTTTCTAAATGTCATGGTATTTAATTATAAAAAATTTAAAAAAAATCTATAGCGAAATCACATAGATAAAGCTAAAAATATAGGTGGGCATATACTTTTGGAACAGAGTGTATTTTAATATTTTAAGGCTTACGATATGTTTTATAAGTGTTTCCATAATATCTAAGTTTCAGTTTAAACTCATACTTTTTAGAGAATTACAAACACCTAGACTTTTCTTAAATTCTAAAGTTCTAATATTTAAGCTTTAAGCATTAAACTTTATTAAAATTTTCCGTTATTTTAATTGTTTCCGGAAACTTAAAGTTTGCAGTAAACGTTGGATTTCAGTTTCATTAAACCTTTAATTTTGCAAAGTTTTTCCGGAAATTGTTCCGGAAAGTTCAATTTCTCTGTTTTTATCGAGGCTTCCATAAAATTTTAACTATTCCTTTTATTTACAGCCTCGGCCCAAGTTCTAGTGCCAGCAGCAGCGGCGTAAGCAGCTCAGGACTAAATTCCCCTCCCTTGCCCATCCCCTCATCTTCATCATTTTCCCCTTCATCCTCAAACAAATATGCCTCTAATATTCACCACCAATTACCCCTTGTAAATGTCAAAAATGAGATTCCTTCAGCTGCGATACATGCAACAGCTCCTTTACACCCATCAATGTATCATCAGTCTTCAGCAGTTGGATACTCGCCTATTATGCCAATCACAACGCCTACTCTGCATATGACGTAATTTTCTTTTTTTTGAATTTGAAATAAATAAAATTTGGAATATTTACGGGAGACTACTCCTAATTAAAGCCTTTTTTTGTGTTTTGCCTAGAGTTGAGCAAAACGATACGGGTTGAGGTCGTTTTGGCGCCGGGCTGTTTTGGCGCGAGAACAAAAAAGTGGCACTTAGGCGAGACCTAAATTTATAAAATTTTTCTCAAATTTCTTTAACATCCTTGACTACCTCCTCCAGAAATTTCAAAATTTTTCATAAAATATTTCTGAAGTTTTAGTCGATAACCAGAAAAAATTAGCCATTTTTCAGAAAAAAGACATTTTTGGCCATAATTTCAAAAATTCTTGCTCAAAAATTCTGAAATTTTTGGAGAACATAGATAAAGGTACGAGAGTTATTATTGTAAAATTTTATCATTTTTGATAACAAACTGTCTATCTTATAAGCTCGCGCCAAAACGGCCCCGCGCCAGAACGGTCCAGTCCCTAAATTCGGCAACAAGTGACCGTGTAATCCCTGCTACAAATAAATACTTCCGGATAGCTAGGAATTATTTTCTCCTTCTACTAATATTTTCCCTTTTGAACCTACAGAACATCATTACACGTAACAACACCTTTACAACCCTATTTACTCCCTCACCATCACGGCATTCTACATTCCGGAGGCCCCTTAACAACTAATCCCCACCACCAATCTTCTTCAGAACATCAACAACAATTATTACCTCTTTGCCAAATGCCTCCCATCGAAGGTGTTTTTTATGGTAACCATCACCAGCAGCAACAACAAACATCCTTTTCTAATTTAAACGGAAATGGGGAGGTTACTAGTGGTGGTGGACGGCTACTTATTGAAGAGCTTTGTTTGTCGCCTCAACTTGAACGGTCTTGTTTGACTAGGAATTATTTTAATAAAAAAATAATTTTTAAAGGCCTGTTCTAATAACTCTACAGTCGATTCGAACTTGTGGTGAAACCTACAATTCTTCACTTGATTTTTGTCTGCAAGTGATTACAAAACATTTAGATACTAATATTCTTTGGGCTAAAGTCGACGAACTTTTCAAAGGCTTAAATGTATATTTTAATATAATATAATCCTTCCGGTTAGTCTTGAAGTTCAATTTTCGATGTCCGTAAAGTTGCAAGTATATTCTTTCCGGAAATTCCTTTGAAAGATAATCGGAAAGTTTAATATATTCTTCCGGAAAGTTTAATATATTCTTCCGGAAAGTTTAATATATTCTTCCGGAAAGTTTAATATAATCTTCCGGAAGGTTTAATATATTCTTCCGGAAAGTTTAATATATTCTTCCGGAAAGTTTATTATATTCTTCCGGAAAGTTTAATATATTCTTCCGGAAAGTTTAATATATTCTAGCGGAAAGTTTATTATATTCTTCCGGAAAGTTTAATATATTCTTTCTTACGGAAAGTTTAATATAATCTTCCGGAAAGTTTAATATATTCTTCCAGAAAGTTTAATATAATCTTCCGGAAAGTTTAATATATTCTTCCGGAAAGTTTAATATAATCTTCCGGAAGGTTTAATATATTCTTCCGGAAAGTTTAATATAATCTTCCGGAAAGTTTAATATATTCTTCCGGAAAGTTTAATATAATCTTCCGGAAGGTTTAATATATTCTTCCGGAAAGTTTAATATATTCTACCGTAAAGTTTAATATATTCTTCCGGAAAGTTTAATATATTCTTCCGGAAAGTTTAATATATTCTTCCGGAAAGTTTAATATATTCTTCCGGAAAGTTTAATATATTCTTCAGGAAAGTTTATTATATTCTTCCGGAAAGTTTAATATACTCTTCCGGAAAGTTTAATATATTCTTCAGGAAAGTTTATTATATTCTCCCGGAAAGTTTATTATATTCTTCCGGAAAGTTTAATATATTCTTCCGGAAAGTTTATTATATTCTTCCGGAAAGTTTAATATATTCTTCAGGAAAGTTTATTATATTCTCCCGGAAAGTTTATTATATTCTTCCGGAAAGTTTAATATATTCTTCCGGAAAGTTTATTATATTCTTCCGGAAAGTTTATTATATTCTTCCGGAAAGTTTTATATATTCTTCCGGAAAGCTTAATATATTCTTCCGGAAAGTTTATTATATTCTTCCGGAAAGTTTAATATATTCTCCCGGAAAGTTTATTATATTCTCCCGGAAAGTTTATTATATTCTCCCGGAAAGTTTAATATATTCTCCCGGAAAGTTTATTATATTCTTCCGGAAAGTTTAATATACTCTTCCGGAAAGTTTAATATATTCTTCAGGAAAGTTTATTATATTCTCCCGGAAAGTTTATTATATTCTTCCGGAAAGTTTAATATATTCTTCCGGAAAGTTTATTATATTCTTCCGGAAAGTTTAATATATTCTTCAGGAAAGTTTATTATATTCTCCCGGAAAGTTTATTATATTCTTCCGGAAAGTTTAATATATTCTCCCGGAAAGTTTATTATATTCTTCCGGAAAGTTTAATATATTCTTCAGGAAAGTTTATTATATTCTCCCGGAATGTTTAATATATTCTTCCGGAAAGTTTAATATATTCTTCCGGAAAGTTTACTATATTTTTCCGGAAAGTTTAATATATTCTTCCGGAAAGTTTAATCTATTCTTCCGGAATGTTTAATATATTCTTCCGGAAAGTTGAATATATTCTTCCGGAAAGTTTAATATATTCTTCCGGAAAGTTTACTATATTTTTCCGGAAAGTTTAATATATTCTTCCGGAAAGTTTAATCTATTCTTCCGGAATGTTTAATATATTCTTCCGGAAAGTTTAATATATTCTTCCGGAAAGTTTAATATATTCTTCCGGAAAGTTTAATATATTCTTCCGGAAAGTTTAATATATTCTTCCGGAAAGTTTAATATATTCTTCCGGAAAGTTTAATATATTCTTCCGGAATGTTTAATATATTCTTCCGGAAAGTTTAATATATTCTTCCGGAAAGTTTAATATATTCTTCCGGAAAGTTTAATATATTCTTCCGGAATGTTAAAAATATATTCCTATTCTTTTTATTTCAACCTCTTTATAGGAGAACTGTCGTTCTATGCAATTTCTCAATGCTTGGGCTCCTTTACATTTGATAGACTTTGCCTATGCTTTATTAAAAGGAGAATTATCCATCAAAATTAATTTTCCTCTGTCAGATGGAAATATGGGGTAATTAAAATTATGGGGTAATTTTATTTATCAATTTAAATTTTGTAGAAGTATTGATACTCACACACTTGCCCTTCTAGGATGCAATGAGTTGTTTAACGAGTGGAATGCTATTTTACAGGTATTTTATTTAAATTTTATTTTAAAATTTTTTCTGAGGGTTAAAAACTTTCCTTGATTTTTTGAGAGATTTTTTTGAGAGATTTTTTTGTTTTCAGCAATTACGTAATTACCAATTTGGAAAGGCTGATTATGTTGCCTTCAAATATATTACCCTTTTGGATGTTTGTTTTTATCGAGGTAAATTAAAACAATTCAAAAAATTTAAACAATTTTGATTAAAATTCCTTCAAAATTTAATATATATGTACCTATAGTTAATTTTAATTAGAGGGGCCAGCTCTAATTAAGAGAGATGTTGAATATGCGTGCGGTGAATATAATAGAATTGAATAGAATACCCAAAGGTAGTGTAAGCGAGCGGGGTGAATGATTATTGTTTAACCAACTTGGTCAGGCTTATAGTTGACCGAACACTAGGCCATTGATTAATGAAAAACTAAGTTGGAATGAACATCAACTAAGCTGTTTTTGCTTATTTTCCTTTAGCTTATATGCACCTTCTCTCTAGGCGGGGTTTCTATCACTTTCCCAAGAATTACGCCTTTAAGCTTTACAAAGTTTTCAGTAGTTTCTCAAGGATTACACCTTTGATCCTTACACTATTTCTAATTTAATCTTTCCGGAAGCTGTGAATAGATCCTTCCAGAATTATTCGTTCATATTTTCCGGAATATTAAACAAATAAATATTAAAAATAAAATAACGATAAAATATAAATTTATTTTAAATCTAGCACCAAACGATCCCCCTAATATCGTCAGTCAATATGATAAAGTAGTTCAAATGCATGATCAAGTACTTCATAGTTGGCTTCATCTTCGGAGCTATTCCGGCAATCCATCTATAGCCAAGTCAGATTCTCTCCACAAATTTAGGTGAATTAATTTTTTAGAAATTTTAAAGACTGTTTAGGGGTAATATTTCTGGGACACGCCCAAGTAGGCGCGCGGCCAAGTAGGCGCAAAGCCATAACTCCCTGGAAATTATCTGAACCTTAACAATTTTGGTATCAATCTCTTTAACTCGATAAGAGGAATCGTTTAAACTAAATTATGAAGGATTCGGAAATCTTGAAGCAAGTTACGGCTTTGCGCCTACTTGGCCGCGCGCCTACTAGGGCTGAACCCAATATTTTATATATTTCCGGAAAAAAGGATACCCAACAAGTTTAATATATACTCTCTGAATATTTTCAAACCTTTAGGAAAGTTTAAATATTTAAGTTTATTTTTTGGAATGTTTGATATAATATTTCCGGAAAATTGTAAATAATCGGAATTAGTTGTATATATTTTCCGGAATATTGAATATTACCTTCGGGTAAGTTGGAATTGTTGTATTACATCTTTCCGGAAAAATGTAGAAACCTAAAGCAGTAAAGAATATTTTCCGGAATATTGAATGTAGCTTCGTTTTCCTGAAAGTTTAATTAACCACCTTCCGGTAAGTTATTAATAAATCCTTCCGGAAGGTTGGAAAATAATTAAACAAGCAGGAATACCGGGGACTGGGCCATTAGGGCGCGAGCTTATAAAACAGTGAGTTACTTATCAAAAAAGATAAAATTTTGCAATAATAACTCTCATGCCTTTATCTACGTTCTCCAAAAATTTCAGAATTTTTGATCAAGAATTTCGGAAATTGTGGCCAGAAAAGTTTTGATTTTCCGAAAAAACCCTAATTTTTCGCGGTCTATCGACTATAACTTCGGAAATATTCGATGAAAAATTCTGAAATTTCTGGAGGAGGTAGTCAAGGATGTTAAAGAAATTTGAGAAAATTTTCATAAATTTCGGTTTCGAAAGTGTCAGTTTCTAGTGCTGGCGCCCTAATGGTCCCGCGCCCTAATGACCCCAACCCATTAATAAATCCTTCCGGAAGGTAGGAAAATAATTCAAGCAAGAATATTCCTCTATCCTTTCACTGTCTCTTTTTTTGTTAAATTTATTTTTATTCCAAAATTTTTAATTTTTTTAAAATTATTTAAAAAAATTTTTTTCAGTCAATTAGCTTCTAAATGTGTAGAACGTCTTCGTTCCAGACTCAATCAATCACCGGAAATTCAAAATATTCCAGTGTTCCTTAGTGAAATGCTCTTTACTAATAAAAATGTAGGCATTGGTGGAGGTACAAAACTTGTTGATTAAAATTAATTTATTTTAATTTTTATAATTAATTTATTTTATTCATTTCTTAGGGCATTTTCTTAAATTATTTTTTTTTAATTTTTATTTTTTTAATTTTTAAATTAGCTTTTTTATTTAAATTATTAGTTGATAAGTCATTTTATCTTTAAAAAAAGTAAATTCAAAACATTAATTTTAAAATAGTCACCTCACCTTAAAATAGACTAAAAAGTAATCTCTAATAAGTTGGGGGTAGGGTATCACTTACAAAGGAGAGCCTTTTGGGTGTCCGTGGGACTTCGGGATGAAATTTGGTACACAGTTAGATCACACTCTTTCTATTGTAAAACTGGAAACCGTTTCCGCTGAATGGTACCGTGGACCGATTCAAGAACGCTACCACTGCACCACCGGTGAACACATTTATAACTGAAATGAAATTGTTTATATAAGGAAAAGAAAACTTTGGGGGCTTATAACTCGGTCCACGGTACCATTCAGCGGAAACGGTTTCCAGTTTTACAATAGAAAGGGTGTGATCTACCTGGGTACCAAATTTCATCCCGAAGTCCCACGGACACCCAAAAGGCTCTCCTTTGTTAGGCAGCTTTTTCCTCTCTTTCCGTAAAAATCCGGAAACATTATTTTCTGTCACTTAATTTATAGTAACTAATTTTTCCGGAATAATTTTCTGGAATTTATTTTCTTGGAAAATTATACTTTCCGGAAAAGTTTTGTTCTATAAAATAATTACCTAAATATATTTAGCTTAAAACTACTACGTAAAGATTTAAAAAACGTTATTTTCTCATTCAATTAAAATTTTCTGCTTATTAACTTTTGCAGATTAATACATTATTTTTGGAAAAATATTATTTTTTTAAGCTAATCTTTGTTTAATTAAATATTTTTTGAGGGAGGTTTTTGGAAGATAAAATGACTTTTCACTAAAAATTATAGGGTTGAGGTCGTTTTGGCGCCGGGCCGTTTTGGCGCGAGAACTAAAAACTGGTACCCAGGCGATACATAAATTCTTAAAATTTTTCTTAAATTTCTTTAACATCCTTGACTACCTCCTCCAGAAATTTCAGAATTTTTCATAAAATATTTCTGAAGTTATAGTCGATAGACCGCGAAAAATTAGGCATTTTTCAGAAAATCAACATTTTTGGCCATAATTTCCGAAATTCTTGCTGAAAAATTCTGAAATTTTTGGAGAACCTAGATAAAGGTACGAGAGTTATTATTACAAAATTTTATCATTTTTGATAAACAACTCGCTATCTTATAAGCTCGCGCCAAAACGGCCCCGCGCCAAAACGGCCCAGTCCCAAAATTATATTTTTTTATTATTTTTAATTATTATTTATTTTTATTTATTTTTTTCTCGAAATACAAAAATAATTATTTTACTCTTTTTTGGTTTTTAAAACCATTTGAGGCCAACAAATTGCCAGTATTTGTATATAGCTAAAAATAATATTTTCTAAATTTATTTTTAATTAATTAATTTAATCTGAAATAATTTCCATTTTTATTTATTTTTGTTTAATTTTAAATAATTTATTTTTAAATTTTAAAAATTGCTTTTATTCATTTTATACAGTTTTGCATTTAAGTGTTATACATTTTTACTCTTATATTCATTTATATTCAATCTATTTCCTTTTTATATTGTTTTCCGGAAAGTTTATAACAGAGGTGGGTCGGAACAATCAGAGGTGTCGGGAATCGGAACTGTCGGAAATAGGAAATGGCTCAAAAGTCGGAACTCGGAAATCGGAAATCAAAATTTTTTTCGGAAATCGGAAGGAAAAAACGCCGGAAATCGGAATTCGGAAGGAAAAAACGCCGGAAATCGGAATTCGGAAGGAAAAAACGTCGGAACTCGGAAATCGGAACTGTCGGAAATCGGAAGGAAAAAAACGTCGGAAGTCGGAAATCGGAATTCCGACCCACCTCTGGTTCATAACAAGAATTAGGTTTATTTATTTTATACATGCATACATTATATATTTCCGGAATATAATATGTATACTATTTTATTAAAATCAGAACTTTCCGGAAGACTAATATGTGGATATATTTTCCGGAGAAATTAATCCATCAAAAATATAATTTCACAGATAATTCCGGAAAATTATATAATTCCGGAAGAATACTAATTATTTAATATAAAACTTTCCGGATGAGTAATATAATTCTCAGATTATTTTTTTGAAGTAAAAACAAAACTTTCCGGAACTGACATAATTTTCCGAAAGTTTAATTTAAAAAATAAAACTTTCCGGAAACTAGTATAATTTTCCGGAAAGTTTATTTTATTAAAAATATAACTTTCCGGAAATATAAAGTTATATTTATAATTTAAATAAAAAGAAAAATATATTACATTTCCGGAAAGTTTATTTCTTCAAGAAATATTATTTAATAATTTATATTTTTATAGTTTCCGGAAAAGTTATAATTTCCGGAAAAGTTATAATTTCCGGAAATAGTTTATAATTTCCGGAATATTTATTACATATTGTAAAATGACTAATATAATTAATAATTCTCATTCATTTAGCAATACCTTTGTGCATATATTTTCTATTTAACAATTAAATTATACAAAAATCTTCCGGTTTTTGTTAATATTCCCTTAACATTTTCTTCTATTGTATTTTATTAATTTATTCTTCAAAAA
The DNA here is from genome assembly GCA_963681835.1 of Meloidogyne enterolobii. Taxonomy (NCBI): domain Eukaryota; kingdom Metazoa; phylum Nematoda; class Chromadorea; order Rhabditida; family Meloidogynidae; genus Meloidogyne; species Meloidogyne enterolobii. The sequence goes on along the minus strand of CAVMJV010000025.1, from coordinate 532,803 downwards.
CTTTTTTTCCAAAAAATTTTTTTGCCGCATAAAATTATTTTCACTTCAAATTATTATAATCTCTCTTGCCTTTTTGCTTTCTATTTTTTAAATGTGTTGCCTTTTATTTTAAAATTTATTTTTCAGGTTTTTATTTTTTTTATTCGCAATTATGTAATTTTTTAATATTTATTTTTATTAAAAGTAAATTTTTTGAGTGGCTTTTTTCGAGTCTTTTGATTAATTTTTGGACTTTAAAGAATCGTAAAAAATTATAAAAATATTTAAAAATATTTTATCTTTAATTTGACTATTTTGACTATAAAAAAGAAAAGGAGAACATTTTAACACATGTAGTACATACAGATAGGAATAGGAGTAATTAACTGAATACTATTTTATAGGACGGTATTTATACAGTATTTATATTTTTTGGTTCGTATTAGATAAAAAATGTAGTCGAATTTCACTTTAAATATACGTTGATAGTAAAAATTCTTAAAACAAGAGTTTTAAATTGGTGTATTGCTTATGGCTATTCTTCTACTAATCACAGAATCTATTAAAAACATAAATCTTAAACTAGAGTTATATAGTCTTTGTGTTATCTAAAAACACATTCGAAGCTTCACCGCAGAATTCTACCTTTTTTGACCTGATTCCGAACATTTAAAAATTTTGTGTTTGTTGCATAAAAAATTAAAATTTTTTGGCTCAAAAAATAGAAACAAAAATAGCTGAAATTTTGCTAGAAAAAAATAGGGAAAGACCAATAATAAAAATATTTTTAGAATTTTTTGTTTTAACCGGAACAATCACAGCTTAATTTATTAATAAATTATAGCTTGTGTAAAAATATAAACAAGTTTATATTCTTGTAGCTTATAGTTTGCTAATGCTTTAAAAAATTCTTTATAATTTTTTATTCTCATAATATTACTTATAATTAATTGGCTATTTTTCTCTCATTCTTTAAAAATAATAAATAAATTTATTTATTTATTTTACACAATTTTTATTTATTTTTCTGCAAATTTTGCATTTTCTTGCAAGACTAAATTTTGTACCTTTTTGTGTTTCCTTTGCTTTTTTAGACTAAAAAACATGGGGACATTTATCACTCTCGTTGTTTGCCTTTCCGTTAAATAAATTTTTACACTTTTTCTTTTTTTTAATTTTTTTGTTTAATAAAAAATTTTTTAACGGTCTTTCCTCTATATTTTTTTAATTTTTAATGGCGATGCCCTTTTTTAAAAATTTTTGATAAATTATTAATTGATAGTTAAATGACCATCTTTATGTAGGGGGTAGGGGGGGTGTAGGGGGTTCAGAAATTCTGTTCAAAATAACATCGATTCCCCTAAAAATTGGCTCACTAATTTTTCGAAATATTTGATGAAAAATTCTGAAATTTTTGGATGAATCAGCCAAGAACATACAAGTCATTTAAGAAGATTTTTAGACATTTAGGTTTAAGCTACGCTTCAGTTTAGAGAGGCACGCTCAAACTTCCAAGCGCCCACACAACCTCAACCCTTATTAATAGAGACCGGATTTTTATGCAAATGCATATTTTTTTGCAAACTTGACATGATGTATAATGCACAAAAAACACTGTTTCCGCATGTTTTGAAAACTCTAGAGGGGGTTTCTATATGCATATAATGCATATTTTTGCATATTCCGGACTTTGCTGCATAATGCATATTTTACTGCATATTTTGCATTTTTAATGCATAAATATCCGGTCTCTACTTATTAACCATCTTTTTAAAAATAATAATTAAAAATTAAATTATTATTAATCTTTGAACGACAATGTTGAATTGTCGGAAATATGGTGCAAGAAAATTAAAAAAAATAAGGAGGGCGTGGAAAGCGAGAAGAGACATCTAAAAATAACGAAAGGTTGGAGGGATGCATCCGTTTCAAAAAAATTAAAAAAGAAACAAAGTGTTTCCGGAAATTTCCTTTTAAAAATTAAAAAAAATAAATTTATCATCCCCTTAAATAATAACCAAAATTAGAGAGAAGAGTCCACAGTCTTTTCTCAGAAAATTAGTTAAAATGGGGGAAAATATTAATTTTTCTCTCATTTCGACAGGGTTTAGGTCGTTTCGGCGCCGGGCCGTTTTGGCGCGAGAACAAAAAAGTGGCACTTAGGTGAGACCTAAATTTATAAAATTTTTCTCAAATTTCTTTAACATCCTTAACTACCTCCTCCAGAAATTTCAGAATTTTTCATCGAATATTTCCGAAGTTATAGTCGATAGACTAGAAAAATTAGGCATTTTTCAGAAAATCAACATTTTTGGCCACAATTTCCGAAATTCTTGATCAAAAATTTTGAAATTTTTGGAGAACGTAGATAAAGGTACGAGAGTTATTATTACAAAATTTTATCATTTTTGATAACGAACTCGCTATCTTATAAGCTCGCGCCAAAACAGCCCCGCGCCAAAATGGCCAAGTCCCCCATTTTAGCGCCTCTTTTAGTCTTTTCACGTTTTTCTCGGCTATTTCCGTCTAATAACCAATTTAATAGGCAAAAATATCCATAAAAATAATATTTTAAATATAAATGACGAAAATAAATGTTGGTGCAATTTTATGCTCCAATAATTTTAAAAACGTATATTTTTGCCAAATAAATGTTTTTAGGGTGAATTTACGTCTAGTAGAGAGTTTTTATGAAATTTTAGAATCGTTAAATAACTTACCGGCTGGTATAACTCGCTTTAAAAAATACTACCTACCTCTCCGGATTTCATAATAATAACTTTCCGACTCCCGGACAATCGGTCAGTATTGATATAAAGTGATTAAAAGTGATGATTAGATACTAAAAAATACTAACAAATTTCGGTAAAAATATGCAAAATTTCTTAAAATATGCACAGATATGCAAATATGCACTAAAGTACCGAAATATGCACAAATATGCTATTGGAACCGGGTCCCTAATGTTCGTACTGACGTAAAAACACCATTTTTGAGCGTCTTAGCTCATGGCATATCCGCATACAAAATATGCATTTGCATGTTTCTCCCTAGTGATGATATAAAGAAATAAAAATTCACTGATATCCCATCAAATCTACTGACTTCTCTCTTAATCCAACCAACAAATCCATCTATCGTATTTACTCGATTAATTCCCCCGAGGAATTATTTTTTCAACCCATCCGTGGCATGGGGAATTAAAAGGGGGTGGGGAATTATTCGCGGAGGGGAATTAATCGAGTAAATACATGTAATATACACCGTTGCAATACCCCATATCTTTTATTTTTTTTTTATTTTTAATAATTAAAAAAACATTTTTAATTGTTCTCATTATTTTTTTTAATTTTGTAACAAACAGAAGCCATATAAATATTTTAACAAAATAACATATCCTCTACATTTAAAAAAATATTAAGTTCATTCACAAGTCCAAACAACGTCAATTTTATTATGATTATATATTTTTAAGAGGTTAAATAATATTTTTGTTTAATCCTCACTTTAAAATTATTAAGTACAAATAGTATCATGTTTAAAAAAAATTTTTTAATTAATTTTTTTATTAATAAAAACTGCATAAAACGGGTTGGGGGTCATTTTGACGTCTGAAAGTTAACTTTGGAACATTATTTTTTAAAGATGATACTTTTTGTAATAATAAAACTTCTCAAAACTAACACTTAAGTGAAACCTAACTTCATGAAAAAAAATACTAAGGTTATTATAGCAAAATTCATTGGTAATTTTCCGTTAAATGCCCGTAATTTTTTGATAGCGAGGGTTCATTTGAATGTGATTTCGTTCAGAATTATTTCGACTCATCTCGAAGAGTTTTTTTGGAGAAGGTGTGATTTGTAATTTACCTATTTGAATTTTTGACACCAAAAATTTGCCTACTCCCCCTATGGTAGTAGGCACATTTTTTATATCTCGGTCCGCAAGCATTTCCGAATATAGAGAGTGGTATCATTAAACTTACACCGATGAGACGAATCGAATTAGGTATAGGGGGGGTATATAGGGGGGGGGTATATAGGGGGGGTATATAGGGGGGGGGGGGGTATATAGGGGGGGGTATATAGGGGGGGGGGGGTATATAGGGGGGGTATATAGGGGGGGGGGGTATATAGGGGGGGGTATATAGGGGGGGGGTATATAGGGGGGGGTATATAGGGGGGGGGTATATAGGGGGGGGGTATATAGGGGGGGTATATAGGGGGGGGGGGGGTATATAGGGGAGGGGGTATATAGGGGGGGGGGGTTATAAAAAAGGTATAAACCGGCAACTGGCTACAGTACGAGCAAAGGATTTGCGTTAACGGAAAATTACCAATTTATTCCTTATATGTAGAAAAGCATTACTCTGTTTTATAAGCTCGCGCCAAACACCCCCGCGCCATCACGGCTCAGTCCCATTAAAAGTACATTAAACATTCTTAAAAATACTTAAAAGTTTAAATGTTAAAAAATACCAAAAAAAAAGTTCATTTTACAGGCAACATCATTTTTAACGTAAAAAAATCCTTTTTTTCCGTTCCATTTAATACTTAACACCCCCTTTTCCCTTACTATTTTTTAGAGCTTTAAAATGCTACATCATAGTAAACTTTCCGGATTAAAACATGTTTTAGGATTAAATTTTTATTTTTTTTATAAGAATGAGTATATTAGTAAGTAATATTTTCGTGTTTTTTCCATTTAGACACCAAAAATTTTTTAAATTTTCGTTTAAATATTGTCCTCAGGTACATAAAAGACAAATAAAAAATCAAAATTTAATTTTGGTATTAAAATTACTAGTGTTTTAAATATTTTGTTGGAAAACACCTCCACATAACTATAGTTCCACTTCCCAAAAAATTATTTCCAACATTAGGAAAAATCTAAAATTCCAGCAAACTTATACATATACTCATATTATAAAAAGATAAAAAGAAACTAGGCCAATATCTTTATCCTAAGACGAGATCCTGATACCTCGAAAATCAACGTAAAACAGGGGTAAGCCTCTTTAAAAAATATTTCCGAGCCCTTATGGATTACTGTAAATTTTGATTTTTCACTTAGAACACTTTAAAAGTATTATTAAACTTTCCGGATTGCATAACTATATTTCAAAAAATTACTTAGACTTTCCGAAAATATAACTATATTAATAGCCTATATTGTTTGTAGAATCCTGAAAATTATTTATATTTTTAGTAAAAACCTCATTAAGTACCAAGAGTAATTATTTCGATCTCTCGCTGTAGTAGGTAATTAATAGAGTCGGGATAATTATTTAAGGAAGGGGCATTAATACAGTTTATACGTTATATGATAATAGCCTATTATTAAACTTTCCGGATTTTTTAACTCTTTCAAGTAATTAAACTTTCCGGAAATATAAATATAATAATACAATATAATAACATTGTATTATATAATAAATCCGGAAAATTATTTAAACTTTTTCCGTAAATACATTCCGGAAAAAATAAATTAGTATTCCAGAAAGAAATATTAAACCTTCCGGAAAGTATAACTCTGTTTAGATAAAAAAATTTTATATTTATTCCGGAAAAGAAATATTTTCCGGAAAAAAATTTTATATTTATTCCGGAGTATTCCGGAAAGATATATTAACCTTCCGGAAAGTATAACTCTGATTAAGTAAAGAATTTTTGTATTCCGGAAATTATACAACTTTCCGGATTTAATATATATTAAACCTTCCGGAAAGTATAACTCTGTTTAGGTAAAGAATTTTTATATTCCGGAAATTATACAACTTTCCGGATTTAATATACCTATATTAAACTTTTTCTCCTTTAATTTCAGACAAGTAATAGTTAAAATGTTCCAAACAGCAAAAAATACATTAACACAAAAATATTCTCAATTTATTCAAAACACAACAAAAACAAAAAAATTAAGAAAAAGGAGTAATAAAACGAATAGGCAAAGTCCCAAAACAATTTTGTTTGAAACATTTTTTATTCTTTTCGCAACAATTATAGTAAGCGAATCGGCAACCTTTCAAAGGGTACATCACTATATTGAACGGCGCAGCCAAAAAATTGAAGGAACAAATTTAAATTTGGGGAAAATTATTTTTTCTGAAGAAGAAAATACGGAGGATGAGGCAGAACAGGAAAATAATAAGGAAAGCATTGAAATTATTGAAACTTGCGATATTTACGAGAATGAACAGTTGCATGGTTAGTTTATATGTAGAATACGGTTGAACCTCATTAGTGTCGCCTTTTGAGATTAGAGGGGGTTTGAGTTCCGGATGTAGTGAGTTCCGGATAGTGAGTGAGTTCCGGAGTGAGTTCTATAGTGAGTTCCGGATATTGAATTCCGTGAAGTTGTGAGTACCGGATGTATGAGTGAGTTCCGGATGTGTGTTCCGTGAGTTCCGGATGTAATTAAAAAGGATTGGAAATTTCTTTTGCCTTTATGTGGGCATTATAATTTGAATTATGGGGGGATGGGAGACCAAAGATTCAACTCGCGAGGATTTAAAACGCTTAGACATAAGTATAATATGTACAAATTTTTCAAAAACGTTAATGTATGAACTATTAAATTCTTACTCAGCTCCGGATAGACTAACAACCCTCCAAACTAGTGACCGGTAAAATCGATTTTTCCGGAACCGGATTTGCAACTAGAGCCGGACCGGATCCGGCCGGATTTCTCCGGATTAATCCGGTCCGGTTTTAATCCGGAAATTTTAAAAAACCCGGATTTGGGACCCGGACTCCGGAAAAATCCGGCCGGATCCGGTCCGGCCCCGGTCACTACTCCAAACCCATACCGTAACTAATAGATTTCTAGTGGATGTGGGGGGAGGGACCTATATAAAATGAGGGTCCTATATGATCACTATCTAATCCAAATATAATTTTAGTATTATTTCAAAAAAGCTTTTTTAGCATTAATGGATCGAATATGCGAACTTTGCCATGACATGTACAGTCATCAAAGGCCGAATATGAGAGCAGATTGCAGGTATACTTCAATAGAAAAAATTCTAAAAAAAATATATTTAAAATTAGGTCCGGATGTTTTCGAAATGAGGATTTTAAACGTTGTCTCAGACTCTTTCGACCAATGACCAGTTTAATTCACAACAAGAGTCGAAAAAGTCGAAGCATTAAATGAATGAGACAATCAACTCTTGCCCTGTATAAATAAATTTTTAAAAATCAGAATATTTTTTTATCAAATTTTAATTTAAAGGTGTGATGAGTATATAATCAGATTTTTAAAAATATTTCTTTTTTGGTATGCGAAACTTGCGGACCGACTTTTGCGGACCATAGGTTTAGGTTTTGTTTTTCTATCGTAACTTTGTCCAAGCTTGTACAATCACGATGATTTTGATGTCATTCGACTCAGCTCGTCGAGCTCTTTCGAATGAGCTATGTTTTGAGAAATTCGTCGGGTCCGCAAGTTTCGGTCCGCAAAAGTCAGTCCGCAAGTTTCGGCCTGCCTCTTTTTTACGATTATTGGTACTAGAGTTGGGCGGGATCGGGATCCTGACGTAAAAATCGGGATCGGGATTTTGGAATACATAATGATCCCGATTCCTGTCCCGATCTTGCCCAACTCTACTTGGTACTACATTAGCTGCAATTATATTATTATTCTTCATATTCCTTTTTAAAAAAGTACACATGGGTAAAGTAATCCATGGAGATATGTACCATCTCTGGTTTTTAGAACCGTATTATGTTCAGGTATTATGCGTGAGTATTTCAACTCTAGACTGAACATAGGGCTCTCTATTCCTTTAAAGGTTTTAGAAATAAGTAAACCTGTTACAAATACTATTACTTAGACCTTTAGGCCCACGTTGACCAGACCTTAGTAAAGCAGCTGGGCTATAGCTATTTCTCTCCTTTAGCTAGTGCAAAAGGTTATTCGGCGGCTGGGAGCTAACCAGCATCTTCAGTAGACCGGACTGATGTGTAGCCATTACACACCGCCGCCTACTGCTCAGCCTTAGGAAATTAATAGCTATATACTTTACACCTTTTTTGAATTTAATTTTAATTAGAAAATTTAAATTTTTTCCCTTCTTGTCTCCAGACCCTTTTTGAAGAGGAAAAAGTAAACGGAACAAAAATATTATAGTGGCAGCTAATGAGAAAGTACCAGGCTCTTTTCCTTAATGTTCCCAAAAGTCCGCAAGTTATCATAAAAGGATTATTTTTTTCCTTTTTTTTATCTCGACATGAAAAAAGAACACAGAGGAAAAGAACCAGCAATTTCTATTTCAAAATTTATATTGTATAATAAACTAATTTTCATGTCATTTAATCAAATGAAAATCTCAGCAATTTTTTTTTCCTTTCTTTTTAGTAAATTTTATAATATATAATTTTTTATTATTTTAGTTATAAATATCTATTAATTTTAAAAAATATTGAAAGAAGTCACCGAGGCTGGGAAAGCCGAGATCGAGGGGCAGATTTGGAACCGAGATCGAGGTAGAGAACGGAGGATAACCGAGATTTTTAAAATTGGGTATTGTATGGTCTGTCGTGTCAAGACAGTTCACCAAAAGACAGTTCACCAAAGGACAGTTCACCAAAAGACAGTTCACCAAAGGACAGTTCACCAAAAGACAATTCACCAAACGGGGTAATTCACCAAAAGACAGTTCACCAAACGGGGTAATTCACCAATAGACAATTCACCAAAAGCGTATAATAGAGTGCGTCCGTAAATTATACGACCACCTGCATTTTTTATCATATCTTATCTTTTATATGATATTTTTTAGATTAATATATTCCTTTTGATTCAGAGCCAGTAGGCGGATCTCAAATAAATTTATAGATATGAAAAAAATTTTCAAATCCAAGGTTATGAAATTTGATGGGTAATGGATTGGAGAATAAAATTATATGATCAAATACCTAGAAACTTTGATCATTTAGCGCAGTGGATTTAGTCGGATATCGAAGGAACGAAGGGGATGGCGATGAATACAGATAAATCAAGGAGAGTGGACGGATTAATTGGAATTAAGGGGAATTGAGGAAATTAATTGGAGCTTGTGGGAGATGGAGGGTTGGATTTGGAGGGATATCAGGGGTTAGTAGAATAAAATGTATATTTGGAGGGAATTTAAGGGGATTATGGGGAATTTGAATGAATATTGGTAATTAAGGAAGATATCTCGGGATTCGAATGAATTAAGGGTGTCATAAGGATACTTGAAGGAAATTGGAGGTTAACTCCTCATTATTCTTTTAAATCCCCTAAATACCACTTATTCTACCAAGATTCCGCGAAATTCTATTGTAATTCGAGTTAGTTTTTCTGTATTAAAGTCTATAAATAGGAAGGAAGATAGCGATTTTAGCTTTTGCCAAAGATAAATCTAATTTTCTTTATAAATATGTATAAAAATTGAAATACCCGAAATAATTTATGCAAAACTTGGATAAAAATAATAGTTAAATATCAGTTAAAGTTAAATAATAATACCAGACCTGGTCACGGATACTGATTTTGGTATCCGGATATTTACGGTGTATACAGACGGATACAGGCGGATATCCGCAATTTTGGTATTATTTGTATCCATATCCGTATCCATGACCAGGTCTGAATAATACTACAATATGTCACCCCCTCCTATTTTAAGTCTCAGAGTTTTTCTTATACATAGAAAATGGTCAGAGATTATTTTCTTCTCCGTGTCAATCATATTTTTCTTTTTCAAGTATTTTATAAAAATGATTAATATGGAGAAGAAAATAATCTCTGCCCATTTTCTACGTTTAAGGAAAACTCTGAGACTCAAAATAGGAGGGGTGGGGGTGACATATCCATAAAGTACCCAAAATTGATATCAGAAATGTTGCAAACCGACTTTTAAAGAGATGAAAACAAAATCGGCATATGCGGGTTGGGGTCATAAGGGCGCGGGGCCATTAGGGCGCCAGCACTAGAAACTGACACTTAGGCGAAACCGAAATTTATGAAATTTTTGGAGAACGTAGATAAAGGCATGAGAGTTATTATTGCGAAATTTTTCTTTTTTGATAAGAAACTCACTTTTTATAAGCTCGCGCCGTAATGGCCCCGCGCCCTAATGGCTCAGTCCCGCATATGCAACATTCCTAATTAAAAGTGTATAAAAAATGAATTTCGTTATATACAGTCGGACCCCACTCTAAGAAACGCCCAATATTAGGTACATGTAAGGTTAAGATAAATTTTCAACACTTTTTTGGTACTGTTGGGAGTTGCATAAGCCTCTTTTTTAGATACAGCTCAATACAGATTACAGTTTTTTTAGCTATAAAGAAATATCATTAAGTAAGGTCCGACTGTACTAGTTTTATAGTTAAAAAATAAAATCATATATATAGTAAAGCAGCTGGGCTATAGCTATTTCTCTCCTTTAGCTAGTGCAAAAGGTTAATCGGCGGCTGGGAGCGAACCAGCATCTTCAGTAGACCGGACTGATGTGTTAGCCATTACACCACGCCGCCTACTGCACAGCCTTAGGAAATTAATAGCTATATGCTTTACAATATAATGCGAGTAATAATTTTATGGTGAAATTTTATGGAAAAAAATATACGCTTATAATTGGGTATGGGTTATGATAGTTGGTAATGAGGAGTACAGTGACACAAAAATTGGGTTTGAATAGACTGGTAAAAGAATTTTCTTAAATGTCAAAATTATATGTTAGTAACCCTAAGAAAATACATAATAGGATGTTCGGAGGGGCAAAGGGGAATTGGTGGGGGAATTGGGTGGCAATACAAATGCCACAAAGTTCAAAATTACCAAAAATAATGGGTAAAATATAATAAAAGATTTAGAAATGCTTAACATAAATCAACGGCAGGCCGAAACTCGCGGACCGACTTTTGCGGACCGAAACATGCGGACCCTTCTCAAAACATAGCTCATCCGAAAGAACTCGACGAGCTGAGTCGAATGACATCAAAATCTTCGTGATTGTACAAGCTTGGACAAAGTTACGATAGAAAAACAAAACCTAAACCTATGGTCCGCAAAAGTCGCTCCGCAAGTTTCGCACTACCAAATCAACCTTCCCATTTAGAAGTAATGAATACCAATAAAAACTGCACCTACAACCCATGCAACAAAAACTCCAACAGTCCAAAACATGAAAATAAGATTGCCACATTCAACCCATTCAATCTCAAAAACGTCTCGTTTCTTTCGAATTTTCTGATCGCCAAAGCTTTTGAAGCATTCGTTTTTATTCACAGAAGACAATGAATTTTCGTGATCGTCTTTATGAAAACTAATAAAAACCGAATTTGGGCATGTTCCTCCATTCAAGAGACATTCTAAAATATATTTTTTAATTTTTCTGATCGATGTTTGGAAGTTTTTAATGTATTTTTTGGGCCTTGTTAACTCTAGCCCAACTCTAGAATTTTGGAAAGCCTTAGGAGAAAAGGCTCCCGGACAATGCGTCAGTGGAAAATGCGTCAGTGGACAATCGGTCAGTATTGATAAAAAATGATTAAAAGTGATGATATAAAGTGATAAAAATTCACTGATATCCCTCCAAATCGGCTGATCTACATCTTAATCCAACAAAGTAACTTAATATCTCTGTTAATCCTCCCAAACCCGAGATATCGGCCTTAATCCCAACAAAAGGCGCACTAAGCAAAAATTTTGCGCACATCCCTAATAAGTGAGAAATAAAGAAGATGAGGTAGGATAAGGCAAAGTAGGCAAAAAATTAATGGCCTTTTACTCCGATTGAGTTTTTGCCTTATATTAAAAGAACTACTTAATTCCACTTTAGTAGGCGTTGAAATACTTGCTAGCAGGGTTACCAAAAATGGACCGACTCGGACCGAAAGATCGAGTCGGGTCTAGATGTTTGGCCCGAAAGTGACTCGTACCGGCCCTACACGATAAAAACAACCCCAAAAAATGCCTCGACCGTCGGCCCGACTCGAAAACGGCAACCCTACTTGCCAGGATCTTTCATCTTCTTCCAATTAAGGCCATACTTTATTCTTAAATAAATACCAACCTTTCTGCGCTTCTTTCACATTACGACGGTGGCGATATTGATATTGTTGAGCAGGATGAATCTGTCCTATTGGATGTCCAATTTGTTGCGGAAGAACAGGGATACCCCAAACAGTTCCCATTTCAACATCGGCACGATTAGGATTACTTGGTTGCGGTTGGAATTGTGTATGTGGAGGATGTTGCGGTTGGAATTCGATATGTTGAGGAATATTGGGAGAGTCTTGTCGTCTACGAAAGACTGCTGGCATATGCATTCCAGGCAAATGCATCTCAGGCATATGCATTTCTGATAAATGAATAACTGGCACTGGACAATGAGGATTTAATGCAGCCACAATTCTTAAGACACCGACTGATGATCCTGCCCACAAGAAAAATCCAAAGATCAAATACCAACCAATATAATTCCAGACATTGCTGGTTCTAACAGAATAGCGTCTGTCATGGTATAAAAAGACGGGGTCCTCACGCTTAGTACGGAGCCCCGTTGTTGATTCTTGCGTAGAAAATGTCTGAAAATAGTTGAATGATAATGCTTTATTGTTTACAAATCTTTAACAAGATAGTTTAAGAAAGAGTTTGCAAAAGTTTAGCCACCGGGCAGGATTCGAACCTGCGACCACCTGCTAGTTGTTGCTAGGCGCTTTCGCTCAAAATATGCAGAAGCTCTACCTCTGAGCTACCGGGCATCGACTAATGCTTTCTCTTTTTCTTTTTTAGATCGTTTAACCCCCGCCTAAGCGTTTTAAATGCTGCTGAGTGAATCATCCTTACATTAAAGATGAGTTTCGAATTAAATCTAGACTCACTCGAAACTTCGTAATAGTACAGCTTCTAATATCAGTCCACTCAACATTTTCCTTCTCGTTCAGATTCCTTTTAGATATATTCGTTACTTGCTTGAGCCCTTTAATGATCTCCTCAAAAAAGTTAGTAGAATCAAAGCTGTAATCCTTCTCCTCCTTTCCTTTTAATTGCTCCTTTTCACCTACCATCTGTTTCAGCATTTTCTCTATATTTTTAGGTTTCTCCTCTTTTAAGGTCAAAACCTTCACTAAAATTTCAATTTCTTTCATTAATTCCCCAAAATCTTTTTTGATTTCCCTCCAAGTCTTTTCCTCCCTCAAATCCTTTTGAAAATTGCCAATTATTTTTAAAACTTTCCCCTTCAATTTTTTCCCACGTATTTTCTCGTGATAATAAAGTTGAACAAACATATTTTCAATGGGTGTTTTTCTAAATACAAAGGAACGGAAGACTTGAATCGTTGAATTCAGTTGGCCATAGACTCTTTGAAATACTCCATTTTTGCTGTTAGCCGCCTTCTTTCCTAACCAATCGAATGGACTTGTAGCATAATTAAAAATTTTCTCAATCAGTCGCTCAGCTAGAGTCCCTTTCCCTCCATTTCGAGAGATTTGAACTGCTCGAAAGTCAAAGTAACTGGGTATGAATTGGTCACTTGTATCGCCACTCACTGTAAATTAAAGTTAACATTTTACTTTTTCTTCCTCAACTTATTATAGTAGGAAAACCCCATTTAAGACTTAATTTTAAATTCTTTTAAATTTTTTTTCGTAATTGTTAGGGATCGGATTTATATTTAAATAGGGCACAAAAACGACCTTGGTCATGAACAAGCCTTAACTGACCAGTGTCTGACCATTGAGTTCTAATAGAAGAAAGACAGAAATAACCAGTGATAGATGTAATAAAAAAATGGAGAGACAGTGGTCAGTTAGCGGGCAGGGCCGCTTCAGTGATTTATTTAAATATAAATCCGATCCCTAGTAATTGTATCCTAGAAAATCCCAGGATATCTTGATCCGGATCATGAAGCCGTACTAAATATTTCGAATATCCGGATCTGGAACCGAAATTTTTATTTAATACATATTGAATAATGTCCGATTCGGATAGGATCTCGGGAATAATTTACTTGAAGTTAGCTAATAGTATTAAATGGGATTAATGGAATAATAGAAATATCGTGAAAGTATAATATGTGGGAGATTGTGGGTCCCCAGATATTTTTTCTCAAATAAAAAAGAACATACATTTAAAATCCAAATTCCACATGATTTTGCTCATTTCTTCTACAAGTTGTGAAACAAACTTGGCTTTGTTATACCCAAGCTTTTGTAAAATCATTCCATTGCATTTCTCAAATAAATCCCCAGACAAATCCTTCAATGACTTCTCAATCAAAACAAAATTATTTTCGATTAAACTAATTTTGCTCATATCCTCTTCAGAAATGTTTAATTTAATACTGTGTAGATTTTCATAAATACTTTCCTCCTCTTTTTCACTTTCTTTCGTTACTATCTGCTTTAATGCTAAAGCTAGAGCATAATATTTTGCTTGAATTAAAGGCTCGAAGAAGTGAATGAGTCCTTTTTGTAGTATCTCATCTTCCTGAACGGCCGAGCTGTGTTTAATTAAGCTTGTAAAGGAGAAGCCTTTATTTGTTTTCAGCCTGTTTTAAAATTTAATTTAAATTTTAACTAAGGGAGGGTGTCCTTTGATAATATTTTATTTTTATGGTTGCCCGCGTTAACGAAAGTAGAAGAATTTACGTTTTTTTGAAGACTAACTTGCCTTGAGAAGCAACTTTAAAGCAAGTCGGAGCATATAAATTGGCCGACTAATCCATTAATAGAGTAAGAGCGAGGTAAAAGTTTAATCCCGGGCAGGCTTCGATCCTGCGACCTCCTGGCAGTTATTGCTAGGCGCTCACCACGTACAGGTGCTCTACCAACTGAGCTACCGGGACGCTGCTTTCACCTTAACTTTTAATAGTTCTTAAACCCCCAACTAGTGAGCGTTTTAAATGCTAGCCAGCTGGATCTTATCTCTCTTTCTCTTCCTTACAATAGGAAATTATGCCTATCCAGTAATGAGTTATTTAGTTATTCTCAACAAGTTTTGCTAACATATCCCCAGTCGAACAATTTTCTCAGGTGTAATATTGTAAATTTAACAACTTTAGGTATACGGCTTACTTGTCAAAACTCGAATAAATATCATCAACTATCTTTTCATTTATTATTTCAAGAATATGTACTAAGAAAGAACTCTTTCCTTTCTTTTCCTTTAAAGCATCAAACAATTTCGATTTAATTTCTATATCCCCGTTATTTTCGATAATTTTTATTTGAATTTTAAATTTATCCGTTTTTAATATATTTGTAAATATTTCAAGATTAGTTCCGTAATTTTGGAGAAAATTGTAGTATTCAATTACTAGAGAAGCATTTTCTAAAAAATCAAATGAAATAAACTAAAACGAATTTTGTAATTTAGAAAATTTAAGTATGCTTAGCCTTTCCCAATTTAATTTTAAACAATTCTGGAGAATTTTATGCTAATTCCGATTTTATCGCTCGATTATTTCATTATTCAAGCTGCATAATTATTAAAGAGATATACAGAAGTTTAGGGAATGAAGAAATTTTGACTATTATTGAGCTTGAGGAAAGGATAAAGTGGAAGTCGGCATTACCGGTTCTACTTTGAATTACCATGTTTTATTAGGCACAAACTGGATACCCGTTTAAATATCTAATAATTCTGTCATCTAAAAGCCCTGATAATTTTTAGAGCTGTCCGAGACTCTTGTTCTTGGTCTTGGAACCAAGACTTTTCTTGGGTTTTTTCGGTCTTGGTCTTGGGGTGTTTGTCTTGGTCTTGTCTTGGTTTTATTTTTTGGTCTTGGTTTTTTGGCCTTTTTGGAAATCTGGAGTCTTGTCCATCCATATTTTCCAAAATTTGCGCCTGCGGCGCAAATAAGGGAAGAAATCTACTACTTCGACTTCCAAAATCCTCAAAATTTTCGCCTGCAGCGAAGAAAAGTGAAGAAATCTGGTGATTTGTCCTACCAGATTTTCGAAAATTTTCGCCTGCGGCGCTTAAACCACGTTTTACGTGATTTCGGGGGTATGAGATTTGGAGAGATATCTGTTGATTTGGAGATATCCCCTCTATCCTCCGATATCCCTCACAAAAGAGAGTGCCTGGGGTGTCCGCGGGACATCGGCATAAAATTTTACGGACAGGTACATCATACCCTACTTTAGTTGTGAAATTTGAATCATTTCCGCTAAATGGTACCGTGGTCCGAGTTATTTTAAGCTAAATAAAATTGATTTTTTGTCTCGAGTCTTGTATTATTTTTGGTCTTGAGTCTTGGAGTTTTGGTCTTGGCCTTGAGTCTTGGTCTTGGAAAAAATTTTGTCTCGGACAGCTCTAATAATTTTACTAAATAATCCAAAAGTAACAAAAACACACCTATATTTAAAAGCTGTTTGAGAGCGTATTTGAAGACAATGTCTTCCAACTCAAGATTATTTATCGCTTTAAGAAGTTCATTCTTATCTTTAGGCCCCATTTTATCAGTTACACATTCTCCATCAACCCGTTTAGATAACATTAATGTGTGTATCAATTCATTTACCACAACATTTTTGTCTGTTTGCGATGCTTTTTTAAATTCTTCCAATGAACATTTCAACCGAAAAACTAACAAATTGTGTATTTTTTCGTTATTTTCCAATAATTCCATGTAATCGACTATACTTGGTTTCTCCAAACATTTTTGTCCATTAAATAGAAGCGATTTGAAGGGGTTATAGACACGCCCCCAAAATGTAGGCTAAATAATTAAAATATTTTATTAAACACTTGATGGGTCGACTATTGGAGGGATTATATTGTAAAGCATATAGCTATTAATTTCCTAAGGCTGAGCAGTAGGCGGCGTGGTGTAATGGCTAACACATCAGTCCGGTCTACTGAAGATGCTGGTTCGCTCCCAGCCGCCGAATAACTTTTGCTCTAGCTAAGGGAGAGAAATAGCTATAGCCAGCTGCTTTACTATATTTATTTAAAGTAGAGCTGTTAAATTAAGGAATAATGGACAGCTGACTAGCATTTAAAACGCTCCTGACATGATGCTACGACAATTCTTTTCTTTTTCAGCGCCACAGGCGAAAATTTTTAGAATTTTGGTAGGCCCGGAAGTCATATTTCATCCTTTTATCGCCGCAGGCGAAAATTTTGAGAATCTAGAAGGACAATAAGCAAAAATTCTTCTATTTCATCCAAAAAAGCCCATTCTTAGGGGTGTATATTTAGCCTCGCTCCTCGGCTCCTCGGCGAGGCCTCGACCTCAGCGAAGCCTCGACCCTAGTTTTCAGTGTCGTATCAGTCTAGAAAGTATACAAAAACTGTCAAAAGTCGGAAAATGATAGCCTAGATAAAAAATAGGATCGAATAACCTTTTAAATTTTTAAAAATTTAAAATCCGCAATTGTCACATCCGGAATTGTCGTCCGTTTTGTTGTCGAAACTTATCGCATGCGCAATTATCGTAACACCATGTTAGGAGCAAATTGTTGCATCCTTAATCGAATATCCGCGGTTGTGTACAATGATTTCCAGGGACTGGGCCGTTTTGGCGCGGGGCCGTTTTGGCGCGAGCTTATAAGATAGCGAGTTGGTATAAAAAATTATAAATCTTTGCAAAAATAACTCTCGTACCTTTATCTATGTTCTCCAAAAATTTCAGAATTTTTGAGCAAGAGTCATAGAATTATGGCCAAAAATGTTGATTTTCTGGAAAATGCCTAATTTTTCGAGGTCTATCGACTATATCTTCAGAAATATCTTATAAAAAATTCTGAAATTTCTGGAGGAGATAGTCAAGGATGTTTAAGAAATTTGAGAAAATTTTTATGAAGTTAGGTCTCGCCTAAGTGCCAGATTTTTGTTCTCGCGCCAAAACGGCCCGGCGCCAAAACGTCACCAACCCTAATTTCCATCCTTTACCTGATCAAAGCTAGGTTTTTCACTACAATTCTGGTCAAAGCGCCATTTCAAAAACTGTCCAAGTTTGCTTTTACCAAAAATTTCTTGCTTCTTTGAAAATTTATCAAAATTGACTTTGTCCCCTTTAAAGTCTATTTTAACTAAATTAAATTTCGGATTAAGCACATTCATTATCTTCAACGCCAAAATCAATTCCTCCAACTTTTGTGTGGTTATAATCTCTAATAAACTATGCACGTCATTCGCCTTTAAAGCTTCTCGCAGTTTAGCTGACAAATACAGCGGTTTGGTAAGCATTAAAGAATGAAGAAGATTTTTGTAATTTTTACAGATTGGCAAAGGCTTTGAACTTGAGTCCATCTGGAAAAGTCCTTTAAATTGAGTATTCCCGTTTTCTGAATTTTGACGAGTTTCATTTGCTCCATGTTTCTTTTTTGAATTTTTATGGATAGGGATGAAGAATCCATCAACACATTTAATATACTCTATTAAAGGAGATCGAGCTGCATCTGTCGCCTCTTTCTTTGATTTGCTTTTAATCAATTTCTAAAATTTAGAAATATTTAAATGATATTAAACTCTAAATTAGGGTTCTCGGGTTCTAACCTAAAACCAAAACCGAGGATTTTTGGATGCCATGTAAATTAGTGCTGCATTCGCATAAACAAATTAAAAAATAGCTTTTCTCAAAAATATAAATAATGATAAGAATTGACCTGCCATCTCAATTAAAGAGATCCCCGACCTTCCCAATCTAATATTTATTACCGGCCAAACCTTATCTCTTATTATTCACAATTTATACTAATATTTGTTTGACCATTTCATGACATGTCCATCTCACTAACAATATTTGTTTGCCTAAATTTCCACTATATATATCCGCCAGATTTTCACCTATTTTGACTTATATTGAACTTTACCTTTTAACTCTTTAACTTATAATATTTTAACCCCTTGAATAAATCTATATTTTAATTTAAATTTGACCAAGGCTTAGAACCGAGGGTATTATAGGTGAACTTATAAACAGTTCAATTAGCTTGCTGAAAATCAAATCCCAACCAGTTGGAATGTTATCTTATCCTCGAATAATAAGTGGGAAGTGAATGGACATTTGGAAGAAAGAAATTGTTGTGTCCGCACTTGCAGAAAGAACATAAATGAAAATAAATAACCCAACATCGGGTTGGATGGTGGCACAGTCGGTTGTGCTTCGGTCTGGGCTCATTCCATGATGGTTCAATTCCATCTCCCATCCAAACAATTTTTCCACAGCATGAACATCGGAATTGACAGAAATATTAAAATTTATAAAATTTATATTCGTGCTAACGATACTGTAGTACTAGTTCGAACTAGCTTGAGGTGAAATAGCTATAGCCTAGTACATTGGGACTATAAATAGCGTAAGGCGTAAATAGAATTGTGAAATATTAAATAAAACTTTCCCAGCGACCCCGCCTATCCATAAGCAATATAATCCTAGGAATAAGGGAAGAAAGCGATCAATTAGTCAATCAGTCAGCTTATTAGTCAGTCAGTTAATAACAAAAGTGAATTAATATATTTATTGCCCGATCGGAAGAACTTGTCGTCGCCCGTTTAATCGCTCTAAAGGAGTGAGCGGTGAATATTGTCCGGCCGGACTACTAATGTTGTGTATGGGCGTCAGCCCTTAAAGTGTTTAGTATAAAAGCCCAGCCAATAGTTAGTAGTTCTGGCTCCCAGTTTTAGTTCTTACTACAACCTTCGTCTGCTTTGTATTTCTTTGTGCAATAAACGTTTCTGCTAGCTTCGTCTTCGTAAGCGGGGTCATAACAACTAACAACATAATTAATTAGTATTCCCTCATATTCTATTATCCTGGGCTCTACACTGGGAATGAGTTCAGCAAACTTCTTCTATAGCTATAGTCCCAATGTAAATTGCTGCCACAGTACCAACACCTATCGCCAGAAATTTTAAAAAATAAAGTAAATACCCTAATTGGATCCCCATTCTCCAATTTATCGTTTCCTTTAGACTTGTTGCAAAAAGCAAAAATTCCTTTAAAACGAGCCAGTTCATCATATTGAGTCATTTCTGTCAAAAAGTTGTTGATACATTTCTCTGTATCAACACATTTTTTGGCCATGTTTAAATGTTCAGCGATTTGTTGGGTTATGTTCAAATCGGCTTCTTCAATGTTGGAAGAAATTTCATTTTCAATATCACACAAAAGTTGTTTTGTGTATAGAAGTAAAATGAATTGAAGCAGAAATTGTTTAAACATTTTTGTTTGAAAAAAGCTTTAGAAATAAATATTTAGTTAATATAGGTAGTAAATATTAAATTATCTCGATCTCCAACTAATTTCACAAAAATTAACTATACGATATACAGGTTGACAAGAAAGAAATGGGGCACACATTTTATGCCATAACTTTATTCAAATTAGAGATAATGTGATCAAAATAAGCTTAAATGATAGCGAATTAAACAATGAACAGATATTATCAAAAATTTTCTAAGTGCCCACCCTTTGCTCGGAAATAGAGTTGAATGCGCGCGGAAAAATTTTAGGCAAAAGTTCGCACCTATATCTTTAAAGAAGAAAAGTTTTGGGAATCAGTAACAAGTGGATCAGAAAGAGGAGACTTTGGGGCACAATATCTGTCATTTTAATTTTATTAGTTTGAGATGTTCCGTTCATAAAAAAATTTCTGTCTGAAGAAAATTATTTTGACTTGCGAACTTTTGCCTAAAATTTTTCCGCGCGCATTCAACTCTATTTCCGAGCAAAGGATGGGCACTTAGAAATTTTTTGATAATATCTGTTCCTTGTTTAATTCTCTATCATATAAGCTTGTTTTGATCCCATTATCTTTAATTTGAATAAAGTTATGGCATAAGATGTGTGCCCCATTTCTTTCTTGTCATCCTGTACAGCAGAATACACCTTAATGGCTCTCCGAATACACCTTAATCCCAATAAATACACTGATATTACGGGTATCAAAGATAAGTAGGATATCGGAGGATTAAGGTATTTAATGTGATATAGTGTGAGGTGTTGAGTCGGCCAAATTAAGAAATAATTTCTGCGCGGTACCTTGCGTAGCGGTAACTTTGATTGCTCCCACGGACAGCCCATATTTGGATACACTGGATTCAATAGAATAAATTTTTTTAATTTTAATTAATTTTTATTTAATTTAAACTCTTTTGGCTGATAGCGAGTAATTGCACTTTAGTCGATAATGAAATATCAATTTTAAAATCATATGCCTGCGAATTCACGCGTTATTTCCTCTATAGCCAATTTTTAAAAAGGCTATTCTCAACGAGCATGAGGGCAAGTTTCTCAATAATGGGGAAGGTGGGAGACGTCAAACATGGGAGAAGTCAGACGTGTTGGGAACGTTGGAAAATAAACTCATTAGTAGAGTCCGACATTTTAGGTTCCGACCTATTTTTTTTTCAACCTTGTAATTTTGAGTACAGTGATGTCAATTCCAGTTCCGGAACTAATTAGTCAAAGTTCCAGTTCCGGAACTAGAACTACGGAACTAACGAGTTATCTGGAACTAGTTTGGAACTAGAACTACGGAACTAGTAAATGCCTGGAACTAGCTTTGGAACTAGTTCCAGAACTGGAACTAAGGGATTTCAAAAATGGAGTTCCGGAACAGGAACTACAAAAATTAAAAACCTAGTTCTGGAACTGGAACTAGTTCCAGAGAAATCTTGGAACTTTGACATAATTAGAAATCGATAATTAGAAATCGCTATATTTTCGTTGATTTATTCAAAAATTAAGTAGGATTTGGAGAAATTAGAGGGGATTTGAAGGAACAAATCAACCCGCGGTCTCATATCATATGAGACCTTTTGTAGATTTGTGTAGCGTTCGACTAAGCTAAACGAGTCCAAATCGGATCGTCCAAATAGGAGTCTAGCCTATTTTTCAAATCGAAATCGGGCCCTTAAACTCAACTTTTCCCATTAGGTTTATCAAAATTACCGCTACTGGGGGTTTTTTATATTTTATAATGCCTGAAAAAACTAACAATGAGGTTGTTTTATGATTGACAGGTTGGACTCCCTGTTTGTTTCTAAGTATTGCTTTAAAATCAAATGAATCGTCTGACTGATTCTTATCTATTTTATAGCAAATTCACTCAATAGACGAGGGCGTTTTCGATATGCCCTGTCAAGCCTTGTCAAGCGAGCCGATTCGAAATTTCGATTTTTGTAATTTTCTAATGGTCTAGTGTCGCTTAAAAGGGTGAATTCAGCTAATTAGAAATAGGGAATTCGGCTCCCGGAGATTTGGGGAGTGAACACTTGGGGAGTGGACATTTGGGGAGTAGATAAATGGGGATTGAGCGGACATTTGGGGTACCGTACCGGTCAATTTTTGTAAAAAACGGTATTTTTCGGTATCGGTATTTTTTCGGTATACCGATACCGAATACCGGAAAAGGTCATTTGCCGAACACTAATTCTATATTGTTTTTATCGTTAGGCTACTCCCCAATTGTCCGCTACTCCCGATTTATTCACTCCCCAAATTTCCGGACACGGGGAATTCCAATTATTTTCGCCTATGAAACTTAAAAGTAGTGTCTTTTCTATTTTCACATTTGGATTTGCCAAAGTAAGCTTAAGGATAAAGGCGAGATAAAAGAGGAAAAAAGGTTTTTTAGCTTAAAAGGATGACCATTCGATTTTCGACTTGAAGTTTAACGCTTAAAAAAGCGCTACAAGGCCAAATTATTGAAAATTACGAAAATCGAAATTTCGAATCTGTCTCTCCATCTCCCACCTTCCCCATTATTGAGAAACTTGCCCTCCTGCTCGTTGTTGAGAATAGCCTTTTTAAAAATTGGCTATAGAGGAAATAACACGTGAATTCGCAAGCATCTGATTTTTAAAATTGATATTTCAATATTGACTAAAGTGCAATTACTCCCTATCAGTCAAAAGCGTTTAAATTAAATAAAAATTAATTAAAATTAATTAAAAAAGTAATTTAAAAAAATTAATTTAGTTAAAATTAAAGTTAGAATGACATGAATTTACTATTAGAATTTATTCGATTGAATCTGTGTATCGAAATATGGGCTGTCCGTGGGAGCAATCAAAGTTACCGCTACCCAATGTACCGCGCTAAAATATTTCTTAATTTGGCCGACTCAAACCGCAACCTATATTACTTCAAATACCCTTAATCCTCTGATATAGCTATCAATCTGGAAATATAAGGGGATTAAAGGGATCAAAGGTAGTCTTAAGGGATATCAATATTGTAAGGATGATTCACCCAGCAGCATTTAAAACGCTTAGGCGGGGGTTAAACGATCTAAAAAGGAAAAAGAGAAAGCATTAGTCGATGCCCCGGTAGCTCAGAGGTAGAGCTCCTGCATATGGTGAGCGAAAGCGCCTAGCAACAACTAGCAGGTGGTCGCAGGTTTGTATCCTGCCCGGTGGCTAAACTTTTGCGAACTCTTTCTATATTTGGAGAGATATCGAGGATATATAGTCGGTTAATGAGCCATTTGAATCCGAAACCTTTATCACTTTAGATCCCCTAACTTAAAATCCTTCTTATCATTGATACCCGTGATATCCCGTCCATCAATATCCCTCTTAATTAGTGTAAGGCAACTGAAGTAAATGGGATATCAGTGAAGCTGAAAAAGGAGAAGTACATGGATAGGGTCACTAGAATATTTAAAGTTATATCAGGATATCAAGGAAAATCAAAGGTGATATGGAAGGATATCGGGCTTAAGTAAGAAGTGAATTTGGATGCCCATGATCCTCTTACACGCACGATATCCTCCCACGATATCCTTGTTAATCCTCACAACCCCTCGATTTCTTCCTCCTATCCTATTACTTTCTATATATCCATCTTGATCTCCCAAAATCCCCGATATTTTTAATGCCTAAATAGGGGATATCTAAGAAAATAAAATGTCCGCTTCTTGTTAAAAATTAATAAAACTTTCTATTGTTTCGAAAATTATTGGAATAGTCAAGTGGAAGTATGCTGGGTCCTTGCTAAAACCAAGCCTAGGCACAAGAAACTATTATAAGTCCTAAGGAAAGCTATTGGGTTGGCTAGACCCTCTTTAACTAACACGGGAAAAGAAGAAGGAAAGGAAAATGGAGAGTCTCATTTTTCTCTCAAAGAGGAGAAAAATTTCCCTTTAATAGGAAAAATGAGGAAGACACGACCGCTCCAAAAGTCGGAAATTTTGAAGCCCTATAACTTTTCGAAATGGGGGCCAGGGCCAAAAAAGCCGGACACCACAATACGTTTTCGACCACGCTCTACACGATGGTGTGTGTTACGTAACAAAATTTTTGCTGATAGTTCGCGGTGTTCCCTTGTAAGCCTTTACCAAGCCACACCGTTGTGGTTCTCTTATGGGGCACATATATGTATAAACGACTGATAAAAGGGGAACTGATTTATCGGAGAAAAAATTTACATTATATAAACATATGTATGTGAATGGAATGTGTCACAGGAAATGGCTATTAATAACATGGAAAGTGAAATGTCTGGGAAAATGCATTAATAGTACATAATGCTTGCATCATATTATGCAATTAACAGATAAGGAAATTAATATAAGTTATAGTATTAAAAGAGTATTTGAGACCTTGTTTTTATAATACCGCACCTGGTGTCATTAGACTCAGCCCTACGAGCTCTTTCGATAGAGATTTAATTTTCATTTTTTAATTTTTCACTCCAAAAACCATCTGGGTCCCCACTATGGTTTTTTTAATTCTCGAGGGCCTGTATTTCGGCCAGATCACTTATATTTTTACTGTAATTTCTTTTCTTTTTCAGGTGCAAAACCTCAAATTGTATTTCCGTTTGGTGCCCAAACCCAACCCAAAATTTTACAAATTTGGCGTCTTGCCCCCTTCCCAGAATCTTGCCCCCTCCCTTCATTTTAAACATTTCGAATCCTGATATACAAGGATTTCCTAAAATCCGCCAACCCTTTTTGGGTGTCTAAAATAAAAGTAAGGTAATTACCCGCTAAGAATTACCGGCGATTTTTATTTAACACAGAATTTGAAAAATAAAATATATTTATCGAACACAATAATTCAACGCTGCACACAAATATATGTATACATATGCAGTATCAGGGAACGAGCCGTCCCGATTTCCGAAAATCGGGAATTCCCAACGTTTTTTGATACGTGAATCCCGATTTCATAAAATCGGAATTAAATTTTTATCAGGAATTACTCCCCCCCTTTATTCGTCGGTAACCTCCTAATCATTCCAAATTATCCATGTTAATCCCTAAATACGGTACTTATTGGTTATCCCAAAGTAGTTTTGCGGACATTTTATGCGGACTCATTTTTGCACGGAATGGTCAAAGCTTCTTCCGCCCAACAAAGCAAGAAGGTTCTTCTTTCCTCGATTTCACTCAATTTTCCTTGTGGCTTCATTCAATGAGAGCACAGGGAAAATTGAGAAAATCAAGGAAAAAAGAACCTTTGCCCATTCCGTGCAAAAATGAGTCCGCATAAAATGTCCGCAAAACTACTTTAGGATAACCAATAAGTACCCTAAATACCTTCTTAATCGTTCTAATCCCCCGTAAATATATTCTGTTTGTATGGCACTACTTGAATGTTTTGAGTCTCTAGCACCCCCGACATTAACTAATAAAAATCCTGGAATTCCCGAAAATCGGGAAATTAAATTTTTTCGGGAATTCCCGATTCCGAAATCGACAATCTTGTTTTTTGTCTGCTCGTTCCCTGATATATACATATCAACAAAAATACATATGTAAATATAATTTTCATTTTAATTTTCTGGTAAATTCAAATTAATTCAGGCTTTTGCTCATTTTCTAGATCAACATTTTCTGGCATTTTCTGAAATAAATTATTTTTAAGGTATTTAACATCATAAATAATTCTGTAATTTGTAATTCTTACGCATAGAGTATGTATTAGGGAATATTGACATATTTAACGTGGCGCGAACTTTGCGGACCCGAAATTTGCGGAACCAAGATTTTAGGACCGACACTTGAGTAAAAAGGAAAAATTAAAAATTTTATTTTTCGAGGATTCCGGCAGAGTCTAACTGAAATTTCCGAGGTTCAGTAGACTCTATTATCGGTCCGCAAATTTTTGGTCCGCAAATATCAGATCCGCAATTTTTTGGTCCGCAAAATTCGTGTCCGCAAAATTTTGGTCCGCAAATTTCGGCGCGCCATTTTTAATGATTGGCCGTTCCGAATTTTGGGCATTATATGATTCTGATATTTTTAAATTGGACGTCTTAGGTTATTTTTCGGATTCAAACATTTCGAAATTTCGTTAAAGCAAAATTTGTTATTTTAAAAATTTCAAAATTAATCAAAATTCTATACATTTTGTCCATAAACAGAAAGAAGAGAATTTGCTTTTGTTAAAATATTCCCAATAATTCCTATAGCAGAATTGCCACAATTAATATGTTTTTGCTCAACATCATCAATATTTATTGAATTATTATTAAAGCTTTAAAAAAATTTTGAAGAATGTTTTTTTTCAAATTTTTTACTAATTATTCAAAGGAGATGTTTGAGGTACTAAATTATTTGTTGTTATTGAAGTTTCGGTTTGTTGAGTGTTTGTTGCAGGTGTTGTTGTGCTTTCTAATGCTACGAGTGTTGCATTCCTTCTAGACTTTTCTCCTTGAAAAAAGTAAATATAATGTATTTTACAGGAAAAATATAACTATCCGGAAAATATAAATCTATAGAAAATAACTATGCGGAAAATAATCTTAAGAAAAATAAACTTTTTCCGGAAAAATTAACACTTTCCGGAAAAATAAACTTTTTAACGGAAAAATAAACTTTTTCCGGGAAAATAAACTTTTTCCGTAAAAATAAACTTTCCGGAAAAATAAACTTTTTCCGGAAAAATAAACTTTTTCCGGGAAAATAAACTTTTTAACGGAAAAATAAACTTTTTCCGGGAAAATAAACTTTTTAACGGAAAAATAAACTTTCCAGAAAAATAAACCTTTTCCGGAAAAATAATCCTTTTCCGAAAATAAAAAATAAACTTTTTCCGGAAAAATAAACTTTTTCCAGAAAAATAAACTTTTTCCTGAAAAATAAACTTTTTCCGGGAAAATAAACTTTTTAACGGAAAAATAAACTTTCCAGAAAAATAAACCTTTTCCGGAAAAATAATCCTTTTCCGAAAATAAAAAATAAACTTTTTCCGGTGAACTAGACTTTTTCCGGAAGTCTCTAATAAACCTTCCGTAAAAATATAATTTAATAATTAAACTTTATTTTAACTCTTTGCGTACCTTTCCTTGTTGCTCTAACTTTTTTACGCCCATTTAGTTCACTATTTTGTTGCTTTTCAAAAAATTGCAAAATTGGGGGACTATCCATTTCATAATTTAATTGTTTTTGTTTATCATCAAAAATTTGATTTTTCGAAATATTATCATTTTTATCATTATTTTTACAAATATTTGTATTGCTGAGAATTAATCTATGCGAACGGTTATGTTCAGCAAGCGTTTTCCGACAAGGGAAACATTTTCCACAATCTTTACAGTCATAAGTAAATCCTGTATGTGTGCCCATATGTAAATTTAAATCAAAAGCTGTCATAAAAGTCTGGGAAAATTGAGAAAAAAAATTTTTTTGAAAAAATTTTTTAATTAAAATTCACTTTTTGGCAAGTATCACAAGAATGGGCACTGTGTAAACGAATATGTTCATTCAAACGAAAAATATTACTAAATTCCATTTCGCAAAGAGGACATTTTGTTTGTAATTGTTGTTTCTGTTGAAGGTCGTTTTGAGAATCGCAAAAGGAATTAATTTCATTAGGCAGTGGAGTGTTTAATTGTAAAGGTTGCTAAAGAAAAAATTAAAATAAATATTCCGGATGCTATTTGAATATATTTCCGGAAATATTATAGCTTTCATTAATAAACATAATTTTACAAAATAACTAAAAAAATATCTTGCCTGAACCGGAAATAAGATTAAAACTTTCCGGAAAGGCAAATACATACTTATAGTAACTTTCCGGAAAAAAGATAACTGTAAGGGGCTAGCTATAAAACTTTCCGGAAATACTACCATTTGCAGAGAGACTTTCCGGAAAAAATATAAATAGTATGAACATATTAGCTAAAAACTTTCCGGAAAGCAAATATTAACTGTAAATATTAACTAAAAATAAACTTTCCGGAAAACAAATGTCAATAACTTTCCGGAAGCTATAAGTCCAGTTTACATAACTGAGAATAAATAATACTTCCGGAAAAAGTATAACTATAATTAATATTAACTATACATTATGCAATTCCAAGTGTGCTTTATAATTAGCAGTTTCAGCAAATGTTAAACAACAATGTGGACACATGTGATAAGGTAATTCAGAAAGTGTTGGTTGCTGACTAATATTTTCTGTTGATTTCTTTGCTTAAATTATATAATAATTTGTAAATTTTTTAAAATGATTATTTTTCAAACTAAAAATTCAAAATAATATCCGTAAAATAAAATTAATTCCCGGACAAAATTTTTTTCACAACCCCTATCTTTTACAAATCAATACCTTCAGGGACTGGGCCGTTTTGGCGCGGGGCCGTTTAGACGCGAGCTTATAGCGAGTTGTTTATCAAAAATGATAAAATTTCGCAATAATAACTCTCATGCCTTTATCTAAGTTCTCCAAAAATTTCATAATTTTTGATCAAGAATTCTAGAAATTATGGCCTAAAATGTTGATTTTCTAAAAAATGCCTAATTTTTCGAAGTCTATCGACTACAACTTCAGAAATATTGAATGAGAAATTCTGAAATTACTGGAGGAGGCAGTCAAGGATGTTAAAGAAATTTGAGAAAATTTTTATAAATTTAGGTCTCGACTAAGTGCCACTTTTTTGTTCTCGCGCCAAAACGGCCCGGCGCCAAAACGACCCCGACAACTACCTTCATTCTTTCCATCTTTTCCATTATTTCCACTTTTTCCAAAAGATTTTAAACTTTCTTTCTGAAGAGAATAATTCTCGATTATATTCTCATCCGTAGATTTTCTCTTTTTTCTCCCATTCTGATTTTTTAAATTAATTAAATCATTTCCCGTCAATTCCTTTTTGTCTTCTTTTTTATCATACAAATTTTCGTTTATTTTATTTAAATTAAATTGATTTTGGGGTGAAAGATTTTTTAATGGAAAAGGTGTATTCATTGTTGTAGTTGTTACAAAAGGAGGAATTCCCATGGAATTAAAATTGTTATTATTTTTGATTGGCATTTGTAGGGAAGAGAGGAAATTGGTCAGCATTTGCGGTGAGCAATTGTTTGGAGTTATTCCGAACAAAGCTAAAAAGGGAATAATGTGTATTTTTAAAATTTAAATTTTAAAGGGAAAAATAAAAGAAATAAATGTATTGTAGTAAATATTCCAGAAAAATATAACTATAAAATAAAAAATACGGAAAATTAAATAACTATAAGATTATAACATTCCGGAAATATATAACTACATATATGTATATCTATAAAATAAAACTTTCTGGAAAATATATAACTTTCCGGAAAATATATAACTTTCCGGAAAATATATAACTTTCCGGAAAATATATAACTTTCCGGAAAAATATATATATAACTTTCCGGAAAATATATAACTTTCCGGAAAATATATAACTTTCCGGAAAATATATAACTTTCCGGAAAACTATAAAACTTTCCGGAAAATATATAACTTTCCGGAAAAATATAAAACTTTCCGGAAAATATATAACTTTCCGGAAAAATATATATAACTTTCCGGAAAATATATAACTTTCCAGAAAAATATAAAACTTTCCGGAAAACATATAACTTTCCGGAAAACTATAAAACTTTCCGGAAAATATATAACTTTCCGGAAAATATATAACTTTCCAGAAAAATATAAAACTTTCCGGAAAATATATAACTTTCCGGAAAACTATAAAACTTTCCGGAAAATATATAACTTTCCGGAAAATATATAACTTTCCAGAAAAATATAAAACTTTCCGGAAAATATATAACTTTCCGGAAAATTATATATAACTTTCCGGAAAATATATAACTTTCCGGAAAATTATATATAACTTTCCGGAAAATTATATATAACTTTCCGGAAAATATATAACTTTCCGGAAAATATATAACTTTCCGGAAAAATATATAAAAGTAGCTTTCCGGAAAAATATATAAAAGTAGCTTTCCGGAAAATATATAACTTTCCGGAAAATATATAACTTTCCGGAAAAACATAAAACTTTCCGGAAAAATATATAAAAGTAGCTTTCCGGAAAATATATAACTTTCCGGAAAATATATAACTTTCCGGAAAATATAAAACTTTCCGGAAAAATATATAAAATTAGCTTTCCGGAACAACAAATAACTGTAAAAGTATAACTTTCCGGAAAATGTATAACTATAAAATGATATATAAATAACCATAGGAATAACTTTCCGGAAAAGGTTATAAATGCAATACTTTCCGGAAAACAATAAGAAAATGCTGTTATTAAAAATTAAAAGAGGAAATTTAGAAGATAAACTATCATTAGTAATTTTACTATAGTTAAAGAATGGATGAAGATAAGAAATAGGTAGTGATATGTTCGATAGAGAATTAAATAAACTGCATATAAAATATCAGAAAAAAAATTTTTAAATAAATTTGTTATTTGAAAAAATAGAGGAAATGTAGTTTTTTGAAGTAAAATTTTATCTTAAATTAACTGAAATTTTATTTTTAATATTTAAAATGACAAAAAAACACTTAATTAATTACTTACATAAAAACATTCCCAACTGTCCCCAGATTTGTTCATCATTTCTAGGACTTATAGAAGATTGTTGATCAACAATATCAGTAAAATCCCCATTAATCACATTAGGCGAAAATGAAGGAATAATTTGAGGTATATTAATATTTAATGGAATTTGTTGTTGTTGAGGAATCTAATAACGATATTTAAAAAACTAATGATAAAAGTTTATAAAAATATAACTTTCTGGAAGAATATACATACCGTATTTGCTCTAGTAATCCCCCAGGGGGATTATTGTTTCAACCCATCTCTAGGGTGGGGGATTAATAGAGACTGGGGGATTATTGTTTCAACCCATCCGTAGGATGGAGAATTGTTTTGAAGATTGAAAATACGCCATTAGATTTTGGCGTTCTGAACGTCTTTTTCATTCTAATGATGTCTTCATTTTTTCAGAGATTTTCTGATGTTACTTTTGACGCGGTTTAATTTCTACTTTTTTTTCTTTTAGAAAAATGACTTCAGATGCCGAAATATTTGAAATTGAAGAAGTTGGAACGAGAAATAAACGACACAGAAGTAATGATGCTTCAACAAAGCTTCAAGTAATTGAATGGGCACGGACCCTTTCAATTACTTCTGCTGCAAAGAAATTTCGGGTGGATAGAAAATGCATCAGAGATTGGATTAAAAATGAAAAGAAACTGGAACAACAAATAAATTCTTCGCCGAATGGACAAAAACGTAAGAGACTCGAAGGAGGTGGCCACCACATTTTGCATCAGGATCTGGATAAAGAATTGGCTGACTGAAGATGAGAATAACGGTTTGCCTATCGGCACGTTCAGACGGGAAGAAGCTTACTCCTTACATACTTGTGAAGAATAAACGGCCGATTCCACGTATTATTCAGCAATTCAAAGGGAAGCTTGTTAACTGGGGGTGTTAACTTGTTAACTGTTAACTAATTAACTGGGCCGGCTCGATATGGATGAATGATGAAACTACTGAAGACTATCTCAGAAAGATTATTGGCTCAAGCGTTTTTGGATCAAAGCGGATGCTTGTTTGGGACACATTTGCAAGTCATAAGAGTGAAGCAACAAGAAAAGTCCTGAGGGAGTTGAAGTTGGAGCCTGCATTTGTGCCTGGCGGTTGTGACTGATTTGTTTTTTGATATTGATTGATTTGTTTTTATGTTGTTAATGATTTTTTGATTATTAATATTGTTTTAATAAATGTACAGACTGGGGGGTTATTGTTTCAAAGGGTGGGGGATTAATAGAGACTGGGGGATTAATAGAGACTGGGGGATTATTGCTTCAACCCATCCCCAGCGTGGGGGATTAATAGAGCCTGGGGGATTAATAAAGACTGGGGGATTAATAGAGTAAATACGGTATTCTAACCTGTGATATTCCGGAAAAGTATATTTTAAAATTACAACTTTCCGGAAGAAAATATATTTAAAAATATAGTCTTCCGGAAGATAGAAATAATTAATACAAATCCGGAAAAATAATACATATCCGGAAAAATAACTCTCCGGAAAAATATATTCTAAGCTATAATATTCCGGTAAAGTATATTAAAATTACAACTTTCCGGAAAAAATACATATTTAAAAATATATTTAGTTTTCCGGAAAATATCAGAAATTAAAATAGTTGACCGGAAAACATTAATACCTACCCGGAAAAATAATTTTCCGGAAAAATAACTCTCCGGAAATATATATTACCCAGAAAATAAATTTCTATCCGGAAAATAATTTTCACAAATTAATTAATTTTTTCCCAATTATTAAAAACACCTTAACATTTTTCTCGCATGGCCTTTCTTCAAAGCTATAAAAAATATTTGGAAAATGGTCAGCAAAGTGGTGAATTAAAGAAAGACGGTCAGTAAAAGTTTTCGAACACTAAAAATAAATTAATTTAATTTTTTAAAAAATGTTTTACACCTGTCTACAACCCCCAACAGCCGAAAGTCCTTGTGAAACATCCTCTTCATTTAAAGGAACAACATTTGAAGCAGAATTATAATTAAATAAATTGTTTAAAACTTGTGAATATGTTTGTTGTTGCTGGGATGTTGAAGATAATGTTGTGTTCTCGGAAATGTTTGTATTTATTTGTTTTTGTAAATGTTCGAGAACCTTATCAAGCTTCATTTCTTCTAAAAGCGTTTGAAACTAAAAACATGTTTTTGCATACCTAAAGACATGTTTTTGAATAAAGATAAAAACATATGTTTAGATGAACTTAAAGTAAGTTTTAAAAAACATTTAAAACATGCTAAACTTAAAAACATGTTTTTGTACCCTTAGAGACATGTTTCTGAATAAAATTAAAAACATATGTTTAGATGAACTTAAAATATGTTTTAGTAAACTTAAAAACATGCTAAACTAAAAACATGTTTTTAGACAAACTTGAAGCATGCTATAAAAACATTAACTTCAAAACATGTTTTTGATCAACTCGAAAACATTTGAATAAACATGAGAACAAAATTTTAAACACTTAAAAACATGTTACTAAAACAAGCTTAAAACATGTTTCTAAAATAAACTTGAAAACATGTTTTTAAATAAACTTAGAATACAACCTAGAGACATGTTTCTTAATAAAATTAAAAACATATGTTTAGATGAACTTAAAACAAGTTTTAAAAAACATTAAAAACATGCTAAACTTAAAAACTTGTTTTTGATCAACTCAAAAACAAGTTAAATAAACTTGAAAAAAAGTTTTTAAACATCTTTAAAAACATTCTTCTAAATCAAACTTAAAAACATGTTTTAAATAAACTTAAAACACGTTTTAGATAAACTTAAGAACATATGTTTAGATAAACTTAAAGTATGTTTTAGTAAACTTATAAAAATACTAAACTTCAAAACATGTTTTTGATCAACTCACAAACATGTAAATAAACTTGAAAAAAAGTTTTTAAACACTTAAAAACATGTTTCTAAAACAAACTTAAAACACGTTTTAAATAAACTTGAAAACATGTTTTTAAATAAACTTACGAACATATGTTTAGATGAACTTAAAATGTTTTAATAAACTTAAAAACATGCTAAACTTCAAAACATGTTTGTGATCAAAACATTTAAATAAACCTGAGAACAAGTTTGCAAACACTTAAGAACATGCTCCTAAAACAAACTTGAAAACATGTTTTTAAATTAACTTATGAACATGTATCAATTAAACAAGTAACAGGCTTAAAACAAGCTTAAAACATGTTTATATATAAACATGTTCTATATAAACATGTTTACATCAAAAGTTTTTTCTTACATATACAAGTTCATAAAACATGTTTTTGATAAAACGTGTTTGTTAATAATTTAAAACATGTTCTAAAATTAAATTTACAGTAGTCGACAAAAAGATAGGGACAAACGCATGTAAAATGAAAATCGCCTATTTTCTCAGCTAAAAATCGATTTATGAAAAAATTTTTTGTTTGATTAAATACGCCATTTAATGCTCTATTTAATGAGTATAAGATTTGGCGTATTATTATTTTCTGATATACTGAAATAATTGAAATAAAAAAGTACTGCAAATTTAAGCCCGACAAAAAGATAGGGACAAGTCTTGTAACTAAGTAGTCACCCAACCAGTAAATCTACAAAAATTTGTACAAACATAATGATCGATACTAAGATAAAATAAAAAAGAACTAGGTCCATATCTCATTTCAATGTCGAGATCTCGATACCTCAAAAATCAACGTAAAACAGGGGTAAGCAACTTCAAAAAATATTTTCGCACACTTATGGATTTTTTAAAATTTTCATTTTAAGCCTATTCGATAGCTCTTGAAATTTGCTATAAAATAGCCAAATTTCATTTTTGAGAAAAAAATATTTCGTTAGTTGCAGAGGCGAATGTTACAAAAAGCAACAAACACCCCATAAATTCCCTCATAAATGGCGTTTTGTAGAATCGTCGTCTTTTATCTCGAAAGTGAAATTTTTTTGAATAATGAAATTTGGCTATTTTATAGCAAATTTCATGGGCTATCGATTGAGCCTAAAATAAAAATTTAAAACAATCGATAAGGGGTCGGCAAAAAATTTTGAAGTTGAAAATCCCTATTTTACGTTGATTTTTGGGGTATCGAGATCTCGACAACGAAATGAGATATGGACCTAGTTCTCTTTTATTTCTTCTTAATATCGATCAATATGCTTACACAAAATTTTGTAGATTTTTTGCTTCTATGAGAACTTAGTTACAAGACTTGTCCCTATCTTTTTGTCGCGCTTAAAATAGCATACCTTTTGTTTTTCAATTAGGGTTGAATTTTATAAAAAATTAACCAGGCAAATTTTCTACTCATTAAATAGAGCATTAAATGGAGTATTTAATCAATCAAAAAATTTTTCCTAAAATCGATTTTTAACCGAGAAAATAGGTGATTTTCATTTTAATTGCGTTTGTCCCTATCTTTTTGTCGACTACTGTATAAACATGTTTTTAAATAAACTTAAAGACATGTTTATAAACAAGCTATAAAAGTTATTAAACAAACATAAAAACATGTTTATAAACTTTCAAGTTTATCAAATGTTTTGATAAACATTAGCCATGTTTTTAACAAAATTAAAAACATGTTTTCAAATAAACGTATAAATATGCCTTAAAATAAACTTGCAAACAAGTTTAAATAAACATAAAAACATTGGAACCAAGAAACATGTTTTTAACAACATTTAAAACATATAACAACAACAACATATTTTTAGTTAAACTTGAAAACAAGTTTCTAACTAAATTAATAAATGTTTTTAAACAAACATAAAAACATGTTTTAAATAAACTTAAGTTTATCAAACATATTTTGAAATTCAAAAGATGTTTTTAAATAAACTTGAAATCATGATTCAAACAAAATGGAAAAAAGTTTCAGATAAAATTAGATACAAATTTTCAGATAAAATTTGCAAAATATTTATAAAATGTTTCTAATCATGTTTTTACAAAATAGAATGTTGTAAATAAACATTAAAACATATTTTATAATTAAATTTTTTAAGCATGGTGGCCCTTTTACCCTATTTATAGAGGATTTTCCATATTTTTGACCTTTTCGCCCTATTTTTCCCTATTTTCTCATTTGCCCTATTTTTGCCCTATTTTTACCATCTTGTAAAATTTTTAAAAATTCTTCGGATTTTGTAAGAAAAATGGTAAAAATGAAGGATTTCGACTTCCTGGCCGTCCAAATTTCTCAAAATTTTCGCCTGCAGCGCAAAAAATGGAAGAAATTTGGCTTCTCGGCCTTTCAAAATTCTCAAATTTTTGCCTTATTTGAAATTTTAATTATTGTTTTGGACGGGGCCATCCTGGTTTTAAGCAAAATACTAAAAAAATTTAGCAGCATTAATATTCAACGTATGAGGTAAAAAAAATTTTATTTAAATAAAAATTTTTGGAAAAATTTCGGAATACTGAACAGAAAGCAAATGGGTCAAGTGATATGTCATTCGAAAGAGCTCGTCGAGTTGAGTCGAATGGTGAAAAAATTTTCGTGCGGACTCATAGAGGGGCTGAGATATAGGCCCCCGAAAATCGAAAAACCATAGGGGGGACCAAGCACTTTTTTGGGGTGAAAAATTCGAAAATGAGAATAATAGCTCATTCGAAAGAGCTCATCGAGCGGAGTCGAATGACACCAAAATCAACGAAATCCGACTTGATTGGACCGAGATATAGATCCCTAAAAACTGAAGATCCAAAGGGGCGATTTTTGGAATAAAAAATTTTTTTATACAAATAATATCTCTTTCGAAAGAGCTCGACGAGCTGAGTCGAATGACACCAAAATCACCGTGATTGAACAAGATTAGACAAAGTTACGACACAAAAAAAAACAAAAAACCTAAACCTATGGAGCGTCGGCGAGGCGCTTGTGCAAAACCCCGCGCTTCGCGCGGAGTTTTGCGGCACGCGCCTCGCGGGGAGTCTACGGGCGCTGGGTCTGGGCTCGTAACATAAACCTATTCCTATCTCCCTTACTCTAGACGTATTTGGGGCCTTCGTAGCAGTAAAAATCTCCACAGATGCCATAGGTAAGGAGCTAAAACAAACGGTCATAACTTTGTCAAATCAAGTCGGATTTTGTTGATTTTGGTGTCATTCGACTCCGCTCGATGAGCTCTTTCGAATGAGCTATTATTCTCATTTTCGAATTTTTCACCCCAAAAAAGTGCTTGGTCCCCCCTATGGTTTTTCGATTTTCGGGGGCCTATATCTCAGCCCCTCTATGAGTCCGCACGAAAATTTTTTCACCATTCGACTCAACTCGACGAGCTCTTTCGAATGACATATCACTTGACCCATTTGCTTTCTGTTCAGTATTCCGAAATTATACCAAATTTTTTATTTATTTTTATATAATAATAAAAGTAAAACAAAAACTCTGCAGAAAACGTGAAACGCCAAAAAGAAAATTTATTTTTCATTTGTAGAGTGTGTAAGGGTGTGAAGGAATTTTTTTAGGAGGGAGCTACTAGAAGCGCCTTAGGGGGGTCTCCTCCTTCCCCGCAAAAATAGCGTCAAGTCGGCTATGCGGGACTGTGCCCAGAGGCAAATTAGCGCTCCATCCTGCTTTTTTGGACTGGCAAGGAAAAAAGGAAATGGGAGAAGGAGAAAAGCATTAATATATATTTGACGTTATGGGGGATGAAAAAAAATTTTTTTGGGGGAAGAAAAGGATTTTTGAGAAGGAAAGAAGAGGACAAAATTAACAGGGGCATAAATAAATGTAATTATTAAATAATAAAATGAGAAGAAAGGAAAAAAGAATAATCCAAAATTTAAAAATTGTGTAGTCAGTTCACTTCTAAATATCCTATTGACCCCCAAGAAAGTTTAGTTAAAATTAAAGTCTATTTTGGGTAATCCTGAAGATCATTGGTCTCTTCGTTATTTTTGAGGCTTACCAATAGGTAATCGAGTGTGCAGAGTCTGAATCAGAGATGGGCGAAAATAGAATTTTGCCCTCAACGAAACGAAACGAAAAAAATAAAATCATCAATGTACGAAACGAAAACGAAACGAAAAATAAATTTAATTTTTACGAAACGAAACGAAAATCATGAAAATCCACGAAAATCACGAAAAACGAAACGAAACGAAAATTTTCGCCCATCTCTGGTCTGAATCTTAGCTTTTTGGGTCCGAGATTCAAAATAGACAACTTTTAAGCTCAGATTCAGAATCAGCACACTCGATACCTACTGGCAGGCCTCAGAAATAACGAAAGAGCACGTTCTTATTGTTAGTATATTTTCCTAGGGACCAATGGGCTTAAGGATTACCCTATTTTGTAATAAATTTATGTTAAAATGAGTAATTTAATCAAAAATAAAGGGGGGGGGGGGTTCAATAAAGTTAATTAACTAGAAGTGTGGCTAAAACACGGTTCAGACAGAATATAGTCAGGCAAACCCCTTCTTACTAAAACTTCGGCATACCAGAATTAGATTACTATGTGAGTTTGGCAAGGCTGTATTTTGGGAAAACGGGGCTTTGCCACACACCAGGCATGTGCCGGAAGTCTAATTAAGATGCGAACGTTAATTTAAAAAGCGAAAGTGGCACACTCCTGCCTCGCACCCAACAAACTTAGAAGTGTATTTTTAAAACGGAACCCCTCCGGTTTTGTTCACAGGTTTTCGATTCCAGTTTTTGAATACCCTTAGTGGGGAGCAGGCCAACTTACCGCAGAGCTATAACTTTTTTCAGAATTGTCAAATCCAGTAGCCCTGATATGTTTCAATGCGCCTCGACGAGCTAAATCGAACCATACCAAGGCGTCCCGGATTTGACAATTCTGAACGAAGTTATAGCTCTGCGGTAAGTTGGGCTCGCGGTAAGTTGGGGTGTACCCCCCTTAATGACCTCCGATTTTTGATTCCGGTTTGGTTAAACCTTTACATCCAGTCGTATTTTTTGTTCTTAAAGTGAAAGTATATTTATATTTATATATTAAGCAAAAGTTGAATGATTAAAAGTAAAGAAAATGTGTAGGAGGTGAGATGAGTAAAGGAAGGAACAAGTAGGAGAAGGTCCTGAGGGCAAGTCGCCAGCGGCAAAATTTATATAAAAATATTTATATGTGCGCCGTCAACGACAAATAAAATTAAATGATGAAAGTCATGACCGGTCGACGATGACAACAACAAAAACACGGGTGCATTCATGGAGGGGAGAGGAAAAAAGGAAAGGAAAAAAAAGGTTTTTGGGAAAATAAACGAAACCCATCACCTTCAATTGCGGAAATGCGTGAGGGAGAGAGGGAATAAATAATAAAAATGATTTGGAAAACAGAAAATTATCAACGGCATTAATAAACTTTTTAATCTGATAATAAAAAAACTTTTTAATCTAATAAACTTTTAATCTAATCTAAAAATTAATAAACTTTTTAATCTCTAAAAAAAAATTAGAAAAAAGGGGGGCACAAAGAAGAGGGTATACAAACCGAAGAATTACCAAATTAAGTACCGGATTTTCAAATTCAGGCAAAATTCCTTGAATAATTTTTTTATTGGCAATTTCAATCGAAACTTTTATTCTTAATACAAAAAATGTTTTTATTAATATAATATATATTTATGTATATTTTCTTATATTTTATATTTATTGTCATGTCCGATGTTCATGCTGTGGAAAAATTGTTTGGATGGGAGATCCTCCTTAATACTCATAAATCCGTCTTAATATGCATATATCCTTCTTTATCTGCCAAAAATTTGTATTTGACCTTCTGGGTATTGACCTCCTGGGTTGATCCCCCACCTCCGACTGATCGTTACATTTATTCGTCACTCCTTTTAAATAGAGTCAAAGTATTCGAGAGCTTTTTGCCTTATTTACAAGGCTGTGAGGACAACTTGGCCGCCTTACAATAATATTTTTTCTCTCTATTTAAACAAAGGTATTTGAATAAAATATTTTTTATTTTACTTTTTATTTAAAAACGATGATCAATATTTTATGATAAAAAATCGAGGCAAGGAATAAAATGTGAATAGAAAAAATATACCCAAATATTTAGGCAAACAATAAAATATATTTTCAATTTTTTCTAACAATATAGAGTTTATTTAAATTTTTTATTAACATGTTTAATATACAGGTGAAATAAAAAAAATTTTCTTATAATGTTCAAATTTTTTTTATGTGAAAAATTGAAAAATTGGGGTGAAAAATTCGAATGTACAAATAATAGCTCATTCGAAAGGGCTCGACGAGCTGAGTTGAATGACACCAAAATCAGCTCGATTGGATGATTTTTGACAAAGTTATGATCAACAGAATCTTCGCTGGAAAAACTGTTTTTGTGCTGCTACGGAGGGTAGGCCG
This sequence comes from Meloidogyne enterolobii, assembly GCA_963681835.1. Classification (NCBI taxonomy): domain Eukaryota; kingdom Metazoa; phylum Nematoda; class Chromadorea; order Rhabditida; family Meloidogynidae; genus Meloidogyne; species Meloidogyne enterolobii. The sequence goes on along the minus strand of CAVMJV010000025.1, from coordinate 492,729 downwards.
GGCATGGTCTTCGCTACACGATGGCCGTCATTCGCTGCGGTCGTGTTCGCTTCGCTCGCGGCGACCGTAGCGAAGCGGCGGCCGTCGTTCCGCTCGACATGCCCGGCTTCCTCCGCAGCGGCAAAAACTTTTTTCCGCGTAGACCTTGTGGAAGGGGTAAAAACAAACGATCATAACTTTGTCAAATCAAGTTAGATTTCGTTGATTTTGGTGTCATTCGACTCAACTCGTCGAGCCCTTTCGAATGAGCTATTATTTGTACATTCGAATTTTTCACCCCAAAAATCCCCCCATAAATTTGACATTTCGAGCCTATATCTCAGCCCCTGTATGAGTCCGCACGAAAATTTTTTCACCTTCGACTCAACTCGCCGAGCTCTTTCGAATGACATATAATTCGAACTATTTCGGCTCTGTTCGTTTTCCGAAATTATACCTTTTTAGCGGGACACGCCCAAGTAGGCGCGCGGCCATAACGGCCCAAAGCCTTAACTTGCTGGAAAATTTCTGGCCCTTACCAATTTTGGTACCAATCTCTTTAGCTCGATGAGAGGAGTCGTTTAATACTAAATTTGGTAAGATTCGGAAATCTTAAAGCAAGTTATGGCATTGCGCCTACTTGGCCGCGCGCCTACTCAGGCTATACCCCTTTTTAGCAACCCTCGGTCGGCTCCGGGTATCATATTTCTGATAACCCGTCACTCCTTTTAGACAGAGTCAAAGTATTTGACAGCTCCGAGTTTATAGCCCTTCGATATTGCTTTTATTATAGTCCCCCTTTATATTATCCCCTATCCTTAAACGGGGTCACGCCCAAGTATGCGCACGGCCATGTAGGCGCAAAGCCATAACTAGCCTGAAAATTTCTGGACCTTAAAAATTTTGGTAACAATCTCTTTATCTCGACGAGAGGAATCTTGATAGATTTGGAAATTTTGAAGCAAGTAATGGCTTTGCGCCTACTTGGCCGCGCGCCTACTTGTGCCGTACCCCCTTAAACGCGACTCAAAATAATTTATTTAAAAATTTTGAGTTGTTATGCTTGGCCGCTAAAATTTAATTTTGGGAATATTTTTTATTTACACAGTTTTTTTATATTATTTATTTATTTTAGAGAGTAAAGATTAATATTAAATCGAGGGATGTTTCACATTTTTCGTACGATAACGTTCATTGGGTATAAATTTATATATGGGGCGCTTCATGTGATTTAAACACATATTTTCTTCATTTTATTTAATTTTTATTCAATATTAAGGTTGATTTTATTATAAAATCCGAGTTCAGAAATTTGTAAATTATGGCGGAGCAGTTCAACTGAGTCCCGGCTCAACTGAATCCCGGCCCTATAACTTAGCAAGGAATGGTCACTTTTTCATGTTCTTGGTATCATTCGATAGAGAATCTAAAGCTCTATAATATATCAAAAAATCAGAATTTTTGACCGATTGATAAAAAAGTTATGATTTAAAAACTAACTTTTTCAAAAAAATCTGATTTTTCGGCACTTTATCGATCATAACTTTTTTACCAGTCGGTCAGGAATTTTAATTTTTTGGTATATTGTAGCCTATTTAATGCCCTATCCAATGGTACCAAGAGTAACAAAAAGTGACCAACCCTTCATAAGTTATAGGGTCCGGGACTCAATTGAGGTGCACCGAAATTATGGTACTAAGATGGGTACAGCCCAAGTAGGCACACGGCCATAACGGCCGTGTTATGGTTAATCCATAGTGCCAGATTTTCTAATCTTACCAAATTTAGTATTAAACGATTCCTCACATCGAGCTAAAGAGATTGGTACCAAAATTGATAAGGGCCAGAAGTGTTCTAGCAAGTTAAGGCTTTGTGCCGTTTTGCCCGTGCGCCTACTTGGGCGTGTCCCCTTTCCAAATTCAACTTAATCCCCCCTATATTACTCTAATAATTACTCTAATAAATTTCTACTAAATCACAGATATCCCCCAAATACTACGAAAAGCCTGTCTTCATGTTTATATTTTTAGCCGAACTTTTTTCGACCCGAAACACGATCCGACGAAAATTTTAAACCCAGATCCGAACCCGACCAGACCTTTTTCTCAACTCTTGACATCTAGTAAAGCAGCTGGGCTATGGCTATTTCTCTCCTTTAGCTAGTGCAAAAGGTTATTCGGCGGCTGGGAGCGAACCAGCATCTTCAGTAGACCGGACTGATGTGTTAGCCATTACACCACGCCGCCTACTGCTCAGCCTTAGGAAATTAATAGCTATATGCTTTACAATCTCTGTTACTGTTGATCTTTATTTTTCATCATTTAATTTTATTCATTTACGAATAATTTTATTTTTATTAAATTTTATTATAAAAAATAAATTCAGAAATTATCTTAAAACAATTTTAATCCCATGTATCTTCCATTAAATAAATTCGTTTTGAATGGAAGAACAACAACAGCCAAAATTTGTTCCTCAAAATATTTATTTTTATTTATTTTTACTTTTATTTTTTGCCTTTATTTTTTTATTAAAATATTGCCAAATAATAACTACCAAAAATTTGTTAATAAAAATTTTATTAATTCAAATTTAATTGTTGGAAACTTAGGGGAGGAATGCAGTGAAGATGGGGAAAATAGGTTGGTTTAAGGGCTACCCGACATTTGTGAACGACTTTTGTAGAGTCCTAAGTAGAGATCGGACCGTACCGTACTACGGCCGTATTTTTCGGTATTTATCGGTATTCCGTATCGGTAGTACGGTACGGAAAATTTTTTTAAAAAATACGGTACGGAATACGGTACCGATGAAAAATATCGGTATTTGTCGGTATTTCTCGGTATTTATCGGTATTACAGTCTGTAATACGGTACGGAATACGGTACGGCAACATTTTAAATTTTATCGGTATTTATCGGTATCGGTATAATACGGTATTACGGTACGGAATACGGTACGGAACAAAATTCCGATCTCTAGTTAGTATTAATGGCTACCCGACATTTTGGACGACTTTTGTAGAGTCCTAAGTATTGGGTTAACAAATGTCTTGATTCCAAAAGTCACGTTACGGTATTAATTAAGTGTGTGTCTGAACTATGTTTAGTCTAATTCAATATTCCCAGTTCTCTTTTCTGAGGATTTCAACAATTTCTAATATTCCAATTATAATATTTTATTCAGTTAAATTAATAAATGAGTTTACAATTTGGTAAGGGTTAAGTATAAGTTAAAATTAAAAATTGAGGTGCATTTGATTAGCTTGGGTTCTTTATATAGGGTTGTGCATGTGAATAACAATATTGGGATGAAGGTACAATAATCGGGATTTATTTAATATAGTAAAGAGAGTTGGCAACCAAATATATATGTGGGTTGGGAAATTACTTAAGATAAGAATGTTTATGTCGGGAATGCCAATCGAGAATGGCTTAAACAAATATATATTGGGAAAGCAATTAAATTATAGATAGGGAGTTCTTATCAAGAATACTCCAATGTCAGATAACTTTGATCGACCATATGTAACTATGTATTCTGCCTTAACAAATCTGAACAAATCTTAAATTATTCGAAAGCTCCCAATTAGCGCTATCTTTTTTATAATTGGGTTACCGTATTTGCTGAAATAATGTCCCTTTCTCAAATAATCACCCCCGCCCTAATAATTACCCCCTACAGCCAGAGATCGAAAAAATGATTACCCTTCTTAAATATAGTTATAATTAGCCTTCTTTAAAATAAGCTCAGATAATTACCCTCTCCATTTTAATTACCCCCTCCAGCGAGAGGTTGAAACAATAATTACCCTGGGTAATTATTTTAGCAAATACGGTATTTGGTGTTTTTTACGTTTATCGGGTTATAACTTTTGAGTGAGGTCATAAAGACAGGATAAGCTCCGAGATTTTCGAATTTTTCGAGATTTTTTCAAAATTGAGAAAAATTCTTGTCTTATTAATAAAATCACCCTCTACTCATATCAACCAAAAATTCTTTCTAATTAGCAATGACAAAAAATGGAATTTTGACTGTTGTGGAGAGAAAATGGCGTATTCAATAATTATCGAAACAAACAACAAATTAACTCAATCTCTGGTTTCTGGTAGAAGATTTGATTGTAAACATTTACCCTTAATTAATAAATACAAACTTGCTGATAAATACAAAATTCAACAAAAAATTCCTGTAAATTTAATTTTAAATACGTAAATAGGGACTGGGCCGTTTTGGCGCGGGGAAGTTTTGGCGCGGGGACGTTTTGGCGCGAGCTTATAAAACAGTGAGTTGCTTATCAAAAATGATAAAATTTTGCAATAATAACTCACGCACCTTTATCTACGTTCTCCAGAAATTTCAGAATTTTTGATCAAGAATTTCGGAAATTGTGGCCAAAAATGTTGATTTTCTGAAAATTGCCTAATTTTTCGAGGTCCATCGACTATAACTTCTGAAATATTTGATAAAAAATTCTGAAATTTCTGGAGCAGGTAGTCAAGGATGTTTAAGAAATTTGAGAAAATTTTTATGAATTTAGGTCTCACCTAAGTGCCACTTTTTTGTTCTCGCGCCAAAACGACCCGGCGCCAAAACGACCCCAACCCCGTAAATATGTATGTTAATAATAGCAGCCCTGGTAATTCGGCTGGTAATTCGGTCGAATGGTACCACTCTCAATCTTTGAAAATGGATTAGGCACTAAAAATGGAATGGAATAGGCACATAAAAATCGAAAGACCATAGAGGGGCCAAGCTGATCTTAGTAGTAAAAAATCCGAAAATATACGTAGATGTTAGCTCGTTTGAAAGAGCTCCTCGAGCTAGTCATATCGGGTACACCCCGATGTACCGCAGGCCAACGTACCACAGAGCTATAACTTTGTTCAAAATGGTCGAATCTGGGACGCGCTGATATGGTTAAATTCAGCTCGTCGAGTTGCATCGAATCATACCAAGGCGTCCCGGATTTGACTTTTTGAACGAAATTATGGCTCTGCGGTACGTTGGGCTCGCGGTATGTTGGCCTGCTCCCAGTTATAAAGAAGGGTTTTGAGTCGCCACCGGCTAAAGTATATCCGGGAATTCTTCAATGAGTCTATTGAGTGGGCTTCAATAGGAAGTGCAATGGCTTCTATAGGGGTTGGACTTGTATTCTCAATACAAATTCGTTTCGGATAACTTACCTACGATCGTATCTACAAACAATAACACCACGATTATATATCAGAGTCAAAGGCTTCAGAAAATTTAAAAAAAAATTTTCAGGTCCAAAGGCCTGGAAGTAATAATTTCACAATTGTCACAGCTTCAAATGCCGAATATTTTGATACACTCAAAAAAATTCTGTATCTTCTCAAAAACAAATTTGGATGTTCTCAAAAAATTATTGGATATGATCTTGGGGGTATTAGTGAAAACAAAACTATGGTAAATTTTATTTCAATTAAAATTGGGTTTTAAAATTTGATTTTTTAACGCGGCGCGACATTTGCGAACAGACTTTTACGATACTGTAAAGCAAATGTACTAAACGTTCTAATAGTGTAAGGATGATTCATCCAGCAGCATTTAAAACGCTTAGGCGGGGGTTAAACGATTTAAAAAGGAAAAAGAGAAAGCATTATTCGATGCCGCGGTAGCTCAGAGGTAGAACTCCTGCATATAGTGAGCGAAAGCGCCTAGCAACAACTAGCAGGTGGTCGCAGGTTCGAATCCTGCCCGGTGGCTAAACTTTTGCAAACTCTTTCTATAGAAACGCATGTACTATTAGAAAGCACTCAATAAAGCCACAAATAAAGCCTCAAAAAAAGTTTAGATGATATGATCAAGTTTTAAAGATAAAGTTCAAATGACTTAAGTAATGATGAAAATTTTTTTTAAATAGAGCTGTCAAATCATTAGGTTAACTGTTTTTTGATATCCTGTCTGTCCCGATATCCCTGGCTTCCATTTGAATCTTACTGTAAGATACCCCTCCCTGGTAATAGTTTGGAATTCGCCCCCCCTTTTTCCTTTCTATTTTTTCCTAGTTTTTTCTAATTTTATGGCAAATTACCTATATATCATTCGAAAGAGCTTTTCGAGCTGAGTCGAATGCCAGTAAAATTAGCGAAACTCTTGCCCAATGGAAGAAATCTTGCCCAATGCCTTAAAATTCTCAAAATTTTCGCCGCGGCGTTGGCAATGGAAGAATCTTGGCTTAGGGAGGGGGTATTGGAGCTTTCTAATCGAAACCGACTATCTAAGATACCCGACATTATAAGATATTTTTTTATTTGAACAGATGGACGAACTAGAGTTGGTCTGCTTACTAGAATGGAGAAAATTTGATTGGAACATAATAAAAGAGGATATTCATGCACCCAAAGCTTATGCTTGGAAAGTCTTCGTTATAGCTGTAAATATTTTTTAAAATCCGTATTATCACCCATAACACGATTCGGACAAAAAATATTGTAATTGGAAGAGCTCGACAAGCTGAGTTGAATGACACCAAAATTGTTGTATTTTGACACAAAAATCAGCTGATTTTTTGACAAAATGAACCCAAAATAAAACTTTTAGTTGAGTCAGAAGACTAATTTCGGTCTCACTCTTGTTGTGAATGGGCGTCAGCCCTTAAAGTGTTTAGTATAAAAGGACAGCCAATAGTTAGTTCGCTCTCCCAGTTTTTAGTTCTTCTGCCTACCTTCAACTGCTTTGTATTTCTTTGTGCAATAAACGTTTCTGTTAGCTTCTCTACGTAAGCGGGGTCGTAACAACTCTGTTATGTACGTGACTTGCTATGTCTACGTACTAACAAGAATAACAAGATAAGACAGTAACTAACAACTGTGCTTTATCTACAAGACTAAATACAATAGTAACGAACAATAGGAATATGGCTAACGCCGAATATGTGGAGCACTAGAATAAGACTGACTGAATAGAATAACGACTAAGAATAACACTAACAAACACTAACCGACACTAACCCCCGAATGGCTAAAGCCGTAGCCTTTTATACTAAGCACATACCCAACACACTCGACTCCGATCCCCGAGCTCTTTCGAATAACATAATATCTTAAAATTAAAAAAATTTTTGTTTAAAGGAAATTTATTCCCAATATGATACTTTTATGTACATGGACACTTCTATAGTAATAGATGATGCGGCATCGTTCAACCCTATTTATGAGGCTATAGATAATGGGAAAATTTCCGAAACTATATTTCCTGGAGGTTTAATTTGTTTTTAAAAAAGTTGAAGGTTGGCCCGGCTTTCGGAGCTAGTGCCGCCTCTGTTGATAAATACCCAGTTTTCGTGTTAGGTCCGATAGGCCGTTATTATGTATGTACACAAGGTTCCGTGACTTTTGCGCCGGGGAACCTTTGCGCCGGGGAACTTTTGCGCCGCGACTTTTGCGCCGTCTTCGGATATCCGGCCTTTTTCGGATCCGGATCCTACAACCCTTCGATATAATGCACACTCTTGTGCCTGAAAATCATGCCGGAATAGGGTTAGCAGATATATGCAAATTTCCTGAACCGAAAAAGTCAGCACATAATAAATCATTTGTGATATCGAATCCCGGGATTTCCAAGGTTCAGACCTAATTTATCATTTATTGTCCAGATAATTCATCAGATACCGTACCCCTATTTACTTCCTGAACTTCCTTCAGTTCCTGGATACCATTTTTTAACCCCGTGGGGTACAATAAAGTGAGGTCGGATTGTAGTTATTATTTCATTTTTTTGAATTAATGGCGGCGCAAATGTCGCGGCGCAAAAGTGATACCGTACACATACATCTGGTAAAGTATAAATTTTTGTTGCGATATAGTAAGGGCAGTGCCAAAATTGTTTACAACGAATAATTGTTGAATCCTGTGCATAATTCCCACATTTTAAACCTGGAAATTGGAGTTTCCAACCAAATAAATTTTTGGGGTTTCCGTGCTGTTCGACAAGCACAAACAATCATGTTAATCTTTCTATAATTGGATACATCCAACTTCCAAATAAAACGTGATGCTCGCTGCTTAGCTTATTTACTTGAGTGAATTTAAGTTAATAAAATAGTTAATTGAACTAAAATATATTTTGTACCTCACATTTTTAAAGTTGAAGAGATTTTGGGAAATCTTTTGTGGAATATTTTGGGAAATAAGTTAGAGAATCATGCCTGTATTGCCCAAAGTCACAGAAAATCTATGCCTCTATTGCCAAAAGCGTGTCCGGACAATGCGTCAGTGGCCAGTAGTTTGTCGGATAGTTGGAAATCTTCGGATATCCGGATCCGGTATCCGAACCGAAAATTTAGGATATCCGTCTTTTTTAGGATCCGGATATCTACTGGCCAGGTTTTGGATCCATTGCTGTTTCTGTTAATAAGTACCCAGTTTTCGTGTTAGGACCGATAGTCCGGTATCATGTATGTGTATTGTAAGGATGATTCACCCACCAGCATTTAAAACGCTTAGGCGGGGGTTAAACGATCTAAAAAGGAAAAAGAGTTAGTCGATGCCCCGGTAGCTCAGAGGTAGAGCTCCTGCATATAGTGAGCGAAAGCGGGAGGTCGCAGGTTCGAATCCTGCCCGGTGGCTAAACTTTTGCAAAAACTCTTTCTGTATTAACTATGGGTGATAGAATTTTTGCTTCGATACTCAAATAATCATGTTAATCTTTCTAATAGTCGGATATACCCGACTTCCAAAAACAAACGTGGATTTGCTTTTGTAAATTTAAGTTAATAAAATAGTTAATTGAACTAAACTATATTTTGTACCTCACATTTTGAGAGATGAAGAGATTTTGGGAAATAGTTCGAGAATTCGTACCTTTATTGCCCAAACTCCCTCCAACCTCGAAACTCAACCTGTAAAAATTAATTTTTTTCTTCTATTTTAGTAGCAATTCACAGTATCCAATTTGGAACGAACTATAGTGAGTGATAACTTATCATATCATTAGGAAGATTTTTTAAAAATTAAGGGACTTATACTTATCTTCCCTTAGCAGCTCATATGGTTAGATGGGATAGTGCAATGTACGAAGCTAATTTTATTATATTCCATAAAAGCGAGTATACAAGGAATCTGCTTAAATGGTAAAATGATTTAGTGATATTAAATACAGATTTTATAAATTCGAGACCCTACGAAAATAAATTCCACAGGAAGGCATAATAAAATAGAACCCCATCTTAATTAAAGTCACCCCCTCTCGTTAGAAATCTACACTGAATTAGAGCCCTAACTTAGTGTCAGTTAATTAGTCCAGTGACAGACCTATTTAAATAATGTTTAGGCAGACTTAACTTAATCAACATTTTTCTTGAAAATGCCTCGTATTATGGCGAAGGACTCTTATTGAGATAGAGATTGACGAGAGTTTTTTAAGTTACAGTTTTTCGTTAAGGAAGAACCTGAAAATAAATTATCTTAAGAAATCCATAGATATCCGTATCCAATACTGAAAATCTCCGGATTCAGCGGTAAATCCACTTAAGTGAGAGATGTTATTGGAGACATTTTTATTAAGAGACTATACTGAATACTTGGGTGACTCGAAAGTAATCTCTACATATCCAGACCAGCTCAAACAGCCATAAAAACTTCCAATATTTAGTTAGATATATCCAACCTCAAAAAAAAATATGGAGGTATATATTATATTCGTACCTCACATTTTGAGAGATCAAACCCGGATCCCCGACACTTTCGACCACGAAGGCTCGGGAAGCTACCCTAATTAAAATTTATTTTAAGCTAGATAATGTTGATTTTTTGTCTCAAGTCTAGTATTATTTTTGGTCTTGAGTCTTGGAGGGAACTTATTTACTTTAACTACCCACCCCATTTATTCGCAGGAAGTTCATCAATCAAACTTAATTTGTTCAGAAAGGTCAGCCTTTCATTCTTCCCCGATGTTACTCAATTTTCCCTGTGGCATGTTCAATGAGAGAAATTAATAAAAAAAGATAAATTTTTCTTTCCAATTTCATCAAAATAGAAGTTAACATTTGAATCAATATTCTTATTTTTGCCATTTCAGTTATTACCACATGGTTAGTCCTTGATTTCCTAAATTCGTTATCATCCTTTTTAATTATTCAAAATAGTGAGTCGTGAATGTTAAGATTTTTTTGATTCGTCCATGTTTATCTAACTAAATAAGCACAGCCGGAGAAGTTGAAACGCATGTAAAAAAGACAAGAATAAAAGAAAATGTACCAAAACAGTACATGGTCCTGCTTAACCATGTGGTAATAACTGAAATGGCAAAAATAAGAATATTGATTCAAATGTTAACTTCTATTTTGATGAAATTGGAAAGAAAAATTTATCTTTTTTTATTAATTTCTCTCATTGAACATGCCACAGGGAAAATTGAGTAACATCGGGGAAGAAAGAAAGGCTGACCTTTCTGAACAAATTAAGTTTGATTGATGAACTTCCTGCGAATAAATGGGGTGGGTAGGTAAAGTAAATAAGTTCCTCTTGGAGTTTTGGTCTTGGTCTTGGAAAAATTTTGTCTTGGGTCTTGAGTCTTGGAAAAATTTCGGTCTCGGACAGCTCTACAAAGTACAGATTTCCGGATATACGGATCCCTATCCCTAAACAACCCTAAGTTGTAGTACTTAATTCAATTTCAAGTACCCATCATTTTAAAGTACTATCAATTTTAAACTCAGATGTATCTAAATAAGATTCATTCTTATAATTATTATCAGGTCACTTCTTTGTGCAGCATCCAAACAGTGTATTGAGCCTGATAACTCTTTCATAAACTGCTCTTCAAATTATAATAATGTTGGAGATTGTCATAGATACGATCAGAGCGTTTTTGGAATTATCAATGTTAATGGGGAATATCAACGTTCAATTTTATCTGCAGGTAAAATCTGAAGTAAATCAATCATTGTCTATAAGTAAAGCTATAAGTAAAGCAGCTGGGCTATAGCTATTTCTCTCCTTTAGCTAGTGCAAAAGGTTAATCGGTGGCTGGGAGGAACCAGCATCTTCAATAGACCGGACTGATGTGTTAGCCATTACACCACGCCGCCTACTGCACAGCCTTAGGAAATTAATAGCTATATGCTTTACACTATTCTCTTTAATCTAGTACCAGTATATTCGCTAAGGTAGCTGGTATAACCCTAGCTTATACAGTGTAATTTCGGGTATATCCTAATCATAAAAGCACATTTGCCTTTTTACCTACCCACGCCGGTAAGCTTTAATTATCGGGCACATAAAAAAAGATATGTGGCTTGGTAAATTTTTCAAAACAGTCCCAAATTTTTGACATTTTCTCTACTAAAATTCATTGAAAATATCTCGTGTCTCCTGTCAAACCTCTAAAAACAAGAGATTCCTTGAGACACGAGATACACGACTAACTCCACCACTGGTCTATATCCAAAACTGAAAATCAAAGTACCTTATATCCTCCGTTAGTTTTCCTTCCTCAAATTACCCCCACTTCTATAGACTAGGATGAATGTGCGAGATTGTTTTTGACGGTGATTTTTTGGTGATTATAAGGCAATCTTCTCACCTTTTAATCAATGCCGCTGTCAAGGCAAATGGGTATTCGGCAAATGTATACGATAGGTTGAAACAATAATTATAGGGGCAATTATTCAGGAACTACTGTATCTAATCAGAACCCATAAAATCAAAAAAAGTTAATCTAAAAATTATTTTTCAGATAAAGATTTTCTACCTCATAACCATGGAGAACACCCTAAAAGAAAAGCGAAATTTAGTGTGCAACGATACAAAAAATTGGATAAAAATTTGGATTTTAAAAAGGGTGTAGAGTGTTGTCGATCATAATAAATTAAATTTAAAGTGTTTCAAAATTTTTTATTTTTTTTATTTTAATTTTCTTTATATTCTTTAATTTTTCAGTTTTTTAATGTTTAAATTTAGTCCACTAAATTTTGCAAATCCATAAATTTTGCAGCAAACATGACAAACAAAGAAAAACGCAGCAAAATTGTAGAGGAAATTAATTATTTAAATTTTGACAATTTAAAATAATTAAATCAGTTCACTTTCCTCTAGATTCATAAATTTATGTCTATTAAAGCATCCTATTTATTAAAATGGTCGGTACGGAGTATATTTATTTAAAGAATAAATCAATTATAATATCAAATTTGTGTTTTTTTATTATTATTTAAATTATTATGACTTTAATTGTTTTATGCTGTTTCTTATTTTTATTTTCATTGTGCCACGCTACGACATTGTTGTCGAATTAAGTGGCACGCCCTTTCGATGACATTTTTTTATGTTGATAAATAAATAAATAAATCACATTAGTGGACAAATTTGAACCTGTAATAGTCATAAATAAATATCAAAAGTTTGAGATACCTAATATTTCCTAAGATTCGACATCCATAGGAGCATTCTCTAATCCAGTAATCTTTTCTTCAACTTATATATCAGGTTGATGCCCCAATAAATCAGTTGTTAGGCGTAGGATTAATGCGCGGAAACGTTTTTGACGGTGATATTTTGGTGATTATAAGGCATTTCATTCACCTTTTAATCAATGCCGCTGTCAATTTTTTAAAATTTGTTTTTGTTTACAAGTGCATTCATATGAGTGTTTCCTATCATGTGTTATTCACAAGGGAATCAATTCCCTTTAATGTTGCGCCCTCTAATGCCCTTTATCATTTATAAAAGGCATTGCTATTTATTTTTAAATGCTACATGTCATAAGAAAAAATTTTTTTTCTTCGAGAAAAATTAAAAGTAATAACCCGTCATAAATTTATTTTGGATTTTGAACATGAAGTTCAGACCTTTATCTTCATGTTGACCTCCAATATGTATTCGAATATGGGATTTGTTCCGTAGAAAGGGACGAGCTCTTTCGAATGAGCTATCATTTGTATACTTTCTCGTCCTTTTGGTTTTTCGCCCCCATGGTTGTTCAATTTTCAGGGGTCTGTATCTCGGTCCAATCAAGTCGGATTTTGTTGATTTTGGTGTCATTCGACACAGCTCGATGGGTTCTACGATTGTTGTTCAGACTGACCATTTTTACATAATTTTCGAAAAAACTGACCGGGGGGGGGGGGGACTAAATAAGTACCGTAAAATTTTGAAAGCAGTTTGAATAAACGAGATATGCCCTTAAACCGCATAAGTTCCAAAAGAATAATAATTTTTAAAATTTTATCTTGTTTTGAGGCATTTAAAAATATGAATATTCTACTCTTTATTTTCGTAATTTTTAATTTATTTTCCTTCAACAAGACTGAAAAAACCCCATTTATTGAACACATAATTAGAATAACTTTTCTTAAAGGAATAATGTCTGGAATGTGTCAGGAAGAATTAAATTTGTTTCAAACTGAAAATGATAAAGGATTCGGGAAAATTTTGGATGAAGATGTTAGAAATGAGTTTAGAATGGCCTTTAGAATGTTTGAGGAGGAGAAGAGGGATATTAAAATGTGGATTAATATAATTAAGGTGTTATTGAGGAAATCTGAATATGAAGGAAATAATGGTGAGTGATTAACAGTGTTGGGTATTGGGCATTTGTAGCACCAGTCCTGTTACAACCAATTTTGTAACAAGGGTTAAATTTATTTAATTTAACAAATCTTTACCAATAGATTTCCAAACCAAAATTTAACCAAAATTATTTTATTTAAAATTTATTCCAAAAGAAAATTTATATTATAATATTGGGGTTAAAAACAAATTGAGGGAGAAGATGATTAATGAAGCAAGGAATAAGCTGAATATAACAATAATGTAAAGATTTATATAAGCCTAAAAATAAGGTTGAGGGAAATGTTAAAAACTATCAAAAAATGTGATGATTAATTTGAAGATGCAAGAATTTATAAAAAATATATAAAAATACATTTAAAATAATGAATCATAAAAAAATAATAATATTTTAATGTTTTAAATAAATTTTCCGGGGTCGGTCACGACAAGAGCCGGCTAAGGCTATCTCTTTGTTTTTAACCACGATTGGTTTTTCATACAGTAGTGTCAAGCAGTCGATCTGTCCGATAAAGTGTGACGATAAAGTCGAACGCAAAAATTTATACATGCGCATATTTGCCGAAAGTTTAAACAGCGGGGTAACGGAAATTATTACCTTCATTGACTAAATAAATAAAAAATAATTAAAGATTCTTCTCATAGTAACAAACAAAAGACAGGAAAGCAAAAGCTACAATTTAAAAAATTAAAAAATGATTTGATTGAGGAATTTCAAGAAGTAGAAAAGGCAAATGGAAATCTACTTGTTGCTTTTGAAGATAATGATGTTGAGGAATTGGACGATGAGGGGAATGACGAGAGTAGTGAGTGGAATGATGTGAGAAATGTGGGGAATGACGAGAGAAGTCAGGGGAATGACGAGAGAAATGTGGGGAATGAAAGAAGTGAGGGGAATGACAAGAGAAATGAGGGGAATGACGGGAGAAGTGAGGGTAATGAGAGAAGTGAGGGGAATGACAAGAGAAGTGGGGGGAATGACGAGAGAAATGAGGGGAATGGTGAGAGAAATGAGGGTAACATGAGGAATAAAGTGGAAAATAAGGGGAAGGATGTGAGGAATGAGAGGAGTATGGGGATGAATGCAAGGAATACTACAAAGATCGAGAGGGATAATAAGACCGATGAAAGAAATGAGTCTAACGACGAGAGGAGCAAAGATAGGGACGAGGTGAAGAGTGAGAGAAAAGTGCGGAATGATGAGAGGCATAAGGTGAATGCTCAGAAGAATGAGAGAAATAAATGGAAGAGCGAAGGGACGAATGAGAGGAACACAAGGGGCAAATACGGGAATGATCATCAGAATGAAAGGGATAATGGGAACAATAAAAAGAATAAGGGGAAAATAGAAGGGAATGAGTGGAACAAAGAAGACAAATTTCAAAAAATATTGCAACTTGTGTCTATTGAAATGGCTTGCATTGAGAGGGAATTGAAGGAATCTTTCAAGGATTTGGAGGATTCTAGCCCTTTGAAAGGACACAAAAAATTAGAAAGGAGTGAAACACAGAAGAAACGTGAAATTGAAGAGGAGGAATTAAATAAATTATATGTTGCAAAAAGGAAAATTGAAATTAACATTGACAACGGAAGGCTAAACAAAGTTTTAGATAAGTTAAAAGGTGGGTGAATAAATTTTCATCCACTCGTATAAGGATGAAACACAAGGGTTTTTTCTCTGTCGCGTTGCGAATTTTTTCCCAATTAGTCATACTTAATTTCCTTTCCGGTCGTTTATAAAAAATATTTTTTCCCAACAATTCTTAAGATTAAAGAGATAAGTCTTCCTTATATAAACTTTTCCTATAAACCCTTTTCGCAGTTTTCTTGTGTTCAGTTGTTGTTTTTTAGTGTTCATTCTTTTCTCATCTTTACAGCTTAGTAATCTCACTAGCTGATTTCTTATTGCAGTAAAGCAGCTGGGCTATAGCTATTTCTCTCCTTTAGCTAGTGCAAAAGGTTATTCGGTGGCTGGGAGCGAACCAGCATCTTCAGTAGACCGGACTGATGTGTTAGCCATTACACCACGCCGCCTACTGCACAGCCTTAGGAATTAAATAGCTATATGCTTTACATTGCTCTCTGTTCCCTACAGCCTGGCTGAACACTCTTTTTCCTTATCTTTTAATTCTGCTTATTCAATAAGCCAATCTTTAACTTTTCTGTTATTAATTTAAATTGTTAATATTCTTTTTGGAAATAAATATTGTAAAATATTTTGTGTTTAAGTTTTACTGAGCCTTAGGTTTACATTCGGAATTACTTTTACTCTCTCTTTTTCCGACATCTTGTTCTTTTGAAAATTGGTTTGAAACAGGGATCCTTCTGTCATCTGATAAAGACACTTTGAAAATTAATTTGTTGCCTCGGGTTCGCCTCCTTTTTTTACTTTTCCTGGTTACGCCTCCGCTTTCTGCTCTACTTGAATCTCCATTTTCTTTTGGATCCTACAGACCTAATATGTAGTCCAAAATTTTACAAGTTCAATAAATAATCCAATAAATATTACAGTTAACAACGAAGATGTTCAACTTATAAAGACACTTTTGCTCCATATGAACTTTTATGTTGAAGCTTATAATATAAACAAGGAAAGCCTGAAAAGCCTGTCATGGTTGAAGAATGTAATTATAAAAATAGGGGCAGAGATAAACTTGTTGAGCATAAACTCGCCTGGAAGGAAAATTTTGATAGATATTGTGAAGAAGGAATGGTCAGATGGCAAGGTCAAAATGTATTTATATAAAAATTTGAAGAATGGGATAACTGAATATGATAGAATTTATGATAGTATAAGCTTGGGTTATTCTGAATCAGAGAAAAGTGTAAAACACAAGCAGGTAGAAATTTAACTTCTAATCTATTTTAATGGTTATACGACATTCGCAAGCCGCTACAGCTGAGGACCATAAGGGGGGCTCGTAACATGATCCTATTCCTATCATCGATGAGATGGGCATCCCATGATTCCTCCACAGCAGCAAACACACCCACGGTGCATAGGTAAGTTAAAAAAGAGAGCGAAATGGGTCTAATCTGCAAATGTCGGATCTGCAAATGTCTGATCTGCAAAAGTGGGGTCTGCAAGTGTCGGGTCTGCAAATGTCATATCTGCAAGTGTCGTGACACGGTAATTATGAAGACATTTATTAGGATCTGGCAACAAAGTCAATCAACGCCCCAAAACCTGAATGTTCACACCACAAAAATAAATTGACTATAAAATGTAAAGGGAAGAAGAAAATGGGAGATATAAAAGAAACGTTAAATAAAAATAAACATATTATGCACAATGAATCAAAAAACATGCAAAAAGAAGCAAAAGAAATTAAAACAAATGATAAGGGAAAGCATCCAGTTTTAGTTAAAAATGAACACAAAAATAACAATGAAGCCAGAAATGTCCAAAACGAACATCAATTAGTTCCAGTGAATTTAACAAACAAAAGAATTTTGGCTTCGAATATAAATAAAGATAAAAGATATTCATTTTGGTGTTGTTGAGGAAAAAAGGGAAGAAGAGACAAGAATGATGGCAATATCATAGAAAATCCATGTACTATTAAGAATAAAATCGGATAGCAAATTTGGCCTTTTTTTCGCAAAATTATTATTTTTATTGGAAATTTATTTGTTTATTTAGTTGTCAAATATTATTTTTTTATTTTTAATTATTTTTTACATAGTATATAATTTTTAATATATATTTTTTAAATTATAAATGTTATGACTTGGACTTTTGAATTTTATTTCTATTGTCTATAAGTTGTTTGTAAATCATTGATGTCTAGGGAACGGATTACGGACTATTAATCGAAAAATATGGACATATAATATGGACTAAAAATCTTAAAATATGGACTGAAATATGGACTAAAATCCGAAATATGGATCAAATATGGACCAAAAACTGAAAATTTCTAACGTAAGCCCACTCTCGCACATCCACTAATTAATATCCACACACACACACATCCACTCAAATCCCGAATCCATATACACACATACAACATCCCAAATACCTAATATGTAACTCATTCATCATTAAACATTTACATCTTAAATAATCATATTTTTTTGTTTTTTAAAATAAATTTATAAATTTAGGAATTTTAGAGAATTTAAATTTAAAAAATTAACAATGCGCCGTCTAATTAGAAAATTGTAATAAAATTCTAAATTACTCATTCTTAATTTCATTATAACTATTTAAGTGATATCGAGGTTAAAATCCATATAGTTATCCTTGGAGATCGAGCACCACAAAATCATTTGTCAAATTCTCAAGCAACCAGCATTCTTAATCACGACCCTTCTGCTCCAGCAATTACTTTTAATGCACTTTATTTTGAGCGTATTCGTGCTCGAAAAATAACAACTCAAGAATCTTTTACTTCTCCACCCACGAGATGGGGCTTCCTAACGTTATGGTTTTGCAAACTTTAATAGTAAAGAATAGAAGACTGATGAATTTACATTCAACAACACCGATCAAATAGAACGATGAAATTATATATTTTGATGTACGTAACAATGCTTAGTAAACACCAAAATTGATCCATAAAAAATGTCAATCAAAAAATAATTTGATTTATTTGACAAATGGTTTGTTCTCTATCGTCATCAATTTGAAAAAACTAAAAAATAAAAAATGCAAAAAAATTACAGTTAAAAGAACCTCCATAATATTTAAATCATTTTCATTATTTTCAAATTCCTCTATGAATTTATTGTTCTCCTTTTGGTTGTACTCCTGTATAAGTTCTTCCGCTTCCTAATAGAAAAAAATTTTTTTAATTACTGAAAAAACAACCATGCTTGCTCAGACACCCATCGATTAAATCGATGGTTGAAATTTTTCCACTTCACTAAAATATTTTTTACCATTTTTTATTTTATGATTTAATATCTCTTCTACTTCGTAATGGTCCAATTTAAAAAACAAAAAAAAATTTTTAGATTTTACCCATCTAATTTTCATATATATTCTTTAATATATTAATTTTTCAAACACGTTTATTTAATTTTATTCTTTCATTTGTACTATTATTCTTGTTCAAATTTAAAGAAAAGGAAAGATTGTATTTGCAAAAAAAGACATTAAAAGAACCGATTTATATGTTTTTCTTTTCTTCAAAAAAACAAATGTTTATAATTCCATCAATTTGATTACTTTATTAACACAGACAAGTGAAATAATAATAACCAATGGTTCGGTTTATTTTGAAGACAAAAACAAAAACAAAAAAGTGTCAATTATAGATTTTACTTGTAATTTTTGATTTATGAGGTCTATGATAAGTGACTAATGCTTAATTAAGGCGACTGTTAATAATTAATCAACTGTTAATAATTAACCAAATCCTTTTGATTTGACGACAAAATGTGACTTTGATTTATGAGGTTTATGATAATTAAGACAACAATCATACCTTTAAGTTTTGCGCGACGACAGTCATGTTCCCCCACAACCACTTGTTAACCCTTATTTCCCTCAAAACAGCTGTTAAAATCCTTCTTTTCCCTTATGTTTTCCCTCCAACCCCTTCTTATCCTTTTGACTTTTCATCCGACCATTTCACATCCTTTAGGTTTGTGCGGGAACGATGACGACGACAAAAGGTGGATGTATACTACTGTGGTTTTCTGACTTAATTACTGCGGCTGCGGAAAATTTTTTCCATTTGCATTCAGCCTGATCGCGATGGTCGTTCCCTGCTTACAATAGCGGCTAAATAAAAAGTAAAGAAAATAAAAATATTTAAAAATATTGCCCTTTAACTTCAAAACAAAATAAAGCTACTATTGTGAAATTTATTTTGTCAATAATGTCTAGCAAAACAAAATTTAAAGTGCTGCCAAAGATAAAAGGAAAGTATTTCCGTCAATATGAAAAGCATATGAATATCTTTTAAAAGAGGCGACATACTCGTTTTTAAATTTAGCCTTTCATTTTTGTTTTTAAGCGCTTTTCCTTTTTATGTTTTTTACTTTAACCTTTTTAAATAAATTTATTTTTTCTTTAAACAGAGAAAATTGTATTTTATAATAGGGTGTAAATTGAATAAGTGGTATTGTTTAGACATCCCTTCTTATGTGGTCAACCTTAAGATAAAGTATAGTAAAGCAGCAGGGCTATAGCTATTTCTCTCCTTTAGCTAGTGCAAAAGGTTATTCGGCGGCTGGGAGCGAACCAGCATCTTCAGTAGACCGGACTGATGTGTTAGCCATTACACCAGCCGCCTACTGCTCAGCCTTAGGAAATTAATAGCTATATGCTTTACAATTATTATAGGATTAAATGCCATCCAAATTAATTTGTCTTGGCTTTATTTTTTCTTTTATATCCCTCTTTTGCCCAATAAACTGTGAAAATTCAAAAAATCAAAAACTTGGGGAATATATAGTTAGCATAACATTTTTGGACGAAATCATGTCAGGAAGATGTGAGCTCAATATGGAACTCAATAATGAATACTCTGGTAGGCGCTTCACTCACCACATACAGGAGCTCTAACACTGAGCTACAGGGGCATGACTAATGCTTTCTCTTTTATCCTTTAAGTTTTGGCTCCCACTTAGGCTTGAGTCGGCTCCAGTGTTTATAAGCTCGTAACAAAATTCTGTACTCGTACTTTGGTACTGTTATGTACGTGACTTGTATGTCTACGTACTAACAAGAATAACGAGATAAGACAGACTAACAAACTGTGCTTTATCTACAAGACTAAATACAATACTAACGAACAATAGGAATATGGCCGACGCCGAATATGTGGAGCACTAGAATAAGACTGACTGAATAGAATAACACTAACAAACACTAACCGACACTAAACCTGAATGGCTAACGCCGCAGCCTTTTATACTAAGCACATACCCAACAGGTACGAGTACGAGCAAACCTAAAATTTATGAACACTGGTCGGCTCTGAAAATAGCTCCCTTATCCAACTCAACTCTAATAATTAAACTAGATCTATTCTCGTTGTTGGATGGCAAAATTCGCGATGAATTTAAATATGTAAAATTTCAATACGATACAGTTTATAAGAACAATTCTATAAAATTGTTAATTACTGCAATTGGAAATTTAGTAAAGACATTAATGTCTAATGACTTTACTAAAATTAAAAATAAAGGTAAATTTGTTTCTTTAAACTTTTGTACGATTATAAATTCAGGAAATTTTCAAACTGCAACGAAAACACAAGCTGTTAATAGGAAATCACTAGGTAAAACTTAATCCGCGATTGGATTCTTTTTTGTAACATGGCTGGGTCATCTCCAATATAAAAGGATGGTACTGCTCGACTCAACGCCTTTTATTACCCTATTAGAGTTGTCGGTTCTGGACCGAACCGAACCGAAGAACCGATGATTTTTCGGTTCGGATATCGGTTCGGTTCCGGATATCCGAAGATTTTCCAAGAACCGACAACCCTATACCTGATAGTTTTTTTCTTAAAATTTAAAAGAATTTTTTAGAAAAATTAAAGCAATCTAAATTGACTGAACCTTCTCCTAAAAAAGTTAACAGAAAACTTATTTTTGATGGAAAAGATGATACAGTAGAGTCAGGCAATGGTAAAAAAGTGATTGAAATAAAAGAAAAAATTAAAAAACAAAATGAGGCCTATAAAATAGTCGGGCAACTTTTGCTTTTAGAAATGAACTGTTTAGAATTTAAATTGAAAGGGGAAATGACAGGAGAAATTGAAGAAGAAAGTGAAGAGGCTTTGTTGAAAATTTATTCTATAAAACGTAAAATTGAGCATGATATTGAATATGGATCATTTGCTTTTGAACTTAATAAGCTATACATTTGTAATTATTTTTAGTTTAAATTACAAGATTTTTATGAAGCTAAATAGTCGGAATTATTGTGTGAACATTTACTTTTATGGTCTAAATTAGGGTCCTTAAGGGGTCTTTAAGTTTGGGATCGGTGTTTGTAGTGTTACGAATGGTGGAGTCGGGTCGGGCTTGGCAAATCATCCGGCATAAGGGTACCGTACTACCTAGCGTGATTGTTATTTCTATTATTATATTTGTTATTCCGGGTCAGTCAAATTTTGAAATTCATTTGTATTTATCGGTACGGTATTACGTTAAAGAATAAGTTACGATACAACATTCTGGGTTTTAGTAAGAACCTAGCCAGAGCCCGGGTATACTAGAGTCTAGCAATACATTGGTACTTCATTTTAACCTCTCGCTGGAGGTAGCTTATTTGAGAGCTGTTATGTATCTGAGAATTTACGGTATACTATATGTGGATTCGGACCAGGGATGTCACGGGTTGAGAAAAATGTCGGGTCGGGTCTTCAAAATTTTCTTCGGATCGGGTTTCGGGTCAAAAAAAAGTCCGGGTTTCGGGTATAGTTAAAATTTGAACATGAAGCCAGAATTTTTGGAGCTGTTGGGTTATATCAGATATTTAGTGGGTTAATGTGTGTGTCCAATATACTTCCAAATCACCGATATGTCCCAAATTCACCTTTATTCCTCAAATCCCCCTATATTCGGGGATTAAGAGATACTCTTATTCATCAGCGCCGCAGGCGAAAATTATGAGATTTTTGGATGGATTGTTCACCTATTCTACAAAAAACTCGGGTCGGGTTTCGGGTCGGGTTTTGAAAAATAAAAATTCTCGGGTCGGGTTTTAGAAAATTTCTCGGGTCCAGTATCGGGTCGAGAAAAGGCCGGGTTTCGGGTATCGGATTTCGGGTAATCCGTGACATCCCTGATTTGGACGATAACTCCGCTCTTTATCCCTACAAACTTTAAAATATAATTTATTTTTATATTAAAGTTTCTTTCAAAAAACAATTTTTAAAAACATTAATACTCTATTCGCAACTCTACAACAAAGTATTCAATGAAATTCAGGAGGAAGAAAGACAGTTTACAGATAATTCGTATTTTTTAACAAGTCTGCTTTCCGAAATGAACAATGAAATAATAAAAATAGTAAATGTAAAATCCCCAAATTTGAACGAGTTAATTCGAAATAAATTTACAAAAATGCCGGCAAAGGAGGAAAATATCGAAAATTATTTAATTAAAAATTTAAAGGAAAGTAATGGGGAATATGAGGAGATACCTCAATTTGAAGGCTATGAGGAGAATAATAGAGAGCCTGACGGAAGAAAAGATTCTGGAAAGGAAGAAAAAATTGGAAATAGTCTTACTAATGTTGGAAAGAGGTACTTTTCCGTTATGACGTAACCCCCTAAATTAATGTTCAAAATGTCATATTTAGGGTAGAAAAAGGTGCCGAGTCAGCTCGAAATTTTGATTTTGAGACGAGATTAACAAGCTCAAAATGGTCAACGTAAACCTATGGGGCGTAGGCGAGGCGCACTCCCCCATATGGTTTTTGACCATTTCGAGCCCTATATCTCGGTCCACAGGCATCTCCGTGAAAAGAGTGGTACCGTTCGACTCAGCACCTTTTTTACCCTATATATGACATTTTGAACATTAATTTAGGGGATACGTCATAACGGAAAAGTACCTGGAAAGATATTTAGAAAGCCTACTGGAGGAAAAAACGCTTGGCAGGGAGGAGTTGGAAATACCTCTGGTAATGTCGGAAAAGAAATTAGAAAGTCTTTTGGAGGGAAAAAATATGGAGAAGAGGAGAAAGTTGAGAAAAATCTTAAGAAGGTTGGAAAGGACATTAGAGATCGGACCGTACCGTACCACGGCCGTATTTTTCGGTATTTATCGGTATTCCGTATCGGTAGTACGGCACGGAATACGGTACGGCAAAATTTTGAAGTTGATCGGTATTTTTCGGTATTCCGTACCGTTTTACGGAACCGTAAAATTTTGAATTTTATCGGTATTTATCGGTACGGTATTACGGTACGGTATTACGGTACGGAATACTGTACGGAATTATACGGTATTATGGTACGGAATAAAATTCCGATCTCTAAAGGACATTAAGAAGAAAAGCGTTGGAGTGAATGAGGGAATTAGAAAGTCTAGTAGATTGAAAAAAGTAGGAGCTGAAGAAAAAACTGGAAATAACTCGAATAAAGTTGTTGATAAACAGAAGAATGTTAACATAAAAATTGGAGATTCTAGTGAAGGAAAAAATGTTGGAGTGGAAGACGTTGGAACTAGCCTTAACACGTTCAAAAATAATAAAATTAATACTGAGAAAAACATTGGAGAGTATAAGGCTCGTAAAGCTTCTTTTGGAGGAAAAAAAGTTGGAGAAGAAGAAAAAGTTCGAAATAGCCCTAATAAGGTTGGAGACAAGAAGATTAAAGAGTATAAGGACGTTGGAGAGACTAGTGGAGTAAAAAAAGTTGGAAATAACCTTAATAAGGTTGGAAATAATAAAATTAATATTAAGAAGAATATTAACACAAATACACCCAAAAATAAATTAATCCAAAATAAAGGTTGAGTTGGAGAAGCTAAATACTTCGAAAGTTTAAAAAAGAAAAGTTTTGATATGTGTGATATTAAAATTAAAAAAAATTTTTCTTAATGAAAATTGGTGTTAAAATAATTTAAAGTAATTTTAGTTAGAGTTTTCGAAATTTTGATTATTTAAGTCATGAATAAATTAGATTAGATATTTTTGTTTTATTAAATAAATTGTTATGTTTCCCACATGGATGCATTTGGCATCAAAGGCCTACATAAGGGCCTACACATTCCAATAAGTTTTTTAGCCTGAAATCCCGCCTATGGGTCTTGACCATTTTGAGCACTTTATCTCGACTCAAACTTCTTCAATCAAGCCAATTTTTGGTTCATATGACTCAGCTCGATGTACTCTTTCGAATACTCTATTATTTGCATATTTGAATTTTTTATCCCAAAATCAAGTTTATCCCCCTATGGTTTTTCGATTTTCAATTGCTTCTATCTCTGCGAGTTTTCGCGTCCCGCAGAAAATTTTTGCATATTTGACACATTTTTTTACTTATCTCCACCTACTTTTCCTCTCTCCTTGCATCCAAGGTACCTGATTTTCACATTCACACCTTTTTATAAATCTACCTACCAGTACATATAAGCTTAATATTCAACACAAATTTATGTCTAATTATAACAACATATAATTACAATAATTTCAAATTTAACAATTAATGTCCTTGATATTTGTTTAGTTATTCTTTTTGGAACCTTTTTTCGGCACTTTTGCGTTGTTAGATTTTTTGTTTGAATTTTTGTTCTTTGAATTGGTGTTTGTCTTTTTTGCACCAGTATTAGAGGATGGGGCTTTTTTTGCAGCACCCCCTCCGCATCTGACACCTTTAAACAGTGATAAATATACTAAAATAGGTTAATTAAAAACCAGTATTCTTTGATTTAATATAATTCTTCACTATACGACCGGAGGTAGTCAATCGGTCATCATTGCCTACTTGAGAAGAAGTCGTTCCAGGGGTGAGTGCTGCAGCCCCTTCCGCCTTGTTCGAGATAGCCCAGTTGAGGTTAGAAATTTTTTTACTATCCAAGAAGTTATACCACTCTTGTGTCGAGCCTTGATCCACTCCACCACCTCCACTTGCATCAACGGTTCCGTATTCAGTTACAAAGATACAGGCTCCCTTAAGTGATATTTGTATAAAATTATTGAAGTTGAAGTGTTAATTCATAATATATCAGACCTTATTCATTGCAGCCTGTGCCTTGTCTCTTAAGTTTTGTTTATGAGTTGCTGCGTAGAAGTGCAAAGTGTAGCAAAGGTTTGAACCTCTTACAGCATTATTAGCAGCAGTATCAACATCTTGAGACCAAGTTGTTGTACCGAGAACGATGACATTCTTTTTGTCATATTTTCTAATTTCTGCAACAACTTGCTCATGATATGATTTTACACCATTCCAGTCCACTTGTAGTGGCTCATTGAAAGTCTCATAAATGATATTTGGGTATTTAGATCCGTAGTTTTGGGCAAAATATGCGAAGAATTCTTTCTGTTAAGTTAAAAAATATTTTTATATACTCAGAAAATTGATATTGAGTAAAGCTAGGGTTCTAATTCCGACCTTGATCTCCGTTAATATATCTATCCTCAAGTCCACAGTCACTTTTCTAACATCGTCTTTCGAATAAAAAGTGCCCCAGACGGGTCGGGATCAAACATAACTTCAGCCAAGAAAACTGATAAGTAGGGATCGGATTTATATTTAAATAAGGCACAAAAACGACCTTGGTCATGAACAAGCCTTGACTGACCAGTGTCTGAACATTGAGTTCTAATAGAAGAAAGACAGAAATAACCAGTGATAGATGTGTTAAAAAAATAGGTAGACAGTGGTCAGTTCGCGGGTTGGGCCGCTTCAGTGATTTATTTAAATATAAATCCGATCCCTACTGGTAAGTATAATTTTACCACTTACAGCTTGTTTCACATGTCCCTGAGCATTGTGGTCGTGAAAGTCAATAATAACATACATATCCAACTCTATCGCGGCCTTAACAACTGCTTCGACCTTTCCCCGCTCAACATTTGTGGCATCCAGGTAACCCGGTCGTCCACATCCAGAATATTCTACACCCATTGCAGCTCTAACAACATTTGAATTCCAAGAGCATTTAAGACTATTTACAGTTTCTCTGTTATAAAAACCTTCTCCTTCACCACAACTCGACCAGAAAAGTGACATTCCAACCAGTTGAACTGGTTGTCCATTACTGCCCACTAATTGACTTCCTGAAGAAATTTTATTTATTTAAAGTTTAATTAATAATAAATTAAATATTAAATACCTTTCACAGATAATTGCCCATATGGAGGGGCAGCGTGAACTTGAAGATAAAATGTGAGGGATAAAAATGCTAATAATGAGAGGGAAAACATTTAATAAATTTTTAAACTTAATTTGATTTCTGCTTAATATTAATTTTTAATTAGTTGCTTTTATATTTTTAAATTTTGGGGAAAGGTCAATAACTCATTTACTCAGTAGTCATTAATAGTTAAAAATTTTAATAAATTCACAATCATGTGTTCAAACAGAAAATGTTATGTCCGGCAATTTACTGGAGTAGACGGGCACGCAGTCAGACGCGATTTACACATACATAAAGGGTACAGCCCAAGTAGGCGCAAAGCTATAAGCTGCTTCAAAACTTCCGGATCTTTCGAAATTTAGTATTAAACGCTTCCTCTCATTGAGCTAAAGAGATCGGTACCAAAATTAGTAAGGGCCAGAAATTTTCCAGCTAGTTATGGCTTTGCGCCTACCTGGCCGCGCGCCTACTTGGGCGTGTCCTATACATAAAGTATCATAGTAGACGAGTGTAGCAGAGACATAACTAAACTAACGAAGAGATCAATTATAATATTAGAATTTTCAAGAGAGATATGTATGAAAAGTATAGATAGTTAAAAAGGACTTCAATTAGTTGAATTAAAAATTCTGTCCTTTTATTTGTATAACTTTCAAAATTTCAAAGTGCCAAAGTACTTTAACTATTATTTGATATAAATTTATACAAGTCAATAAATATTTTATTTACACAGCAGTCGTTAATAGACAAATTTTGTTATAAATTTAACTTAACAATTTATAAAGATATACTCAATCGGAAGTTTAAGCCTCATAAGCAACTATTCCTTTTGTTTTAATCTAAATTAACTATATTAACTTACTAATATTTTATTTACGCAGCAGCGACTTTTTGTACTTTACATATACCTACTTTATATTAATATTCTAGACAAAATCATTCAATTTTTTAATATAAATTTTTAAAATAAAATTTGTTTGCGTGAAAGGTTATTCAAATTTAAAAAAGTCTGAATTTTATTTGAACAAACCTTTTTTATCATTAAAATTTCTAGTAAATCTAATATACTGAATATTAAATATCCTTCCATTACTTTTTTTCCAATTTTTAACTGAAAGGAAAAGTCCCCAGTTTCTCTCGCACTTATTTCTAAGTAACTGTCAACGTTCTTATAGGCATCAGACAAGATCGTTTTCTGGATACCTTTAATACATCACCTTCTATTACTTTCAATTTTGGCATATTCATCAACACAATGCTGTTCTTCAACACAATGGAATTTTTTTCCATCTCCGACGGATAGAATTTTTTTAAAAATTTCTCGGCCATTTTAATTCCCAAAATACAGAGTGCCAAAATATTTTTCTTAATTTTTAATAAATAAATATAATTTCTTTAATTTTTCTTTAATTCTATTTATTTTTTAAATTTTATTTCTCATTTGCTTTTGTCTTATTGTTTGGTTCAAATCTCTATCTCCTATAATCTCTCTATAATCCTTAACGTAAATTGCAAATAAAAAATAAGACGCTATATTTTATCTATGCACTTTTGTCAGGTTTATGCGTCCCGTGAAAATTTATGCGCACCAAAAATAATTTCTTTGGGTCGCACATATTTCTTAAATATTACTTTCTCAAAAAAATTTCAAAATATCCACCCTTATTTTTATATTTTGCACTTGCCCTCATACGTTAATATGAATTCTCTCTATTACTAATGCATATAATGGGTTGACCCAAAAAGAATGAGCACTCGGATGTGAAATTTTTTACTGAAACACTCGTATGGGAAATTCTACCACATCCACCTTACTCACCGGACATTGTGCCATCTGATTATCACTTATTCCTGTCTATGAAAAATCATTTACGTGAAGCTCAGTTCCAAAATGATACGCAAATCAATAATTGGGTAACTGATTTTCTAGAGGCAAAATCAGCTACAACTTTTTATCAAAAAGGAATTAAAAAGCTGCCCAGAAAATGGCGACAAGTAATAGATAATAATGGGCAATACAGTGTTTCTTGAATGTTTTTTGTTTTTTTTGTTATAGTAAATTATTTGCATTATCCATAAATGGCTCATTCTTTTTGGGTAAACCCATTAAATACTAAAGTAAAGCTAATCTCAGCTCCATATCTAACTCTGAGATGTCTAAATTTAATATTATTCCTTTATTTTTAATTGTTTTATTGAATATTCAAAGCAACGGAAAATTAATTCAAGTTGAATTAAAAATCAAAAATGATTGGGAAGAAAAAAGAGAATTTATTTATTTAAAAAATGTTGAATTAAAAGAGCGTTTTGATGTGAATATAATTGAAAAGTGTAATAACCAGCACGAAAGTTTTAAGAAAAATATTGAGGGATTTTTGCGTAAAATTCAATTAAACCTTAAAAGAAATATTTTTAATGGCTTAAAAATTGATGATAGATATTATACTATATCTGATCAATTAAAAAATAAAATTGTGATTGAACTTTCCAATAATGAAATTATTCAAGGAATTTTGTCTGGATTTGTGAAACGGGTATCTTATTTTCTGTTTATTTCAATCCTCAATATATAATAAATTATGACTGTTGTTACCTAGAAGAGAGTGGGCCCTGTCCCTTTAGATACACAACAAGTTCTTCACAATTCATAAGATTTATTTAACGAATTAAATATATAAATTAAGTTTGAAATCAACATAGGTGGAAGGGGAAAAAGCTAGTTGCAAACATAAAACTATTCGAATAATCGGAAAAGCTTAGTTTGTATAGCATTAAGTGGGTGTGTACATTGGCTATTTAATTGTAAAGGAGTGTATGGGAAAATGAATAAAGTGTTTGGAAATAATTGATTGGGAAATTCGTGTCAGGCTAAAATTTTTCCTCAGGACCGTATTTTGGTCGTTCCGCCTTTTGGCCGTTCCGTATTTTGGTAAGACCGTGTTTTGTCTGTTCCTCGTTTTGGTATGGTCCGTATTTTGGTCGTTCCGTATTTTGGTAAGACCGTGTTTTGTCGTTCCGTGTTCTGTCTGTTCCGTGCTTTGGAATTCCTGGTTTTGCCCCTCACCCAGGAAATTAAATAATAGAATTAGGGACTAATATATGAATGTATCTTACAATACCCTTATTTCTTTATTTAAACTTGAGAAGCACAACAGAAAACGACTTCTTTTTATTTCCATTTTTCCATATTTTTCATGTTCCGAGCAGAGCAGTGCTGTGCGTGCGTGCTAAAAGCATAACGCCAAAAATCTGCCAAAAATGGATGCCAGACGCCAAAAGTTATGACGCTCAATCCTTGTTCCAAGGAATAAAATAATTTTAAAAAATTTAAGGTGCTCCGATATAATTATTTTATTCAAAATAATAATTATTTTGAAACTTCTATATTAGATGAAAGTTTAGAAAATACAAAAATAAATAAAATAGAATTATTAAAACAAAATATGGAATCATATAAAAACAAACTTTTATCAAGTTATTGGACGGAAATTAATTTAATTGGATATAAAATTGAATTGTTAGAAAAACAAAAAGTTGAATATTCGACTAAATTAAATAGCAGAATTAATTTTATTGGCTATAAAATAAGTAAATATTGGGTTTTATTTTAAAAATTTCTAAGATCTCTCTCATTAGCCAAATTTGGCCAGTCTCAAAAATATTTTCCCTATGGCGGTCAAAAATAAATTTTATTTGTAAATAATACTGTTATGTATCGACTTGCGGTGTGTCCGATACTAACAGAAAAGAGACTTGACTAACAAACAAAGGTTTATCACAAGGCAACAATACAATAGAAATAGGCGAGACTATATAACACTAGACTAACTGTAGACTGACTCACTAACTTCCCGACTACTAAAAGGCCTTGCCTTTTATACTAAACACGCCAACCTAACAAATACTTAACTTTTAAATATTATAGTTGAAATTCTTGAAACTAAGAAACAACATTGTTTCAATTGCCATATAAACCAAAATAAATACTGGTATATATTTTTAAAAGAGCATTATTTGTGCAAACTATGTGGGAAATATAAACAAAGAACTAAAAATTTTAGATCAGAGAAAGTAAATAGCTGGTATAAAGTTAAAAAGGTAATTCATCCGTAGTCCGTAGTAGCCGCAGTCCGTAGTACTAGCGCCGTAATCCGTAGTACATTATCGTCATTTTTTGAGTGCGTCTGTATGATTCTAATGATTTGAAAATTTATCACATTAGATGACAACGAAGAAATTTTTCTGGATAAGGGCTATTCACTATCTTGTAGGAAATTTCAAGGGCTTTCAAATAAGCCCAAAATGAAATTTTTATTTTACCTGTAAGGGGTCGAAAATATTTTTTAAAGACGTTTACCCCCGTTTTCCGTTGATTTTTGGATTTCGAGATCTCGATGAGGGGAGTACATCAGAACTTTTTTCTTTTGTATTTTCTCTTGATATGACTAGATAAGTTTACATGAATTTTTGTAGATTTTTTGAATACCCCTAATGTCGAAACTTGAGGGTGGTCTTATTATTTTGTGTCACTCATTTTTAATGAATTTCACGAAATTTCGCATTACGTTCTAAGTTTTTAAATTCGAAATCGAAAGTAAAAAACGGCGGAAATCAGAATTCCGACCCACCTCTGGGACGAAACGCAAAGTGACAAAATTTACTTTAGGAGGATCGTCATTGCATTAAATGTGGAAGTACAAATACACGAACATGGTACCGTCATTCAGAACCTGGGCAATATTTATGTTATAAATGTGGGCAAAAACGAATGTATGATATTAAGAAGAAAAGAAATAGTGATTTAAACGGTTTATGATTTATTTAAATATGGAATACAAGAAGGAAGATAAAAAACAAGGCATCGAACTCGACCCTTTAGCTTTGCAGTTTTTTTTTTGAATATTCTGCTTTTTCCAGTAATTCTGATTTGTTTCTATAAAGTAAATGTCTCAAATGTCAAAACCGCAATAGTCTGGGCCGCAAGTGTCTGGGCCTCAAGTTGATAGCCGCAAATGTCTGCGCCAAAAATTTCTTAGCCGCAAGTGTCGGGACCGCAAGTGTCAAAATAGGGGCGAGCCGCAAGTGTCTGGGCCGCAAATGTCGGGACCGCAAGTGTACGCGCCGCAAAAGTCGCATCACCTGCATTTGCATCTTTTGTTATTCCCAAGTCCCACTAAAAATGTAGCTTATCTTTACAAAATATTTTTAAATTTTATTAATTTAAATTTATTTTTTAATTAATTGATTTACTTTTTAAAAACTCTATTTTTGGTATTTTTTAAAAATAAATAAAAGCCAAATTTATTAATTCAAATAATAAAAAAATTTTCTCTAAAATTAAAGTGTTTATTCATCCGTAAAATTTAAAAATAAAATTTTTAAAAAAATTTTTAAATAAATCTAAATTAATTTTTTTAAAGAGAAGAATAATTTATTTACACAGATTTAATACGTTTCTCTCCAATTGCCAATTATAAACTTAAATTAAGGAAAGTTGAAGGGAAGCGAACGGTGAATTTTGGCTAGACTTGTCTAGACAGTTTAAGCTTACGGAAGCTTCTCAATTTAGTCATGCTGCTTTTTGCGGAACTTTTATGCGGATTTTTTATGGCTATGCGGACTTTTTCGGTATTTTTCTTGTACTGCGGAATGACAGAAAATTTTTGTTTAGACTTTTGACCTTGCGAATAAGCATTTGTAAGTCATAGTTAACTAGAGTTTTGTCAAATTAAGACTGAGATAAATTGAGGAGCTTTTTTGAGAAGCTTGCTAAGGCTAATGGGAACTTATGCAGTTTAAGTACACACCCCATTTATTCGCAAGGCACCCCCCCCCCCCAATATAACTCGCCAATCATCCCATTTATTTACATGCTAACAATAAGCCTATATAAATGCGCTCTATCCCGACCAACCTTTGACTCTCGCGAGACATGCCTAAAACCCTACGTGAAGCGCATGGTTTTGCACAAGCGTCTAGCCAACTCCCTTAGAAAACACAAAGCGTCTAGCCAACTGCACAAGCGTCTAGCCAACTCCCTTCAAATTAAGACTGAGATAAATTGAGGAGCTTTTTTGAGAAGCTTGCTAAGGCTAATGGGAACTTATGCAGTTTAAGTACACACCCCATTTATTCGCAAGGCACCCCCCCCCCAATATAACTCGCCAATCATCCCATTTATTTACATGCTAACAATAAGCCTATATAAATGCGCTCTATCCCGACCAACCTTTGACTCTCGCGAGACATGCCTAAAACCCTACGTGAAGCGCATGGTTTTGCACAAGCGTCTAGCCAACTCCCTTAGAAAACACAAAGCGTCTAGCCAACTGCACAAGCGTCTAGCCAACTCCCTTCAAATTAAGCCTAGGATAAATTGAGGAGCTTTTTTGAGAAGCTTGCTAAGGCTAATGGGAACTTATGCAGTTTAAGTACACACCCCATTTATTCGCAAGGCATTCCCCCAATATAACTCGCCAATCATCCCATTAGTTTACATGCTAACAATAAGCCTATATAAATGCGCTCTATCCCGACCAACCTTTGACTCTCGCGAGACATGCCTAAAACCCTACGTGAAGCGCATGGTTTTGCACAAGCGTCTAGCCAACTCCCTTAGATTTGGGTGACCATTTTGAAACTTTTGACCTTGCGAATACATGGGGTGTGTACTTAAACTGCATAAGTTCCGGCTAATGAAGCTCCTCAATACTTTTTGTGTACCTTATTTTGTGTACCTTATTGTGCGGATTCTTAGTTAATTTTTTGGCTCGTTTATGTAGGGTACTGGCGAGCTACCGTTTAGTTTTACGGAAGCTCTGAGCCAACCCAAACGCCTCGTCTACGGATTTTGCGACTTTTTTTTGCGGACCTTTTGCTGACTTTCAATGGATTTTCTCTCTCTCTGCCAATTTTCTTGTTTCTCTCATGAAAGTCGTGAGAGAAACCTCGCCATTTTTTTGAATACGTGGCTTTTCTGGCTGTAAAATTTAATAAAAAAATTTAAATTTAGCGTCAGCAATTTTAAAATTAAAATATGTACAAACTAGAAAATCTCTCTTATTTAAAATAAGCAGGATACCCTTCAATCTATCCACAATCCAAAAAACTTTCTAATAAAAATTCTCCTCTAAAATGTCATCCTTTTTTTATTTTTTATTTATTTCTGTTAGTCTTTTGATTCTTGCTAATGCTGATGATGCTGGTAGATATCCTTCAGGAGATGATTTAGTTCAAGGTGTGTTTTACGGAAGCCTCCCCCTCCCCAAAAGGCATTAGTCTAGTTACCCGAATCACGATACCGGGACCAGGGGTGGGCGCAAGAGACAATCTCAAAAAACGCAAGACGCAAAACGCAACGCAAGGCCAAAATTTAACGCAAATAACGCAAGACGCAAAACGCAAGAGCGCAAAAATAGGGAAAAAATTTTTTTAATCAAGTATTAGTCATTTTTCAGTTAAAATAAAGTATTACTATAAGTCAGCGTTTCCTACTCGACTTTGTGATACATGTAAGTTGGATGGGTATTGATTTGGAGTTATCCTGGATAAAAGGGATTATGAACGATATCAGAGGATTTAAAGGGATAATTTGGAGGGATCAAGGAAATCATGGGATTATCGAAGGATGTCGGGTGAGTTGGGGAGATAGCAAAGGATGAAGGCTATAAGTAGTTATGGATTGATATGGGGATAACGGGAGACTGATCTCCAGATAATGAACCGATATTCTTCTGAGCCGTTCCATGATGGAAAATTGATATTTAAATACTCTAATTTTAGCGCCGCAGGCAATAATTTTAGGAATTTTGGAAGGCCATAAAGCCAGATTTCTTCCTTTTTTAGCGCCGCATGCGAAAATTTTCAGAATTTTGGAAAGCCAGAAAACAGATTTTTTCCAATTTTGCCCCCAGATTAGAAGATTAACGGGAAGAATTAATTTATTAATCTCTAGATATATTCATCATATCAACTTAATCACTCGAAGACCTGTTTAATTCTGACAATCCATTAATATCTTCTCGAAATTGATAGATTCCCAGATATCCCTAGAAATCTCCGACTTAACCACTCCTGATCCTTCTTCATTTTCAGCGCCGCAGGCGAAAATTTTGTGAATTTTGGAAGGCCAGAAAGCCATATTTCTTCCTTTTTTAGCGCCGCAGGCGAAAATTTTCAGAATTTTGGAAGGTCAAGAAGAAAAATTTCTCCAATTTTGTCCTTAGATTGGGTATATTTTTTGCGTTAATTTCATCGAAAAAAACGCAAAACGCAAAACGCAAAAAAAGGCCAAAATTTAACGCAAATAACGCAAAACGCAATACGCAAAACGCAATGCGCCCACCCCTGACCGGGACATTTTCGACACTTCAACATAAAACCAGATTAGAAAGACTTGAATGTGTTATGTACGTGACTTCTATGTCTACGTATTAACAAGAATAACAGCAAGATAAGACAGTAACTAACAACTGTGCTTTATCTGCAAGACTAAATACAATAATAATGAAGGTGGCAACAGGCAAGAATGACTAAGGACAGACGGCGCCGGTCGACCCAGGTGTCGACCAAGACTGATCGCTAACGACTCCTTTTATACTAGACCCAGCACATACCTAACAGAATGGTTGACTCGATACACAACCCGACGCTTTCTTAACCTGGTTCATCCATGGCTATGTTTTTGCAAAAGCAGAATTTATAAAAATAAACGATCATAGGGTTGGATGGGTATACTGTCGGCATTAATTTCGTTGGCTTTATTTTTCCACTATCGACTTAACACGACAAACTCTAATAATCTGCAAAATAAAACCAAAGTAAATTATTTTCTTTAGGTACTACTGATGCTCGGCTTCATGCGTCCTCCGACCTACCAGACGGTGATGAAGAAGAGGTAGTTTTTTAATTTAATACAATCAAGCCATTCAACTGAGCTCTAAAAATTATTAATATTTGAAAAAACCGGGTCCGGGAAACGGGTTCTGAAAGTTGACCGGGAGGGACCCGGACGGGAAAACCGGGAATTCCCGTTCCCGGTTTCAACCCGGTTGCTCCAAAAAACCGGGAAGAGGGACCCGAAAACCGGGAAACGGGTCCCGGACCCGTTCCGATCTCTACTATAAACTCCTAATTTTGAGAAATTCCGAGAGTAGGGGTAAATGATTTGGAAGCTAGAATGAATTTCAAAATATTGCCTGAGGGTATAAGTAGGGAAGAGTGAGTACCGATATTATCGTTTATCTAACAATTTATTCAGTGTGAGTGCGAAGATGACGACGAGACAACGGTCGCAACTCCCATTTCTACACGTAGCAATGGATACCCTTCTAATAACGGAGCCCCAACTAGCACTGTACGCCCTTCAAACAACGGAGGCCCAAGCTCTGTCACAGGATCTGTTATATTGAGAGATAAATGGGGAAACGGCGCCAATTGCATTTTGGCCTTCAAAAATAATGGAAACGCTAGAGCATGTGGTGTCAAGTTCGAGCTTACTCTTGGCGATAATGTAATATTTTTAAAATGTAATACTAGACTAAGAGCCGATACTTAGGAGAACTCCGTGTAAAGTTCGAAGATGCTTGAACATTCCCATTTCGTTTCCACATATCTCACTGATTTTGCTTGAAGAAAAAAATGATTGACATGGAAAAGAAAATAATCTCTTACCATTTTATACGCATAAGGAAAACTCTGAGACTCAAAATAGGAGGGGGTGACATATCCATAAGTTTTCCAAATTGTCTAGTGCTTAGTTTCCCGCATCCTGTTTAACATAAACATAGTGAAATAGGGACACGCCCAAGTAGGCGCGCGGCCATGCAGGCGCAAAGCCATAACCAGCTGGAAAATTTCTGGACCTTCACAATTTTGGTACCATTCTCTTTAGCTCGATGAGAGGAAACGTTTAATACCAAATTTGGTAGGATTCAGAAATCTTGAAGCAAGTTATGACTTTGCGCCTACCTGGCCGCGCGCCTACTTAGGCTGTACCCCTGTAGTAATTTCACTTCTCCTTTCTTTACATTAAATATCTTAAATTCCAGCAAAGAATCCAAAGCATTTGGAACGTTGAGAAAGTCGGAGAAAATGTTTACCGAATTCCGGACTACATTCAACTTGGTCCAGGAGTCGAAAACAGAGATATAGGAGTTGTCTATAATGATGTGCCTGATCCTCTTCCAACAATCAAGGTTCTTGGACAAGAGGAGACATGCAAACAGTATTGAATAAACAATATGGAATTTACATTTATTAAAAGATATAAGTTTTATTAAAACATGTAAAATTAAAATTCTTTGGCAAATTAAAAAATAATGGCAGAATAATAAATTTGTGAAGGTATAATTTGTATACTGTAGTTATTCGAGAGTTGAAAATATGTGAAAATTAGAAGTTTTGAGGTTTTAAGTGTGTATTCTGATAAAGGATTTTTTGAGTCATACAAAGATCATTAATTTGTCTTCGTATGTCTAATTTCTCTAAGTTACATATTTTTAATCTTTCGGATATAGTGTAGTTCACCGGAGGTAAAAGTTCGGGACGAGACATATGTCATTCGATTCGTC
The DNA here is from genome assembly GCA_963681835.1 of Meloidogyne enterolobii. Taxonomy (NCBI): domain Eukaryota; kingdom Metazoa; phylum Nematoda; class Chromadorea; order Rhabditida; family Meloidogynidae; genus Meloidogyne; species Meloidogyne enterolobii. The sequence goes on along the minus strand of CAVMJV010000025.1, from coordinate 455,870 downwards.
TCTGCGAGCTGAGTCGAACGGTACCACTCCCAGTTTCAGGAAATGATTCGGGACCGAGTTATAGGTCCCGAAAAATCGAAAAACCAAAGGGCGGACCAAGCACTTTTTTGGAGTGAAAAATTCGAATATGCAAATTATACCTCATTCGAAAGAGCTCGTCGAGCTGAGCCGAATGACACCAAAATCAACGAAATCCGACTTGATTGGACCGAGATATAGACCCCTAAAAATCGAAGATCCAAAGGGGCGATTTTTGGAATAAAAATTTTTTATACAAATAATACCTCATTCGAAAGAGCTCGACGAGCTGAGTCAAATGACACCAAAATCACCGTGATTGAACAAGATTAAACAAAGTTCTGACACAAAAAACAAAAAAACATAAACCTATGGAGCTTCGGCGAGGCGCTTGTGCAAAACTCCGCGCTTCGCGCGGAGTTTTGCGGCACGCGCCTCGCGGGGAGTCTACGGGCGATGGGTCTGGGCTCGTAACATAAACCTATTCCTATCTCCCTTGCTCTGGACGTATTTGGGGCCTCCGTAGCAGCAAAAATCTCCACAGATGACATAGGTAAGGAGCTAAAATAAAGGATCATAACTTTTTCGAATCAAGTCGGATTTCGTTGATTTTGGTGTCATTCGACTCAGCTCGACGAGCTCTTTCGAATGAGGTATAATTTGCATATTCGAATTTTTCACTCCAAAAAAGTGCTTGGTCCCCCCTTTGGTTTTTCGATTTTTCGGGACCTATAACTCGGTCCCGAATCATTTCCTGAAACTGGGAGTGGTAACGTTCGACTCAGCTCGCCGAGACGAATCGAATGACATATGTCTCGTCCCGAACTTTTACCTCCGGTGAACTACACTACAGCCAATCTTTCTTCATATTTTATTTTAATAAATCCAGATTTTTTAAATGCGATTTTTGTAAAGTATTTTTGAATTTTTTCAAACCTTTCGCAATTTGCTTTTTTCATAGGACTCCATACCTCGCTTGCATATTCTAGTTGGGGTCGAATATATGTTTTGTAGATATTAATGTATTGTTCCAGTTTTCTAGTTCTTATAACTTTAAAAAGTCTATATATACTTAAGTAAGCTCTTTTGATAATTATATTAATATGATCGGAGAATGAGAGTTTGGAATCTATTAAGATACCCAAATCTCTAACTGTTTGCAGTTTAGGAATTATTATTTACTAAAAATTAACCAAAAATAATAAATTTTAATTTATTGAATTTAAATAAGCAATATGTATAGATGAAAAAACACATTGGGAAAATTATTTTACATTTCATAATAAAAATATAAAGTGCATGTCTCAATTAAAGGAAAGTGCATTGCCAAAGGTTTAAAAAAACTTTTAAGGATTAAACCAGGGATTTTAACTTCTTCAAATTAATTTCTTTCTAACAAACGTCCTCATCTCCATCCTCAGGACTATCGTTCAGATAATTAAGATAATCCTCCTCATCTGAATCTGACTGATTTTTGGAATTAATTATAGTAGTTGGCTCTTCCATTCAGTTTGATTTTGCTTCTCCACATAAGTTTCTGTTTCTTCGGCTCCCGGACAATTCGTCAGTGGAAAATGCGTCAGTGGACAATCGGTCAGTATTGATATAAAGTGATTAAAAGTGATGATATAAAGTAAAAATTCACTGATATCCCTCCAAATTGGCTGATATCCATATTAATCTAACCAAATAACTTAATATCTCTGTTAATCCTCCCAAACCCGAGATATCGGCCTTAATCACGGCAAATCCCTCTATATCTTTTTTAACCCCCAAAATCCCTTTTTAAATACTCCTAATTTGTTTATATCCCATCTTTAGTTTTTTATATCATTTTTTATCTCTTTACGCATAACTTTTAATCACTTTATATCAATACTGACTGATTGTCCACTGACGCATTGTCCGGACACGTTCTCTTCCTCCTCTTGATTAAAAAGATTTCCTTCTTCAAATTGAATGCTCTCTTCGTAAACGATAGGCAATTTACCTTTATTTCTAAAATTTTTATTCTGTGTATTAACAAAAGAAGTTCCTTCATTATTATCAGTATGAATACCTCCTTCTTTTGGATCAACATTTTTCAAGTTTTCTTTTTCCTTTTTCATTTTTTCTCGATATTTTCGATCAGATTCCCTCTTCTTTCCTCTATTATTTTCTCGATATTTTTGTAAATATTCTTTCACCTTCTCTTTATTATTTAGCCGGTATTTTTGATTCCATTTTTGCTTTTTTTCTTTATTATTTTCTCGGCGTTTTGATCATATTCTAGCTTCTCTATGTTATTTTGGTAATAATTTCGGTCATATTCTTTCAACCTTTCTTTATTTCTTTGACGATAAATTTTCATATACAGGGTGGGGCAAAAGTTCGGCGACAAATTTTATTTTGTCCTTTCTTAAAATTTACACTATATTTTGCTTTTTGTTTAGATTTCCCATATTCTATGATTCGCGCTCTACAAATTTTATCTTGAAAATTTTTTCCTATCTCATAAAGTAAAAATTTTACAGAATGTTAAAGAATCGTGCTTCTATTATTTCTTTGTATTTTAAAAATGTTCGAAAATGTGACATCGCTAGACGGCTAGATATCTGTCATATGTTGGTTTCCAAAGCAATAAAACGATATCATGAGCTTGGAAATACTCAGGACCGTCCTAGTAGTGGCCGGCCTTTAACCGCAGTTACGCCTGAAAACATGAACGTGGTCAAATGCCGAATTCGCCGTTTTTCTATTCAATCGATGTGAAAAACGGCCTCAGATCTCGGAATGAGCTCGAAGCGCCTCCTAAGAATTGTCAGAGTGAAGCTTAGACTTCTGAGCTACAAGACAAGCATCGCACATTTCCTTACTTCTCGAATGAAGCATCAGAGGATTCGGAAATGTCGAAAGATTAAATGCCTGGTCGCAGCTGGTCGGCATAACAATGATGCAATGTAAAAATTAATGGTACAGTCTACAAAAATGACATTCTGAGGGGGGTTGTGCATCCATGTGCATTATAGCATTTTGGTGAATACCATTTCTCGCTTCAGCAGGATTGAGCACCCGCACTTGGAGGCAAAACGATAATCCAGCTCTGCGAGGAGCTGTTTCCTGGCTTTTGGGTGAAAGATATCTGGCCTTCAAACTCAACGGATTTAAATCCGTGGATTATTCTATTTGGGCATTTATGTAGCAAAAAGTATGCCGAATCCGATACGCAACATAGGAGGAACTGAAAATTATTTTGAGCGGGCTTGGAACTAAATATCCTATGAACAATGCGCGACCATTGTGAGTCACAACCGTGAGCGTTTGGATGCGTGTATATTCAGTCAGGGGCGGTCATTTTGAGAAATTACTTTAATAAAATGATTATTATATCCTATTGATTATATTATATCATTTTTTCATGTTAAATAAATTTTTTTTACTATAGATTTTATTTAGAAAAATGTCTCCAAAATGTCTCATCTAAAAATGTCCAATAGATTAAAAATACTCAATTTGTCGGACTATACATTTAAAATAGGAGTAATCGTAATAAAAATAAGTGTTTTAATGTTTTTGATTCAAAAAAATTAAAAATTCTAGGTAAAAATTGCATTTTTGCTGCATAATTTCGTGAATATTTTGGTTTATTTGCATATTTTTGTACATATTTTGTCAATTTTTATGCATATTATAGTGATATTTTGCATTTTTTAATGCATAAATATTCGGTCTCTAATTATTATGAAATGTATAATTTACCCAATGTGTTTTCCATCTACAGGGTGACAAGAAATGTTTAGGACAATTTTCATTTTTCCGTAACTTTTTATTCTCATTACTATTTTTTCAATATTTTATTCTCAATTTGTAGCCTAAACAATTCTCTTTCAGAGCTTATAAGCCTGATTCAATTATTAAACATTTTTCTTAAAGATTTTGCGTTCGCAAAATTTCAACTCCTTCCAAAGTTAGAAAAAGCACTGCCAAAAATTCTTTTAAAAATTACGGTATGAAATTTTCTGGGAAAATTTTTTCTAGACTTATTTAAGGAAGTACTGTTAACTTTATGGAAAGTGGAAGAATTCGATCAGTAATTACACTCAAGAACGTGAGTATGGTCAAATTCCGAGTATACAATTCCGATCCACTGATAGTCACAATCCACAGCTAGCTGCATATAATTGATACTTTGTTTTTACCCCCCCTCCCCTTTTTTTAGGTTCCTTCAAAAGTTTAGGTAAATGGCAAGTTATTATTAAGGCAAAAATAGACGGCAACAGCAAAAATCAAACTAATGGCAAAAATCAACATTTATAATTAGGGCGTGTCAAAACATGCAAATGCATATTTTGCATGCGGATATGCCATGAGCTGAAACGCTCAAAAATGGTGTTTTTACGTCGGTACGAAATTAGGGACCGGGTTCCTATAGCATATTTTTGCATATTTCGGTACTTTCGTGCATATTTGCATATCAATGCATATTTTGGGAAAGTTTGCATATTTTTACCTAAATTTGTACATATTGTGGCATTTTTTGAGAAATTTTAGTAAAAATCGGGCAAAATTTTCAAAATTTAGGAATTTTTTGGAAAAAAAATTTTTTAATAAAAATTTTTCGAAAAAATTTTTTTGAAAAATTTTTCGCGATAAATTTTTTCAAAAAATTTTTTTGGTTAAATTTTAATTTCCTTACGCATGCCTGAGTTCCTTACGCATGCCTGAGTTTCCTTACACATGCCTTAGTTTCCTTACGCATTCCTTACGCATGCCTGAGTTTCAGGGCCTTAGTTATAAAAAGCTGATGTGAGTATTTATCGTATTTAGTATTTAGTCCTTTAACAGAGAAAATGAAAAAGCGGAAAATATAGTCCCTTCTCCCCCAACGGCCTCACTTAAATTAATTGTCATTTTTCTTTATTCATTTTTAGTTATATTTGGTCAAACAATAATATTTGTATTTTACTTAATTTGTCCAAAAAGTGCCAATCTATTTATTCTTTTTGCTCAATTTTTCACTTAATTTAAAAAGTCTACCTCCCTGCAAAACACTTTAGTTAGATTAACCACTAAGTCTGAAGATTTTGGATGTCAAGAAGCCATCTTTTTTCTATTCCTATCGAATATTAAAAAATTCCATCAGGGTGTATCTTACAGGGAGGTCAGACTAAATATTATATTATTGTATTTTTTTGCCAACATTGATAAAAATTTCCATTCAGTTTAATTTAAAACCTTTTATTTAAAAAATGATTGTGATGATATAATAATATTTTTACTCATGTTGTTCAAATTTGTTTTTTTAAACAACCTTTTTTTACAGTTTACGCTTTTGGAGATTCGGCACCCAAAGTTGTGCCACCGCTTCAGCCTGTTCAGACATAGGATCTTCCACCAATGAACGCAAATTTGGTTGAGATGCAACCAATACGAGTACCATTTGAAGAAGAAGCGGTGCAACCGGTTCCGGAATTAAATGGTGGGCATGTGCCCATTTTTCATCAGGATGGTATTTTTTTAGTAAAATAAAAATTTTATATATAAATCACAGGTAGCTTTCAAATGATTCGGGCATACTCTGCCCCAGAGTGTTTTGGTTGCTTGGTTGCGCGACCTCAAATTGTCTACAATTGTGGACACTTAGTCTTCTATTTGGAATGTAAGCGAGCTGGGGAAGAATGGAATAACCGCTGCCCTATCTGTAAAAAGATAGGGCCAACATTTGAAGCGGTTCATATAGTCCGAGGTCGCCGAATGGGTTGAATTTGAGGACAATATTAAAGGAATTAATTTTTCCTTTTCAATAAATGGTTAAGATTTTTTAAATATTTAAACACTACTAACCACTATTAACCATTTTTAACCACTTAACCAATTTTAATATTTTAAACCACTATTTACCGCAAAAAAGTGTAACCAGGGTTTCGGGGATAGGTAACCAGTTCCATCCATGATCCGTAATTGTAATTTTTTATAAAAACCGATCTACTATCCCACGATCTACAATATACCAAATGAAATTAAACTCCAAATTCTGAATTATTTGAACCCGGCAGAGGTAATTCGTTTTGGAAGAACTAATAAATGGTTTCACAAATTTGTTACGTATCAAAAGAATTATTTACCAAAAATTCTCAACGTTCTTCCCAAAATATATTAACCAGCTGTGATATTATGGAAGTAAGCATACCAACTTTTGGGTTATATTCCAGTTTTATTTTTCTTCTTTCTTTTTACGGTAATAGTATGGAATTCGCCCCCCCCCCCTTTTTCCATTATGTTTTTTTCTAAATTCTTTGCACATTTTATTGCAATTTATATATCATTCGCGAGTCGGTTGGTACTACGTTCAACCAAGCTCGAAGAGCTCTTTCAAATGATATATGATAAATAGGGCGTGTCAAAACATGCAAATGCATATTTTGCATGCGGATATGCCATGAGCTGAAACGCTCAAAAATGGTGTTTTTACGTCGGTACGAAATTAGGGACCGGGTTCCTATAGCATATTTTTGCATATTTCGGTACTTTCGTGCATATTTGCATATCAATGCATATTTTAGGAAATTTTGCATATTTTTACCTAAATTTGTACATATTTTGGCATTTTTTGAGAAATTTTAGTAAAAATCGGGCAAAATTTTCAAAATTTAGGAATTTTTTGGAAAAAAAATTTTTTAATAAAAATTTTTCGAAAAAATTTTTTTGAAAAATTTTTCGCGATAAATTTTTTTAAAAAAATTTTTTTGGTTAAATTTTAAGTTCATAAAATCATTTAGAAATGCTCTTAAACTGCAATTTAGATGCTAATTTAGTATTTTTTTAATTTAGATATTGATTTTTAAAGCATATTTTCATTATTTTTGCAGTATATTCAATGCATATTTTGCATATATTGGTGCATATTTTGGACTATTTTGGGATTTTCCGCATATTTTGACACGTCCTATTTATAATTAAGGAAATTTGATCATTCCGAGGCAGAAAAGTTTAAAAGGAAAATTAATCCGAAACTCGAATAGGGGTGGTAGGCGGGAAACAATGTACCGTTTAATCGAACAATTGTCTAAAGTAAAATTTCAATGTAAAAGTTTATGCCCAAATAACAAAAATACTATTTTTTTACTGTAATCTATAATAAAAATAATTGACACACACAGTGTGTAAACAAATTTAAATAACTATGTATGTATATTTCAGTAGTAAAATATCTACCTTTCAGGAATATCTATCTATTTGGGACTAGGACGTTTTGGTGCGGGGACGTTTTGGCGCGAGCTTATAAAACAGTGAGTTGCTTATCAAAATAGATGAAATTTTGAAATAATAACTCTCGTGCCTTTATCTATGTTCTCCAAAAATTTCAGAATTTTTGATCAAGAATTTCGGAAATTGTGGCCAAAAATGTTGATTTTCTGAAAAATGCCTTATTTTTCTAGGTCTATCGACTATAACTTCAGAGATATTTGATGAAAAATTTTGAAATTTCTGGAGCAGGTAGTCAAGTGAGTTAAAGAAATTTGAGAAAATTTTTATGAAGTTAGGTCTCGCCTAAGTGCCACTTTTTTGTTCTCGCGCCAAAACGGCATGGCGCCAAAACGTCCCCAACCTATTATTTCCCAGGAATAACTCAAAAATTTTTTAAAAATCCATTTTTTGGCTTAGATTTGATTCTAAAACTATTCAAACTCAAAATAATAAGGAAACTACAAGTTTGAAACTTGTTTGTTCAAACTCCAAGTTCAAGTTTGACTTTCATTTTAGCTAAGTTCTGAAAAATAGCTATTACCGACTCATACCGTATTCATTCTAATTAAATGGACGCCATTCTATTTATCAATACCCCAGAGTATTTCCATTAAATTTGAAGGATCAACAAGTGGAGATTCCATTTAATTAGAATAAATACGGTAAATATATCTACTGTATATTCTCGATTAGTTCTCCACCTTCTAACTAGGGTTGCCGTTTTCGAGTCGGGCCGACGGTCGAGGCATTTTTTTCGGGCTTGTTTTTATCGAGTCGGGCCGTTACGAGTCTTTTTCGGGCCCAACTTTATCGAGTCGGGCCGTTACGAGTCTTTTTCGGGCCAAACATCTAGGCCCGACTCGATCTTTCGGTCCGAGTCGGTCCATTTTGGCAACCCTACTTCTAACAATTCCCCACTGTCGAATAATTCCCCATACAAAAGATAGGTTGAAATATTATTTCCCCAATGAATTAATCGAGAAAATACGGAAGATTAATATTTAGATATGTATGTACTAGAACTAAACATTTACAAATCAGATTATGAAATAAACATTATAAAAGTCAGTTTATAAATAAACTAATTGGAGATAGAGACTTATCCTGGACAATTGTCATTAGCCAAATTTTAGCTTGATTAACATAGATAAATGGACCCTGCGTTATTATCTGTCTTCCTAAGTAACAAAAATGACTTTTAAAGTTAAATCAAATTGTACAGCGCAGTTAGGAACTTATCAATCCATAAGTCGGAGTTTCGTTATATAAGGTCTATAAGGATCGGAGCCCGTACCCGAAAGTCGGGGATTTAAAGATTTTTCACGACCACTCCCCGTTCTCTCTCCCCCGCACCTCACCGCCTCGAGACCCGGGCTCCCCCAACCCTAATGTCTGTAATTTCTTAAAATTCATTGGATTTGAGATAGAAAATCCAGAACCGACTAAAACTATTTATTCCTATTATGAGTTATTTTTATGCAACCCTTTTTCAGTTAGTGACAATTGTCCATTGCATTTCGGATCATAAAAAAGCTCATATACTATTGAATGGGAATAGTAGGTATCATACAGTTTTTTTCGGAGAACTACAATTATAACGCAAACATTTGGTCCATATTAAATGTTGAATTTTATGACATGTTGAATCTAAGACTAGATATCGACCCGTTGAAATTTACGAGATCTGCTTCGGGTTGGGGTCGTTTTGGCGCCGGGCCGTTTTGGCGCGAGAACAAAAAATGGCACTTAGGCGAGACCTAAATTCTTAAAATCTTCTCAAATTTCTTTAACATCCTTGACTACCTCCTCCAGAAATTTCAAAATTTTTCATGAAATATCTCTGAAGTTGTAGACCTAGAAAAATAAGGCATTTTTCAGAAAATCAACATTTTCGGCCACAATTTCAGAAATTCTTGATCAAAAATTCTGAAATTTTTGGAGAACTTAGATAAAGGCACGAGAGTTATTATTGCAAATTTTTATCGTTTTTGATAAACAACTCGCTATCTTATAAGCTCGCGCCAAAACGGCCCCGCGCCAAAACGGCTCAGTCCCTCTGCTTCTGGAATTCCGGGTTTTCAACGTAAAACGGGATTACTTGGATCGCGATCCCTCCGTTCAGCCTTTTAAAACTCAATCCATTTATGGATCCCGGGAATACTTTTTTTGTCGATCTCTATTTAGGACATGTATTTGTGACCATATTAAATATATCCCCCTCTAAAATAATCTAAGTTTTTTTCTTTACGTTCAAGCGATGTGCGTAGATTTGGTTATAATTGTCTGTAGATTTTTTTACATGGATGAAAAGGATATTTCAGTAAGGTGGAAAAGGTGGAAAGCCTGGGAAAGGATTATGAGTCTGACCGCTATGATCTTGAACACTGTTAGGATCAACAGGGACATCTCTAAAATCATGTTCTCCAAAGCAATATGAATTTCTATAAGCCTCTGCGTCACTTGCTGTATTACCATGTCCTGATGGTTCTACAATTAAAAATAATAAATTTTGGAGATTTCATGTTTTTGAATTTTTTATTTTTTAGCAATTTATTCAAAAATAATTTTCCCGGCTTGGGCCCTTTCATTTATTGTAGACATTTCACCTTCCCCGGGTGTTTTTATAACTTCCCCTTACAGATATTATCTACATACGGACTACCCTTTAGAATTAAGTGTACAAACCAGCTCCGCCCAAATTTCCGCCAAAATGCTGGCCATATTGCAAACTTTGGCCTAAATTTTATTAATTTACTATGTCCGGAGTCTCTGACCTCTTTAATATTAGGGATTCGAATAAAACAAATACTAAGCTCAGTTTCGGACTCTCCACACTCGATTACATGCTTGTAAAACTCAAAAACATCAAAAAAGCACTACATGACTTTATTCTCGGAACCAGTAGATTACCAGGATTTTGAATATAATTGTGGAAGTGGAATTAAAAATTTCCCCTCACCAAAAGTTTGACTTTCGACATATATAGAGTTATGCTCGAGAGAAAATAACCCGGGAAACGTGAGTTTTATCCGTCCAAATTAACCCGCAATCTCTGGCAGACCTACACGATTTAGTAAAGTTTTCCTACCGGTAGATCCAGGATGATTATGATGATTCAAGAAATCTAAATTGCTATGATTGTTATCAATCATTAATTTAGATTACCTCGTGTATGATAATAATCTATAGATTGCAGGCGTGAATGATCTAATTCGATAATACCTTCAGTACTTGGTGATGTAACCATTCTTGGTGGCAATACAACATTATCGGGCTGAAATATGCAAAATATTAATTTAGATGTTTTTATATTGACTTTAGATGTTTTATATAAAAAATGTGTACACTTAGAGAAAAGGACTCAAATTGGAGCAAAAAAGTGAGTAAGAGTTTAGCAAAAGTTTAGCTAGCAGGCAGGATTCGAACCTACGACAACACTGATAGCGCTACTTAACCTTGTTTAGCAGGCTCTTTACCACTCAGCTGCCGTGTCTGTGACTAATGATTTCCTTTTCTCCTCAGAATCGCTTAACCCCAGCCTAAGCGTTTTAAATGCTGCTAGGTGGATGCTTCTTACAAATGTACTAAAATGCATACCCCCTTTACTAAGTGAAAAATCAACTTGGGCTACTTTCCTCGGTCAATTTTTTATTTCCCGTGGCTAACTGCCGCAGGTCTTCAATTGTCACATTGTGTTTTGAATTGTCGCGTTTTGGATAAAAATTATTCATTTTAAAAGTTCCAGAGGCAATAGTTACCAAAATCAATTTTCGCTCGTTTATTTAATTGACTAATTTTTCGGCAAAAGAGTATTTCCGAAAAAAAAACCTAGGCTAAAATTCCACCCAAAACACTTTAACAAATCTTATTTGTTTAAAAGCGAATATATGATTGATCGGAGAGGAAGACTAAAGAGCTATTAAAAGAAAGGCAAAGAAAAATGATTAAAATGAGAATTGGAAATAAGAACCAGCTAGAGCGATTACTAAACTGTAAGGATGAGAAAAGGATGAACACTAAAAACCATCTGAACACAAAAAAGCAACTGAGAATCTCTTTAATTATCTCTTTAATCTTGGGAATGTTTGGGAAAAAAATATTTTTTATTAACGACGAAAAGGAAAATAAATATAACCAATTGGGAAATTTATTCGCAACGCGACAAATTTTTAGTTCATTTACCATATTTCCTGTGCTCCTTCTTGGACCTTGAAAATTTCTATATCGCATCGTACTCCCAAGTTGCGTGTTGCTAGGTGCACCTTCATTCACCGGACCTGGAGTTCTGTTGCCAGGGCGTACACGTCTATCGCGTCCATGTCTTGTCCGGTTGTTTCTTTGTTGCCGGCGAGCTAAAATATAAGGAAGGAATTTATTTACTTCAACTAAATTTCAATTTAATCACAAGCTCAGAATTGTCAAAGTATCCCTAAGTCGGCGAAACGCTTGTATAATACCCTTTGGTATTTTTGGTTGGCGAATAAATGGGGTAATGGGGTCACGCCCAAGTAGGCGCGCGGCCAAGAGTCGAAAGCCATAACTAGCTGGAAAATTTCTGACCCTTATAAATTTTGGTACCAATCTCATTAGCTCGATGAGAGGAATCGTTTAATACTAAATTTGATAAGATTTGGAAATCTTGAAGCACCTATTCTTAAATTCAAAGTTATGTATTTCCAATTATCGTTACCAGGTTCTCTATCAGTGATATAAACGTTGCTGCGCTGATCTTGGTTATCCTCATCGCGTGTAGCTGCTAATAATGCCGGGTGTATAAAGCCATGCTCGACAACATGACCGTGCTGTTCTTCAATGTCATCACCTTCATAAAAACCCTTAAGCGTTAAAAATAAACGATGATTATAAGAATTTATTAGACTGTGACCCAAAATGTACTATCAAAAAATGTCCTCCCCCAAAATGTCCTAATGAATAAAACCCTCCTAAAATGTCATAAAACCCTCCGTAAAATGCCATACTCAGAAAATGTCCTACCCCATTCCTTCTTTGGAATCCGGCTTTTTAGAATTTTTGTGGCACACCCCTGATAAGTTAGTATTAAGCCAACATTTTTAAATTAATTTACAAAAAAAAATTTTTACATGTTGAAAAGGATACATTCCATCAACAAAATTTGACAAATAATTGGTAAATAATAAAGAAATAAAATAAACAAAATAGTTTGACAAAAGCAACATTTGTTTAATTTTTTAGAAAATTTTTATAGACTAAAATCCGCAATTTTTGAATAACGAATTTAAAACTCGCTTATATCTCAGTTGGAAACTCATAGTAATTTGAGGGGAGCCAGACATATTGGGGCAAACATCAAGGGATAGTTCGATCTGCCACTTTGATTTCGGGACCTACGGCCATTGGGTCCTGAATTAGGGCCACTGGGTCTGCCAGAGGGCTCTGGATTATGGCCACTGGGTCTGCCACTGGGTCCTGGATTATGGCCACTGGGTCCTAGATTACGGCCACTGGGTCCATTGCCATACATATTAAAGATAAAGGTGATTAGCCGATGGACTCATCCGACGGACTTCCAACTTAAACACGTAAGATGGTATCCTGAAAGGTCTGTTCCGATATGTCTCACTACCATTTGAGTAAGGAATCATCCAGATGGTTAGCTTTTTATGAAGCTTACTAAAAAGCTTCCTTGCAATAACTGCCAGAAGGTCTTACTTTCTTCGCTATTTATTTTATTATGAAATTTAAAAAAATATTTTCCCTATATGGTGTGTTAAGAAATTATATGAACACTCATATTTTTCTTGTTTATCTGGGTTCCTGAAGGTTTATCAAGTTGTAATTTTTACAATAGTTATTAAATGTAATTTGTACAATATATCCATAATATCTTAAGTTTATTTATCCGAGAAAATTTTTTATTCCAATTTTTCACAAAAATAGGTGTTAAGAAAAACAACCCTAAGGGGCATTTACTGGAGCATTTAAGCGTTTTTCTTCTCATTAGAAATTTAAAGCTTAATAATTTAATAAAATATTTTTCTAAAAAATAAGATAAATGCCATCATGTAGCAAATTTCAAGGGCTTTCAGATAGGCCTAAAAGAAATTTTTTAAATTACTTTAAACGGGCTAAAATATTTTTTAAGTTACTGTACCCCAATTTCTCGTTGATTTTCGAGATTCGAGATCTCGATGAAAAAGTTATTTAAAGACTTCGTTCTTTTTGTTTTTCTACTCAATATCAATGAAAATACTCACAGAAATTTTTGCAAAATTTTTCAAGCATTTCTAATATGAATAAAATTTTTAAAATTTAAATTTTAAAAATAAAATTTTTAAAAAGTGTTCATATAATTTCTTAACACCTATTTTTGTGAAAAATTGGAATAAAAAATTTTCTCGGATAAATAAACTTAAGATATTATGGATATACATATTGTACAAATTACATTTAATAACTATTGTAAAAATTACAACTGATAAACCTTCAGGAACCCAGATAAACAAGAAAAATATGAGTGTTCATATAATTTCTTAACACACCATAATGCTTATTATTTTTATCAAATGATTAAAAATATTTATTTTGCCGACATCCTCCCCCCTCTCTATTGCCTTCATTGACGTCCCCCTCCCCTACCCTGCCCTCTCTCTATTGCTTTTAGTCACGTCCCCCCCCCCCATCTCTCTATAGCCTGCACTCACGTCCCCCCGCTTCTCTCTATTGTCTTCATTCACGTTCCCCCCATCTCTCTATTGCCTTCATTCACGTCCCCTTCCTTTCTCTCTATTGCCTTCATTCACGTCCTCCCTACCCTCCCCTCTCTATTGCCTTCATTCTTCATTCACGTTCCCTCTCCCTCATCTCTCTATTGTCTGCACTCACGTCCCTCCCATACCCCCCCCCCCCCACCATCTCCCTATTGCCTTCATTCACGTTCCCCCTACCCTCCCCTCTCTATTGCCTTCATTCTTCATTCACGTTCCCTCTCCCTCATCTCTCTATAGACTGCGCTCACGTGAAATCTATTTATTGGCATTGCCCTGTTGAATTGCCCTTTTTTTGACATGCCCTTTCTAGCATTGATTATTGCGATAGAGAAAAAAAAAATAATTTTAAATTATCGATTCTAAATAATTATAAAAAAATAAATAAATAGCTAGTGTTTTTGATAGCAACAAATGTTTTGGAAATAATTGTTCTTGACAGTTACATTGGAGACTCTCCATTACTTCATCCTCTCTCATACTTCATCCTCTCCCTATCGCTTATAGGGCCAAAACAGCACATTCTGGATTGGCAAGATTTGCTAAGAAATATAAATATCTATGTATTTGAACATAGAAATATTACTATAGATCGTCGTCGTCAGTTGATTTCGAAACACATCTTAATATAAAGAGCAAATAAAAATGGCATGCCGTGGTGGTGAACACATGCGACTTGCAATACGGAAACCCAGGGCTTTTCGGAGACCCGGGACCGAAGGGTTTCCAAATGTCATTTTTTAATAAAAAAAGAAAGAAGAGAAAGTGGGCGGGACATATGGGGGGAAACTACACAAGTACCGAAATATTAACCAAAATATTTAAAAATCTGGAGATATGGACTAAAGATGGAAAATATGGATTGATAACCCTTTATCGGTATTATCAACAATGCTAAAATATTGTTTTATGGGTAATAGTTCGGATTTATTGGCAAGTATTTTGACCCCCCTACTTTTTCCTTTCTAAAAGTATTAAAAAATGTATAGAACTCGTCGAGCTGTGTCGAATGACACAAAAATCAACCCCCCCCCCTTCGGCCTTAACTTTGGGCCGAGATACAGAAAAAACCCTGCGCAAACCGAAAGGTTTTGCAAAATCGTCTCGCGACTACAATAGGATTACTTTATGTCATAATTTTGTCAAATCTTGTTCAATTATGTTGATTTTGATTTCATTCGAATCAGTTCGACAGGCTCTTTTGAATGAGCTATTAATAGTTTAACGAATTTTTAGCCCAAAAAATGAGCTTGGTCCACCCTATTGTTTTACAATTTTCGGGGGTCTGCATCTCGGCCCAAAGTTAAGACCGGGGGTTGATTTAGGTGTCATTCGACACAGCTCGACGAGTTCTATAACCTAAGACTGACTGACCATTTTTTAATACTTTTAGAAAGGAAAAGGAGTGGGGGGTACGAACCGAACAATTAACAATGCGGATTGATAACCCATTATCAGTATTATCAACAATGCTAAAACTTTATTTTTTGTATGGAAATCCATATAAATCCGCTACCTATTCATAAGTAAACACATCAAGTGCCATTGTGGATTTAAAATTGATTTATAATTTTAAATTTAAATTTAAAAATTTCTTTATAACTTTGTTAACTATGTGGATAATCTTTGGTTACCGGATATTAGAAAACCGCTTTAGTTGGTTGCTAATTTTAGGTTTAAAAAATTTTTTTTAATTCTAAAATTGAAAAAATTGGCAGGCTTTCAAACACGCTTGTGATAGATGGGAAAGGACGTTTAGGCTCTTAGCCTTAATGGCGTGAGGGTTAAATTTTGTATAGGAAGACTGAAACTATTAAATTTTTGGGTAAAAATATAGTGATACTGGAAATGGACATTATATTAGTATCCCACCCACCCCCCCCCCCCTATTTGAGTCTGTTATTAATTTTTCTTTTTTTACTGTCAATTATTATTTTCCTCGCAAATTTTAAGTAGATGAAAAGTTAGAACTGCTGGTAATCTTCCGCTTTACTGGTCCCTCGAAAAAAATCTGGTAGATGTAATTTTTCGATATTTTTGATGTCTGCAAGTGGGTAATCGAGTGTGCTGAGTCCGAATATGGGCTTAGAACATGGCGGTCCGGGGTTCGAAATAAACAAATTCTAAGCTCTGATTCGGACTCATCAAGCTATGCCTCAGAAATGTCAAACTAGCACTTTTTCCTCATTTTTTTCTAGGGATCAGTAAAGCGGAAGATTACCGGCCTCCTTTCTAATTTTTTTCCTTCTAACATGTTACCGTAAATGCTCTAATAGAAGCACACTCTCTGAAAGAAGCACACTCTCTAATATAAGCACACTCTACGAGAGGATCGAAAAATACAAGCACATGTGCTTCTATTAGAGCATTTACGGTATTTACTTAAAATTTGTGAGGTAAGGAAAGATTGACAGCAAAAAATTAATCTGAGCTCAAATAAGGGTATAGGATGGATATTAATAAAGTACCCTGAAATGATTTGACCACCCAAATTTTTAGGTTGAAGCGGTTTGTCTGTCACATTTTCCTGAAATTTTGAGACAATTCCACAATTAACTATTTATAGTGTTTGTTCAAAATTTGATGAGATATACTCGAGCATGTTTTCGAGGTCTGATTTCAGTCAGGTCTGAATTTAAGACTTTGTTCTAAAGTTTAGGGGAGTGCGCCCAAACGGCTCTAACATTAAAATTGAAATTCAGAAACACGTGGATTAATTTAAAATGTTTAACTCTATACTCAATAAATTTTGACTGTTTAAACATTATGGGCATATACGCAAGCGGATGGGGCAAAAAATTTTTTTAATGGGTATTGACTACTTAAGAAAATCCGAATTTTTGAATTTTATTCAATACATAATATTAATTATTTAAATTAATAAAACCTAAAAAAATAAAAAAATAAAATGCTTTATTTAGTATTAATATTATCCTTCTCATCTATCTATCATATCAACGCCGCCCCTCCTTTTGGGCAATTATCTGTGAAAGGTATTTATTTTCTCATTTAAATAACCTTTATTGAGATAAAAAATCCCTAATTTCAGGCAACAAGTTATTGGGCAGTAATGGCCAACCAGCTCAACTTGCTGGAATGTCACTCTTCTGGTCTAACTGTGATGAAGGCAAAATTTTCTACAACGAAGAAACTTTGCGTCAACTCAAATGCGCGTGGAATGCTAACGCTGTCAGAGCGGCAATGGGTGTAGAATCTACTGGGTGTCAAAAACCGGGTTATCTGGATCTTCCAAATGTTGAGCGTGATAAGGTTGAGGCTGTTGTTCAGGCTGCTATTAAATTGGATATGTATGCTGTTGTTGACTATCACACTGAGAAAGCGCAGGACTCTTTAGATAAAGCTGTGAATTTTTATTGGAATTTTTGCTTAATTAACCCAAAAATTAATTTTCAGAAAGAATTCTTCACTTATTTTGCTTCTAAATATGGAAATTACTCAAACATCATCTATGAACCATTCAATGAACCTACATGTGACTGGAAAACTGCTAAGGCATATCACGAGCAGATTGTAGCAACAATTCGACAATATGATAAGAATAATATGATAACTCTTGGCACATCTACATGGTCACAAGATGTTGATATTGCTTCTAGAGACCCTGTAAATGGGGCAAATCTGTGCTACACTTTGCACGTCTATGCAGCTACTCATAAACAAAATATACGGGATAAAGCTCAAACTGCTCTAGATAATGTAATAAATTTGTAAAATTATTTTAATAAAAATTTCTTTTAGAATGTTTGCATTTTTGTATCCGAATATGGTACTGTTGGAGCAACTGGTGGTGGAGGTATGGATACTGCATCTATGAATGAGTGGTGGACTTTCTGGGATAAAAACAAAATTTCATATCTAAACTGGGCAATTAGTAATAAGGGAGAAGGATCTGCAGCTCTTAATCCAAATACTGTTGCATCGGATGTAGGCAATCCTGATCATTGGTCAGCAGATGGAAAATTTGTTCAGTCTCATCTTAAAAACATGGATAACGGGGTCAGCTGTGATGGAAACAAAGGAAAATATCCTTCAGGAGATAATGTAATCACAACAACAAAATCGCCCTCGAAAAATATATACCCTTCGGGAGATGATGTACCATCAACTAAATCACCTAACAACATTAACTACCCTTCAGGAAATAATATAATTTTAACAACAAAATCGCCTTCAAATGGAAATAACAACAACGGAAAAAGTCCTTCAGCACCCTCAAATAATAACAGCAATGGGAAATATCCTTCAGGAGACCAAGTAATTACAACAAAATCGCCCAAGAATAACAACAATGGAAAATATCCTTCAGCACCCTCAAATAATAACAGCAATGGGAAATATCCTTCAGGAGACCAAGTAATTACAACAAAATCGCCCAAGAATAACAACAATGGAAAATATCCTTCAGCACCCTCAAATAATAACAGCAATGGGAAATATCCTTCAGGAGACCAAGTAATTACAACAAAATCGCCCAAGAATAACAAAGGAAAAAATACCTCAGCACCCTCAAATAATAACAACAATGGAAAGTATCCTTCAGGAGATAATGTAGTATTGACGACAAACTCACCTTCAAAGGACAACAACGGAGGAGGATACCCTACAGCACCTTCAAAGGTCAACAACAACGGAGGAGGATTCCCTTCAGGAGATAATATAATCATAACAACAAAATCACCTTCAAACAATAACAAATATCCTTCAGGCCCCTCAAATAATAACAATAAATACCCTTCAGGAGTTGATGTAACTACAACACAATCACCTTCAAACGATAACAATGGAAACTCAAGTAATGGCAGTGAGGGTCAAAATTCCATTAGCTTAACAGTTGAAGATAATGGCAGCTGGGTTAGCGGTGCGAACTTCAGACTGGTCTTCAAAAACAATGGAAATGTTAAAGCATGCGCATTAAAATTCGACTTGATTCTTAATTCTGGGGTGAGTATAAATAGAAATTATAGGCACCGATTCTGTTACGACGTAATACTTTTATCACTCGGTAAATTAATCACCTGTAGTTCGCTAGTACATACACTAGGACACCTGTGATAAATGGAGAGAGGTTTGCGTAAATTGCTTACCAGTCATTATAAGCTCATAATACTCATTGATATAAAAGCAACAATGGCTCGGGTTTCGCTTCAATATAAGACTCAAATTTCACATATAACTAGTGACCGGAACGGGATCGGAACCCGTTCCCGTTTCTCGGTCATTTTTCCCGACTTTTTAAAATGCCGGGATGAAACCGGGATCGGGACTTCCCGGGTTTCCCAGTCCGGGTCTTGGTCATTTTTGACCGGGAAAAATGGAAACCGAGAAATTCCGGTTTTTCTGATTCCGGGTCCCGCAGGGTTTCTTCTGCTACAATTTCTCGTTCCCGATTTTTTAAAAATTCTATCTCTACATATAACTCATTAAAGACTAATAAATCTTCTAATTATTTCTCAAATTTTAGCAAACTATCCAATCAATATGGAATGTGCAAAAAATATCAGGAGATACTTATGTTCTTCCAGACTATGTAATAATTCAAGGAGGTAACAGCTTTACCGAGGCTGGACTTGTTGTCAGTGGTCCAGCAACACTTCCTCAAATTAAAGTTCTAGGGCAGGGTGAATGCAAATATTGAAAATAGAAGTTTTGACTTGATAAAATGATTATAATTAATATTAAAATGTAAAGCCTATTTGAATATTCTTTTCTTTAACTATTCATATTGATAAATTATAGATAAATAATTTATTTACTGACTTTACGGTACACTTCAATTGCGTCCCGAATCCATTCACGTTTATCCTCAAAAGAGGGATGTCGGTAGGATAAAAAAAGTCAAAGGATGAAAACGACAGTAGCATCTTAGCATCAAAACGACAGTAGCATCGACAGTAGCAAAATATAAAGGCATTAAAAGTATCTGGAATTAAAAGTAGAGTAGGTAGTTCCTGAGTAGAGTACTTTCTTGGAGGCAGCCCCTCGAATTTAAATTTAGTAAATATTAATCTGTAAAAATTTTAATTCTAATCAAAATTCGACCTTTTACGCAAAATTCGACCTATTTTGCCCTTTTTCGGATTTTATTAAATCCGTGATCTTAAAACCTCATATTCTTCCTGTCTAATATAAATGGAATCCCCTTACATTACTTAATTTATCTTATTTTACTTAAGTTTCCTGCATTTAAAACAGGCGCGGAAAGACTCTTGTAAAGGGTTCAGTTCTCTTCTTCGGTTCGGTTTCGGATATCCGATTTTTCACCGTTGTATACACCTCAGTTGTCTTAATAGTTTAATAAGAAAGATGGATTTAACTCTCGACTCTCGGCTTTTTTTAACTTCCGACCATCACTACTATACTACTAAAATTTCATAAAATCAGCTTAATATTGTGAGGATAATTAATATAATTTAAAGAGATTTTTACTATTTTTTCATGGGGGCCGTACTAATAATGGGGCCGTACTAATTCAGGGGGCCGTACTTTTTTCAACCCTCATCGAAAGGGCCGTACTATTTAAGGGGGCCGTTCTAATAAAGGGGGCCGTACTATTTCAGTAAATACGGTAATACAATTAAAGTTGAGTAAATATTAAAAAATACAATTAAAAAAACGATTAATTGTTTAAAAAAGTTTATTTTTTGTTATAAGGAGCGATCAAATCTGTTACCATACAATTCTTTTTCACACAATTCATACATAGTTCATTGATTGACCCATCTTTCATAACAACATCTGCCACAAGATCCATTATCCCTTCAATTCCGCTTGGGTGAACACTCGTTATCAGAGAAATATTTTCGACATTTAATTTAAAATGCTTCTTGGTTAATACTTGAAAAAGGGAAAAATTTTCAAAAAAATTTTTAAATTAAATAAACCTCCACCATTTTCATTGTTCTTTGTGGACTCTTCCAATTTTTGCTTCTTCGTCACTGGCTTCTTGTCATCCCCAACAGAACTAACTCGCTTCTTCCCTTTCTTCCTTCCTTGTTGTTTAGTAGCAGAAGAGGTTGTAGGTTTTGAATCCTCAATATACTCCAATTTGGCCTCCTCCTCTTCCTCCTTTTCTTCCTCATTTTTATTTTCTTCCTCTTCCTCTTTATTTTCTTTTTCTTCTTCAATTTTTTCTTCCTCCTCTTCCTCCTCTTCGTCCTCAAAAAATTTAATTTTTTTTCACTTCTATTTTATTTATTTTTTCTTCTTCTTTACTTTTTTTGATTATTGGACCTGAATTTATAAAAAAATTTTTAAGTTTTAAAATAAACAATTTTTTGCATGGCCTTGTTGATTAAACTTTTTATTAAAACAAGTTCCACAAAATTCGCATTTAAATATGATTTTTGTTGTTGTAGTTTTAGCTTCTTTTACCATTTTTTAAAATAAATATGATTTTTTTAAAATCTAAAAATTCTAAAATTTAAGAAGAAAATTAAAAATAAAAAGAGGAGGGTAATTCCAAGGCTTGTCCCCTCATTTTTTAAGAATGTGATGTTTTCATCACATTCTAATGTTATATACCAATGTTAATCGATTCATAAATTAACCCTTTCTTTGTTAATGTCTCTTATTTGGAGAGGCATGTCTGATTTGCATTTTGCCGCAGGGAATTAGAGAAATTGGGGAAGGAAGAAAATTGACAATTATTCATTCTTAAGGAAGGGAAAATGAAAAAAAAGGGGGTGGGCAAGCCTTGGAATTACCAAGAGGAGAAAAAAGAAAAAGATCAATGTGAAAATGATGGATTTAAAATTTGAAAATTAAAAATAAATAAAAGGCGGAAAAAAGAGAAATGGCGTAATATAGAAGAGGAGAAAAAAGAGGGAAAAAGTCAATGGGAAAAATGTCCGAAGGAAGAGAAAATGTATTGAAAAATATAAAGGAGAAAGACAAGAAAAGAGAGAGAGAAGAAAAGAGAGGAATATGCGGAGAAATGTTATGAGGAAGGAGGAGAGGGTCAGGTTTAATTAATAAAAATTAATGAAAAAAGAGGGTTAATTAACTCTTTAACACCCTTAATCCCTCCAAATCCGTCGATACCCCTCTTTCTAAATATGTAGGTGAAAAAAGAAAAAAACCAATTAGCACTACTAATTGGCCAATAAGCCCTTTACCCCCGACTTCGATGACCGCGGGTATTGAGTAATAGGTGTTAATTGACCAATTAGTCACCCTAATTATCAAATGAAATCTCCCGAAAACCCCCTACACCCACAGGATATTGGCGGTAAAATCAAAGAAAATTAGGCGGAAACCCCCTACACCCTTTGGTTGCATCGGACCCCTCCCCCCGACTTCGACTGGCTACTCACGACTAACATTAATTAAATAAAAAATTTAATTTTTATAACGGTAAAATAAGAAGCTAGTTGGTGGTTAGGTAACCTTACGACGGTGGTTAACCACGTGGTTTTCTTATTTTACCGGTTTACAATGACCTTGTGGTTACCTAACCATGGTAGGTGACGATGGTTAGGTAATCATCGTCAGGTGATGCCAAGAGAATACTTTAAATTTTCGACTGCTATTTAAGCCTATAAGATACCTTCAATTTCATTCATTTAACAGGCTCTCAAAACTAGTAGTTAAACCAAAAATGTTTACTCTTCTATTATGTAATATTCTCTTACTGCTCAGTTTTCTAATTTAAAAACTGAGCACAAAATGCTCAGTTTTCTAATTTAATTATGAGTGTACTTTAAATTTGGAAATTTTGACACTATGTACTCTAGAATCGAATTTTTGTACCTTGATTGATATTTTGTCGATGAGAGCCCTGCACTAAAATATAAAAGCCAGTGAATACGTCAGTCTAGTTGGATCATACTAGCGGGGCTAATCACTGATCTCCGATGTCTGCTCTAGCACTTTCCATCTTCATCTTCATTATTGTACATTTCCATACCGGATAAACTGTTCTACATCAGATAAATCTCTGACATAACTGAACAACCCTCAGGGCCGGTAGTATAAGACGGTGGTTGCTGGTTAGGTGACCTACCAACGCCCAACTTTTCCCCTATAATTTAAGGGTCACCTCGGCATCTGCTACAATGGTTACCTAACCATCGTCTTATACTACGGGCCCAGGTTGTAACACCCTGGGTAATTCATTATTCAAGCGTTTACTGTACATAATATTGATGAATTTTATGTTGAGAAAACATTAAATTTGTCCAAAACCCGAGAAAATTATTATTTAAAATGTACGTACAGGTACGTATTAATAAAAAGTTCAACGTGTAAATTTTATGTTAAACGTGGAATATTGTTTAAAGCTAAACGTTTGTCATTAAATTTTGGTCATACTTTGTTTAAAGTATATAGTTCAGTTAAAGGTGAGGCGAATTTTGCGGATCCGCTGAATTGCGGACCCTAATTCCGCTGCCTGGTATTTGTGAAAATAAAGCCATACAAAATTCAGCGTTTATCAAGTACTAATCCGAATTACTGGTGTCTAAACTACAACTAAAAGGCAGCTCACCTGTCTCTGCTACCTCACAGTACTCCAATGAGCTGATAGAACGCTCAATGCTCCCACCTATCCGAGGTCAGTCAGAATTCCGATTTCCGAAAATTTAGGCTGATTTCCTACCTTTGTGCTAGTTCCTATTCCCGACAGTTCCGACTTTCGGCCCCCTCGTCATTTCCTATCGAGCTCTGCCGCCTATGTGTTTAAATCTATTTCCGGAAGTTTAGCGCCACGTCGGATTAAAAAATTAAATAAAATTTTTTAATTACAAACTACTAAAGTATTTAAATTTTTTCTGACATCCGCTAACTTATAAAATTTCTTCGTTTCCGGTTTTAGTCAAATTTGCCAACACCAATAATCCTGTGTTAATGCATTAAATTTAAAAATTTATCTTATAGAATTATAAGATTTATTATAAAATTGTCGACTGAACAAACACACTTCAAACTAAATGTTTCATAATGCCAAAAGAATATTTTAAATTCTTGAGTACTATTTAAGCCGATAAGATAGCTTCAGTTTCATTCATTTAACAAGCCCTCAAAGATAGTATTTAAGCCAAAAAATGTTTACTCTTCTTTTATTGTTGTCATTATTCTTATCATGCAACGCGGCTCCTCCTTTTGGGCAGTTATCTGTGAAAGGTATTTATTTTCACATTTAAATAACCTTTATTGAGATAAAAAATCCCTACTTTCAGGCAATAAATTGTTGGGCAGTAATGGTCAACCAGCTCAGCTTGCTGGAATGTCTCTCTTCTGGTCTAACTGTGATGAAGGCAAAATCTTTTACAACGAAGAAACTTTGCGTCAACTCAAATGCGCGTGGAATGCTAATGCTGTCAGAGCGGCAATGGGTGTAGAATCTACTGGGTGTGGAAAGCCGGGTTATCTGGATCTTCCAAATGTTGAGCGTGATAAGGTTGAGGCTGTCGTTCAGGCTGCTATTAAATTGGATATGTATGCTGTTGTTGACTATCACACGGAGCAGGCACAAAACTCGCTGGCTAGAGCGGTAGGCGTTTAAATTATAGGACTTTAAGGAAACATTGAGGTCCATGAGTAGAAAGGATTGAGGTCCATTTCTAAGAATGTGGCTTGGATCGTATATAGTCAGTACTAGGGTTATCGTTTAGCAGCTTATCCTACCTAATAACTAACCAAAATTCAAAAATGGTCTTGAAAGTTTAAATGTTTGTGGCCGTACTGAAGTCCGGTTGTAGTCATTGTTTCACGCATTGGTTTATGGGATATCTGTCTAGCCATTAGGCTCTTCTTAGTAAACAGGAAAACATAATCACTCCCTCTCAGTTCCTGGAACTTTTTTTTTCTTAGCATACACCGATTAGTCGTGATATTTATAGATGTGGAATCAATTTCCACGCCTCTAACTCACACATAACATTTTCAGAAAGAATTCTTCACTTATTTTGCTTCTAAATATGGAAAATACCCAAACATCATCTATGAGCCTTTCAATGAACCTACGACTGACTGGAAGACTCTAAGGCATATCACCAGCAGATTGTAGCAACAATCCGACAATATGATAAAAATAATATGATCACTCTTGGCACATCTACATGGTCACAGGATGTTGATATTGCTTCTAGAGACCCTGTAAATGGAGCTAATCTGTGCTACACTTTGCACATCTATGCAGCTACTCATAAGCAAAATATAAGGGATAAAGCTCAAACTGCTTTGAATAATGTATAGTTTATTGCATAATATCGTATCACAATAGTCGGGGCTTTGACATGCTTTAGTCTCTGAAATAACACCCCATTCTATCAACACTTGGGGATATAATATCAGAAGGAGCATAGTATGTATCCCTCTATATACCTCCAATGGACTCAACTTTTTAGCGCCGCAGGCGAAAATTTTGCAAATAAAACTTTCGGTTCCGGATACGGATATCCGAGTTCTTCAATTCTGATATAGGATCCAGATATCCGAAGATTTTCAACTATCCGACATCCTTACTCATAAAATGAGCGACTTTTATTTAACCTCAGCATCACCCTATTATTGGCCCGTTCATTCGCCGATCACCCCATTTATTCGCAAGCCATCAATAACTCTACCCTACTGTGTACAAGGACCGAGCTACCGTTGACTTCCACGAAACGCGTTTCGCAAAATCCAGCGCAAGTCTAACTAACGCTTATAGGTTTACAGTATCAATTTTACCTCGCGAATAAGGTGTGTAGACATAAACTAGACAAGTTCCAGATTTATAATACAGAGCGCCGAAGAAAGCAGGGTTCCAAAAAGTTCGGAGCCAGAGTCAACAAATGTCCAATACCCCTAGCACTAATATTTAAAATTAAACTTTTAATTTTCAATAATCTAATTCTAAAATTATAGAATGTTTGCATTTTTGTATCTGAATATGGAACTGTTGATGCAAGTGGCGGGGGAAATATGGATACTGGATCCATGAATGAGTGGTGGAATTTCTGGGATAAAAACAAAATTTCATATCTAAACTGGGCAGTTAGTAACAAGGGAGAAGGATCTGCAGCTCTTAATCCAAATACTGTTGCATCGGATGTAGGCAATCCTTCTCATTGGTCACCATCTGGAAAATTTGTTCAGGCTCATCTTAAAAACATGAATAATGGTTGGTATCGATTTATTCTTGAAGCTATACACACGCCGAGTTTTGGAAACAAAAGTCGTCCTATTGCTGCCAATAGGATGACAAGCCAAACAATAGTCGTCCTCCACCTTCAATGGAGGGATTTGTAATTTGGAACCCAATTGGTTGATCAGTCCTAATCACAACTCTCGGATACCGAATCGAGACTCAATAACCGAGAGCGAGACTCGGGACTTAAACTCGAGACCGAGACAAGACTCTGGAACCGACATCGAGACTCAAGGACCGAAATCGAGACTCGGGAACCAAAATTGGGACTCCAAAATCGAGACTGGATCGAGACTCGGGAACCGAGATCGAGACTCGAGAACCAAAATCGAAGCTTTGGAACCGAGGTCGAAACTCCGAAATCGAGACTAGATCGAAACTCGGGAAAGATCGAGACTCGAGGACCAAGAATTAAGTGAAACCGAGACTTGAGAAATCGAGACCTAAAACCCCGAGAAAAATCTCAGATCGAGACCCAGATCGAGAATCTCGAGTATCACTAATATACTTTAATTTAAAGGTGTCAGTTGCAGTGGAGGCACGCCAAACAATGCTGCTCCTTCTCCTTCAAACAACAATAACAATAACAATAATGGGGCACCAAGCAGAAACAACGGGGGAACTACCCTCAAGAAAAATGGAACTAAAACGGACACGAATAAAAATAATTCCAAAGGAGGAGGGAAAATCTCCATAAGTTTAAACGCCGATCAAACCTGGCCAAATGGTGCAAACTACAAAATTATAGTGAAAAATACTGGAAATGCTCCAGTCTGCTCTGTAACGTTTCAAGTAGCCCCCGTTGCTAAAGTTGGTTTTTGATTGATTAATAAATTTGGACCTCGGTTTAATATAAAGTTGGACCTCGTTCCCCCTTGTATCCTATCTTAAAGCGAGGGTTTTCAAAATTCGAGGATATTTAAAAACGAAGTCCGCTGACCTCCTTTGTGCGAAAACTCCTTACCTTATAATGTGTTATACCCTTGGGGTATTTAATATGGTGCATACTGTACAACCTTACTGGGAAAACGCTCCTTATAGAGGTGCATTTAAAATTGGGGTGTATCACTTAGATGGAGCCTTCTTCCAGTCGTAGCTTAAATTGAGGTGTATTTTATAGTGAGGTCCTACTGTATTTATAAGCGGACCGAGACGAGATTTCGAGTAAGGTCATTCGCACGGCGCAATACAGATAGTTACGGGATCGACCAAGAAGATCAACTCCGAGAAGGCCAATTCACTATTGGTCAAATGACCCTAAAGTCAACTACTAAAAGGTCAAATCACCTTGAGATCGACTGCAAGGATTTGTGACCAGGATTGTCGGTTCTGGACCGAACCGAAAACTGATGATTTTTCGGTTCCCGAACCGAAAACTGATGATTTTTCGGTTCGGTTTTCGGAAACAACAACCTTATTTGTGACTATTAAAGGCTTGACGTTCTTGCAGTTGACCTTTGAAATGGGCCCTTTTGTGCAGCCTATTAATGCCCATTAGAGTGTCATACGAGAATCGAGGTCTCGAAAGTCTCGATTTCGATACTCGAGATTTTCGATCGAGATATTATCTCGGTCCGGTCTCTAATGCCCATAAATCAAGAAAAGTTTTAAATCATTTTAGCAATCAATCAACGTTTGGAACGCTAACAACCTTTCTGGAGGAAAATATTCAATTTCTAATGTAAAAATAAATGCTGGAGCAACTTATAATAATGTAGGAATGGGCGTTTCTGGCTCGAGTTCGGCCCCTAAAATTACTTTAGTAAGCAGTGGAAATTGTTGATAATTTGAGGGGAACGTTGTGGAAAGAAGAGAAACTTGAGCTGAAAATTTTTTAAAAATTTTTTAAGAAAATATTTTTGTAATTCTGTTAATCCCTTAGAAAATTTTATTAATTAGTAGTACTTTTTCTGTCCAAAAATAAATAAAAATTTTGGTTAAATTCTATTTGGCGAGTCGTACATTGCGTCTATTTCGTGTTTAATTTTATTTATCTAATTAAAAAATATTAATTAACCATAAAAAGGTTCGAACCCGAGCCCGATTTTTAAACGATTTTGTAGTTAGTGCTCTTATCCACTCGAATTTTTCACTCGAAAAAACAGCTCTTGGTCCCCCTTATGGTTTTCACTTTTCAGAGGCCTGTACCTCGACCCAATGTTGAGACCGCAGGCTAATTTGGTGAACTTCAAATGAACGTTGCGTCTAGCACTCCAAAAGAACGTTGACGTCTAGCACTCAAGAGGACACAGGACTCCGGCAAAAGTTGACGTAGAACAAAGCACAGTACGTTTAGAAGTGTTGAAAGCAGTTGAGGAATGACCAAAATAGCCTGCTTTTATACTATCTTCTTACCCTTACAACCTAATTCAACAGGCAACGCTTTACTATAAAAACCCCAATTTTCTCACTCCCCAAATCATTTTACTATAAAAACCCACTTGTCTACTAAAGGACAAACAAAGAAGACTGCTGTTTCAGGTGATGTTTCAACCCGTATTTTAACAGGTCGAAAGTGATAACAGAAGAATAAAAAAGATGGAATTCGAAGGAGGACGGAAGTAATTGTTAAAAAGATATTTTTTGCCCCCTTTTTTTCAAGGGAACTCGCAAGTGAAAATTTTTATTTTTCAAGTTGGCCATGAAGCCGAAAGCAATTTATATACAATATAAACAATCAACAATTTACATACATACAATATCTATATACAATCACAAAAATATATATCAACATTATTATTAGCATCCTTCATTATTAGCATTTGATCCTGTTTGAAGCATCGAAGACTTCATTGTGAGAGCTCTGAATCGGAGCTCGCTCCGTTCTGAAGAGCGAGACGTCTTCCCCAGTGACAGGCAAAGTCTGCAAAATAAAAATTTTTTTCTTAAAAAAATTTCAAAAAAAAATCCGCATCAATCATCCACCAAGTAGTAGTTTCCGCCTTCCAGTGGACGAGAACATCCTTCACAGCGAAAGCATTGCGGGTGCCAGTAGTTGTCCAAAGCGAAGTAGAACTCCCCAGCCAGGAGTTGTTGGCACGTCTCGAGGGCGCATCTTGGATTGCTGCGCTTAGCATGGCATTCAAGGCAGTAGTGACGGTCGTCGAACAGCTAAAAAAACTTTTGTTTATTGAAAATTTAAATCAAATTTGAATTATTTCTTGCCTGATAGTTGGCATCCAATTGGCGGCGGCAATCCGGGGTGGCGCAACGGAAGTGTTCACGATGCCTGCAAAACGAGAAAAAAAAGATTTTTTTGACAAAAAATAAAATGAGAAACATACCAAAGCTGCCCCAGAGCGAAGATTTTAGGCTGGTTTCCGACCTCCTCCAAGCATTCGGGACAAGTTGCGCGCGAAGCCTGAGCCATTTGATAGTTGACAATGAAGACGGCTTTGGTGATCAGTGGTGAATGTAGATTGATTAATTTAATAGGTATCGAAGTAGGCTTTTTATAGTAAATTTAGTTGGACTTCCTGTTGTGTATGGGCGTCAGCCCTTAAAGTGTTTAGTATAAAAGCCCAGCCAATAGTTAGTTCGCGCTCCCAGTTTTAGTTCTTCTTCCTACAACCTTCGTCTGCTTTGTATTTCTTTGTGCGATAAACGTTTCTGTTAGCTTCGTCTTCATAAGCGGGGTCATAACAGATTTGGCGCGACTTACACTTTACGAGGAAAGGTTTCTTGGATGTCGTTTTAATGTGAGCTAGTGAGATACATGGAGTCATTCAGCCCAAATGTAAAATCTAACCATAAAAATGATCATGGGAATTGTTGTGTATGGGCGTCAGCCCTTAAAGTGTTTAGTATAAAAGCCAGTGAAAGCGTCAGTCTAGTCGGATCATACTAGCGGGGCTAGTCACTGATCTCCTTCGTCTTTCCCATTCCCTTCGCCTACACATTGTACATTTCTACACGTGATAAATTGTTATTGTTGTGTTAGTTGACATTAGTTAAACCTCGGACATCTCGGGTCGTAACAGGAATTATCATCTTCGAGCTTCCCAAATCACCAAAAGGGGATATGGCCTCTCAAAAATAGGGAATAAAGGGTTCGACCCTGTTCTGTATCGAAAGAGTTGGTAGAACTGTGACAACACAAAATTAGGGCGCCTGCGGTCTCAATTATGGTGGCCCATTCGTTTGACATATACATAGCATGTCCCAAAATTAAAAACTCAACGAAATTATAGTTTAGCCTAAAACCCTGCTATAAATGAAGATTATTTGGGGTCGCTTTAGTATATGCCCACAGAGATCGAAACTTGTGAACTTATTCAGTTTGGTACACACCCCATTTATTCGCAAGCTCAAAATGGCCAAAATAACCATATTGAGGTCGAAAAACACTTGGGCTAATTCCTCGCATTATGCGATGTTAACCAGCACGCGTCTCGCAAGAGTCGTGAGCTGCTTTGTTTAGTACGCTGTAATATAGGCTTGTTGCTAGCTCGCGAATATTCGGTTTGATTAGTCAATTTGCCTAATAAAGGAGGGTTATCTCACGAATAAATGGGGGGTGTACCAAACTGCATAAGTTCCGAAACTTGTGATATATACCATTCGATTCGTCTCGCCGAGCTGACGAACCCCCTATGTGGTTTTTCGATTTTCGGGAGCTCAGCGAGTTTTCGTCTCCGGCAGAAAATTCTTGCATATTTGAACTCAGCAGTTATTATTTGGAAACGAATTATTTTTCAACAATTTTTATTTTCTTTTACTTAACATTAACAGATTTTTTAAAGATAACACCCAAAAAACAAAAATTTTTTCTTAATCAACAATAACTTTTCAACCCTTCTTCTCAGTCAAAGTTTGATGACACTTTCCACAATAATGTCTATCCTTGTGTTTAGCCATAAAAATCCCAGCACCACAAGTGGCAGAATTACACTCAATACGTTGACGTTGAATTTGACCATTGTCATCAATCTAGAGGAAAAAAATTTTTTTTTTAATTTTTTTTTGAAAAATTTTTTTTTGAAAAATTTTTTTGAAAAATTTTTGAAAAAATTTTTTGAAAAAATTTAAAAAAAAAATTTTTTTAGGCTCTGTTCCAAATTATAAGTCCACTAGTGATTGAGATTTTTGAAAAGACTGGGTCTATTCCTGGACTCTGGAGTTTGATTTATTGACCTGGGCTGGAGCCTGGGCCTGTAGTCCAGGAAAAACCCAGGCCCAGGAAAACCCCAGGAAGGTCAAAAAAATGCATGGGCCTGAACTCTGGGTACAGAAAAAAACCCAGGCCTTGGTCCAGGCCCAGCTCGATCATTAGAGTCTATTGAAGCTGTTTAAAGTCGAACGAAGCTTCATGGGTCCTGCCAAAGTTTATAAGTCCAAAAAACAACTGTAAGACCAATGAGGATTTTATAGGACTCATAAACTTTTGTATGGACTCACAATGGTTCGTAGGACTCATAAGGCTTCAGTGGACTTGTAAACCTTCAAAGGACTCGTAAACGAGACCAGAGCCAAAAAAAATTTCATTTTTATATAAATTTCTGGTCAACACTTGTTAAGAAAATCTTTAAAAAAACGTGACTTCAAATGAACCGCTACACTTAAAAGCTTTCCCAACTTTGGAAAAGTAAGAACATGGCTTTCGAGCTGCCACGTAATCAAGGGAATGGGGGAAACGTAATAATTAAAACTTTGAATTTTTTGGCTCCATTCCCAGAAAGCTTATCGTGGCTAATCGTGGATATCCGTGTCCTACCCCCTTCTAAAAAACCATCAAAAATCCTCAAAATTCCCAAAATCCTAGGCTTTCGAGCTGCCACATGGCCACGGAAATGGGGGAATATGATAAAAACTTTAATTTTTTGGCTGCATTCACCGACAGTTTTTAACAAGCACTGACCGAATTGAGGATATCCATGCCCTAATCCCTTCTAGAAAACCCCCAGACCACAAAAAATCTTTAAAATCCTCAAAAATCCTAAAAATCAAAATAAGACCTTATAAAGCTTGAGAACAGCCAATTTGACCTTCTTGCGAACATGCTTCTGTTTTTTAGGTCCAGTGTACTGCTTCTTCTTACGCTTCTTACCACCACCGAGCAAGCTGAAAAAATAGAAAAATTGGTAAAATTTCAAAGATTTTTATTTTTTGCGGACACTTCTTGCGGACAATTTTTGCGGACAAAACTGAAAATACAACAAAGGACCTTATTTGTGTCTGGATAATTTAGTTAAGAACCTACGAAACCCCAAATTGTTTAGGTCCCAAATCTATGGATGAACTTCCTCCCCTTCCCCCGCCGCCCATAGAGAAAAAAGTGTCGCACATGTCTGGGCCTGACTAGTGTTCGGCACGGTACGGTATACCGCGGTATTTTTCCCGGTATACCGCGGTATTTTTTTCCGGTATAACGATACCGATATCGTACCGGTCCTCGAAAAAATACCGCGGTATTTTCCGGTATTTCGGTATTTGTGAAATTCTCAAAATTTTCGCCTGCGGCGCTGAAAAAGGAAGAAATCTGTCTTCTGGTCTTCAAAAATTCTCAAAATTTTCGCCTGCGGCGCTTAAATAGTATATATAGCGGCCTTCTATAGGGGCATTCTATTAAAGGAGGGTATTCTAATGGAGGGGGCATTGTATTTTCCAATTAGCTAAATGTCGAGCAATTGTTGGACATTTTGCTCATTCAAATCTTGCCTATGATCGATTAGAAGAAGCTCAAGTCCTTTAGATTGTTAAGATTTATTGTTAAGATTTTAAAAATAAAATTTAAAAAATTTTATAAAATTTTTTTAAAAAATACCGAATACCGGCCGTATACCGAAAATGTTGAGACGGTATTTTCCGGTATCGGTATTTTTCCGGTATACCGATACCGATACCGTACCGGTCAATTTTTGTAAAAAACGGTATTTTTCGGTATCGGTATTTTTTCGGTATACCGATACCGAATACCGGAAAAGGTCATTTGCCGAACACTAGGCCTGACCAGACCAGTCATTCCTGTGGCCAGGAATTTATGGTTTCGCCTATGTAGTAGAGATCGAGCTGTGTCTGTGGACCAAGGCCTGGGTTTTTCCTGTACCCAAAGTCCTTATGAGCCCTATGAATCCTTGTGGGTCCATACAAAAGTTTGAGTCCAATAAAATCCTCATTGGTCTCACAAATGTTTTTGGACTCATAAACTTTTACGGACTCATAAAGCCTCAAAGGACTCTAAAAAGCTTCAATTGACTCTAGTGATGAGATGGATCTGGACCAAGGCCATTGTTTTCCTATACCCAGAGTCCAGGCCCAGGCATCTTTTGACCTTTTGGGGTTTTCCTTGGCATGCGTTTTTCCTGGAATACAGGCCCAGGATACGGGCCAGTTGAATAAAACAAACCCCAGAGTCCAGGAACATGTCTAGGCTTTTGAAAATCTCAATCTCTACCATGAGGGCCCTACCCGGAAACTCCGTGTTAATTCCCCAACTTAAAAACAAATTTAAAAAGTGTGAACCTAAGCGACAGATGAACAGTAGAATGTTCCTCCAACTTGTAATCAGCCAAAGTGTTTCCATCTTGGAGCTGTACACCAGCACAAATCTTAAAAATAAAAGTTGAGTAAAAAGGAAGAAAAAAGTCTAAAAAATAAACCAAGCGTTGCTCCTCTACAGGAGTATTCTCCAAATTTTGAATTTTCGATTTGACATGTTCAACGGTATCGGAAGCGTCAACATCGAAGATTAGAGTCTTCCCGTCGAGAGTCTTCACAAATAGTTGCATGATTATTTCTATCTGTTAAAGGAAAATGAACAGTAGAGATCGAAAGAGACGGGTTCAGTTCATTTTCAATGGGTAGGGGGTCATTTTGGCGCAAGCCTTTGTCCGCCCCATTTTTGTAAGACCGCGTTTTGCCCCTCACCCCATCATTTAATTCAATGGAAGATCCAACCGGAGTACCGAAATTTGGTCCATTGAACTGGGCCTGAATCACGAAAAACAAAGGGCCAGGAGATTCGTGGATCTACCCCCCACTAAGAACTCCGCTATGACTTGGAAGAAAAACTCCGCTATGACCACAGTCACAAAATCCCATTGGAATAGGGTTGTCGGTTTCGCCAGTTATTAAGGTCACCAATAGGCAAAATTTCGCAAGAACAAACCGAAACCTTTTGGATAATCGAAAACAGAACCAAAACTAGTTTACGGAACAAAGACAGAAAATTTCGGTTGAAACCGACAACCTTACCCACAGAAACGCAAGGGAATAGTCCCTAGAAACCCTCGTAACTCAGTCAATACCAATTTCGATCTCTACTAAACAAAAGACGTCAAAAATTCCCCTAAAAATCTTAACAAAATACCAAAAATTTTACTACAAAAATAAAAATTGCCTTAGAAAGCTTGCCTATATTTAACCAAAACCATATTTGCCAATAAGGTTAAAATACCACATTTTGTCAACACTGCATTTTGACAAAACACAAGTTTTTAGCCTTATTGGCAAAATATGTTTTGGCAGAATATGACAGGCTTGTTAAAAATCGTAAAGAAAATGGAAAACCAAAATAGTAGTGAAATAAGTGAGAGTACAAAAGAAATATACTAAAATTGAGATTTTGAAAGCTCTCTCAGAATTATTGTTGAAATGGTAATTACAAAATGTATACTCTAAAAATATCTAAAAATTAATAATGTCTCGACAAAATAGTACAACGGGTAAAATACGACAAAATGATACTAAACAAAATGGTGCTATCAACAAAAAATGCCAATTTGTAGCAGGGAATTTGTTAGAATGGGACAGCCCAAGTAGGCGTAAAGCCATAACGGCGCAAAGCCATAACTTGCTTCAAGTTATCCGAATCTTACCAAATTTAGTATCAAACGATTCGTCTCATCGAGCTGAAGAGTTTGGTACCAAAATTGATAGGGGACAGAAATTTTCTAGCAAGTTATGGCTTCGCGCCGTTAAGGCCGCGCGCCGTTTTGGGCATGTCCCTTGTGAAAATCACTAAAAAATCAAAAATTCTCAATATTCTTTTGTAATCTTCTGTTGAGTGCTGCGCACTAGACGGGTAGCTAAATTTTCATAACGAGAAAGTACTTCACGAAGTTGAGTCAACTTTTAAAAAGTCAGTCATTAATTAGTCCAATTTTTGTCTAGTACCTGCGAGCTTCTCCGTTCAAATTCCTTTTTTGCATTTTCCATTGCGATCTTTGCATTTTCAGCCTGATTTAGACATTGCTCCAAATGTTCAGCCTCTTCCCTAGAAAGATTAATCAGTATAAACACCACTAGGGTATTGATCTTTCAATCGAAGCCCACTTTCTAATAAACGCCCACTCTCTAATAAACGCCTATTCTCTGTTAAGCGACGTCACTTTAATAACTCTAATAAACGCCTCACTCTAATAGACGCCTATTCTCTAATAAACGCCCGCTTCTAATAAGCGCCCACTCCCTAATAAACGCCCACTCCCTAATAAACGCCCACTCTCTAATAAACGCCTACTCTCCATTAAGCACTGTCACTATAATAAACGCCTCACTCTAATAAGTGCCTACTCTCTAATAGGCGCCCACTTATTAATAAACGCCGACTATTCCATAACCACCTACTCCCTAATAATCGCCCACTCTCTAATAAACGCCTGTTCTCCGTTAAGCGCCTACTCTCTATTAAACGCCTACTCTCTAATAAACGCCTGTTCTTCCGTTAAGCGCCGTCATCCTAATAAACGCCTCACTCTAATAAGCGCCTACTCTCTCTAATAGCCGCCCACTTATTAATAAGCACCTACTCTTCCATAATCACATACTCCCTAATAAACTCCCACTCTCTAATAGAAGCCCACTTAATAATCTTCCATAACTACCTACTCTCTAATAAGCGCCCACTCTCTAATAGAAGCCTCACTTATTAATAAACGCCGAACTCCCTAATAAACGCCCACTCTCTAATAGAAGCCTGTTCTCTATAACCACCTACTCTCTATTAAACGTCTCACTCTAATAAGCGCCTACTCTCTAATAGACGCCCATTTATTAATAAACGCCTACTCTTCTATAAACGCCTACTCCCTAATAAACGCCCACTCTCTAATAAACGCCTACTCTCCATTAAGCACTGTCACTATAATAAACGCCTCACTCTAATAAGTGCCTACTCTCTAATAGGCGCCCACTTATTAATAAACGCCGACTATTCCATAACCACCTACTCCCTAATAATCGCCCACTCTCTAATAAACGCCTGTTCTCCGTTAAGCGCCTACTCTCTATTAAACGCCTACTCTCTAATAAACGCCTGTTCTTCCGTTAAGCGCCGTCATCCTAATAAACGCCTCACTCTAATAAGCGCCTACTCTCTCTAATAGCCGCCCACTTATTAATAAGCGCCTACTCTTCCATAATCACATACTCCCTAATAAACTCCCACTCTCTAATAGAAGCCCACTTAATAATCTTCCATAACTACCTACTCTCTAATAAGCGCCCACTCTCTAATAGAAGCCTCACTTATTAATAAACGCCGAACTCCCTAATAAACGCCCACTCTCTAATAGAAGCCTGTTCTCTATAACCACCTACTCTCTATTAAACGTCTCACTCTAATAAGCGCCTACTCTCTAATAGACGCCCATTTATTAATAAACGCCTACTCTTCTATAAACGCCTACTCCCTAATAAACGCCCACTCTCTAATAAACGCCCACTCTCCAATAGAAGCCTAAACAATTCTGGCATATCGAATATAGAGCCCCGGGGCTTCAATTTGAATATTAACAGTACTTTAATCGAAAAACATCGGCATCCCTCTGCTGTCTAAATTCTCTCTTTTCAATTTCAAGCAGAGCTCTTTCATTAAGAATCCTTGCCAAAAGGTCGTGTTCTCGCCGTAAAAATTCCGCCTTATCCACCTCTAATTGTTCTTTAGCTTTTTCAATCCAATCGAGTAACTGAGTCTGTTCTTCTTGAAAAGCTCGCCTTTCGATGTGACCAACTTCGCGTTGTTCTTCCAACCATTTCCTGCCTTCAACTATTTCCTTAAAAATTAAAGAGAATTTAGCGTGAACTTAGAAATTTGCCCATCCCCCATTCCAACTCGCCCCTTTTCCCACCCAACATTTGAGGACCCAAGCTTTAAAAGGGGGACATATCTTTGAGAACCAATTCATTCGATTCGCCTTAGTCATTCGATTACTGGTGAATCTTCGCCATATTGATCACTCGATCGTAGCTGCAATCGAATAGTAACTACGGTAGGGGACACTTCAGTCCCGGGACGTTTCAGTCCCGAGCTCTATAATTCGAGAAGGTTCGAGTAGTTTTTGGAACTCTTGGTATCGTTGGATAGAGGATTAATTAAGCTACAAAATAAGCTAGTTATCGAAAAATTTGATCGACAGGTCCCAAAGTTATGATCAAAAAACATGCAAAAAAATGACTTATTTTAAAAATGGCGGTTTTTTGATTATAACTTCATTATCAGTTGATAAGATTATTTTATCTTTGATATCATTTTGTAGAGAATTTAATCCTCTATCCAATGATACTAAAAGTTCAGTAAATTATTTCCAAATTCCCGAGTTACAAGCTCGGGACTGAAACGACCAGGGACTGAAGTGGGACGTTCCGAGTAAACCAGCCTTTTGATAAGATTCTCTCATTTGATCCATCTCCTTCTCCATTGTCCTTATAGAATTCTCCAGCCTCTCTCTTTCTTCGTCTAAACGTTTCCAATGCTCTAATTGCTGTTCATGCCATTCCTTTGCCATTTTATTGTTGCTTTCATTAACATTTGCTACTAAATCCCTCACTTGAACCAACCCAAAATTTAGGCCTTCCAATCGTGTAGCCATTGAGTCGAAATGTCTATAAAGTATTGATCCAAAAAGGCTCGAGATTGATTAAGCCTCTAAGGCTCTCCTATCGCTAATAGCGTTAGACAGGGTGGAAAGCGCTTTATTCAGTGCTGTAAAGAAGGAGGAAATCCCGTCACGTATGTTTGAGCTCACTAAGCAGAAGGATGTCGGATCTAGATCCGAAAAAGACCGGATATCCGGAAATTTTCGGTTCGGATACCGGATCCTGATATCCGAAGATTTCCAACCGTCCGGCAGCCTTACTAGACAGGAAGGAGTTTATGCTCTATTAAAAGAGAGTGACTCTCAGTAGCTCAGCCGGTTGGGCACATTTAAATTCAAGTACAATAATTCTAATAGAGACCCATGCCATATTAAAAGCCTAACAACCCTATAACTTCCAAGATTTGCAGAATCGATGCCTGTCGTTGGTTAAACATTTATCTATCTTACTGTACAGATTAATGTAACAACTAAGCTTTGAGTACATAGAGTGGGAGGGGTACTGCGTTACTTGAATTATTGAGATCATACTAAGGTTGCGGATCCGATATCCGGACCGAGATTTTCGGATATCCAGTCGTTTTTCCGGATTGGATACGCCAACCTCCAGGCTTCTTATATCTTGTCCCCAGGCGTTTTGTAGTATGTTGCCGAGGCGCTTGATCAACCCCTTATCTTTTCTCAAATTTACCCTTGTTGTTCTCTAATGCTGTTTAACATCTGTGCACTTCTATCCGCTTCTCGACGAGCTTCTTCCTTTTCACGTTCATTCCTTCTAGCTAATTCCTGTACCTCCATTTTGGTTTCCTCTCTTATTCGCTCACTGCTGCGTTTGTGTTCACTTTGTTCGGTTTCCAGTTTCCGCCTTAGCTCGGCAATTGTTTGTTGGTCTTCAGAATGTTCGTAACGCAATGAGCTTACTTCTCTTGAGAATAGAAAAAATGAGATTAAGGGAAGTTTCTGTGGTGTTCTTGGAATGGACCTCTTTAAAAGATATCTCAAACCAGACCTGCTCTTGGACACGGATATGGATACAGATAGCAAGATACCTGCGGATATCCGCCTGTATCCGTTGTATATATAACACTATATACTTGGGCTGGACCCAGACCCTGAACTACGACTATTTTGGCTATACTCCCAACCAATATACAAATTTCAACCCGACCCTGAACAATTTTGTCGAACCCGACCCAATTCGAACCCTAACTCCAACTTTTCGATCCCAAAGGCCGGGGTCCAGGTCCACTATATCACTTCTACTTCGTATTTTTAAATAGGGCTGGACACGAGTAGGGGAAGCCAACTAAGCGATACCCTCAAAGACCCCGCATTACAAGATACGGTTTTTCAACCTAAATGAATATCTAATAATGTTGTATAATCTTATCAATTTGAACTTTCGATTACCTCTTCAACTGGTCCAATTCAGCCTGAATAGCGGCAGATACGCTTATTTGTTGTTGAGATTCTTGGTGTTGTATTGTTGGGGTGGGACGGTTAAGGGTAGGTTGCTCTGCTCTTTGACTGCCGGTTTGAGGACGTAAAGGAGATGGGCCACGTCTAGTAAAAAACTTTTTAGATTTGACCTGTTTCTTTTGAATTGGTGGGGTCGCTTTAGTATAGGTCCACCGAGATCGGAACTCAGACCATATACCATTCGATTCGTCTCGCCGAGCTGAGTTCAAATATGTAAGAATTTTCTGCCGGAGACGAAAACTCGCAGAGATACAGGCGATTGAAAATCGAAAAACCATAGGGGGGACCAAGCACTTTTTGGGGGTGAAAAATTCGAAAATGCAAATGATACCTCATTCGAAAGAGCTCCTCGAGCTGAGTCGAATGACACGAAAATCAGCGAAATCCGACTTGATTGGACCGAGATATAGACCCCT
The DNA here is from genome assembly GCA_963681835.1 of Meloidogyne enterolobii. Lineage (NCBI taxonomy): Eukaryota > Metazoa > Nematoda > Chromadorea > Rhabditida > Meloidogynidae > Meloidogyne > Meloidogyne enterolobii. The sequence goes on along the minus strand of CAVMJV010000025.1, from coordinate 416,017 downwards.
AAAAACCGAAGATCAAAAGGGGCGATTTTTGGAATAAAAAATTTTTTAAACAAATAATACCTCATTCGAAAGAGCTCCTCGAGCTGAGTCGAATGACACCAAAATCACCGTGCTTAAACAAGATTAGACAAAGTTATGACACAAAAAACAAAAAACCTAAACCTATGGAGCGTCGGCGAGGCGCTTGTGCAAACCCCCCGCGCTTCGCGCGGGGGGTTTGCGGCACGCGCCTCGCGGGGAGTCTACGGGCGCGGGGAGTCTACGGCCTATTCCTATCTCCCTTGCTCTGGACATATTTGGGGCCTCCGTAGCAGCAAAAATCTCCACAAATGCCATAGGTAAGGAGCTAAAATAAAAGATCATAACTTTGTCCAATCAAGTCGGATTTCGTTGATTTTGGTGTCATTCGACTCAGCTCGAAGAGCTCTTTCGAATGAGGTATCATTTGCATTTTCGAATTTTTCACCCCCAAAAAGTGCTTGGTCCCCCCTATGGTTTTTCGATTTTCAATCGCCTGTATCTCTGCGAGTTTTCGTCTCCGGCAGAAAATTCTTGCATATTTGAACTCAGCTCGGTGAGACGAATCGAATGGTATATAGTCTGAGTTCCGATCTCGGTGGACCTATACTAAAGTACAGCCGAATTGGTCCCCTTGAGTTAACCCACTATTATTTGTGGACCGACATTTGCGGACAAAGCTGAAGACTATAGGATTTTGAACTAGCGGAGAATGGAAATGACGTTTCCTTGCAACTGTTCACAAATGTCGCATTATTCCCCGGTGTTCCCAAATGTCGTTTACTTAATGGCATTCGCAAATGTCGTTCACTTAAGAAATGTTCGCAAATGTCGCTTTACACAAATGTCCCTAATTTAATAAAATTACATTGGGGCGGACGACAATTGAGCAGAACTGCTAGGTGTTGCACCTCCAGCTCTTGCACCCCTCCTCTGCTCCCCTGAAGAACCTCCAGAAAAGAGAGAATCTAACAGAGAAGAAGAAACTGGCTGTGCAGGAGGCTCTGGATTGGGTGGTGGTTGTTCATCTTGAAAAGTGACTCTAGGCCTTTGTCTTGAAGAACTAGCCAAAATGTCGTCTATTCCGCCAGTTTGCCTCTTAATAAAGGAGTTGAGGATTAAAAGACAGACGCAATCGGACCTCAGTAAGATACACTCTTGGGGCAGAAAAAATTGTGCCTTATATTTAGGTGTAGAGATCGAGCTGGGGGGTCTGGACCAATGCCTGGGGTTTTCCTGTACCCAGAGTCCAAGCCCAGGCATTTTTAGGCCTTCCTGGGGTTTTTCTTGACTACAGGTTTTTCATGGACTACAGGCCCAGGCTTTTCAAAAATCTCGATCTCTAATGAGGTGTATCCTAAATAGAGGGTATTACTTGGGCAGCTCTCCTCCTTTAGGTCAATCAAAATTTAAAAAGTATATCTTCCGCATAGAATTGTGTTTAATTGAGTTTAAAAACGAGGTATCTTCTAGTGAGGGTATCTTAAATAGGAGGTATCCTATATAGAGGTTTTATTGTAAATGCGGTGTATCATATAGGAGGTATCTCTAAGACCTTCCTCGCCCAGTGAGTCTCCGTCCCCCCTCAAAGTATCCCAAATAGACCCATCAGTATCTTAAATAGAGGTATATTTATTATTTGGTGTATCTTATAATGAGGTGTATATTAAATAGAGGGTATCGCTGAGTTGGATCTTCCCTCCGATTGGTCAACCAAGGCATCTTAATTAGAAATGTATCTTATATTAGGTGTATCTTATAAAGAGGTTGTATCTTATAATGAGTGCGTTTTAAATAGAGGGTATCGCTTTGCCAGCTCTCCCACCCAATGGTCGCCCTACTTTTCCAAGTCATATCTTAAATAGAGGTCTATCTAACATTGGGGGTATCTTATAGAGGTCTTATATTGAAGCTTTATAGTAGGCCGGACCGAGACGAGATCTCAGTCAAAATTCTCGGTTATCGAGATCGAAAATTTTTCGAGATCTCGATTCTTGTATGACTCTCCCAGTCCGGTCTCTATAGTGTTTATTTTATAATAAGGTCCAATTACTTCAAACAACCTTTGGTCTATTCGAAAATAAGTCGTTCACAAAACTGCTCCCCGAAGCGTTCCCTCCTTCCTGAAAATTTTGTGACTAAAAATTGATTTAGAAAGCATACATCGGGAAGATCAAAATCGTCGTCCATTTTATAAAGTTTAAAAAATAGAAGAGAAAATCATGAAAATTCAAATGCTTTAGGGTACCCCTATATCGGTTGTCTTGACAACGAAAGTTTCAAAGGCTGGCAATAAAAAGGGGAATTTAAGCTTAAAAGAAAAGGGAAAAGAGGAAAGAAAGAACCTATCCTTGTTGCTTCGGTGGTGCAGTTGGTAGAGCTTCTGCACCTTGGGGAGAGGGGTCGGGGTTCAAACCTTGATGTGGTCAAACTTTTTTTTAATTGATAAAAAAACGAATGCCTAACAGTTAAAAATATTTTTTTGTAAAAGAAACTTCAAAAAAAATTTTTTTTTGAAAATGAGGACCTTTGTAGAAATTTTAAGACAAAATTAAAAGATTTTGTTGTCTTAATAGTTCAGTTGGAAAGTCCGCAGAAAGAAGTTATAGGGTTGCGGGTTCGAATCCTTTTGGTTGTAATTAATTATTTCTTTTGTAAAAAAATCAAGAAAGAAATTTTCCTCAAAAAAGACGCCCTATCTTTCCCTGGAAATTTTTCAAGAAACATATGTAGAGTGGTTCAGTCAGTAAAACTTTCGTAAATGCGTTGGAGAGTTACAAAGTTCGATCCCTTTTGGGTATATTTAAAAATAAAAATTCTAGCCCATTAGCTAGAGCTCTTCAAGCTGCTTCGAATGATACCATAATCAGCTCGATTGGATAATACTCATATGAAAGCAAAATTACGAGTACAACTGTATCTTTGCTGTAAAGCCTTTGAAGGCAGATCACGGATCCGATTCGCCTCCTCGAGCTGAGTCGAATAGCACCAAAATCAACAAAATCCGACTTGATTGGACCGAGATCTAGGCTCCTAAAAACTGAGCTTCAAAGAGGCGACTCAGCTCATCTGAGTGGGCCGACAATTCACCGACAATCTACAGACAATTCACAGACAATCTACAGACAATTCACGGAAAATTAACAAAAATTAGAAATTTTTATTTATTTTTTAATAAAATTCTCTTTTTTAATTAAATATTTACATTTTTCAATTTTTTTCATTTTCCTACAATTTTATTTAAATTAAATACCACACACAATGAGAGGACAAAATTCCTTTTTCCCCTTCATTCCAAATTTCCCCACAAAACTTTTTACACGAACAATCATCAACATTCAACAGACTGTCAGTAAAATGACTAAAAAATAATTAAACGAGCTAAATGAATAAATAAATTTGTAGTGATTTGGCCAAATCAGTGGTTTGGATCTTTTATTGTGAAAAAAGGCAGTCCGACAATTCACCGACAAGCTACCGACACCCTAGACAATTCACCGACAGGTTACCGACAATTCACCGACAGATTCCGACAACCCACCGACAACCTATCGATAATCCACCGATAAACTTTATGTCTGCTAATCGTAGGTAACTTTCAACGGGTAACTTCAACTAAACAATACCTCCTATTTAAATAGCCTCTTTATAAGGTACGCCTTTTCTGAACCAATGGGAGTCGAACCTTTTAATGAGGTTCGTCTGTGTCAACTTTTCGGTGAATTGTCTTAAAGGTATTTTGACCCATATTTTCAATAATACCCCTATTTAAGAAACCCTCATTATAAGGTACGATTTATTTCTGACCCCTTAGGATATGTTATAGGGAGGTTTTGACCTTTAGTCTTGACAATTCACCCTTTTTCGGTGAATTGTCTGTAGGGTATTTTGACCCCCTTTACCGACTGTAATTTGTCGGACGTCATTTTGCCCCCATTGCGAACCTATTGGAGAGAGATAAAAATATTTTTTTAATTTAATAGTGGGAGGAGGAATTAATTAGCGCCACTTTTTAGTCTATTTAATAGTCCAGAAATTAATTAAAAAATTAATTATTTATTTCCCCCGAATTTACCCCTTTAATATTCTCCACTGAAAAAAATTTTTTTAAAGTCCAGATTCGGACAACAGATTTTCGGATGCTCATGGCGACGAGTAATCTTGAACTGCATGAGTATTCCAAAATCTGTCATCCGTTTCTGACTAGATTATTTATCTGACGGTATTTTGTCGGACGAGATTTTGTCCCCATTGAGGATTGGTGCTGGGGGGATTATTAAGCTACCCTCATTATAAGGCTGAAAATCTCGTATATTTAATAGAGGTGTACCTTAAATAGAGGTATAATGAAATCGTGCCTTATAATGAGATGTACCTTAAATAGAGGATAAATTTAAAATCGTATCTTAAATAGAGGGATACCCTATAATGAGTCGTACCTTATAATGAGGTGTACCTTAAATAGAAGGTAAATCAAAATCGTATCTTATAATGAGGTGTACCTTAAATAGAGGGTAAATTAACATTGTATCTTAAATAGAGGGTACTCTATAATGAGGTGTGTTTTAAAAAGGGGCATCTACTGTCCCCGTAGCATCCTCAATTTTAAAGACGTATCTTAAATAGAAGTGTATCTAGTATCGGAGATATCTTATAGTGAGGTCAGAAGTCAACGGAGATTCTATTTTAAGGTATACGGTAGTACTGCGTTGATTCGGGACTGTAATCCCGACAATAAAGTCCGATATGTTTTTTGTCGTATTGTCTAAATGTCGCTTTGTCTAAATGTCGTAACGACCAATTGTCGTAATGTCCAATTGTCGTTCAGCCTAAATAATGACCAAATGTCATTCTACAGTGTTTAATCGACCTTCCTCTAATAATAGCACTGAAAGGGCCAAGGAAGAAGGCAAGAAAGCCTTTTTGAGTGCGCAACGTTGACTGGCTTAATTTTCAGATTTTTCTAAATTTTTAAAATAAATTATTTTAGAAATGCAAGCAGCTAGAAGGTTAATTTCTCTTCGTGAAAATAAGATTTTGCTGGAAAACAATGCTCAGTTGATTTCTTTAAAAAGTTCAAGGCATCTTCACATTTGGTTTCCGGATGCTAAATTTACGAGAATGTTCAAGGTTTTGTAGTTAATTGGTTTTTGGCTATATTTGGGGTCATAGGGGGTCGTGGGTTCGAACCCGCTTGGGGTAAATTATTTTTTGAGTTGCTTAAAATGATGAGATTGGCCATTTCGAGCACTTATATTTATATTTTGGACTTGGAAAATTTTTCAAATCCAGAAAGTCATCGTTTTAGTTATGTCTGAGTTCATGGGGAGTGAGGTCGTGGGTTCGAACCCCCTCAGGGTCAATTATTTTTTAAGAACTTTAGAAGGTATAAGTTGACCATTTTGAGCACTTTTACTTATTTCTGACTCCTTGCATTTTATTTCACCTGAAATTCATCGTTTATATAATATCGACGGTCATGTGGAGGGGGTCGTGAGTTCGAACCCGCTTGGGGTAAATTATTTTTTAATTTACTTTAAAAGGCAAAACCAGACCATTTTGAGCATTTTTAGTTAATTTTTGGACTCGGCAAATTTTTCCACCTTAGAAAACCCTATTAGAGCAGAAATGATTCCTGAATTAACAAAGTCCGCAAAATTTGTCCGCAAAAATTTTTTTGAATTTTTTTATAATTTAATCATTTTCAGGCAATTGGTTCTACTCCAAGAGCAGCACATCAAAGTCTTTTTGTATAATTTTTTAATTTGTTAATACAGTCGAACCTCACTTTTAGGTCTGACTGTGTTACCCCCTTAATTTGGTTGGCCTCTACTTTGGGACAAGGCCCGAAATGATTCGAAACCGCCCTTACTTTTTTTTTTCTTAACCAAAGCCATTCCTTTACGTACCCCCAAAGGTTGATTCTAGAGATCTGCCTGGATTGGAAATCTCACCGATTGTGTCGGTGGGTCTTCAAAAAGTGGTCGGGTGGGTCTTCAAAATTCGGTGGTCGGTCTTCAAAATTGGGTCTTCAAAATTCTCTTATTGTTCGGATCGTGTTTCGGGTTGAAAAAAGTCCGGGGATCGAGTACCCTTGGCCGTCCCTGATCTTGAACCGTCCTCCGTCCCTCGATTTGTCCTTGACTTTTCCTTAAGTCTTAGATCTGTTCAAGGTCTTTAACTAAAATCAGGGGTTCCCCCGGTAGGTCAGAACGTGTCAGACTACCCAGAAGGCCCTTCTGGGTCTTGAACTTGTGGGTTGATCGCAAGTCAAGGCAAAGATTCTTTACGAGGTTTGACTATCTGACTATGACCTTCTGTGTCATCTGAGCACGTGGGTTTGGGTCTTTACCTTCTTGGTCATTGAAGTTATGGACTTCATTGGGGTCATCCCCGGTCATTGTCTTGACTTGGTGGGGTCGTTGACTCTTTTGGTCTTGACTTTGGGTCTTTACCTTCTGGATTGATTTCAACTCAAGGTAAGGTTCTCTACGAGATTTGACTGTGCCACCTCCATTTTTCAAAATTCCCCCAAAAAATCTTTTTTTTTCAGCGTGAAGCCGGTTCCGTTGAACGTATGGATCCAGACGATTTAGCCAATCCTAAAGAAGTGTTGGAAGCAATCGATAGAATGAATACCTCCACATGTATTTTTTTTGAATTTTTTAAATTAAAAAAAAAATTTTTTTCAAAAGTTGATGGAAATTTTGGCTATCCCAGAGAGAAGAAGATTGACAATATGATTTTAAATTTTGGCCCAAACCATCCGGCAGCTCACGGCGTTCTTCGACTTATTTTGAAATTGGAAGGAGAGGTTTGTGGTTTTTTTGTGGGTAAAGCTTTGGGTGGGCTACGACTTTTGGACTGATCCCCCGTCTAGTTCCGCAACCCGTAGGTACCCGCCTCTTTCATCCCAACATGTGGAGGAACCCCTTCCTCTCGTTACCCGTCTCTACGACTTTTGGACTGATCCCATGTACAGTTCCCCCAACCCGTGGGTACCCACCCTCCAGTTCCCAACCCGTGGACGAACCCCTTCCGCTTGTTACCCGTCTTACCCGTCTATACAGCTCTCGGGCTGATCCTCCCAGTTCCCCAACCTGTATGGATCCACTTTCCCTTCCCCAACCATGTGGAGGAACCCCTTCCGCTCGTTACCCGTCTATACAGCTTTTGGACTGATCCCACTCCGAGTTTTCCCCCAACGGACCCACCTTCCCTTTCTCTCCTTTCCCAACCCGTGGAAGAACCCCTCCCGTTCACCCATACTAGAACAATTTTTCGAGGAACAGACAAGGGTCTATAGCCCAATTATCGTTGGTAGGTTAGGTACTATTTATCAAGGATTACGAGTTGAAGAGTTTCTGGTTGTGATTTTAGCCAAAAATGGGGTTGGGGTCCGATACTATTTTTAAAATTGGGTGGGATAACAATGGGTACTTTCGGCTAAATTTTTATTATTTGGCGTTTTTCCCGGGCATTTCAAAATCTCGGAGTTTAGCTGAAAATTATGGGTTTTTGCGGTTGGTTAATCCAACTGAAACCCAATGTTTTTAGGGAATTGGCCAAATAATCCGAATAATCTAAAATTTCGCAAAAGTCCGCAAATTTTCTAAAAGTTCGCAAGTTTTGTCCGCAAATTTTTTTTATTTTTAGGTAGTTATCAAAGCAGTTCCACACATTGGACTTTTGCATCGTGCAACAGAAAAATTGATTGAATATAAAACATACACACAAGCTTTGCCTTATTTTGATAGATTGGATTATGTTAGCATGATGTGTAATGAACAGGTTTTTATTTTTAATTTAGAAAAGGTAGCGCCGTAATACCAAACTGGGACAATACATAAGCTAAGCTATGTTCCAATTACCTTGAAGTTGTTCCGACTATTATGTTTTTAGAAGTCCTCAAGTTTCTTAAAAAGTCCGCAAATTTTCTTAAAAGTCCGCAAAGTTTTTTGAAAGTCCGCAAACTTTTTTATAGTCCGCCAATGTTCTTGAAGTCCGCAAGTTTCTCAAAAGTCCGCAAGTTTCTTAAAAAGTCCGCAAGTTTCTCAAAAGTCCGCAAATTTCTCGAAAAGTCCGCAAGTTTAATGAAAGTCTCATTTCCTTTGTTTAACAGTTCGGCGGGTTTTTTGGGTTTGGTATTACGACATCTACCATTTTGTACTAATAATTTTTTAACGTTTTTAAAGGCCTGGTCTTTAGCTGTCGAAAAATTGTTGGGAATTGATATTCCGCCGAGAGCTAAATGGATTAGAAGTATATTTTATTTGAGTTTTTTTGGGGGGGTTTTGAGGTCTAAAAAAGTCCGCAAAATCATTTAAATAGGGGGTCCTTCCTATCCAGCGACTAACCAAATTTTAGACGGCGTATCTTAATTTAAGTCTACCCAATATTGTATCCAATTTAACATTTATAAGGCCATTACTGACTTGACTATAAAGATACCCTAATGGCTTGAAACCAGGGTGATCCTTTTACCTCGTTTGGGAGGCATTTGCCCCTTTTTGGCCGATTTCGCTCCATTTTTGGGAAGCCATACCCTCTTTTGGTGGTTTGTAAAGGGACACCCTGATTGAAACAAAGGACCTTATAGTGAGGTTTTTTTAATTTAGTTGACTATTGGATGGATAAATATTTCCTAAAAATATCCCATAATTAATATACACCTCATTGTGACAATCATTTTTTGATAAAAACAATTTTTAAGATTTGCGGACAAAACTTGCGGACAAAATTTGCGGACTTTTTTAAACCTTAAAAAAGAACCTTTTTTGCATCCAATTTTATTTTTATCAATTTTTAGCCCTATTTGCTGAACTAACTCGAATTCAAAATCACATTATGGGAATTACTACACACGCTTTGGATGTTGGTGCAATGACCCCCTTCTTTTGGATGTTTGAGGAACGTGAAAAATTATTTGAATTTAGTGAGCGTGCAAGTGGGGCAAGAATGCATGCAAATTATATTCGGCCTGGAGGTTTTTTTTTGAATAAATTTTTTGTTTAAATTAACAGGGGAGTAGAGAGGTACCACGGGCGTATCTAGGGGGCATGAGCATATCCAGGGGGTCTGAGGGCTAGAGGGATAACACGGGCGTATCCAGGGGGTCTAGGCATATCCAGGGGGTCTGGGGGCTAAAGGGATACCACGGGCGTATCCAGAGGGTCTAGGTTGCTAGAGCCCCCCCCCCCCCCTCCGAAATCGAAGTATGGTCGAAAAAGTGAAAGAAATATGGCTTTTAGCCTTCCAAATTTTAAAAAATTTTTGCTTGCGGCGCTAAAAAAATCAAAATTCGGGTACAAAAAATTGTTCGGATCACCAAAGTAGACGCTGAAATTTTGGCGCACACCCAATGTTAGCCCCCTCCTCCTCACCCAAAACTGTCCCTCTGGATACGCCCTTCTCTTTGTGGGAAAAATCGCTCCATGTAAGGAGCAGGTCCGTAGCCAGGGGGCCCGTAGCCAGGATTTTTCCCCCCTGAAAAAAATCCTGGCTACGGGCCTGGTAAGCAGGAATATTTTAAATCGAAAAAATTTTGCGGACAATTTTTGCGGATTTTTAAAAATAGAAATTTTTTTATAATTTTTAGGAGTTGCCTGGGATATTCCTCTTGGACTTTTGGATGATATTTATGATTGGTGTGTAAAATTCCCTTCGCGGATTGATGAACTTGAAGATGTTTTGACAGAGAATAGAATATGGAAGAAGAGAACAAAGGATATTGGGGTTAGTTTTTTTGACAAATTTTGGGAAAATCCGCAAATATTTTGCGGACAATGTTTTGCGGATTTTTATTAAATTTGAAAAATGTCCGCAAAAAAATTTTGCGGATTTTTCCTGCTGACCTTTTTAATCCGAAAAATCCGCAAGAATTTGCAGACTAGTTTTGCGGATTTCTATTAAATTTGAGAAAAAATCCGCAAATTTTTTTGACTACAGTTTTTCTAATTTAATAAAAATCCGCAATAATTTACTTGTCTTTCGTATCTTCTATTATATTTGAAAAAGTCCGCAAGAATTTTGCGGATTTTAAAATTCAATACTAATCAATAGGAAATGTCCGCAATTTTTAACGTATTTTTATAAATTAAAAAAATCCGCAATAATTTTGCAGACAAGTTTTGCGGTTTTATTAAATTTAAACAAATCCGCAAAATTTTTTTCTGACAATTTTTGCAGTTTTTTTAATTTAATAGAAGTCCGCAAGAATTTTGCGGATTTTAAAATTGAATCTAAACAATAGGAAATATCTGCAATTTTCAGCTGATTTTTATTACATTTAAACAAATCCACAAGAATTTTGCGGATTTTTTAAATTTTAATACAAATCCGCAAAAATTGTCAGCATTTTTAAATAATTTTGCGGACAAACTTTGCGGATTTTTTTTAAATTTAAGAAGAATCTGCATTTAATCCGCAATAATTTTGCGGACAAATCTGGCGTATTTTTATTAATTTAATAAAAATCCGCAAAAATTGTCCGCATTTTTAAAATAATTTTTTGCAGATTGTTAAAGCTTCTGACGCTCTGAATTGGGGCTTTTCTGGTGTTATGTTGAGAGGTTCTGGTATAAAATGGGATCTTAGAAAGACGCAGCCTTATGATGCTTATTCTCAAGTTGAATTTGATGTTCCTGTTGGTACGCAGGGTGATTGTTATGATAGGTTTGGATTTTTTAAAATTAATTTTCTGGCTCTTGTCCAGTTTATGCGTCCAATCGCATCTTTATACGTCCAACAACCTTTATAAGTTTAATGAAAAGTTTATACTTCCAAACATTTTTATGCGTCCAATAGAAAGTTTATGCGTCCAATCACATATTTTATGTACCCGCTTCTTCAATTTAGTACCATAAAATCTATGAGAATAGGAAGCCTTACTGACCCAGTTTTGATACACACGGTATTACATAGTTTTTAACACAAAGAACCGGGTATTTATAAATGCGATTGGACGCATAAACTTTTTATTGGACGTATAAAGTTTGATTAGACGTATAAAAGTGCGATTGGACGTATAAAGTTTGATTAGACGTATAAAAGTGCGATTGGACGCTTAAATGAACGAGAGCCAATTTTCTTTTATGGATCGAGCCCATTCCTTCGATAATCGTCGTTTAAACCTTAAAAAAATTTTTAGAATTTGAGACAAATTTTGCGGACTTTTTTTTTTTAAATTAAAGAAAAATCCGCAAAAACTGTCCGCAACTTTTTTTAAATAAAAAAATTTTTGAAGATTTTTTTTATCGAAAGATCGGCTCCGGTACAAAATACCGAATCGTTAAAATATGGAATAGTTAAAATCGCGAATAGGCTAAAAAGGGGTTAAAATACCGAATCGTTAAAATATGGAATGGTTAAAATATCGAATCGTCAAAATATCGAATTGATAAAATGTCGACACGGCCAAAATGGGTCAAAATGTCGAATTCCTTTAAAAAAGGGTCAGATGAGGGTCATACGTTGATTGTTGATAATTTTATCAACTTATAAACTTACTGCTGATAAGTTGGGGTTAAAATACCGAAAAAAACGGTACGGAATACCTGAGTTCAGTGTATTTTACCGAGTAAAACCGGACCGGATAAATCAAGAAAATCGACCGGATCCGGTCCGGCATGATCGTGCGGATCCGGAAGACAACGCGATTTCTTGATCCGGAAAAATTAGAGTACCGTACCACGGTACGGAATACCGAAAAATACGGTTCACCTTTTAAATTTTATCGGTCAGTATTCCGCCCGTACTACCGATACGGAATACGGATAAATACCGAAAAATACCGTCGGTATTACGGTACCGTCCAGGTTCTAGTTTGTAGCACAATTTTTAAAATAATTCGACATTTTGACCTATTTTGGCCGTGTCGACATTTTATCATTTCGATATTTTGACGATTCGATATTTTAATCCTTTTTTACCCGTTTCGATATTTTAACCATTCCATATTTTAACGATTCGGTATTTTAACCCCTTTTTAGCCTATTCGCGATTTTAACCCATTTTTACCCGATTCGAGATTTTAACCCTTTTTTAGCCTATTCCATATTTTAACGATTCGATATTTTGTCCGGACACGGAAAGATCTGATTTAATCAGTTTAAAAAGCTAATAGAGATCGAGATTTTTGAAAAGCCTGGGCCTGTAGTCTAGGAAAACCCCACGCCATGGTCCAGATCCAGCTCGATCTCTAAAGGCCACACGTTTTATAAAGTTTTTGCGGATTTTTTAAATTTTGCGGACTTTTTTATTATTTGCGGAGATCTTTCAACAAAATTGTGAAATTCATAAAAAAATTTTTATATTTAAAAAAGTTGCGGACAATTTTTGCGGACTTTTTTCAAATTAATAAAATGTCCGCAAGAATTGTCCGCAAGTTTTATAAATTTTTTCGAATTTTAAACTTTTGTCATTACTGGGCTAACAATAAAATGTAAGGATTGAGAAAAGAGTCGGATCGAATTTTTGGCGACCAGTGGAACCCTATTATGGGGCAGGATATTTTTGGTTCATGATTAGTGTTGCCGTTTTCGAACCGGGTCAACGTTCTAAGCATTTTGCGGGCCTCGTTTTTATCGACTCGGTCGTCTTTTTCAAGCCTAAATTTGATGTCCGATTCGATCTTTCGACACGAACCTGGCCGGCAACCCTAATTAGGATCAAAGTTTTGCAGATTTTTCTTAAATTAAAAAAATGTCCGCAAAATTTGTCCGCAAGTTTTCTTTAAATTTTTTTTTCGAGTTTAAACGACCATTAAAAATTTTCCCGTTTATTAAAATACACGACTTTTAAAAATATTTCTTTTGTCACAGATATTTGTGTCGTTTAATGGAAATGCGTGAAAGTCTTCGAATTATTCTTCAATGTTTAAATAAAATGCCTAGAGGGGAAGTTAAGGTGGATGATCAAAAGATTATGCCTCCGAATCGAGCAGAAATGAAGGTTTATTAAATTTTTTAATTTTAAAAAATAAGCACAAGTTTAGAAGAGGCGGATTTATTTCAGATTTTTTTTGTCCGCAAAAAATTTTTTTTGTCCGCAAAAATATTTTTTGTCCGCAAAAAAATTTTTGTCCGCAAAAATATTTTTGTCCACAAAATATTTTTTTTGTCCGCAAAAATATTTTCTTGTCCGCAAAAATATTTTTGTCCGCAAAAATATTTTTTTGTCCGCAAAAATGTTTATTGTCCGCAAAAAAATTTTCGTCCGCAAAAATATTTTTTGTCCGCAAAAACACGACTCTGTTTCATTAGGACGCCTTAAAAATATTTTTTAAATAATAGACACACCAATTTAGGAAGAAACTTTATGTTGAAAAATATTTTTTGCGGACTTTTTTTTGCGGATAAAATAAAAAAAATTTTGTCCGCAAGAAAAATTTCAGGAGAAAAATGAGTCTTCTTCGTAATACGGACATATTTTCGGACATAAAAAATTAAAAAAATATTTGTCCGCAAAAAATTTTTGTCCGCAAGAAAAATCCGCAAAAAAATTTGTTGTCAGCAAGAAGTGTCCGCAAAAATTTTTTGTCCGCAAAAATTTATTTTTTAATAAAATTTTAAATTAATTTAAAGGAAAGTATGGAAGCATTAATTCACCATTTCAAATTCTTTACTGAAGGATTTCAAGTTCCGCCTGGTCATGTTTATGTTCCTACAGAGGCGCCTAAAGGGGAATTTGGTGTTTATTTAGTGGCTGATGGAACGAGCAAACCTTATAGGTTTTCAAATTTTTGAAAAATTATTTTTTAAGGGAAGGGGGTGGTGAAAAATTTTCAAAAAAATTTTTTTTTGAAAATTTTTTTTAATTAAAAAAATTTTTGTGGTGATGTGGCATCGAACCTCCATCTCCCATTAAGCGGTGTTTAGTGTGTTAACCACTACACCATAGGAAAAAAATTTTTTAAGGAAAGGGGGTGAGAAGAAATTTTCAAAAAAAAATTTTTTTGAAAATTTTTCTTAATCAAAAAAAAATTTTTGTAGTGGTGTGGAACCGAACCTCCATCTCCCATTAAGCGCAGTTTAATGTGTTAACCACTACACCACCGGAACGAGCCTATTTTGAACCACCGGAACTGGCCAGCTTTGATCGGCTATAACTTTTTTTTGCCTGATCCAATCTGAACAAATCTTATATCATTCGAAAGCCCTTGAAAAGGGCTATATTTTTACCCATTGGATGAATCAAGTCTGATCACTTATTGAAAATTTATGACCTGTTAAGTGCAATTATTTTGTATTTTTCACGTTTATTGTCTTCTAACTTTTTGGTAAGTGATCAGACTGGATCCATCCAATTAGAAAAAAGATGGCGCTTTTCATGGGCTTTCGAATGGTATAAGATTCACTTAGATTGGATCAAGCATACAAAAGTTATAGCCGTTCAAACTTTGCTGGCACCCCAGTGTCAACTGCCCCTAACCCACTTAACTACAAAAACAATTTTATTTCTTAATTTTTTCCAAAATCATTTAGATGCTTTATTCGTGCTCCAGGATTTGCACATTTGGCAAAAATTCATGATATTAGTTATATGCATTTAATTCCTGATTTGGTAGCTATAATTGGAACGTTGGATGTTGTTTTTGGAGAAATTGATAGATAAATCTAGTTTAGAGAAAAGCTTGTTTATATTAAATTTATGTATTTGTTTTTTTGACAAAAAATAATAAATTAGGACTTTAAAAATTATTTTGCATGAAAAGATGTCTTTATCATTTGTACTATTTTATCAAGTAGAACGACATTTGCGTACACCGTTGGAAAAACGACATTTGCGTACACCCCCCAAATACGACGTTTGCATACAACGACGTTTACGAACAAAGACCTCTCACTAAAACCTATTAACACCGGGATAGTTTTAAACAGTAAAACACCGGGATAGTACAACATACTTATGTCACGATAGCTGATATGACCCATATCCGTTTGTGCCAATTTTGGGCCAGTATCCAGTTAGTCCAATTTCGATGGTCTTCGGTTTTGCCCCGCACATGTCGGTCTCCGCAAATGTTTAGGCTATTTAAAAATCTTTTTGTTTTCAACTCAGTTCCAGTTCATCCTTTCCAAAATAATATTTAAAGGAATTCCATGTTGAGGAAATCGGGGGGGGGGGGGGGGGGTGGGGGCTGTCGAAGGGGAGAGGCAGGGGCACTGTTGAGGTGGGACACGCCCAAGTAGGCGCGCGGCCATAGCGGCGCAAAGCCATAACTAGCTGGAAAATTTCTGGCCCGTACCAATTTTGGTACCAAACTCTTTAGCTCAATGAGAGGAATCGTTTAATACTAAATTTGGTAGAATTCGGAAATCTTGAAGCAAGTTATAGCTTTGCGCCTTCTTGGCCGCGCGCCTACTTGGGCTGTCCCTGTTGAGGTGAGATTCCGTGACAGTCGGAATATGTTAGAAAAATTTATTCCTTTCCCTCTCTTTCAACTTTAAGTTGACCACATTTCCTTCCTTTTTTAGTCATCGGAAAGGCCATAAGAGAGAACAGAGAGACGCGAAGACCAACACAAAAATAGGGGAAGCATAGCCTGTAGGCTTTGGCCCTACGGTGACTGACCGGCCTTTGCTGCTCACACACACACTTTTCCCCCTTTTTTGACTAAAAATACAACAGCCACAGGCCTTTAGGGCGAATCGATTGGACAGGTTAAATTATCCTTTCGTTCTCTCCCCCCACATTTTTCTTCTTTTTGGGAAAGCGGACAGTAAATTGCACTAAAATGACTGTTTCCCTTACAGGGCTAGCTTTGTCCTAAAAAATGCCTGAGGCGAAATTTCAAAAATCCGCAAATAACGCCCCTTAAGTGCAACTTTTTTTGCACTTTTAATTTACCCTTAGGGCAGTAATTTGAATATTTTATTTATTGTAGGAAAGGCTGTTTTGTAAAAGGGGTGGGGTCAGTTGGGCGCGGCCAATTGAGCGCCCAGCAAATTTTGGTCGGCTATAACTTTTTTGTGCCTGATCCCATCTGAGTGAATCTTATATCATTCGAAAGCCCTTGAAAAGCGCTATCTTTTTTGTAATTGGACAGATCAAGTCTGATCACTCCTTAAAAAGTTATGACTCGATAAGTGCAATTATTTGGTGTTTTTGACGTTTATCGCCCTCTAGCTTTATAGTGAGTGATCAGACTTGATCCATCCAACAGGAAAAAAGATAGAGCTCATAAAGGGCTTTCAAATGCTACAAGATTTGTTCAGATTGGATGAAATCAGAAAAAGTTATAGTTGACAAAAGAAAGCTGGCGCCAAGCTGGCTGCGCCCAGTTAACCCGTCCGTTTGAGTTGTTTTGGGGTTTATAAAATTTTCTTGATTTCCCCCTAAGAAAGGTTTTTCACCTCGCTGAGTTACAAAATTTCACAATTAGCCCAACTAAAAGGGCATTAACTCTATCAATGCCTTAGCGCGATATATCCTTTTCCCATAGGACTTGCACTTCCCCCTCTAGACATTGTTTACCAAATTCTCCGCTCAAACAGTCAAATCGACTAAAATTTTTATTTCAATTTTGTACACCCCCGGCGGGCAATCCTTGCTTTCCCTCCACCTATCACTTGTAATGTTGACAGTCAGGCAAACAAGCACAAAAAAAGGCAGGTTGAGGGACCTGGCTGGCAGCAACGACCGGCTGGCAGTTTTTTGTTTGTTGTGTTTCTTTCTCTTCCCGAGCGCATCACCAACCCACAGCCAAAGGGAAAATATGATTAGAAGAAAGGGAATGAATAGTTGAGCAAATTGGAAGGGCGCACGCATTAACCCACAAGGTAGGGGACGTTTGAGTATAGCTGCTTCAGTCTTGAGGTCATATTTTAGGCTATAACTTTTTTGATACTTGACTAATTTAAATGATTTGAGGATCAATTGAAAGCTCTAAATGTGAGAATTATTTTAGCTAACAGAATCTTGTTGATCAGATCATCCTACCAAAAGTTACACTTGGGTAAGTGCGCGCAATCGTGATTTTTGATCGTTTTTCGGCTATAACTTTTGATAGTATGTTCTGATCAAATCATTCCTGTTAGCTAAAATGTTCCTCAAATCAAGAGCTTTCGAATAATATAAAGCTTATTTAAATCGGTTCAGGATCAAAAAAGTTATGGCCTAAAAGTTACAGCCAAATAAGGACCAGAAATCACGATCTCACGCACTTACCCAAATGTAACTTTTTGTAGAATGATCTGATCAACTCAATCCTGCTAGCTAAAATAATCCTCAAATCAAGAGCCTTCGATTGGTATAAAACTTATTTAAATCGGTTCAGAACCAAAAAAGTTATGGCCCAAATTATACCCTCAAGACTGAATCGTCCTTTACCGTCAACCCACAGCGCCATCGGCGAAATTCATTCCTCGCCTCTTCGCAAACATTCATCCCCCCTCACCTCTTCTTCTTTACTATCCACATCTCTTCTTCTTCTCTTGTTCCTCCCAGCCACTGATTGTGTAAATAGGGAAAAAAGGAAAGTGAATGTTTGGCTGCCGGCGGGCTGTTGTTGATGATGGCCCAGCCGTCTATACAGAAGTACTGTCAGCAGCGTTTCACAAAACTGGGGCCATATTGACAAATACGCCGCTATTTCTCATTTTTTCTTTTAAAATTTGCTCTTCTAATATCCCAAAATTTTAATTTTTTTATTTTATTACAGGCGAACCTCATTATAAAATACCCCCTTGGGATCGACCTTATAATGAGGGTGTTCATAAACGGGAAGTATCTTAGATTGCGTGTCTCGACCCTCTCTAATTAATCTGTTATAGGAGTTGATATAAGAGTTTATAACGAGAGGTTGCGAACAAAACTGAAGGGGTGTCCGCAAATGTCGCTTTCTTTGTAATGTTCGCAAATGTCGTTTTCTGTGTAATGTTCGCAAATATCGTTTCTTATCCTCTGGGATTTAAAAATCGTATCCTATAGTGGGGTGTTTATAACGAGGGTGTATCCTAAATTGGAGGTATCTCTTAGTCGACTCCCAGTAACCGGTAGGGGGGCATCTAACATCTAGCATCTAACGGACATAAAATGCCCCGTAAATTGGGGGCATCTCTCTCTAACCAGTGGGTATGACCCTCACTAGATACTAGGGTTGGTCCCCGTCCCCGAAAATCGGGGAATTTGAGAGATCTTTTGAAAATTCCTTGTCTCCGTCTCCGTCCCCCCGTGGCGCTGCCTCCCCGAAAACCTTTCCCCGTGGCTCCCCCCCTCCCCCGTCGGGGACCAACCCTACTAGGTTCCCCTCCTTATATGTACGATTTTTTAGCCCCAGGGGATATCTTATAGCGAGTTTTGACTGTTTTCTAATTTTCAGATTTTAAGACTTCAAAAGTGCCTTTTCCTTTATTTGCCTTATTTTTCCTTCATCCGCCTTAAATGACAGCAACCACCAACAGCTCAATTCACATCAACTTGGAAGACCCCAACTCATCTACAAGTAGCCCACAACCGTTAGAACAACAATTAAGTCCGTTATTGCCTAAAGAGGCTGAATATGTTGAAAGGAAGGTGAAAAAAATTTTCCAAAAATTTTTCAAAAAAAATTTTTTAAAAAAATTTCAAAAAAATTTTTAAAAAATTTCAAAAAAATTTTCAAAAAAATTTCAAAAAAAATTTTCAAAAAAATTAAAAAAAAATTTTCAGAAAAATTTTTTTGGAAAATTTCAAAATTTTTAAAAAAAATTTCAAAAAATTTTTCAAAAATTTCAAAAATTTTCAAAAAATTTTTAAAATTTTTAGAGGCCTCTAGCCATTCAAGAATTGCTAGAGAAAAAAAGAGCTAGGTTGGCAACAATTCCGAAACAAGTTCAAATTGTCGAAAATGGTAGGGAATTTATTTTTTTACTCTTTAAAGCCCAAAGATGTGAACAGACATTTGCGAACAAAACTAAAATCCAGGTCCGTAAATGTTGCCTTTTATTAGTGCTCACAAATGTCGCTCTTTCAGTGGGTGTTGCAAATGTCGCCCAATTTGTGTTCGCAAATGTCGCTCTCCTAGTAATGTCCCCAAATGTCGCTCTCTAGTGGCTGACGCAAATGTCGTTTCATATTGGGTGTTCGCAAATGTCGTCTCTTAGAAGGCGTTCACAAATGTCGCTTTCTAGTGGCTGACGCAAATGTCTGTTGGTACTCCTCTCTTTACCATTCTTTCACATCTAGTAGTACCAAATTTTCAATCTGCCGTAGTGTAGTGGGTTAACAACCTAGACTGCACCTTTCGGGGAGACCTGGGTTCGATACCTCTCGACGGATATTGTCCTTATTTTTGACAAAAAAAATATTTTTTTCCAAATTTAGACAATTCCAACGACCTCCAACACATATTTAATAAATTTTGCGAGACAAAACTCGACCAGAACAAAAATAACGAGAACGATTTTAACCAAATATGTGAAGATAACGTCATGTTTTACAACGCAAATGGAGGGGAAGACGTCGAAACTGCCAGTTGTAGTTCCGGGGGATGTCCCTCTTTTAACTGGGCGTTGTTTGAGGGCATTTCGGGGTCCATTACACCGTCAATTAATTCACAGAAACAACCGAAAAATAGCAAAATTAATAATATGACGACGCCTTTATTGTCTTCTCCCCTCAAAAATTGTTTGGAATTTTCGCCTACTTCTAGTATGGAGATTGGCGATAATGCTTTGGCTAAATCTGTCCCTTGTGATCGGTTAGAAACTTAATTTGAATTTCGGTTTGGTTACTGTTGGACCTCACTATCTATCAGACAAAATAGGCCCATGAGTAAAAACGACAAAATAGTACCAGGGCTAAGGAATGACAAAACGGTACCTTGAGAAAATGACAAAAATGGTACCTAGGCGTAAGAACGACAGAATGGTACGAAGGGTAAAAAACCGACAAAAAGTTACCAAGGCTAAAAAACGACAAAATGTTACCCAGGGTAAAAAACGACAAAATGGTACCTTTAGAAAAACGCCAAAATGGTACCAAGGGTAAAAAACGACAAAATGGTATAAAGAGTATAAAACGACAAAAAGGTACCCAGGGTAGAAAACGACAAAATGGTACTCATGGTAAAAAATGACAAAAAGGTACCCAGGCTAAAAATCGACAAAAAGGTACCCAGAGTATAAAACGACAAAAAGGTACCCAGGGTAGAAAACGACAAAAAGGTACCCAGGGTAAAATACGTCAAAAAGGTACAGAGGGTAAAAACGACAAAATGGCACGTGACAAGACGGTACCAAGGGGTTTCAAATGGGATTAAGCAGCTCCCCACCCAATGGCCCACTAAATTTTAGATGTCTTATATTGGCTGTATTTTAAAGTGAGGTCCAACTTGTACTTTAAGAATAACAGAAAAACTAAAAATATTTTCAGAATTTTCGCCCAAGTTCCAGGCAGACTTTCCTTACTTTCAAACGTTGTGAAATATAAAATGACTGTTGGAGAAGTGAAGAGGCGATTAATGGGACCTGAATCTTTTAATTTTAGGTAGGTTTAACTAGAAATAGTGTGGGAAAATAGGAGAGATAAAAAGGGAGAGATTTTGCGGCCAGGCAAAATGGTCAAGGGGTAAGGAGCGACAAAATGGTACTCGGTGTAAAAACGACAAAACGGTACAAAGGCTTAATAACGACATAATAGTACTTAGGAGGAGGCGACATAATGGTACTCAGGCTAGAAGGCGACAAAATAGTACCAAGTCTAAAAAACGACAAAATGGTACCTGGGCTAAAGGACGACACAATGGTACACAGGGTAAAAACAACAAAATGGTACAAAGGCTAGAAAACGACAAAATGGTACCAAGGCTAAAAATTGACAAAATGATACCAAGGCTAGAAAACGACAAAATGGTACCTAGGCTAAAGACTGACAAAATGGTACAAAGACAAAATGGTACCTAGGCTAAAAACGAAAATCTCTCCAATTTTTCCACTATTTTTATACTCAGAGCTAAGCTTCAAATCATCTAAATTTAAAATTAAATTTTCTAGCTTGTTAGGAGCATTATTGAGACGTGCAAAAATGCCAGAGAAAAGTCAAATGCTTATAGAAGAATTAAATCAAGTCGGGCTTTCTATCCCACGTGGAAGACGACGTCTCTCTCAAGTTACTTTGTTGTCTGCTTTAACTGAGGCTGAAAGTTTACAACTTGCTAATGATTTTAAAAAGGTGTGTGTTTGTGTGTTTTACGTAGTTTGCTCCCAAAACCCCAACCTTTTGGCCAAAACCTGACCTCATTATTTGCAACCCTGATAAATCCCGATCCGAACATTTTGATCCGGAAGGGTCAGGGTCCATCTACACAATGTAGACGAAGGTGGAGTTGAGGGGGGACCTTGAGACCCCCCCCTGTTGATTCCTTGAGACCACCTCCCCTGTTGCTGTTTCGAGCAGACGATAAGGGGCAGGGTTATCCGGCCTAGCTTTTATGCTACCTTAAGTCGACTGCTTATATGTATACATAGTCGGGTTTCGGGTTGAAAAGGACCGGGTTTCGGGTTGAAAAGGATCGGGTTTCGGGTTTCGTGTAACCCAACACATCCCTGTTATATTTAGAAGCCTTTTTAAGATTACAGAATCCGAATTCCCTACACGGCTAATGGCTATAGAAGCACTTGATTCATTCAAACAATCAACTCCATCAATCCTTCCTGGTACTTGTGATAATGACAATTTAATTCGTCTACAAAAGTTGCAAGCTGCGATTAAATTAACTAAACAATTTTTGGAGTTGATGGGAAGAGATACAAGTCCAATGATGGAAAATGTAATTTTAAAAAATTTTTTTTAAAAATTTTGTCCGCAAAAATTATCCGCAAATATTTTTGCGGACTAAAATTTTGTCCGCAAAAACTGTCCGAAAATTTAAGATTTAAATTTAAGATTTCCGAAAAGGAGATTTTTTGAAAAAATTTTGTCCGCAAAAGTTGTCCGCAAAAATTTTTGCGGACGTCCGCAAAATATTTTTGGGCAAAATTTTGTCCGCAAAAACTGTCCGCATATTTGCAGTTTGAATTTCAGATTTCCGTAAAGGAAAATTTTTTGAAATAATTTTGTCCGCAAAAGTTGTCCGCAAAAAATTTGCGGACGTCCGCAAAATATTTTTGGACAATATTTTGTCCGCAAAAGTTGTCCGCAAACTTAGACTTTTAAATTTTCTCAAAAGAAAATTTCCAAAAACCCTAAAATTTTTTGTCCGCAAAATTTTTGCGGACGTCCGCATAAAATTAGCGGACAAATTTTTGTCCGCAAAAATATCCACTAAAACAAAAATTGTCTTCAAATTAAAACCCCAAACTTTTAATTTTCAGAATATGGAACCACTTCTTGACGAGGAATTACAAGCGCCTCTCTCAACCTTTTCAATGTTAACCCATGGATTCGGTAGTTTAAAAGAAAATTTAAATAATTATTTTAAAATATTTAGGCAACCCTGCTATCCAAGTTGGGGTAAATTGTTTTTTACGATTTTTGGAAGAACAAGTAAAAATAATTTGTGAGCAACAAGAACAGAAAATAAATTTATTCCCGAATACTAAATGAAAATATGGGAGGATATTGCTATGAGATGATACCCCCTTTGGGCGTGAAAAAACTCGTACCTTATAATGGGGTGTGTATTAAATAGATGGTATGACCATGTCCTATAACTAGGTGTATATCAGAGATGTCACGGGTTGAGAAAAAGGCCGGGTTTCGGGTAACCCGTGACATCCCTGGTGTATATTAAATAGAAGGTGTACCTTATAATGAGGTGTCTCTTATATTGAGGTGTACCTTAAATAGGGAGTAGGTGCCTTGTAAGGAGTTGTGTCCTAAATAGAGGGTAAGACAATGGAAACCTATTACAATGGAAACTTTATCCATTGGTCAACAAAATTAAAAAAACCTCATTATAAGGTACACCCTCTTTGTAAGATACCCCTCATTATAAGGATATATATCCCTCGTACCCCTTATATAACCTCCCTCCCACCCAATACTAGATACACCCTCATCTAGGGATACTGCTTGAAAATACTGTAGTGTCCTTAAACTAGATTTGATTTGGATAATTTTCCAAATTTACTCTCAACTCTATGAGGATCTATTTAAGTTAATTTACTAAGCTTTTAACAACAAATTTATTCCAAATTCAACAAATTAATAAGTTCAGTTCAAAATAACGTAAAAATTAATGAGAAAGAAACGGATATTTATAGGTTATAGAAAGGGCGGGAATTTAATATAAAATGGACTGAAAGTTGTAAAGGTTTATTTAAGGTTGAGGTGTTTAGATAAGGAATGTTTTAGGGGAATGTTTTGAATATGAAATGTTTAGATAAAAGGGAAACAGATGTTTGAGGGGAATATTTTAAATTACATAAAGAAATGTTTAAAGGGTTTACAATCAGGAAAAGGAGAGTTTAAAATAAATTGATAAGGAATATTTAAATTATGGTTTTAGGGGAATAGGAAAAACAACATTTATTTAAAATAAACAAAACATCAAAATAGTGTATCCAACACTCCTCCATCCTTTAAGAAGATCAACGGCGGTATCCTCCACGATTATTGCGTCCACGGAAATTGTTGTTGTTATACTGGTTGTTGTTGTAATCTCCACGGCCACGTGGGTAATATGGACGGAAACGGTCACGAGCCATTTCATGGCCTCTCTCACGATCAATTTGACGTAAGAGGAAGAATAAGCGGGAATCTCGTGAGCGTCTATTTTGTGCACGCCCACGGCCTCCTCTTCCCCGATTATTATTATTATTTCCCTCACGATTAGTGGCATTTTCCTCACGATTATTTGCCTCTCCGCCTCTCAAAATTTCGGCGGGATTTTCTAGATTTTCTTGCATTTCTTCTTCATTATTTATTTCTTCATTGACAGAAATAGAATCCGAATTATTTTCTTCATTATTAGTTATTTCATTTTTAATTTCTTTCAAAAGATCTTCAAAATTTGAAAGTTGTGGATTCAGTGCTTGAAGCACATCTCCCACTATTTCATTTTTTAAAGTAAGCATTGCCTCACGAATGAAATCGTGGCTCTTCTGGACCGTTTCACGTGTTGATTTTCCTTCTTTTTGAATTAAAGCCAAGAAAGAAGTATGATTAATAATTGAAACATTTGAAGAATTATTTTTAGCTTTTGAAGTATTTTTAACCAAATTGTTCTCCCTATCCATTAGGGGCTCTTTTGTTGTTTGTTGTTCTTCTTTTGGTTCTTCCATATTGATGTTGTTTATGTCGTCCATTAAAAAAATTATTGATGTCACAAAAATTTTATTTTGAAAACAACTATGAAATAAGTAAATATTGGATATTTAAAAAAAATGTAAATGATACAAAACAAGTTATAAAAAAAGGGATGTGTAAAAAAACGAAAAATATTATATTTTTGACTAGGTTATGATTTAATTACTGAATCTCAGTCGTCTTTGACTGGACTAGGGCTACGGGATCTCAGTTGGTAGTTTCCGCGACTACGCAACTGGTCTATATGAGAAGTTTTGAATGAGCCATCCTCCATTTCAACTCTATATATATAGTCTCCCTTATCTTCTATTACCCTCCCTTTTGACCATTTATCATTTCCAGTGTAATTTCTTGCCCAAATTAAATCGTCAATTTTAAATATTTTTCTTTTTCGGCTTTTTCCTTTATTTTCAACTTCTTCATCTTTCGGCTTATTTAAATTTTCTTTTGGTGTATATTTAATTATATCAATTTTTGATTTTATTTGTCTCCCTAAAAATAAATATGAAGGGGATTCTCCTTCTAGACTAGGGTGCGGGCTTGCTCTATACTCACTCAAAAACTCAGGAATGGCGTCTTTTAAGTTATTGCCGTCAAGCCCTTTTAAAACGCTATTTTTAAACGTTCGTACAAAGCGCTCACAAAGACCGTTACTTTGTGGATGATAAGGAGGTGATTTGATGTGATTCACTCCGTGGAAAAATTGTGGATGGGAGATGGAATTGAACCATCACGGAATGAGCCCAGACCGAAGCACAACCGACTGTGCCACCATCCAACCCATTGCTGGGTTATTTATTTTCATTTATGTTCTTTCTGCAAGTGCGGACACAACACTCCTTCCGCCTTGCGAAACCAAGCGTCCTCGCTTGTTGCTTGTCTTCTATAACTATCATCTGTTTTGATTTTGGAGAGCACACACAGAAACCAATTTGTGGCATTTTATTTTTCTTACTCGCTGCGCATCATCGGCGTCTTACGCATTTTTATTTATATAGCCTCACACCACCGGCTAGCCTATCACAACTCAGGCATTTTTAATTTCTCACAGGGTCTTCTCCTTTTACTCTCCACAGTGACAGAATGTCAGATCATCACAGCATTTGAAGGTTCGCTGAAATTTCCTCAGGCTAAGCCTGGCCTGTCCGACTGCGCCATTTGTCATGTCCGAGTGTTCGTACTGTGGAAAAATTGTGGATGGGAGATGGAATTGAACCATCACGGAATGAGCCCAGACCGAAGCACAACCGACTGTGCCACCATCCAACCCATTGCTGGGTTATTTATTTTCATTTATGTTCTTTCTGCAAGTGCGGACACAACAAATACCCCCAATTTAAGGAACACCTCATTATAAGGTACAACCTCCTTATAAGGTAAGACCTTCTTACAAGATACCCCTCAGTATAAGATACCCCCAATACTAAATACACCCTCATCTAGGGATAATGCTTGAAAATACCCCCAATTTAAGGAACACCTCATTATAAGGTACAACCTCCTTATAAGGTAAGACCTCCTTACAAGATACCCCTCAGTATAAGATACCCCCAATACTAAATACACCCTCATCTAGGGATACTGCTTGAAAATACCCCCAATTTAAAGAACACCTCATTATAAGGTACGCTAGTTTCAGCTCCAAAGGGGTCTCTTATAGTGAGTTAAATATTGGCCTGCTCAGTTTAAAATGCCAAAATATTTACTATTTTTTGAATTTTTTCTATTCATTATTGCAATATTACTCACTTAGCAATCCTTTAAATTTAAATTTCACTTAAAGAAAAATTTGTCTTTAGTCCCCTGTGATTTTCTATTAAAATGGCAACTTTATCTATTATTTGTTTGCAGCCTTAATTTTTGAAATAAAAAAATAAATTTTGATTTTTAAAATTTTTTTTGGATTAACTTCGATGTCTATCGGTATGCTAGTTTTCCCAGTATTCCTTAAGCACACCCATAGACAACAGGGGTGTGCGAGTTTCGCGTTTCGCCTTTCGCGGATTTTCGCGTTTTTTGGACTTTCGCGTTTCGCGTGTCGTTTTTTTAATTTACTTTCGCGTTTCACTTTTTAAATTTAATTTCGCCTTTCGCGTTTCGCTTTTTAAAACGTTCGCGTTTCGCTTTTTTTTCGCTTTTAAAAATCCCATAGACAAGGACATAGCAACTGATCAATCAGATTGTTGACAATTCGGGTGTTTGACCAATTGAGTGTTGATCACTTGTGATTTGACCTTTGGGTGTTGGATTCTAGAGTACGGTTGTCGGTTCTAGGAAAATTTTTCAATATCCGGAACCTGACCGTCCTTCAGTTCGGTACCGAATCGATACTCCTATTCTGGTGTTAATCTCCAGTAGTGATCGAGCTGGGTCTGGATCAAGGCCTGGGTTTTTCCTGTACCCAGAGTCCAGGCATTTTTTGACCTTCCTGGATTTTTCCTGAACTACATGCCCAGGATCCGGCCCAGGTCAACTAATCAACGTCCAGAGCCCAGGAACAGGACTCTGGACGGTGACCCAACCTTTTCCTTCATATTAGCCTGTTTTATCCTTCAAAGATCACTTGGGACCAAATGGCCGCCGGCCAAATGTCCGCTTTTCAAAAATTTTGATCACTACTCTCCAGGGTGTTGATCTATTGGGAATGAAATTTGAGCTGAGAATCCTTTTAAATATAATAGACTTAAATAGACTAACGGTCACTTGCTCTTTGTTTGATTTAAAAAGGACTTATTGAATTACACCGCGCAAAAAGAACAAAAAATATTTTTTTCAAAAAACATTTTCCAAATGAAAAAAAAACATTTTTTATTTTTATTCTTAAAGAATGGCTCTAAAACTCAACTTGCTTCTAAACATTTTATTAGCCTGTTATTTCCTTCGAAAATCACTTGGGACCAAATGTCCACCGACCAAATGTCCAACGACCAACAGTCCCCCGATCAAATGCCCACCGGCCAAATGTCCGTCGACCAAATGTCCTATAAACTATCCGACGACCAAATGTCCCATACAATTAAATTACAAAATTGCCGGTGCCGATCCACCCTCACACTGTGAGCTTCCCACAGACCCAAATAAACTCCCTCCGTCAAGTCTTGAAAGCTGGTTTACTCGAGAAATGTTCGACGATCTCTTTCCATTTTCCAATCTTGGCTGGGGACCGCACCCCTGTTCACCATACTCTTTCGAGGCTTTTATAATAGCTGCTCGTTACTTCCCCCGGTTTGGGAAGGAAGTAGATTTGAAGAATGGTTTCACACCGAGGGAGAATAGTCGAAGAGATGTGGCGAGCTTTTTGGCACATGCGATCCAAGAGACCGGACTAAATGATGTTTCAGTCTACCAAACAAGGTAAGAAGTGGAGCGACATTTGCGAACAGACATTTGCGAAGCGACATTTGCGAAACGACATTGAGAATGCCCACCAGGCTTTCTGTTTTGACTACTACTTCAGTCGGACCTCTTTTTTACATACACCCAAGGGGCTTAAAAGCTCGTACCTTATAATGAGTGGTATCTTAAATGTAGGGTTACGGTTAGGAACTCTCCCAACCATTGCCAACCAAATTAAAAAGCCGTATCTTAAATTAAGGTTTTCTAGTATTGTGGGTAATTAAAAACGAGGTCGACTTCATGAAAGTAGTACGTTAGGTGTAAGCCAGGGTACTAGATGTGATCCAATCAATAGGCTGATCAATAGGTGATCAATAATGATCAATAATCCCTGATCAATAGGCTTCAGGTATGTTCGCAAATGTCGTTGTTCGCAAACGTCGTTGTTCGCAAATGTCATTTGTTCGCAAACGTCGTTGTTCGCAAATGTCATTTGTTCGCAAATGTCGTTTGTCCGCAAATGTCGTTTGTTCGCAAATGTCGTTTGATCGCAAGTGTCGCTAACATAACTATAAAATAGTGGACTGAACTCATCACAAGCGGATGCCTGTTTTTTCCGCGGTGGACTCTTCAACTGGTTTGAGGGAGGGCCAGTCTCCGCGTTTTTGGCACCCTCAACAAGCATGAAACCCGAGGGAGGTGAGATATGTATTGCAAGTGGAAGGTACTGTTCCCCTTCACCTTTTTATGGATGTGGAAATGAAACTGAAGGAAAATATTTCAAAAGTTGTTACTTTGGAAGGGGAGCTATTCAGGTAATGGAACTCGTGTCAAGGAACTCGTGTCAGGACAGCTCACCGTCCGACCAAAATACTGTCCACCTAGAGTATAAAATACCGTCGAAGTGGAGGTCCTGACGGTATTTTGGTCAGACGGTGAGGTGTGAGACCCTTGGACCCTACTATGGGATACCTTTAAGTACAGGATCGTCCCTTAATGGGTTTTATAATAACTTGAATAGTTTGCAAATCCGCAAAAATGTCTCTATGAATCGGCGCCTCGGTCTCGAGGCTATATTTTTGGCCATAACTTTTTTGATTCTTAACCGATTTGAAGGAGTGTTATATCAATCGAAAGCTCTGGATTTGAGGCTTATTTAAACTAACAGGACTGATCAGATCAGAGCATTCAATAAAAAGTTACACTTGGGTAAGTGCGCGAAATCGTGATTTTTGATCGTTATTCGGCCACAACTTTTGATAGCATGATCTGAACAAATCAATCCTGCTAAATAAAATAATCCTCACATTCAGAGCTTTTGATTGATATGAAGTTTATTCAAATCGGTCAAGAATCAAATAAGTTATGACCAAAACTATGGCCTCGAGACTATTAAGCGATAGAGTGGACTATCGCTTGTCTCTCCCAAGTAGCCAGTGAAATTTTAATTCTCATCTTTAAAATATGCCTAATATTGGGGGCAATATATATAGAGGTCTGTTTAATTTTTCAGATTTCATACAATTACAACTATGGCCAATTTGGAGAATGGCTAAAAACACAAAACATTAGCGCCGACTTGATAACCTACCCAAATCTTGTGCTCACAAAGAGAGACCCACCACTCGCCTTACTCGCCTCTTTGTGGTTCTACATGTCTCCACAACCCCCAAAACCGGCTATGCATGATATAATTCTTGGTTAGTGGTTGAGGGTTCTTTTCCTTTGTGCTGCCAAAAATCCGCAAGCACAGTACAGTAAAACCTCTGTATTAAATACAACTTAGGGCTGAAAAAATAGTCGCTTATAATGAGGTGTCTATTAAATAGAGGGTCCTTCCCACCCATCGGACAGCCAGAACCTCATAAGAAACCGAACTGGGGCTGAAAACCCGCATCTTAAATAGAGGTGTACCTAGTAGCGAGGGTATCTTATAATGAGATTGTATCTTATAATTGGTATATGTTAAATAGAGGTTTTTGCCTAATCACCCCGATAGTCACCAAATTTTAACAAGCGTATCTTAAATTGAGGTGTACCTATTAGATAGAGAGAGAGAATTGTACCTTATAATGAGAGTATCTTATAGAGGGTGTATCTTATAATGAGATGTATCTTAAATAGAGGTTTTGTTCAGAAAACTCTCCCATCCCATGGCCAACCAACGAAAAGCAGTATCTTAAACTGGGTGTACCTTATACTGAGAGTATCTTATAGAGGGTGTATACTATAATGAGGTTTTAGGAGTACAAAGGAAAGTAACCATATTACCTTATAAAAGACGTTTTAAAGGTCAATGGAATGCTGGGAGCGAAAACGAAGCAGCGGGGTATTCCGGCCCCGTCTTTGGCCCTACAAGCCTTATAATTAATAATGAATGTACTGGCGAAGATCCAATAGCTCCAGGAAATGGTGGAGAGAATCGGAGGATTCGGGCGTATAAATGGCTGTGCAAATATTTTGGTGTCCCTGTGGATAGGAATGAGTCTACGCTTACGTGCAAAATTAAGTTTTCAATTTTTGAAAGATAAAGTCAAAGCTCGCTATTAGAGACCACTCTTTGGATTAAAAATTGTACCTTATAATGAAGGGTATATTATAACGAAGAGTACATTAAACTGAGGGGTCCTTATAATGAGGAGTATCTTATATCGAGGGGCTAATAACAACGGTACCTTATAACAGGTGTACCTTATAATGAGGTCTACGGGTAAATAAAACTGAGGGGTACCTTATAATGAGGTGTACCTTAAATAGAGGGGTACCTTATAATGAGAT
This sequence comes from Meloidogyne enterolobii, assembly GCA_963681835.1. Lineage (NCBI taxonomy): Eukaryota > Metazoa > Nematoda > Chromadorea > Rhabditida > Meloidogynidae > Meloidogyne > Meloidogyne enterolobii. The sequence goes on along the minus strand of CAVMJV010000025.1, from coordinate 385,654 downwards.
GTATATTATAAAGAGGTTTACCTTAAAATAAGGGCTACCTTATAATGAGTTACTTATAATGAGGGGTATCTTATATCGAGAGTATTGCCATGGATGTATCCTATAATGAGGTGTATCTTAAAAAGAGGTATAGGTATGTAGCTTAGGTTGTACCTTATAACAAGGATCGCTTAAGCACATCTCATTTGTATTTTTGAGGGCGTATGTTAATCGGGAGGGTGCCTCTTATTCAACCCCTCTAGCCGGCGGAAACCCAGCTTTTTAAAACCGTATCTAAATTGAGGTGTATCTTGTACGACAAAATGGTACCAAGGTGCCTAACGGTGACCCTCTATTTAAGATACCCCCCATTATAAGGTACGATTCTTCAGCCTTGAGGGGGTCCTTTAAAATGAGGTCTAACTGTTCTCTTTAAGATTTTAGATATGCCTAAACGCTTTGATCAAATACCACAGAATGTCAGTTGGGAGCCAGATTGGTCAACAACCTGGAGGGACGACAATCCATGCCAATGTGCACCAGCAACTTATGCTGGTCTTTTTTTAAACTAGAAATAGAAAATAATCCGTTGAACCTCATTATTAAATACACCTTTGGGGTTGAAAGAAGCGAGATTAAATAGAGGTTATATCACCCACAGAATGGACAACGAATTTGCTGGGAGAGAGTTCATGTCCAGACAAAATAATACTAACAAAAGGCTTAAAAAAGGACAAAAAGATACCAAAGTAAAAGACGGCAGGCAAAATGGTATAACGGCTAAGGAATGACAAAGTGGAAACAAGAACAAAAACGACAAAATGGTACAAGTAGTAAAAAACGACAAATGGTACCAGGGGTAGAAAACGACAAAATGGTACAAGGAGTAAAAAACGACAAAATGTTACCTGGGGTAGAAAACGACAAAAAGATACCAAAGTAAAAAACGACAAAATGCTTCAGGGAGTAGAAAACGACAAAATAATACTAAGGTTTAAAAACGACAAAATTATACCAAGAGTAAAAAACGACAAAATGGTACCAAGAGTAAAAACGACAATGGTACAATAACTGAAACGACAAAATGGTACCTGGGGCAGAAAACGACAAAATGGCACGATAACTGAAAACGACAAAATAGTACAAGGAGTAAAAAACGACAAAATGGTAACAAGAGTAAAATCGTATCTTAAAGTAAGGTGTATCCAGTAATGGGTGTATTTTAAAATGAGTGTATTTAAAAATGAGGTTCTCCTTATAACAGGATTAATACCCTATTATCAACCTGGCTTCTATCCCCCACACTTTGTAAACTTAAACGAAGAAAATCGTCAAAAATGTGAACTCATGTTGAGCGAGGAAAAATATGCAAAATTATTTGGCTTGTTAGACAGGTCAACAACCGGATGTTTAAATTTTACAGAAAACACAAAAGAAGAAAATTTAAAAAATAAATTTAATATTCAACTAAAAACAAATACAAGCACAAATTTAATTAAGGAAGACAATGTAGAAAAAATTTTAGATTTATCGGGGTTATAAAGAAAAATTAGGATTAAAAATAAAATTTATTTTTTAATGTAAAAAATAGTGTCCGGCAAAATGATTTTTAGTATCCGGAAACAGAATACCGGATTTTGTACTAATGCCGGAACGGATCCGAGTGAATTATTCCGGATCAGGTCGGATTTTCTAGGATTCGGTTAAATATTTCCATGATCGTTCAGTATCCGGAAAAATTTTGCCCCTCTACAGCCCGTATTCCTCACCCAATCTCCCATCGACGAAGGGGTCCCCTACAAAACCCCACCGTCAAAAGAGATGCCGACAAATGACATCCTTTAGCTTTTTTGCTAAAAGATGTCGTTTTTTGGAGTAGCAAAGGATTAATTGGAAACTATATACCGTATTTTCTCGATTAATTCCCCTCCCTCGAATAATTCCCCCTCTCAATTAATTCCTCATGCTAGAGTTGGGTTGAAACAATAATTCCCCACCCCAAATAGCCTAATACACGTTCAAATGCGAAAGCTCGAATAATTCCCACTCTCTCGATTAATTTGCCATGCCAAGGAAGGGTTGAAAAAATAATTTCCCAGGGGAATTAATCGAGAAAATACGGTAGGGCCTATAACTACTTCCGGTTCTGGATTTTTCCGGATCCGTCGAACAGCCTGTCCGGAAAATAAACCGTACTTCCAAACTACAGAAAAGACCGCCCGGATCCGTTCCGGAGCCGGACACTATTAAAAAAATATTAAGCAATATCCGATCCCTGATCAAGGCAAATTATAAAAGAATGTAACATTTCTAATAAAGAATCGATCGCTTTTGTTTTTGATTTACCCGAATCACATTTTGAAATATGCCTGAGAGTGTAGAGAAGTTCTGAATTATTTGAATATTGCAGAAGAGCTAACATACAAATATCCTAAAAATTAAAAAATTGAGGGGAGGGAAATAAAAAATTGCGGACATCCGCAAAAATTTTGCGGACAAAAAAATTGTCCGCAAAAATTTTGCGGATTTTCTTTTTTAACATAAAATAGCATGTCAACAGACAAAAATAATAAAAAAAGAGAAAAAAAATTTTGCGGACAATACACAAAAATTTTTGCGGACAAATTTTTGCGGATTTTCCTTTTTAACACCCAAAAGCATGTCAACAGACAAAAATAATAAGAGAAAAAACCCAAATTTTGCGGATAAAAAAACTGTCCGCAAAAATTTTGCGGACAGTCCGCAAAAATTTTTGTGGGTAGTCAACAAATTTTTTAAGATAACCCTAACTCACAAAAAGTCAAATCTCCAGGCCAAAAATAAATAAAAATAAACCTTTAGACCACCTCCATAAACTAATGTTGGAATTGCAAGTACCAACGGAAGAAAGAGGGGAAGCGTTTGCCCAGTAATTAGACGAGCAGCCAAACCCCTCTCCAATAAAAAATTTAAAAGGCGAGTGCAAAGGTATTTATCGGCCAACTGAAAAAATATTTTTAAAGGGAAAATGTTTTTGGAAAATTTTTTTGAAAAATTTTTTAAAATTGCGGACAAAAAAGTTGTCCGCAAATTTTTTGCGGACTTCCGCAAAAAAAAATTTTTCAAAAATTTTCAAAAAATTTTTTTTTATTTTTTTTTAATTTGAAAAAAATGAAATTTTACATAAAGTAATGAAGCGCATGTTTGTGCATCATCCACAAGAGTACAATCAATGCCCAATGGACAACCAATTGAGAAATGCTTTAAAAATTACTTATTATTTTGCGGATTTTTCTTATAAAATTAATATAATGAAAAATAAAAATTGCGGACAATCCGCAAAAATTTTTGCGGACAAATTTTTGTCCGCAAAAATTTTTTGCGGATTGTCCGCAAAAATTTTTTGCGGATTTTCCACCCCAAAAATTATTTGCGGACAATTTTTGCGGATTATCCGAAAATCTTATTTTCAACCAGAAACTTAAGGGTACCAGTTTATAAATAAAAAACAAAATTATACCAAAAATTTAATAAAATCCTCTTGTGAACAACAACAATTTTCCTCTTCCGAATCGAAAATAAATTGGTCTTTATATTCAAGTTTTTGAATAAATTCGCTTCCAAACATTCCCTTAAAAAATTAAATTAAAGGCTTTGGACTGCGTGATGGTGTTCTGGGCCTAAAAAGGTTCCTAGAAATTGGAGAGGAAAAAAATATTTAAAAAAAATTGCGGACAAGTTTTGCGGACAAGTTTTTTGCGGACTTTCCCTCATTATTCATTAACATAGACCATAATTATGGCATAAACTTTTTTGTCCTTAACCGATTTAAATAATTTTATATCATTCGAAAGCTCTTGTTTTGAGGATTATTTTACCTAACAGGATTGATTTGATCGGATCACCTTACCTGAAGTTGTGGCTGAATAACTATCAAAAATCACGATTGCGGGTACTTACCCAAATGTAACTTTTGGTAGGGAGGTTTGATCACGTCAATCCTGTAGGATAAAATAATCCTCACATTCAGAGCTTTCGATTGATATAAGAAAAATTTAAATCGGTTAAAAATCAAAAAAGATATGGTCCAAAATTTACAGCCAAATAAAGACCAAAAATCACGATTACACGCACTTACCCAAATGTAACTTTTGGTAGGGTAGTCTGATCAAATCACTCCTGTTAGTCTAAAATTATGCTCACATTCAGAGCTTTCGATTGATATGCTAATTATTTAAATTGATCAAGAATCAAAAAAGTTATGGCCAAAAGTTACCGCCAAATAAAGACCAAACATCACGATTGCACGCACTTACCCAAGTGTAACTTTATTTAGAATGGTCTGATCAACCCAGTCCTGTTAGCTAAAATAATCCTCACATTCAGATCTTTCGAATGATATAAAGCTTATTTAAATCGGTTAAGAACCAAAAAAGTTATGGCCAAAAATATGCCCTCGGGCGGCCACAAATATGGCCTATACTAAAACGTCCCCTCTAGCCTTAAATTAATTTAAAAAAAAATCTAAACCGAAAAATATTCATTAAAATTGCACAAGTCTTCTTTTAACACCGTCAATAAATGTTGTCCTTTACTATTACGAAAGTTGAGAATTTCTTCTGTTGAATTTTCAAAATTTTTTCCAAGTAAAAGACATTTTTGGTCGCTTTTTGTAGCTTCAATAGGTATAAAATTGCTAATTGATGTTGTTGATGATTCTAAGAGTTGGTGGGGGAATATACAGGCTAATGTAGCTATTATATCACAACATAGAGTTGCCTTAAAAATTTTTATTTTTATCAGAAAAAAGCAAATTAGAAAAATTGCGGACAGTCCGCAAATTTTTTGCGGACTGTCCGCAAATTTTTTGCGGACTAATCAACGAGCGGTCTCAACTATGGACCAAAATATAGGGCTCGAAATGGTCAAAAACCACAATATGGCCAAAAAACGCATTCAAAAGTGCTCGTCGAACTGTATCAAATGCACCAAAATCAGCTTTATTTGAGGTTTTTGACCATTTCGAACCTATATCTCGACCCGTGGTTGACACTGCTCATTAATTTTGGTGTCGTTCGACTTCTCTCATTGAGCTCTTTCGAATGAAAAATAAATTATCCATATTCGAGAGAGTATTCTTAAGTTTTTCCTATAAAACAAAACCCAAGACCTTGATTAGAAGACTCCCCTATGGGTTGAAAATCCGTCTCTTATAATGAGGTGTACGTTAAATAGAGGATATTGCTTAGTCAACTCCATATATGTGGCTAAGAAACAAATATCTTAAAAAAGGGAAATATAAAAATTGCGGACAGTCCGCAAATTTTTGCGGACAATCCGCAAACTTTTTTGCGGACAATTTTTTTCGGATATAGAACTCAAGCGCCTAAAAAGTATTCTAAAATGGAGTGTATCCAGCATTAGGGTATCCTATAATGAGGTCGACTGATCAAAAATAAAAACCTCTCTACTTCCATCTTCAAGTGAAATTTCATTTTGCGAACATTTACGCAACAAATCTCCAAATACATCAAAAATAGCTTCAATTGGCCGAAATTTTAAAAAGAAACGGGATCTGCGTTCAGGCTGCCGAATTAAAATCTAAAATAAATTTAAAGAAAGAAAAATTTTTTTTGCGGACAATATTTGCGGACAGTCCGCAAAATTTTGCGTACTGTCCGCAAGTACGTATTTGCGGACTAAACACAATGTCCCCATATTTTTCACAGAAAGTCCGCAAGATTTTTACTTTTAGAAATGCCTAATATTCTTGCGGACAATTTTTGCAGATTTTTTAGAAAAAAAAAATCCGTAAGTGTCAGAAAGTGGAGAGAAAAAATTCGCATGTTTGCGGATATTTCTATAGATATTAGAAAAGTCCGCATAAATTATGCGCAAGAATATGTATTGGGCAAATTCGAGAAAAATAAATATCTTGCGGACAGATTTAGCGGACCTTTGCAGAACTTACATAAAAGAAAAATCCGCAAAAAATTGTCCGCAAAAAAATTTTCCCGAAAATCCGCAAAAAAGTGTCCGCAAAAAATTTTTTTAAAAATCCGCAAAAATGTGTCCGCAAAAAATTTTTTTCTAAAAAAATCCGCAAAAATTGTCCGCAAAAAAAAATTTTTCTAAAAATCCGCAAAAATTTGTCCGCAAAAAATATTTTTAGAAAAATCCGCAAAAATTTGTCCGCAAAAAATTTTTTTCTAGAAAAATCCGCAAAAAATTGTCCGCAAAAAAAAAATTTCGAAAAATCCGCAAAAATTTGTCCGCAAAAAAATTTTTAAATAAAAATCCGCAAAAAGTGTCCGCAAAAAATTTTTTTCTATAAAAATCCGCAAAAATTTGTCCGCAAAAAATAAATTAAAAAATAAACCACTGCAGCCATTAATGTATAAATTCTTTTATTTTCCTCATCTGTAGAATCCAAAAGATTTTTAGTTGGGTCCATTTGTGTTGTAAGTAAAATATATTCCCCCATTCTAGAATCAGCTAGTAAAGCGTGATCAGACAAAAGTAGACGTCCAAAATCTCGACGTACGTCACAACGACCACATGGGCGGGCATAACTAAAAATTAGTTGAAAAGGGAAAGCTCACTATAAGGTACACCCTCAGGGCAAAATTGTACTTTGTAATGAGGAGTACGTTAAATGGAGGGTATCGCTAAGAGAACACACCCCATGCAATGGACAACGTACCTTATAATGAGGTGTACGTTAAATGGAGGGCATTGCTTAAAGAGCACTCCCCACGCAATGGACAACATGTTAAATTTGTCTAGATTGAGGTTACCTTATAATGAGGTGTATGTTAAAAAGAGGTGGTAATCAACCTACCCTGTGGTGGTCAACCAAATTTTAAAAATGTGCCTTAAACTGAAATATGCATAATATTGAGAGTAGCTTATAAGGAGGTTCGAATTACTATCAAACCTCTTTATAAGAGACATTCAATACAAGAGACCCTCAATATAAGATACACCTCCGTTTAAGATACGTTTATTAAAATTAGGCTGCCTATTGGAGGGAGATCTGACTAAACGGTACCCTCTATTCAACGTACACCTCGTTATAAAATACAACCTCTTTATAAGAGACACTCAATATAAGAGACACCTCAATTTAAGAGACACCTCAATTTAAGAGACACCTCAATTTAAGAGACACCTCAATTTAAGAGACGGGTTTAAAATTAGGCTGGTCACCAGGTGAGAGCAGCCGCCTAAGCGGTACTCCTCTATTTAAGATACCCTTCATTATAAGAGACAATTTTCCTCCCAGGGAGAATTTAAAAACGAGGTCATAATGTATAATAAAAATTAATTTTTATAAAGAAAAACCGATTTAATAAACAATTCCTTCTTATAAGCCTCGAAATAATAATTCGTTGAAAATTCATTTCAAGCAATAAAGGCAATCCACTTTGATGACAAGAAAGTCGACGCAATGCTCTAGCCAAGCGATTATCCATTTCAGGGGCTTCGCTAATATATTGAACAAGTAGAGTGATCACCTAGAGAAAGAAAATAAGAATTTTATCATGTTTTTGAAGTTGCGGACACTTTTTGCGGACAAAATTTTTAAGAACTAAATTTGTCCGCAAGTTGGAAAAAGTCCTCAAAATTTGTCCGCAAGTTGGAAAAAGTCCGCAAGTTCGAAAAAAGTCCGCAAATTTTGTCCGCAAGTTCAAAAAAGGTCCGCAAAATTTGTCCGCAAGTATGAAAAAAAGTCCGCAAGTTCAAAAAAGGTCCGCAAAAATTTTGTCCGCAAGACTGAAAATCCGTCCGCAAGTCTAAAAAATCCCCGAAAAATTGTCCGCAAGTCTGGGAAAAATCAACATGTATTATTTTAAAGTGATTTACTAGAGAAAAAAAAACAAGAATTTTAACAGGTTTTGAAATTGCGAACAATTTTTGCCGAAAATTTTTTGCGGATTTAGTTAGACTAAAAGTCTGAAAAAACTCTCCGCAAGTCTGGAAAGAGTTCGTAAAAACGTCATTAGGCCCAAAAAAGTAAACGTGTCCGCAAGTTCAAAAAAAAGTCCGCAAAATTTGTCCGCAAGTCAAAAAAAAGTCCGCAAAATTTTGTCCGCAAGTTAAAAAAAAGTCCGCAAAATTTTGTCCGCAAGAGACACTTCAAGGAGGCCAGGTAGGATTAAAAATTATTTTCAAAAACAAACCTCTTGATTAATCAAAAAAATGCTTTGCTTTTCCTCCTTATGTGAAAAATGGGCAATTAAACGAATTTCAATGTGAACCAACTAAAATAAAAAATTAAAAAAATTTTTTTCAAATTAAAAAAAAAACTTTTTGCATCAACCGCAATTCTTTTTCAGATGATAAATTGTCATTTTCTGTAACATTTTCTTCTTTATTTTCAAATAAATCAATTGCTGATGGATCTAAAATAAAATAAATTTTATGCATAGAAAAAGCAGACAAAAATTTGTCCGTAAATTTTTTGCGGACAAAATTTTGCGGATTTTTGCGGACAAAATTTTGCGGATTTTTGCGGACAAAATTTTGCGGATTTTTGCGGACAAAATTTTGCGGATTTTTGCGGACAAAATTTTGCGGAATTTTGCGGATTTTTGCGGACAAAATTTTGCGGATTTTTGCGGACAAACAAATTTGCCCGCAAATTTTTGCGGGCAAAGTGGATACTGATAATACGGATACCAAAATCAGTATCCGTGACCATGTCTGGCGACAATTAAGTATACGACACTTGCGGGCAAGACTAAGTAAGTAGCCTCAATTTGGCGGCAAAAATTTTGTCTGCAAACGTCAGTCAACAAAAATATGCAGTTCGCAAAATCCGCAAGTTTCGTCCGCAAATGTCTTCGGAATTGTCAGTCAGTAGTTAACCCCCCGTCCGAGTCGTCAGGGGCAGAGGGGTCCGCAACATTAATCCCTAATTAATTCCATGTAATTATTTCACTAATTAGAACCATCCTAAAGGTTTAGGGACATCCGGTACCATCCCAAGGGGTCTTATCAAGGATAACTGATATAAGAATATGTAATTAATCCCTAATTAATTCCTTGTAATTAGTCCGTAATTAAAGTCATCCTAAAGGTTTAAAGACATCCGGTATCATCCCAAAAGCCTTATCAATGATAACTGATAAAATAATGGAGTTCCTTGTAATTATCCTCTAATTACCCTTTAATTAAATTATGGTTAATAGTCCACTAATTAGGAATATCCGGTACCGAACCTATCAAACCGAAAGGTCCCTTTCCCCCAAAAATTTTAAAATTTATTTTTTCCCTTTTCCTTTTCAAAAATTTTCTTTTGATTTTCTTCTATTGTAATTTTCTCACAGCGTGCGTTCATTTTCCTTTTGAATTTTTTAAAGATTTTATAGGTCAACTGAAACTTTTCCTTTTCTCTTTTGTATTTTTTAAAATCTTTTCTTGAATTTCTAGGTCATCCTAGCCTGGAAAAATTTTTCTTTTGTAAAAATTTTCTTTTGTTAAAAAAATTTCTAGGTAATCTCTGACCTAGAAAAAATGTTCTCTTTTAATGGAAAATATTGACCTTAAAAATAGGAAAAATGTTTAAAAAAAATAGGAAAAATAGGAATTAATGGAAATTAAAATGGAAATAGTACTAAGTTAGAGAAAAAGGGTAATTGTTAAAAAGATTGAGACCCCTTTCTTTTACTTCCCGTCTAATAGTCCTGGAGTAGTATAAAAGGAGATAATAATTCCTAAATGTAATTAATTTAATATGAACTCCAAAAATTTTCCAAAAATTTTTCCAGAGGTTGAATTTAACGTCACCTCTAGTGGGATCACAATTTCCAGTCCCCGTTTTAATACTCCCCGTTTCATTCCATATGACCAGGTTGGGAAGTGTCGTTCATGTAAAAGCACAGAAGTCGAACTAGATTTTATAATAGTCAAAGAAGGAGTTGTGATCTACTGCACGCGATTTGAAGGAAGTCGTTTTGCTCCATTTGATACATTCTTCGATTTACCTGGGCATTGTTTTTTCAAAGTAAAAAACAAAGGACGAGTCTTTAATGTACCCTACAATGCTACTACACAAACTGTGGTTCCCTGCCCTAAGACAGAGCCTGCTACACCACAACCAACCCAAATCCCCAACACAGTACCAGAGGAGACATCTCAACACACAGATTCACTTCCATCAAAAGAGGATATAGATGAATTCTTCCAAAGCTTAAATGCTTCAGTAACGGGAATACCAACGGACTGAAAAGATATTTAAATGATTTTTCTATGTATTTATTGTATTCATTATGGATTTATTTTCAAATAAAGAATTAAAATTTAAACTTCCTTTTGGAATGATTTTAGCTGGTCCTAGTTCCAGCGGCAAAAGTACATTTCTTTTAAAATTCATTGCAGGCTCTAGTGAACTTATCGACCCCAGTCCAAAATCAATACTCTATTGTTTTGGTGAAATGAACAATATTGTACCCCTTTTACAAAAATCAGGAGTCGGTGTATTTGCAGGTGTCCCTCCAGAGGAGTTGATTAAAAAATATCCAAAGCCTCTACTACTGATTCTAGACGATTTACTCCTATCTGTTAACGAAAAATATTTATCAGAATTATTTACCAAAAAATCCCATCACCAAAATTTCTCCATAATTTTTGTCGCACAAAATTTATTTGACCCCAAAATTAAGGTTGCACGCCAAAACTCTCAATACATTATTATAATGAGATCACCCAACTCTATGCTTTCTGTCAGAAATATAGGTGTACAATTATTTCCAAGACAGTTGGATTATTTCCTCGATGCTTATCGGCAAGCAACCAGACATCAATATGGATATTTGGTCATAGACATGCACGCTTCATCAGATCCAACTCTTCGTCTCAGAACAAACATATTTAAGGACGATGAAGAGAAACTTATCTTTATTCCAAAAAATGGTTAGCCAACTAGTTCATAAAAACATTGATTTTTTAAAATTATTATCCAAGACAAAATCTGAAAGAAAACGTAAGAGACTATTGAGACATTCAAATACAAATCAACTCTTAGCAATAGCAGAAATTTGCCTTAATATTGTAAAGTCCAGGTTTCATCTAACTATCCAACAAAAGAGACGTCTATTACCCTATTCAGAATTTGTTCGTTGTATGAGCAGAGTCAGAAGTGAAAGAGGAGCAAGACATGTTATAAATCAAAAAGGTGGAGGTGTCGGAGTGTTTGCTGCCCTCCTTACACCTATACTTGTTGAGGTCGCAAGAATGATAGGGAGCGCGTCTATAAAAGAACCAAATTTCAACTAAACTCAATTTTAATAATGGCAAATAAATTTATTCTGGTCCCAGAGGAAATTTACAAAGGACTTACAACTCATGACACGGGTGAACCAAATTTGGATTTTATTCGTCGTGGTTTAGAAAAAACCAAACGTAAAAAAGAGACACCTAGTGCTAAAAATATTAATTACAATCAGGAGTTTAGACGATATCTACAGCTAAGAAATGAACAACAGAATAGACCAGTCAAAGTAGAGATGGTGGCTAGTTCAAAGGGTATCATGGCTCGTCCTACAACAAGCTTAACTGAAGAAGATGATATGTGGACTCAAGATTTCTCATCCCCATCTTTTCAAAGTCGATCTGATACGACGTCAACGTTAAAAGAAGATCTACCCTCTTCATTACCAACAGAAAATATTACCACAAAAGATGAGAAACCCGAAATAAAAACTCCCAAGTTCAAGAAAAGAACATACTCTTCCAAAAAATTTAACACAGTTAAATGGGCCCAGAGGAAACCCTCAAGTAGGAGAAGTCCTATAAATAGGTTCAGCCCAGCATTATGGAGATAAAAATGGCAGACTATACAAAACTTTTGCAAAATCTTTACAACAATCCTGAATCGCCCGCAGCATTTTCAGGTGTTGATAGACTCTGGAGAGAGGCTAGAAAAGTCCTCAAACATATACCTAAAAGAGTTATACAGGATTATTTGGAGGGTCATAGGACATACACGTTGATGCGCCCGAGGCGCATTCATTTTAAAAGGGCAAAAACTATACCTACAGGTTTTATGACAGATGTTCAAGTTGATCTTGCAGATTTTCAAAAATTATCAAGACATAATCAAGGAAATAGATATTTACTATTAGGAATCGATGTCCTTTCCAAAAGAATATTCGGAGTCCCAGTAAAATCAAAAAACGGAGAGAATATGGTAACAGCATTTGATTTATTATTAAAACAAATGCCTATGAAACCTCATCGTATATTTTCGGATAAAGGAACAGAATTTAAAAATTCTCTAATGAAAGAATTTTTTCAAAAGGAAGAGATTCAAAAATTAGAGGCAACTCACTCTACCGTTAAGGCCTCCTTGGCTGAGAGAGCTATACGTAATATTAAACAGAGAATTTATCGGTACTTTGCACAAAATAAAACTCTGGATTGGGTTCAAGTCCTTCCCAAAATTATCGAGGGAATAAATAAAGCAAAAAGCAGAGTACATGGTATGCGACCTATAGACGTAAATTTTGATAATGCTCAAGATGTATGGGAAATGATATATGGTGACGTATTTTCAAATAAAAGGATGAGACCCAAGTTAAAGAAAGGAGATTATATCAGAATGAGCGTAGGGAAAGGAGTATTCGAAAAGGGATACATCCCAAACTGGGGAGATGAAATATTGCAAATTGAAAGAGTTAAAGATAATGTTGATCCCATTCGCTATAAAGTCCAAGATGAAAAGGGTGAAAAGTTTAAAGGATCATTCTATAAAGAGGAATTAGCTCGCGTTCGTAAGGATGCTGATACTGAATATAGAATTGAAAAAGTTGTGAAAAAGAAAAAGAGACCAGATGGAACATATGATCTTTTAGTAAAGTTTATGGGATATCCTGAAAGAGAATGGATTCATGAGACGCAGTTAGTATAAAAGAACAGATTTTTTCACTATTCACAAGTAAAAAATGTCAAACACATTTTTTGTCTATCTTCCTAGCAATGTCCCCGATTACCCCGATAACAAACCAAATAAATTTAGAGTCCATTTACCAAAACCATTATATTTTTCTGGTGACTGGGTGTGTGGTCTTCATAGCATTAGCTACCCTTATTCGTGGCCTTCAACTATCGGTACCCTAGATGAACAATGGATTGACATCCATTTTACTAGAAATGATGGACAGGCTAGTGTTATCCGTGTCCCCATCCCTAGAGGTTCACATACTTCAACAGAGGAGTTGCTTCAATTCATTATAGCTACTTTACAACACCAAAGTAGCACATTAGAATCTTCGCCTTTGGATTTACCAGAAACATTGGTTGATAAACCCAAAGTCCGCAGGCCTAAACGTAAGTTATCCCCTGAAGGTGAACTTAAATCACTTCCACGTCTATCGCCTGAAGGTGAACTTAAATCACTCCCTGTTCTATCATCCGACGAAGAGGAGCTTAAAAATCTTCCACTTCTATCATCTGATGAAGAGGAATTCAAAACTTCGCCTCGAAGCAAATCACCAGCATTTGAAAAAGAACAAGAAAAACCAGTTAAACAGCCAATCCAACCCCCTGCGCAACCTCCAAAACCTACTCCTCAACCTCCACCACCCAAAACAAAATCTCCAACTCCATCACCACACCCACCACAACCGACTCCTCAACCTCCAAAACCTACACCACAACTTCCAAAACCGACTCCACAATCTCCAAAACCTACGTCAGAAACTTCACTTCAACCTCCGAAACCCACTCCACAACTTCCACAACCTCCAAAACCGACTCCTCAACCTCCAAAGCCTACACCACAACTTCCGCCACAACCCTCACCACAACTTCCACAACCTCCAAAACCTACACCACAACTTCCACAACCTCCAAAACCGACTCCTCAACCTCCAAAGCCTACACCACAACTTCCGCCACAACCCTCACCACAACTTCCACAACCTCCAAAACCTACACCACAACTTCCACAACCTCCAAAGCCGACTCCCCAACCCCCAAAACCTACACCACAACTTCCGCCACAACCCTCACCACAACTTCCACAACCTCCAAAACCTACACCACAACTTCCGCCACAACCCTCACCACAACTTCCACAACCTCCAAAACCGACTCCCCAACCCCCAAAACCTACACCACAACTTCCGCAACAACCCTCACCACAACTTCCACAACAAACTACAACTCAACCTCCGAAACCTGCAACACCTCAACCTCCAAAACCTACAACACCTCAACCTCCAAAACCCACTCCACAAACTCTACAACAGCCTCCAAAACCCACAACACCTCAACCTCTGAAACCCACTCCACAAACTCTACCTCAACCACCAGAATCTGCTCCTCAAAGACCAAAACCCTCCCCTCAGCTTACGACTCCTCAACCTCCAACACAACCTTCTCTGCCCACTCCTCTACCTTTAACACAAAATGAAGAAGAATTAAGATCTCTATCTCCTTCTTCAACCGAAGGGCAATCCTCACCTAGTTCACCTACACTTCCAAAACTTCCAGAACCTGAAGCTATCTTTAAAGATCCTCTGTGGACTGAAGAAATGGAACATGTACTAACAAAAATTCTTGGAAAAACACCAACAAGACAAACCAGAATAAACTATTTACCAAATATGCCAGCACTTTTGCGTCAGTATGGTAGATTAAAAAAGGACAAAATAGATTCATCAGTCCAAAAACAAATTATTGATGCAATTGAAATATTTTATCACGTTGACTTTGAAAGATTTAAAGTCAAGTTCAATCATCCAAAGATAAAGTATCTTTCCTTTTCAAATCAGCTTGGTTATGTGTTAGGATTTGAAAACCCTGATATGGTTCGAAATAATGAAGTAGCCAAATATGGCTGTGATTTACGCGGAGGATTTTCAAGTTTTGCAGTATACTCTAAGGGACTTACCGAAAATATGATTATCGGTAACTCACTCAGCTCGCTATTGAGAGTTGTTTCTGTTGCAGGAGCAACACCTGGAGAATATTATGAAAAAATTTACGATTCACCCATTTACGCAAGGGTCCTACCAAAGGAAGTTAATGAAATTGAGATTGAACTTAGAACAATGGATAACGGACGACTAGTACCATTTGAATTTGGGACGGTGCTACTGGTCCTCATATTTAAGAAGGTCATAAATTTCTAAATTTCATTCTAACGAAAAATGGTTCACATTTTATTTGATACAAACACTTTAAGTTATGATGATTTTCTCCCAATGAGGGGAGATGGAGTCTCAGATGAATACTTCAAAGGAGCAGCTCCTTTTCAGAGAGGATATGGACAAAAAGGAGCCGGAGTTGGAGACATTATGAGAGGTATTTGGAGATATTTCCTTCCAATCATGAAAAGAGTTGGTACTACTGTATCAGAGGAAGCACTAAATACAGGCCAACGAGCACTAAGTAGGGTTATTCAAGGAGAACCAGTAAAAGAAGCACTAGTCTCGGAAGGAAAAAAGGGAATTGACACAGTATTAGAGAAAGGAGGCTTACCCAAACAATTTGGAGCTGGAAGGGGTATAAAAAGAAAACCTGTTCCCAGTAATCAAAAATTTCTAAAAAGAAAAAGATTAAGATCTGATACCTTTGGATTTTATTAAAATGTCCTTTCATAAAATTGATCGTGATAGTATAAATTCTATCACAAACGCACTAGATTTTTTCCAAGTTCCACCTACAAATGTAAGTATTTCATCGTCCAAAAACTTTGAAATCCTACCCAGCAATCCTCTATCAGATACGCCATATCACTTTAAAATTCATAGTAGTCAAAATTACATAGATTTATCTAAAGTATATCTATTCACAGAGTTTCGTATTAAAAAAGTAGATACTGATGGAAAATTGACAAATCTGATAGCAACAGATAATGTTGCACCAATACAACTCATAGGCCAAACCTTTATTAATAACATGAGAATTAATGTAAACGGTAGAGAAATTTTTAATTCAAATTCTCTCTATGCATACAAAACTTACTTTTCACACGAACTGTCTTACTCTCTAGGAGCAAAAAATTCTCACTTGAATGCTGCCGGCTATTATTATGATTCAGACACAAATCTTGAAGCTGGCACTGCATTCACTACAAGCAAAAGTCTATTTTCTCTAAGCAAAACTGCACAATTTATTTCAAAACTTGACGCAGACATATTCAATCAGCCTCTTTATTTAATCAATCATTGTGAAATTGACGTTGAGATACTCCCAAATGAGGCAAAATTTGTATTGATTGCCCCACCAGCTAACGGATTAGCACAAACATCAACCTACCAATTTGAAGTTGTAAGCTGTAAACTCTATGTGAAAAAGGTTGATCTGATGGATGGACTCTCTTTAGATATTGCAAGAAAATTAGAAACTAAACCTGCTCGTTATGCTATAAGGAAAACAATGATGAAACCCCTTTTCATAAGTCAAGGTCGTTATGAATTTAATGCAAACCTATTCATGGATCAAATTCCTAGAAGACTCACACTAGGACTAGTTGCAAATTCAGATTATGTTGGAAATATTGGACGAAGTCCCTTCAACTTTCAACATTTTAATGTTAGGGAAATTAGTATTATTGCTAATGGAAGACCTTATCCCCAGGCACCCTATGATTTTGATTATAAAAATGGGAGATATGTTAGAGCCTTCCACGATATGAATGAAGGTACAGGTTTAATAAATTCCAATGAAAATAATGGGATCACTTACCAACAATATGGAAAGACACATTGCATATATGTGTTCAACCTAACAAATAGTGGTGACGATAATAGTGGAACATTTGATTTGATCAAAAATGGAACGACAGCAGTGCATATTAAATTTAGTCAACCTGTTCCAGACGGTGGAGCCATGCTCATTGTGATGGGTGAGGCAGACTCCCTTATAATGCTGGATAAAAACCGAACCATAGCTAGTGATACAACCATTTGAAAAAATGAAAGGAATTTTACTATCTTTATTTTTAATCCGTTTGTTTGCTCCGAGTGTTGAGCTAACTAAAGAAGCTATGGATAAATTGGAAGAAATTCCAGAGTATTCAAAATATTTGAGAAGAGCAGGATACCCTGAAAAGAATTACACTATTGAAAGAATTTCAGCACCAAGTCCACCAATACTAACTCTCCCAGCAATTGAATTATGCAAAGAAGGACCACAAGACAATAGTTTTTACAGTCATGTTTTTTGTTGGAGTATGATTGGACTATATATTATGCTTTTTGTCAGCCTAGTTATTTATCAACTCCGCTCAGTCTTTTGGTTAAAAACTAATATTCCTAAAAATAATGTACAACAGTCAGATAGCAACGATATTGAACTCCAACCCTTACACAAATCTAATCTTTCAAGGATGTTTTCCGTGTAATGAACTTCCTCAACCAATGCAAGGAAAAGTATTAATTGTAAATTTGGACCCTCAAGGATATGAAGGTTCACATTGGATTTCCATATACGTACAAGATAAAAGAAAGGCAATCTATTTTGATAGTCTAAACCTTCCAACAAGTATTTGTATTATAAATTCGTTTTTAAAAAATTTTTCTATTGTAAGTAGAAATGCTAGGACATATCAGTCCCCTTATTCAAATTGTTGTGCCCACCATTGTATTTCATTTACCTATTTTCTTTCAAAGGGATACAGCTTTGATGAATATTTAACTTTATTAGATAAACAAAATGATCCAGATTTATTTGTACAAAAAATTGTGAAAAAACTTATAAATTATCGAGATAGTTCTTTGTAATATCTGCACATTCTGGACATAGATAGAAACCATATACAAAAGATTTTTCATCCTTAGGAACCAATATTTCTTCCTGCATCTGTTTCACAACAAAACCGAGACAATCAGAACACCATTTTCCTGCTCGAAAATAATTGATGAGAATACTAAGTCTTGCCCCCATGTCAAGTTGAATGTGATTTTTTAAGGCATCATTAATTGAATGCACATATGTCCTTATTTTAAATTCGCGATATTCGTGAACTCCATTGACAAATCTTATGATTTCGTAATTTTCTTCGCTCATTTTAATAATGAATTGTGTTTTATGATGCAGATCGATTAAATAGGTCACACCTCACAGCAGGTAGTAATAACAAATTAAAAATGTAACTAGGTCAAATAAAGGATTATGAAATCAAGAGA
This sequence comes from Meloidogyne enterolobii, assembly GCA_963681835.1. NCBI lineage: Eukaryota > Metazoa > Nematoda > Chromadorea > Rhabditida > Meloidogynidae > Meloidogyne > Meloidogyne enterolobii. The sequence continues at coordinate 367,556 of CAVMJV010000025.1, read as the reverse complement.
TCCGAGGCATATATAAGCAAAATACTTTGAAAAAATTTTCATTCTTCATTTTTTAAATTCATTCAAAAATGGTCCGTGTAATCGATGAAATCGCTCGCTTCCTTGAATGTTCAGTCCTTAGTCTAAGCGGACACCTAGTAAATCCTCAAACTCGTGTACGAGTTATGAAACAATTTTTGGATCGTGAAGTCCAAACAACATATTTAAACAAAAATTATCAAAGAAAAACCTTTCTATTCGGAGGTTTGACAAGAAAAGGCGCAAACAGAATTTTTGCCTATGGGCGACTTAGACGACCATATAATGTTACTATATCACAACATTTTTACACACGACATCGCATCCGTCTGCGCAACCCTTATTTGAATTGTGTTATCGATCGCAGACCGTTTGAGAAGGATCGTTTTTATCCTTTGGAGGTATTGGAATTCGTTGATGAAGAACACATGGATAAGATAAATCGTTTAGCAGTAGAGATGGGGCGTTTGACACTTCAAGAAGACAAATCAAAGGCAGACTCAATTTCTTCACTTGGAAGTCCAACAATATTTATGAACAAGGATGAGGATGATGATGAAATTTATAGAGGAGACCTGAGTCAGGACAAATGGTAAAGATATCTATGCACCCTATATGTATATGCACCCCTTGTATGTACCACTATATACATTGAAAAATGCTAAAAATGTAATATTTTTCCTTAATTCCGCAATTTTACCCCTAAAATTGTAATGTTCTTTTCCTTAATTCTGCACTTTACACTTAATTATGTAAATTTATTTTTAAAAAATGTAAGATATTTTCCTTAATTATGCAATTTTACCCCTAAAATTGTAATGTTCTTTTCCTTAATTCTGCACTTTACACTTAATTATGTAAATTTATTTTTAAAAAATGTAAGATATTTTCCTTAATTACGCAATTTTACCCCTAAAATTGTAAACCTATTTTTGTTAATTCTGTAATTTATTTTATCTTAATTTTTCTTAATATTGTATTTTTTAAATAACATATTATAAAATTTTTATTACGAATAAAAATTAAATACAATAATGATTAAATAATAAATAGAAAAATATAGTGAATAAAAAAAGGAAGGAGAATGGCTTCGCCATTCGACAGACATCACCAAACTCAACCAGGGACTTGAGAATTTACTCAAGTCCGCTACCACCGATTTTCAATGCGAGGATTACCACACAATATGTGAATAACACATTTGATATTCATCGACAAGTCAATGAGTGGTGTGACTCGCAACATTACGATGGTTGGTATAGAGTTTGGGTGCCCATACCCCTGGCTACTTTCCATCTCCAATTTGGGAAAATTACAAATTAATAAATCCAAAGTCCAACACAGAAAAATCGGAAGGGCGGACTACTCCCTTACCGACATAGGGTTTATAAATTTTTTTAAGAGGTAAGGTGGTGACTGATCCATCTTTAACAGATGGACGTAAAAAATTCGGATACGAAACAATAATAGGGTCATAATCACCTTCAGTAAAATTGAAAACTTTTTCTTTAAACGTCTCATACCGCATTCCTTGATTGTTTATAGCATCCCAGTTCAGTGTCATCCCGCGTACCTTGAGAACGTAGACAGGCTCAGTCCCAGGCTCATCCTTCTTTTCCATCTTCAGTCCATATTGCTTTGCGCCACCAGAGCAAAATTCCAAAATTTTGAAGTCCGGGTACTCATCTGTGAATTGACCCAGATGAGGACCTAATTGAAGAGGGCAGTTGTCAGTTGGGTGAGAAAAGATTAAGGAGTCGGTGTCGGTGTAGAGCAATTTGCAGTCAGGAGTTCTCACAACCTGTTGCATGGCGTGTAGCAAGTGAATTCTTGCTGCTGATGTAGTCCACAACGAGATGATGACATTTGATGAGTCATGTTCTTCCACAAATTCCTTCTTTTTGGTGTAGGAGATTAAAAGTAGATCATCTGTTAATTCTTCAAAAAAGTTGATAATAAGCGAAGGGTCGTTTGAGTATTTGGTGTAGACAGCAGGGTCGTCCGTAACTACACACTGTGATAATCCAAAGTTACGGAGAGAGAAACGGCCCCATAAGTTGTTGAGACATAATTTGGCTTGCGTCCTTTTACCTTTATTAACCTTCATCTTCTCTCTATCGATGATGATTCCAAATTTTTCATTGCACTCCTTGATAAAGTTCTCTTCCTTCTGTCTGTCTCCTTTAATGTCGTTGTCAAAGCCGCTAGCGTGAATTTTTTGTGCCATAAATTCACGGATGTAGGGACGAAAGAGGTTGTCATCGTAGTTTTTATATTCCAAAACTCTAAAGACTGGTGACCACATATCCTTCCTTCAATGCTTCGTTCAACTCAATTGATGTACAAGTTGAAACCCATCCACGTTGTTGGTCTGAATGTTTGCAGCTGTAGTTCTCATTCACATCACCATTTGGATTTTCCTTTGCACAAGTGGAGCAAAGGGGGAATAGTAGTCGTTCATCGTCGTCACCAATTTTCATAGGCAGCACTGGTATGTCAATGCTGCGTGGAGGTATCACAAAAACTTTCAGAAGAGCCAATTCATACGTGTTGTCAGAGGGTTTGGTCCATTTGACGTCGTTGTTTAAAATGTGAACTTCAGGGTGACCAATTGGGTAACGTGTTGACATGTTGATGAAGGGGTACAGGGAGGTCACATCATAGTAGGAAATTTTTTGCCCCTCCCCCGTTTTGTGGAATAGTTTGAGTGGCCCGGTTCTCCCCCCAAAGAATGCCGATCGAATATCGATCGGTCCATTGTCCAAATAATTTTTAAACTTTGACCTCATAACTCTATCCCTTGACAGCATCCCCCTTATTTCACACTCCCAATAAACTTCCACATTTACACCAAAGCTTTCAATAAATTCCAAACGCCTTTCATCCCTTTCCCTTTGAATCCCCGCTGTAACCCCATTGGGAAGCCTTATTTCATCATCAGGAAAACATTTCCTACACCCATGCCAGCAACACCCATTGACCTCTATAACCAATTTCTTTTCTTCTACCCACCCATCTACCCTATAATTCCCAAACCTCTTTTCCCCTTCTTTAGAATAAGCATTACGTATGTTGACTTTGTGTTCCTCAGCGTACCAGGCGAGGAATCGAAGAGCAAGCAAACTCTGATTGTCTGCGTTGTCGTAGCCCTTCTCTGGAACAATTCCGAGGTGTTGAGATGTCAGGTGATTTGTTCTAAAGTGTTTCATGCAGGCACTGGCGATTGTCATTGCCTCCCTCAGTACATCCAATCCATTTGAAACCTCCAAGAATTCGCGCCGAAAAGCAACCAGAGCAGCCATTAGAATTTCCACGTCGTTGGTACAATATGACGCCAGGGACTCATCCAAGTTGAAGGGTTCATTCTTGTGTAGTTCATACCATTTATCAAATTGTGCTCGCTTCTCGGGCATCATTCCATCAGCCAAGTAGTCCTCCTTCACCGGGAAAATTTCCTTACCATAATTTTCCGGTCTATTTACCATGTGTGGGAAGAAAGGTTTGTCCTCTACACTAAGTGCAAAGGCAGGGACCAAGGAAGCAAGGGACATGGGCATTAAATTAAAAGTGTCCCTAAAAATTACCCAATTCTTTTTACCAACTTTTACCTTCATTTCATATAGCTTATTACCTTTTTTAATCATATCTGGGGTCAACCCTCTAAGAAATAATTCCTTAAAAACTAATACCATATCAAATCTACCCCCAAAGTGTGAGAAAGCAACCGTGTCTGACACGGTAGAATCGATAATCCAGGACACAAACTCTTCTAGGGGATTCTCTGTGACATTTTGAAGGTCAACGGGTGTGTTTTGGAAAGGTCTCGTAGAAAAAGTTATCGTTCTATCTTCCCCACAAACACTACAATCAGGGTCAGGTCCATTATTGATACACTCGGGACAATTTACCTTTACCCTTATAAAGTTAACATCGTGCATTTTACCTTTTTCCCCTTCCCGATATTGCATGGTTTCAAAGTCAAAGGCGATAATTCGGTACGCCTTTGGGGGTTTGATGACAAGAGGTTTGATATAACACCCGCGTTTGGGATCGTGGTAGCTACCGCACGTTGTGCAATAGCGTTCGGAACAAATATGACCCTCCCTTCCATTCCTATTATTATCCTTAACATCCCAGATAACCCCGCATTTTTCACATTTTTTGGAGGAATTACAAAAATTCGAGGTGATATGGTGGGTGTGACAATTCTCATTCTTAAACTCTTTCCCACACCCATTACAATGTTTAAAGAAATCATTTAAATTTTTACAAGGAAACCCTGGTCCTACCCTTGAACAGTTTTTACACCTAGCCTTACACGAGATTGCATGGTTAGTTTTCTTATCATAAACAGTTTCACAGGATAAACAATAGGGTTGTCCAAAAAGGTCGCTAGCCCTACGAACCCCATCAAAGTGTTCTTTATTATAAAACAAAATTATAGGTGTATCAAAATTATCGGGGCCATATTTATAAATAGGTTTTTCCCCTAAATCCCCAAATATAAAAACCTTAAACCATCCTTTATTCAGTAAATTCCAATATTCAACCACAGAGGGGATCCATTCTTCTGCATCGTAGCTGTCCATGTTGAGTGGTGCACCAACACTTTCCATCAAATCCATTGAATCCTTCTTGAAAAGATTAGTCATTCCTCTTCGGCTGTGTATGTAGTCGTAGAATTTCCATTTGGGCCAGAGACATGTTGCATAAATAAAGGTGGCAACAAGAGAATAGAAGAGACAATAGTTGTCGTCGTTACGAATTTTAATTAGTGATTTGTCGTTTACTTTAAGTTGTTTTGATGATGAATTTCTTCCACGACCGTGCACTCTTCGTCGTATGTCACTTCTTTGGATAGTGGAAACCGAAACAAGAAAGGGAGCCCCCCATAACATACCATTATCTTGTTTCTTACTTTGGGCAACCTTGAGGAATTGATTCAAGATTGAATCAATCGTGTTGGAGGTGATTTCCCGGACTGGTATCCAGACGTCCGAGTCGAGGCTCTGACTCGAAATAATACACCCTAGATGGTCAGGTTCAACCCCCCATTGACGACTCTCTTCAAGAGCCTCGTCAATGGTATTTTGGAAAATCCCTGCTAGAAGGGATTCAGGGTCATTGGGGAGGTCTGAAATAAGGAAATTAGAAGAAACCTTAGACGAGTTAAATTTACGATTAAACTTGGTCTCATGACCAAGCTTCTTTACAAAAGGGTTATTGGTTTGGGAACCTAGAATATTGGAAATGGAAAAATTCTTAAATTTTTTGGATGGAGGAGGAAACATTTAAAAAAAAGATGAAAGTTTGTTTTGTCTCGAAGAAGCTGGTGTTGAACAGTAGAATGATTTTTCAGATAAAGTCAATCTCTTTTTATACTTCCGTTTTAGCTCCACCTATTAAAAGGATTCTGAAATTAAACACAGTTGGATTTTTTAAGAAATTTCCTAACAACGGATTAAAATTTTTAATCTAGGTTAAAATTTTTAATAATAACCTTGAAAAATTGACCTAATTTTTGAGAATTTTATAATATTTTATTTAAGAGGGGGTAATCTAGTGTCGGAGTTGATAAACGAGAGATAAAATATGTAGAAACAATGTAGACAAGGCTGGATTAAGATGGATAGAAGCACAATATTTAACTATTACTCACTAATTTAATCTCTATTTATTTCAATTTTTACTTAAATCTATTTTATTTCCAGTCCTTTATTTATTTTTAAATTTTTTCTTTTATTTTTCCATTCAAAAGTTTTTTAATTTTATTTCCTTTATTTCTATTCAATTTTTGGTTTCACTATTTAATCCTTTTTTTTCCTTTTCCATTCAAAAATTTTTAATAAAATTTTTGTTTTTTATTCACAAAAGAAATATTTGGGTCAGGTTGACCTAATTGAAAAGAAAAAGTTGAAATTTCTTAACAAAAGGGAATCTTTTTTAAAAAACGATAAAGGATTTTCTAGGTTAGAGATGACCTAAAATAAATTCAAAAGTTTTAGCTAAAGGGAAAAATTTTTAAACAAAGGTAAAATTTTTAAAAAAGAGAATTTTTAAAAATTCCAAAGAAAAGTGAAAAGATTTTAGGATGACCTAAAAATTTTTACAAAAGAAAGTTAAAAAATAAAGAAATATTCGCACGCTGCGAGAAAATTACAATAGAAGAAAATCAAAAGAAAATTTTTGAAAAGGAAAAGGGAAAAAATAAATTTTAAAATTTTTGGGGGAAAGGGACCTTTCGGTTTGATAGGTTCGGTACCGGATATTCCTAATTAGTGGACTATTAACCATAATTTAATTAAAGGGTAATTACAAGAAATAAGGGTAATTACAAGGAACTCCATTATTTTATCAGTTATCATTGATAAGGCTTTTGGGATGATACCGGATGTCTTTAAACCTTTAGGATGACTTTAATTACGGACTAATTACAAGGAATTAATTAGGGATTAATTACATATTCTTATATCAGTTATCCTTGATAAGACCCCTTGGGATGGTACCGGATGTCCCTAAACCTTTAGGATGGTTCTAATTAGTGAAATAATTACATGGAATTAATTAGGGATTAATGTTGCGGACCCCTCTGCCCCTGACGACTCGGACGGGGGGTTAACTACTTCAGTCCGCAAAGTCAGTCCGTAAATTTTGTCCGAAAAAATCATGTCATTTCACAAAATCCGCAGAATTTGTCCCCAAACGTCAGTTCCGAAACTCATCCAAAAAATATATCCGTACATGTCAATACCCCCCCCCATAAAAATTTCCTGGGACACGCCCACTTAGTCGCGCGGCCACTTAGTCGCAGAGCCATAACTTGCTAAAAAATTTTTGGCCTTTATCAATTTTGGTACCAATCTCTTTAGCTCGATGAGAGGAACCGTTTAATACTAAATTTGGTAAGATTCGGAAAACTTGAAGGAAGTTATGGCTCTGCGACTAAGTGGCCGCGCGACTAAGTGGGCCGTACCCAAATTTCCTTATTTACCATCAGGCTCAACTTCTCCAGGCGCTGCTTGATTTGCACTTAGCGGCGATAAAGTATCTCTCGTATAGTGTAAATAATCATCAAGTAAAAAGGAAGTTGAGGGAGTATAAAAAGTTGTTGGGGGAGGAGAGGAAGAATCATTATTTGGTGGGGAAGCACTCGGACTTGAAGAGAAGTTTGATAAATTGCAACTGGAGGAGGGTGACATGGCTGGTGACCAAGCTGGATTTTTGACCAAGTAGGAGGAGGCTAAATATAAAATTAAAATTTATATGTGGAAATGCCAACAAATTGCGGATAAATTTTTTCGTCCGCAAAAATTTTTGCGGACAAATTTTTTTATCCGCAAAAATTTTTGCGGACAGAAAAATTTAGTGGGCAAAGACGGATACGAATTTGTTCGTCAGTGTAAATTTGCGGACAACCAATTTTGTCCGCAAATACGAGACCAAAAATTTTGCGGACAAAATTTGCGGATTTTTATTTAATCAAATTTCTTTAAAAGTTGTCCGCAAATGTAAAATTTATATGTGGAAGTAACAAAAAATTGCGGACAAATTTTTTCGTCCGCAAATTTCTTGCGGACAAACATTTTTTTATCCGCAAATATGAGGAAATAATCTTTGCGGACAATATTTGCGGATTTTTATTTAATCAAATTTTTTCAAAGTTCAATATAAGCTGTTGTCCGCAAATGTCAGTTCACAAATTTTACAAAAAATTGCGAAAAAAACATTTGCGGATAAATTTTGCGGACAAGCTTAATAATATTATTTAATATCATTGAAGAGTCAATTTTTTCAATTTCCAATTTTTGTCACGTAAATTTAAAAAGGTTAGAGTTTGTCCGCAAAAAATATTTTTTGTCCGCAAAAATCAATTCATCCGCAAAAAATTTTTTGTCCGCAAAAAATTTAATTGTCCGCAAAAATCAGTTTGTCCGCAAAAAAATTTTTTGTCCGCAAAACTGAATTTGTCCGCAAATTTTTTGTCCGCAAAAAATTTAATTGTCCGCAAAAATCAGTTTGTCCGCAAAAAAATTTTTTGTCCGCAAAAAATTTTTTTGTCCGCAAAACTGAATTTGTCCGCAAATTTTTTGTCCGCAAAAATCTGTCCGCAAAATATATTTTGTCCGCAAAAAATTTTTTGTCCGCAAATTTTTGCCCTCCTACTCGTTAGAAAAAATTTTAAGAAACAACTTAAAAAATTACCAGCAGAAAAGTCTTTGCAAAGTGGCCAGAATTGTCTATCCTTCTAAATAAAAATAATTTAAATTTAAAAATTTAATAAAAAAACCTTTTGTCTATCATTATATGGCGGATCAATTATAGCAGGAAATAAAGGTTTTTCTTCTGGAGAAATATATTCAATTTGGCATTTGTAGGATGTTGAGTCCAAATAGCACCGAATATGATTGAGAACGCAAGGGATAAAATTGGGGTGCTAAAAATTAAAAAAATTTAAGAATTTGAAAAAGCTCATTATAAGAGACTCCTTAGGGCTAAAATAAAATATCTTATAACGAGGTGTATCTTAAATAGAAGGTCCCTTAAGCTCTACAACCGCTAGCTAACGTAATTTTAATAAACGTCTCTTAAATAGAGGTGCATCTAGTATTGAGTGTGTCTTATACAGAGCGTCTATTAAATAGGGTGTCTTATAATGAGGGTGTCTCTTATAATGAAGGTTCTTTTAAAATGAGGGTGTCTCTTAAATAGAGTGTCTCTTATAATGAGGGTATCTTTTATAATGAGGGTGTCTCTTATAATGAGGGTGTCTCTTAAATAGAGTGTCTCTTATAATGAGGGTGTCTTTTATAATGAGGGTGTCTATTAAATAGGGTGTCTCTTATAATGAGAGGGTCTCTTAAATAAAGTGTCTCTTATAATGAGAGTGTCTATTAAATAGGGTGTCCCTTATAATGAGAGGGTCTCTTATAATGAGAGGGTCTCTTATAATGAGGGTGTCTATTAAATAGTGTGTCTCTTATAATGAGGTGTCTATAGATAGGGTGTCTTTTATAATGAGGGTGTCTTTTATAATGAGGGTGTCTCTTATAATGAGCGTGTCTCTTATAATGAGGATGTATACTAAATAAAAGGATCTTTTGAGCAGATCAGTGAAAAACTGTGACCCAACTGCAAAGGTGCAGCCAGGGTCGATTTCAGGGGAGGGGCCCCTGGCTACGCCCTTGGTGTGCGCCAAACTGGGCTCCACAGCTCCAACTGTAAAAAACCAACCCTAATAACAAATTCTAAAGACTCGTCATGTTGAAGAGAGCACAGACTCTCAAAAATTGTAATTTGAATTTTAATATTTGGAATTAATTTAAATTGCGTCTGTCCAGGAATCTCTTGATAAGGCTCGACTCGTTCCAATATTTTGTTCAAAGCACTATTTCCTAGGTCCCATTCTTCAATACGCATATGTCGACGAAAATAACTGTCCTTAAAAATAAAGATAAAAATTTATGATTTGCGGACGAATTTTGCGGACTAAAATTTGCGGACAGATTTTGCGGACAAAACTTGCGAATTGAAATTTGCGGACAAAAATTTGCGGACGAATTTTGCGGACTGAAATTTGCGGAAAAACTTGCGGACTGAAATTTGCGGAAAAACTTGCGGACTGAAATTTGCGGACAAAACTTGCGAATTGAAATTTGCGGACAAAAGTCGCCGACTGGAATTTGCGGACAAAACTTAAGCCTATTGAGCTTGGAGCCTTATTTCTTCTTGAGCCTTATCTTTTTTTTGAGCTTTATTTCTTTTGATTACCGCGACATTTGCGGCTAAAATTAGGCAAGCGATATTTGCGGACGAAATTTGCGGATTTTGAGAAATGACATGATTTTTGCGGACTGACGTTTGCGGACAAACTTTGTGTCGCTAAATGTCACTTACTTACATTAGTCGTGCTCACAAGTGACGCATATTTTCGAATCGGGCCGACGTTTGAGTCATTTTTCGGGCCTCGATTCAATCTTTCGAACTGAACCGAAGCAGGCCGCAACTCTAGTCACGATTAGGGTTGGAGACCCGGTTCGGTTCGATTGATCGAATCGGGCTTCGATTTTTGGCCAAAAAGTGACTCGAACGGTGGCCTCAGGCCCGTAGCCAGGATTTTTTTTCAGGGGGAATTCCCCCCTACCCCCCCCCCTGGCTACAGGCCTGGTCGGCCCGATTCGAAAACTCCAACCCTAGTCACGATGACTAAATTTTTAAAAATTTTCAAAAATGAGTGGGCCACTTAATTTTAAAAAATTTTTTTCAAATTTCTTCACGAACCTCAAGAAAAGAACAGAGGAAACGGCAGTGAATATCAGTCAATTTTTCTTTGTTTTCCTTCAATTCAAGTATTTTATTTATTGAAGTTTCACCCAAAACCGAGCGTAATTCTTGTGAACAACGAACACAGCGAAGTATTAATTCAATCCATTGACTTTCCAATTTATTATTTGACCCGTTTGGGTATTTTAGTAAAAGTTGTAGACAAAGTTGAACAAAATCGCTTAAAAATAAAGAAAGTATTTTAGCTCCACCAGAGAACAGGGGCTCTATTGGACGAGTTTCCCCATCCCCTAGGTAAGGGGAAGTCCTCGGAAAAGTTTCCAAGGAAACAGAGTTCCCTGGAGAATGGATATTATAAAAAACGAGAAAATGGGCGAGCGGTCGCTTAAAAATAAAAAAAATATTTTAGCTCCACCAGAGAACAAGGGCCCTAATTGGACGAGTTTCCCCAACCCCTAGGTAAGGAAAAAGTCTAGGAAAAGTTTCCAAGGAAAAGAGAATTCCTTGGGGAATGAACAAGGGCGTTGCCAGGGGCTGGTGGCTGACCCACCCCTGACTTTTTTTGCTTCTGGGAGCTGAAGACCTCCACCCCCAAATGAGGGAAAGGAGGAAAAAATTAGGAGAAGGATGATCATAAAAATGAACTTTTTCGCTTACAACCTCCAAAATTCAAAAAAAAATTTTTTGCCTGCGGCGCTGAAAAATCAAAATATGGTTCAAGAAATTTGCGTCCGAAACGCCAAGGTAAACGTCAAAATTCTGGCGCACACCCAATGGTAGCCCCCACTTCCGAAATCGACTCCCTGGCTACGCCCTTGGTACAAGGGAACATCTTGAACTGTAACCAAAAATTTTGTACATTTTCTTGCACCATTGTGTAGAACAGGGTCGATAACTTATTGCCGATTTTGGGCTTTTTCGGCCCTAACCCCCATTTCGAAGTTATAGAGCTTCAAGGTTTTCGATTTTTTGGAGCCCCATTTTCCTATTAAGAGATAACAGGGGCTCTATCGGAACTAGAGAACAAGGGAAGAAAATTCCCTGGGAAATAAGGTTGGCGGATCCGGATATCCAGATCCGAAAAAAGGTCGGGTATCCGAAGATTTCCGATTATCCGCCAAGTTTACTGGGGAATGGAAGGAGGCCTCCCTTCAGAGCCGCTATTCTCCGCCCAGAAAGGTCCCAAAAAATTAAAAAATAAAAACCTGTATTCCGAAAATTGTTTAGCAACCAATTGAGGATGAAATTTAAATAAATTACAAAAAGTTTGCAGAATTTCTGGTAGCGTTTGAAAAACGTCAATTATATTATTTTTGTTCTTAACCAAATTTTTTGCAATATAAAGGCATCCATTGGTACGGAGAACACTCTAAAAATAAAATTTTTAAAAAATTTTCAAAAAAAAATTTTTTTCTAAACTTTAAATGATTTTTTTAAAAACGCTTCATTGCGCCTAGCCGGCGATTTGAATTTAAATTGCCACATAAATCTGATTTTTTGCCTCAAAGCAGTCAAGGAAATCTGAAAATGGGAAATTATGGACTACAGGTTAGCATCCCATTTTCTGCGGGCATTTTTTGCCTGACTTTTCTTGCCAGACTTTCTTGCGGACTTTTCATGCGGACTTAACTTGCGGACAATTTTTTGCGGACTTTTTATTATTTGCAGACTTCTCTTGGGTTTTTTCCGGACTTAACTTAAGGATATATTTTGCGGACATTTCTTGCGGATGTTTTCTGTTTGCGACCTTTCTTAGGATATTTTGCGGCTTTTTTATTGTGGACATTTTTTGCGGATTTTACGTGCGTACATTTCCTGCGGACTTTTTTATTTGCAGATTATTTTTGCGGACTCTTCTTTTTTAAATTGCGAATTACATCTCCGTAAAAAATATTTTTAAAAGGCAGACAAACAGCCTTGCTTTGCGGATATTTTGTTGACTTTTCTTGGGATTTTTTGCGGATATTTTCTTGCGGATACATTTTGCGGATTTTTGAGTATTTTCTTTTTTTGCGGACATTTTTTGCGGATTTTTCGTGCGGATATTTTTGCGAACTTTTTATTTTTCCGATTATTTTTGCGGACTCATTTCTTTAACTTGCGGATTACATCTCCGTAAAAAAAATTTGTTTCGAAGGCACACAGCCCAGCTTCGGATCCCTCAAAAAATCCTAACCCTCAAAAAGCTTAGGGTCCTCAAAAAAATTTTTTTCGAAGGCACACATCCCAGCCTTGGATCCCTCAAAAAATCAGAGTCCCCGGGTCCAAATTTAACACACCCTCCAAAAAATTAAATAAAAACCTTGGAAAGTTGGCTACGTTTAGAAAGCAATCTCAATATTCTCAATGCTTGTTCACCAGCTTTTTGGTCCTCCAATTTTAGACAATTGACCACTTTTTCAAGTAAAACATGATTTAACGCGATTATTTGAGCCGTTTCCTTCAATTCACACAAATTTCCGATAAGCCGTAAAATTGCTGTTTTGACTGGTAATTGTTCCTTTTTGGAGAGAAAATAAAGATACAGACGAATTAGAGTGGTGTTTTTATCACGAATCTGAAAAAAGCCAAATTAATTGGGGAAAAAGGATAGGAGGTAGAATGAAAACATCGAATGCCAACCCCCCAGCTAGTGAAATGCCAGACATTGAAAATAGGATACCACTTTAGCCTTCGGGGGCGGGATAGCCGGGGATCGGGTTTTGCGAGCTTGGGGTTTGGATCGGGGGTTTTGCCAGCTTCGAGGTTTGGATCGGGGGTTTTTACCTAGAAATTCGTCGGGGGTCGGGTCGAGATTTCGGGGGTCGAGGTGGTATCCTAATTATGCCTCAAACGTTCCCGCGATGATTTTGACCCAAATGAGCTCGTGAGGAGTGAAAAAATTGTAAATTTGATATTGACTGATCATAAGGCTCAGTGGGTATTTGAAGAGGTTAAACTGACATTCATGTAAAAGACAACCAATAAAAATTGCTATCTGAGGATAAATGTAAAAAGCAAACCTCTACACAAGCCAAAACAGAAAGATGACACATATTAGCTAAAATACTAATAATTTCTTTGGTAATCGAATAAATTTCATTTTCACTCAACGAAAGATTACTAAAGAAAAATTATAAGAATAAAATCAGACACCAATATGAAACACCCCAATGCGGTCGGGAAAATTGTATCTTATAGGGTTGTATCCAGGGTGACCCCTTTCCAAACCACTAAAATAGGCCAGGAGTCCAGAAATTTATTTTAGGGCGAAAGGTCAAAAATAGGGGCAAATGTCCTGTAAATAAGTTACATTAAATGAACACGCTAGTTGTACCCCGTGCTCTATTTAAGATACTTAATTATAAGTAGGGTTGCCGGCTCGCTCGACCCGAAAATCGAAAGATCGAGCGAGCCGAGGCATTTCAGCTCGAAAACGAACCGAATCGAAAAAACCCAGCTCGAAAAAAATGCACCGAACGTCGGCTCGAACTGAAAACGGCAACACTAATTATAAGGTATGATTGTTTCAGATATAAAGGGGTATAGCGAGATCCGACTAAACCATTAAAAAATAAAAAAAACCTTTTGATTCCTTTATCCCGTTGTAATTTTTCATTAAAAATATTCATCAAATATTGCATTAAGGCATTAAAGCATTTTTTGTTTTGATTTAAAAAGGTTACCACACGATCTTTGGTCGTTAAATGCTGAAAAAATTTTTGACTTTAAAGCAATCCCTTTTTTGAGAGTATTCGTCCCTCGTCCCTAAAGTTCACCTGCTAGCAAGGGCGAATCCAAGAGAGGCCAAATTCAAAAAAATTTCATCTATGGCGCTGAGGCTAGCCCTTCTGGTTATGCTCATATTTTTTGGCCTGAAATCCTATCAAATTTTGGCATTTCGCCCAATCGTTAAAAGCATCCCTCACCCACAGCGATATTTTAACCGTTGTCCAAACAACCCAACTTCTAATTTGACTAGACTAGTGGGCCTATTCCTAAGTTTGATTTATTGACCTGGGCCGGATCCTTGGCCTGTAGTCCAGGAAAGCCCCAAACTCCGAAAAAACTAGGAGTGCTGGAATGCCTGGAAAAATGCCTGGACCTGGGACAGGAAAAACCCAGGCCTTGGTTCAGGCCCAGCCCGATCACTTTAAACTTGACTAGAACCAAAAATTTTCAATACTAGCAAAATTATGCTGAAATCAGGGTCCAGGAAAAACTCGGGAAGGTCAGAAAAGGCACCCAATTCTAATAGTAAAGACAGTTAGCTTATTGGTGAACCCATTTTCGAACGACCCGCAATAACACACCTAAGTCGATCCAGAAAAATTTAAAAAATTCGCAAACCTTTTTAAGTAAATAAAACTCCTTGGTAATTAATTTAACATCATTCGATGCAATTGCACTAATAAAAGAATCAGGCTCAAATTCTTCTCCAGAAGGTTCTTGTATTTTTTTACGCTTTTCTGATGAAGTACCAACATCGGATAAAGACGAAGATTTTCGCTTCAAATCCATTCTAATTAAAAATTTTTTTTAATAAAACCGAAAACCGTCGAAATGCCAAAATGTGAAAATTACGATGAAACCAGAGCCGGAATATTTGTACCGTACCGTATTGCCGATAATACCGATAATTTCTCATACAAGAATGGGAAAATTTCAGAACCGTATACAAACCCAAATCCGGTGTTCAAAAGTTGCCGGACCCGGATTCCGGAACTAGAGCCGGACCGGATCCGGCCGGATTTTTCCGGATTAATCCGGTCCGGTTTTAATCCGGAAACTTAAACTAACCCGGATTTGGGACCCGTACTCCGGAAAAATCCGGCCGGCCCCGGTCACTAATTATAAGGCTTTAAAAGAAATTTAAAAGTCGAACCTGATATATACGCCCTTGGATGGAAGCACATAGGACTGTAACTGTTTGGCATTTCGACGGTTTTTAGTTGTTCGGCGTTATAGCGAAAAAATAAAGCAAGAAAAAAATTTAAAAAAATATTAAAACAATTTTAAAAATTGTAAAAAAAAAAAAGACTGAGAGAATTTTAAAAATTTTATTTAAAAATTTATAAAAAAAAAATTCTTAAAAATATCAAAAAAAAAATATCACATTTTTAATAAAAGTCATTTGGAATTATGAAAGAAAATTTTTTTAACACCCCCTCTAACTTTGTCCTTTAGTGTAAAGAGAGATATGAATCATATGGGAAGATTTAAAAAAAATTCTTAGGCAGGGGTTAAATTATAAAATGGAAGGGAAAGGAAAAATGTCAAACAAGAAGAAAAATGATATGTAAAAGCAAGAGATATCAAGTAAGGCTGGTCTTGGGCCGGGATTAAGAAAAAATTGTTGGGTTGGAGTCGGCCTCGGGGTTTCAAATTTTCTAGAAAAATCCGGATTAGGTAATGGATCAGTAATGGAGATTTGGTCAAATTAAGAGGGTTTGCAGAGATAATAGTCTTATAGTCTTATAGAGGTAGACAAGCCCCTCAATCCCTTAAGATTCCTCTTCCCACATCCTCGAATATCCCTATTACTCCTCCAAATCCTTTTTCATGTGGAGATTTAGGGGGAAAAGTCCGTCATTCAAGTTCCTAGGTAACCCGATCCGGCCTATCCCTAATAACAACGGCGTAGCAAGGCGGGCGATTTCAGGAAGCTATGGGGTGTGCGTCAAAATTTTAACGTTTCGAACGCAAATTACCCCTGGCTACGCCCTTGCCTAAAAAAGAATAAAAATTGAAAAAAAACCTTAAAAACAGCCAAAAAATTTTTCAAAAAATTATGCACATCATTTTGTACTAGAAATATGAGTTTCCAACAAACAAATCCATTCCTCCAAAAATTTACGTTCATTTGTCAAATCTGGATGATGAAAACCGTCGTGGAGGCAATGTCTAAGCGAATCCAATTTCTTTTTTGGGTCTTTGTGTTGACAGGCAATTTTGAATTCTTCCATGGTTGCTTCGACAATACGTCCAAGACCACTGAGGGGAAAGAAAAAAATTTTTTTTAATGAAACGGCTGGAGTTGTTTTGGCGTCTGGCTTGCTCGACACTTATTTGTTTCCAACGTAATACCATTAAACCTCCTTGGGGCTGCCACCCCCTCCCCCCCCCCCCCGAAATGTAAGAACGTGGAAATTTTGAAATGATCAAAAAGCTTTGTAATGAGGTGGATGTTAAAAATAAAGGGTATAGCTTAAACAACTCCCCCTCTGTAGCCAACCAAATTTTAAACATATAAACCGTAAAAGTGATCAACTGATTTCGAGTGACAAACCTATCTGTGATCGATCTGACCCAATAGAACGGCTAGAGTTGTTTTGGCCCGTTTGTAAGGGCGCGACCCATGTGTATTAGACCAGAATTAGCAGTTTGGTATTGCGTCAAAACGCCTAGTCCAACCCAAGTTTTATATCCCCAGAACCAAGACATGACTTTTAAAACTTCATTTTAAGCTTATAAAATGAGATTTGTTCCCCGACAAGGGAGAGCCTCAGGGAAAATTTTAAAGGATGTAATGAGGTGCCTGGATAGGACGGGGAATAACACTACCCAAAGTGAGGTCCGACTTAATAAAAACCCCAAAAAATAAGTAGAAACAAACTATAGCGTGTATAACAATTCTTGTCGGTCGCCAGACTCCTTTAAATAGGTAACATAATATTGAGCAGCTTCAGGCCTTTCCATCAAAATTGAACGGAAAATTGGGTTGTCCAAAGTTCGTTTAATAAACTGGATGATCTAAATTAAAAGGTATAATGATGCCATAACGCCCCCTCCCCAAACCGCCGAAATGCCAAACTGTGGAGAAGTTGATGAAAAGACAAAAACCACTCCAAAAAACCGCCGAAATACCACTTTACCAAAAAGCCGTCAAAATTTTAGCACCACTACAAAATCAGTCAACATGTAAAACTGTGGAAAGATAACAAGAATTTATAGGTATGCTCCAATTATGATGGGTTTTCCAATGCCGGAGGGAATGTTTAAATATCAAAGGATTAGGTATCTCGCCGGCTTTTTGGAGGTTTGGTATTTCGGCGTTTTGGCATTACGGCACGCTACAAAATTATTAAAAAATAAAAAACCGTAACAACAACGTCCCAATTTCCAGATTCTAGCCCTTCATCTAACAAATCAAGTTTATCCTTCTTTGAAATGTACAAGTCTAAAGATGTTGGCTCACAATTGCAAAGCCTTCTCACAGTTTCGTTTATAGGTAGAGGTTTAAATCGGTTTTTATAATCTGCCTTAAAATTTAAAAATAATTAAGATTCGACCTCGTTTTAATGGTTTGGACCTAATTTTAAGGTTGAGACTTTGTTTTAAGAAATACTGATCCATTTATAAGACAAGGGGGCAACCCCCCAAAAGACCTGAATCCAAAAGACCTACCCCTTGGCTACGCCCTTGCTCAAGCGAATATCGAGGGATTTAGAGAGAAATATATATACGGCCCCGATATAAAATACCCTCTTGCGCAAAATCAATGGTATCTTATAATGAGTGTATATTATATGGGGGGTAACGTTAGGAATTTTTCCCACCCATTGGTTAACTGAATTTAAAATTTAGGGTCGACCGCCCCTATTTTTCAATTCCCAAATAATTCAAAAAAACCTCAAAATATTTTTTTAATTTTCTATGTTCAGCCTTCAAACGAGAATAATCCAGTTGAATTGTAGAGTTGCTTGAAGTTTTGGTAGTAGAACAAATTGAATTATTTTCTGATTTGGTCGAACTCTTAGCCGTTGGGCATGAAGAAGATTGATGGAAGGGAGGGGAAACCTGGAAAAATAAAAAAAATTTACTTCTAAAAAATTTAAAAAAAATTTTTTAGAAGTAAAGATACGCTTAAAAGGGCAAAAAAACAAAATACGACATTTTTGTAATTTATTTAAATTAATTTCAACCAAGCGGGGTCGAACCCGACACCTATTTACTTTCAAAATTACAGCTGAACCACTAAACTAAAGGTCACAAAACCTCGTATTGGCAAAAAACATATGAAAAATTAGGGGAATTTGAGTTTCCATTTCCTATGTTGCTAGTTCCTCATGAGTGGAGGCTAACTCGAAGAATTCCAACTCACGGAAAAGAAAGATCCGTGAGTTGTCCGTTCCGTGAGTTAGCCCGACACGGTTCCTCGTCCCACCTCCAAGGCGCTCTCCCAGGAAAATTACCTGAAAGACCGCCCCTTCGGGCAAAAATAATAAATAAAAACTAACCTCCTTAAACTCATTCGAAACCGACGCAACTTGTTGTTGTTCACTACCAGCATCAGAAACCGACTGAGGCGATTGCTTTTTAGCTTCCCTTCCCGTAGACTTGATAAAATTCCCATCAAGCTCCTCCACAACTAATTGCTCCCTGAACACATCCGAGAGGGAATATGAAGTTTGAGGTTGTTGTCCATTTGAAGGGGAGAAAAGGCCATCCCAAATGTCGTTATTTACAAAATCCTTAAAAATAAAAAAATTTCCCCTTAAAAATAGTTAAAATAACCTGGCGTGATGACGAATTTGCAGACAGCTCCAAATAATCTTCTTCTCGAATGCCTACAAAATTAGACATTTCTCCACTAAAATGCCTGAATTTTTTGATTTTTTAGACCAATACACATTCGAAATACACTTTTGCCAATACACATTTTGCCAATAAGGGTAAAATTCCACATTTTGTCACTATGTTTGTAGGCAAAACAAGACTTTTTACCCTTATTGGCAAAATATGGTATTGGCGAAATGTGCTGTGGGCGCGATATTTTTCCTTGTTTTCTCTAATTTTCTCCCGTTTTAAGCCTTACTCTAAACTTTTTTTTCTATATTTCCTACTACATTTATAGCTCCAATTTTTGCCAATACACATTTTGCCAATAAGGGTAAAATCCTACATTTTGTCTACAAACAATAGTGACAAAATGTGTTGTTTTAGCCTTATTGGCAAAATGTCGAACTGGCGAAATGTGTTGAGGACTCGTATTTTTTCATTTTTTCCATATTTCCCCTAAATTCACCACAACATTTGGTTTGTTTTTTAATATTTTTTTTCAATTTTAAAGGAATAAAAATAATTTATGTAAGCGCTCCAATCGATTCTTTATGAAATTTTAATGTCAACATTTTCCTATTCAACACCTTCAAATATTCCAACTCAAAAGCTTTCAACAACTCCAATGAATTCTTCAACTGCTTCCACTGTTTCTAATAATCCACAACAACCTAGAGATGTAAATTGGGGTTTTTTTTTTATTTTTTGGGGGATTTGTAAGATAGGGGGAGGGTAATTCTAGGGGATTTTTAGGGGATTTTTTCTTGAAGTTTTTGGTGTAATTTTTTAATATTTTTGCGGACATGTCTTGCGGACAGTTTTTGCGGACAAATTTTTTGCGGACAGTTGTTACGACCGGAGGTGTCCGAGATTTGACTGAATGTTGACGTGCACACAATAACAATTTATCCGGCGTAGAAATAAACAAAGTGTAGGCGAAGGTAAAAGGGTTGGAACAGACGCAGGAGATCAGGGACTAGCCGCGCTAGTATGATCCCACTAGACTGACGCTTTCACTGGCTTTTATACTATAGCGATACCACTACACAACAACAGTTTTTGCGGACAAATTTTTTGCGGACAGTTTTTGCGGACAAATTTTTTGCGGACTTTTGCGGGCACTTTTTTGCGGACAGTTTTTGCGGACTATTGTTTTTGTGAACATTTTTTTGTGGCCCGGTGTTTTTGGGAAATTTTGTTGACATTCTCTTGCGGACTTTTCTTACGGACTTTTTTTGCGGACACTTTTTGCTGACTCTTATTCCTTTCCAACACTTTTTGGGTGTTTTTCCTTGGTAATTCCCGGGGATTTTTAGTGGACTTTTTTCTTGGGCGTTTTTTTGTAAAATTTTTGAGGACATCTCTTGTGGATTTTTTTTGCGGATTTTTTCCTGCGGACATTTTTGTGGGCTCGTGTTTTTGGGTTTGGGGACATTTTCTGACACTTTTATGCAGAATTTTATTTTTTGACATTTTTTACGAACCCTTTGCGGACTTTTATTTTTGAGGATTTATTTTTTCCGACACTTTTCGGGTGTTTTTGAGACTTTCTTTGTCTTTTTTTGTAAAATTTAGTTTTTTCGGATTTTTCTTGCGGGCATTTTTTGGGGTTTTTGCGTTCTTTTATTTTTTGCGGACTTTTCTTGCGGACAAATTTTTGCGAACTTTTATTTTTTGCGGACAAATTTTTGCGGATTCCTTAGGTATTTGCACACCCTTTCAACTACCTTTTGATCCTCCAAACATTTAATTTTTCCATTTTTAGTCCCCAAATTATTCCCAACAATTTTTGCTTCAAGGACACACAAAAGGTGTCGCTTCCGTCAAATTTTCCGCAGACGGACAACTTTTGGCTTCCGCTAGTGCTGACAAAACTGTTCGGATTTGGTCTGTTGAAGATGGAAAATTAGAGAAGAATATTCAAGGTTATTTTTTCGACACTTTTTGGGGTTTTTGCGGAAAAATTTTTGCGGTTCCGCAGGCATTCGGATCTGTTGTTAAGTAGGTTGCTTTCTTCCACATAATTTTAATTTCTTGGGGGTTTTGTTAAAATCTGCAATTGCGGATTTTCTTTCTAAAGTCAGTACTTTTTTGCGGACTTTTTTGTAAAAATCCGCAAATTTTTTACGGATTTTTTTGAGTTTTCTGCAGACTTTTTCTGTGAAAGTCCGCAAAAATTTTTGCGGGCTTTCTCTGGACTTTCTTTATGAAAGTCTGAATAAACTGCTTTCTTTTCCTTTTTACCACACTCTAAATTATGGCCAGAAAAGCACGAAGGTTGAGTTGTCCGCTCTTGCGGACTATTTTTGCGGACTTTTGCTTTAGACAGTTGGGAAATGTCCGCAAAAAAATTCCGTAAAACAGACATCTCAGTAAACCTCCAAAGGCTGGTTTATCCTTAAACTAGGGTAGCACTTCGTCCCCCGGCCCGGCGATTTTTTTGGCAAAAACCCCGCCCGAACTCCGAAGGTTCTACCCTGGCAACCACCCCGAACCCCGACATGACTTCCCCGCAAACCCCGATCCTGATACTTCCGATCCCGAAGGCTCGGGGGCTACCCTACTTTAAACTCATTCCCAGTTTACTTTTCAGGTCATAAATTAGGCATAAGTGACGTCTGTTGGTCATATGATAGTCGAATGGTTGTTAGCTGTTCTGACGATAAAACACTTAAACTTTTTGATATTACACAGGTTTATTTTTAAATTTCTAAATTTTTTCAAATTTATTTTCTAAGGGAAAATTGATCAAAACGTTCCGAGGCCATCAAAATTATGTTTTTTGTTGTAATTTTAATCCGCAATCAACTCTTCTGGTTTCTGGCTCGTTTGATGAGACGGTTAGAAATTTTTTTTAAATAAATTATGGGGTTATCCTACCCACTAATTTTCGAGTTTTCCACCTTGGGACACGCCCAAAACGGCGCACGGCCAAGTAGGCGCAAAGCCATAACTACCTGAAAAATTTATGGACCTTAACAATTTTGGTACCATTCTCTTTAGCTCGATGAGAGGAATCGTTTAATACCAAATTTGGTAATATTCGGAAATTTTGAAGCAAGTTATGACTTTGCGCCTACTTGGCCGTGCGCCTACTTGGGCCATACTCTTCTACCTTCGAGCTATCCCCCTCTCTTTGACCTTCGATTGGTTTTATTGACAAAATATCCCAGTAATTATTCGGAACTCCAAAAAACTTGTTTTTTATCTCCTGGGAAATCTTCGCATACCCGAAGCTTATATCCGAACAGAAAATTGCTGGACAGGCTGACACTTGAAGAACGACTTTTGCGGATAAATCGGATCCCAAATTCTTTGGAGATCCAAAGACACATGTTTTTTGTCCTTGGAAATCCTAGGATACCCGTAGCCGATACCCGAATAGAAAACTGCGGGACAGGCCTACTTTTGCGGATAGACATGTACGAATAGACACCAGATGTGTCGAAATTCCAACTTCCGATTTCCGGTTTTTTTTCTTCCGATTTTCGAAATAATCTCCAACCTTTTAATCTAGTACCGATTTCCGGCTCTTCCGATTTCCGACACCTCTGATTGTTCCGACCGACTTCTGATCGACACTTAAGTATGTGTCCGCATGTGTTGGTCCGCAACTGTCGGGTTCACAAGTTTCGCTTTTAGATACCCGAAACCACTATCTACCAATCTTTTTTAGCCACACTACCATTTTTTGTCCTCAAAAACTTTCTTCAGTTTATGTTTTATAAATTTACAGGTCCGAATTTGGGATGTTCGCTCAAGCACCTGTGTTCGTTCATTGCCTGCACATTCTGACCCTAGTAAATTTTCTTTTTTTTGTTCAAAAAATTTTTTTTTAATTTTTCTTTTAAGTCAGCGCTGTAGGTTTCAATAGAGACGGTTCTCTAATTGCTACAAGCAGTTATGATGGCCTTGTTCGAATTTGGGAAGCGGGTAGTGGTCAATGTATGTCTACACTTGTTGGTTTGTTATTTTTTATTTTTAGAGATTGAAGGGATGGAGTTTGCGGATTTTTTTATTTGCCTACATTTTTGGTCTTTTTTCATTCTTTGAGGAAGAGTCCGCAAAGAGTTCTCGAAAAATCCGCAAAATCATGCATTTAGGGGGGTTGTGGGTTCGAACCCGCTCGGGGAAATTATTTTTTAATTTTTAGAAAAAGGGCAAGGAACAATATTGTGAACAGTTAAAGCAATTTTTGAACTTTACACATTTTTTAAATTAGAAAAAATAAGATTTTAGAACCAAAAAATTGAATTTTGAGGGGTCGTGGGTTCGAACCCGCGCGGGGAAATTATTTTTTTAATCTTCAAAGAAAGATTATGAGCGCCATTTTGAGTATTTTTTAAAAATCTTTTGGTTATTGGGCATTTTATTGCACAATAAAAATATCCCCAAAATTTGTCCGCAAAAAATTTGTCCGCAAAAATTTGTCCGCAAAAATGTTTATTAAAATTAAATTTTAAGATAATGAAAATCCGCCAGTTTCTTTTGTTAAATTTTCACCAAATGGAAAATATGTTTTGGCTGCTACAATGGATAGGTTTTTTATTTTTTAAAGACTTAAAAAAAGTCCGCAAAATTTAAAAAAAATTTTGCGGACAAAAAAATCCGCAAAAAATTTTGCGGACGAAAAATAAATCCGCAAAAATTTTGCGGACAAAATGAAGTCCGCAAAAAATTTTGCGGACTAAAAATAGATCCGCAAAAATTTTTGCGGACGAAAAAAATCCGCAAAAATTTTGCGGACTAATGAAATCCGCAAAAATTTACAATTTTTCAAAATTCTTTTCTCTTTTTCCAGTCAACTCAAATTATGGGACTTTAACAAAGGCAAACCTCTAAAATCATATCAAGGACATAAAAACGAAAAATATTGCATTTTTGCCAATTTCTCAGTTACTGGAGGTAAATGGATTGTTAGTGGATCGGAAGACAATCAAATTTATATTTGGAATTTACAAACACGTGAAATTGTTCAACGATTGGAAGGCCATACAGGTTTATATTTTAGAGGATTTACAGGACACGCCCTTGAAAAAAAGTCCGCCAAAATTTGCGGACAAAAAAAAGTCCGCAAAAATTTCTGCGGACAAATGGTTATGGGTTCCTTAAGGTTTTTGCTTCCTCGACCCACGGCCACTGGTATACATCAACGATTCGAAGTTACACGAAACCCGATCTTTTTTCGACCCATCCCTCTCATAAACTAGCGCGAACCCTTTGACTTTGTCTCAAAGGAAAAAAATTCTCTGGAGAGGAGGGAGAGTCTCAATTTGACCGCGCTACTTCCCCCGCTGGGAATTTCCCGGACCTAGAATCCTCCGCACTCCCCGCTCCCCATATAATTAGTCCACCGTCCCCGGTAGGTCCCACTCTGTCAGGCCCGTAATCAGGGTTTTTTTAGAGGGAAGGGGGGAAATTTTTTGTTTTTAGCGTCGCAGGTGAAACTTTTGAGAATTTTAGAATGCCTTAGGCCAAAAGAATATTCACTTTTTGCCCAACCCCCTCCCAAAAAAAATTTTTTTTTTCCCCATTTCGGGGGGGGGGGGGGGGGGGGGGTGGGCGTGGAATTCCCCCTACCTACAGGTTAATGGTTTCCACCCTATTATAGACCGGAGAGCCTATAATAACGTCTAACATTTATTTTTTTAAAGATATGGTCTTGTGCACAGATTGTCACCCAACAAAAAATATTATTGCCTCGGGCGGGCTAGAAAATGATCGAACTATACGTTTATGGACGAGTGATTATTGAAATGGAGAGAATTTTTGAGGAAGTATTTTACTTTTTTAATATAAAATCTCAATTGTGTAAGAATTTTTCGATTATTTAATGGTTTTTCTGTAATTTTTTAATAAAAATGAGGCCAATTTTGTTTAAGAAAATTAGGAATATGAGGCTTGTAAGGCCCACAGAAAATCGTCAAAATGTCATTTTTCGGGGAAAAATTTTTTTTTGAGATCCAGACTAGTTTTGCGGACAAAATAACAGGATTGGAACTAGGACGATAACTTCCTGATTTCCTTCCAGTCATTGACTAACACAAGTCCTTCGACGGGAGTAGGCCGATCGATAAAGTATACCAACGAACTATAACGTTCAAATTTGTCGAATCTGGGACGACCTAGTATGGTTCGATGCGGTTCGAAGAGCTGAATCGAACAATATCAGGGCGTCCTGGATTCGGGATTCGAGAATTTTGAACGAAGTTATAGCTAGGCGGCTTATAGTGGTGTGCCCTCCTTCGACAGGCATAGAACCTGCATCCCTCTTTAAAGTCAAAAATCTCTGAGTGAAATTAATTTAAATATTTATACATTCAATTCCACTACCAGAAACAATACAAATAAAACCTTTTTTATTCATTTCAATCAACTCTTTTCTTGTTCGATTAGGTAAAACAATTAAAGCTGCTGGGTCAGAAATTGAAAGGCAAATTTGGATTTGAGGAATTAACTGAAAAATATAAAAAGTTTAGGACCTCAATATATAAGTTACACTCTCGAAAACTTTTAAAAATCCGCAAAAATTTTGCGGACTTTAAAAATCCGCAAAAAATCTTGCGGACTTTAAAAATCCGCAAAAAATCTTGCGGACTTTAAAAATCCGCAAAAAATCTTGCGGACTTTAAAAATCCGCAAAAAATCTTGCGGACTTTAAAAATCCGCAAAAAATCTTGCGGACTTTAAAAATCCGCAAAAAATCTTGCGGACTTTAAAAATCCGCAAAAAATCTTGCGGACTTTAAAAATCCGCAAAAAATTTACTGACAAAAAAATCCGCCAAATTTTTGCGGATTTTAAAAATCCGCAAAAATTTTGCGGATTTGGACAATTTTGCGGACTCTGAAAATTTTTGCGGACATTTTCGTCCGCAATTTTTTTGCTGATTTTCTTTAAAAAAGGGTATTTTATGGTGGGATATCTTATAGTAAGATTGGACTAACTAAAATTAAATAAAACCTCATTTTTGTCAGGAATATAATTACCAATACAAAGTCGGCAGTCTAAAGCAACACTTGCAATTACTAAGGTTGAGTCTTGAATTGAAGATTTCCAAATTTTAAGCGCTAAAAATAATTTTTTTATAAATTTAAAAAAAATTTCAAGTCGGAATTTTTAGAAAATTCAATAAAATTTAATTTTTGAGGACAATCTGCAAAATTTCCAAAAAAAAATTTTGCGGACAATCTGCAAAATTTCCAAAAAAAATTTTTTTGAAAAAAATCACAATTTGAAAAATTTTTCCTTTCAGAAAAATCCACAAATATTGTTGCGGACTTTTCTCATAATTTTTTTCAAAAAAAATATTAATAAAAAAATCCGCAAAAATTCTAAAAAATCCGCAAAAATTTTGCGGACAAAATTTTTGCGGACAAATTTTTGCGGACTTTTCTCAGATTTTTTTCAAAATATTTAAAAATTATTAATAAAACAATCCGCAAAAATTCTAAAAAAATCCGCAAAAAATTTTGCGGACAAATTTTTGCGGACTTTTCTCATAATTTTTCAAATAAATTTTTTTATTAAAAAACCTGTTATGGTAGAGGCATGCAAATTAACAAAAATATTATTTTCAACATTTCCAAGTAGAGAATCAAATGTTAAAATTGAGACTGAACCCGATTCTGAACCAATAAGAATAAAATGTTGATGATTATTGAAAGGAGAGATTTCAGTAGAAATAGTGGAAAGTCCGCATTTTTCAACCAAATAAGGCTCATGAATTAAATCCTTAAAAATTAATTTTGCGGACTTTTCTTCCAAATTCTTCAGCAAAGAATAAAAAGGGAAGAGAAAGAGGTGTTGCGACAATTGAGGATACGCACTTGAGGATATGACAAATGAGGACGACAATTGAGGATCTGACATATGAGGACGACAATTGAGGATTAAAATAATAATAAAAAACGGTGATCATTGACCTTTTGAAATTCAAAAAAGGTTCGCCTGCGGCGCTGGAAAGAGAAGAATTCTACATTATTGGTCTTCCAAGTGGGGGTCTTCCGAGTTTTATGGATCTTTCAAGTCTTTTTTATTTTTCATTTTTATCCTCATTTGTCAAATCCTCATATGTCGTCCTCATATGTCAGATCCTCAATTGTCGTCCTCAAATGTCGTCCTCATTTGTCATATCCTCAAGTGCGTAACCTCAATTGTCGTACCGCCGAGAAAGAGACCAAAAATCGCAAAAAATACTAACTAGGGAAGGTTGCGAGGTGTCCGAGCTAAAAACGGTCGAGACCGGGCTCATTCGATAGAGAATGTGCCCTTTCTAGCAAAGATTTTTTGCCGTTTTTGCCCGTTTTTTGATCTGGCCAAGATATGGCCCTTCAAAGTCCCAAAATTTGCCATAATTTTCCCCCCTCAAATATAAACATTAAATAATGGTTTAATTTTGTTGGCGTTGTGTTATCTCGGACACCTCGCAACCTTCCCTAGTAAAGTGTCCGCAAAAATTTTGCGGACACTTTTTTGTTTGCGGACAGGTTTTACGGACAATCTTTTGAGGACAATTTTCTGTGAAAGAATTCAGCAAAAAAGCCCAAAGAAAATTCTTTTAACACTATTTAGTACAAAATCCGCAAATCTTTTGCGGACAAATCCGCAAAAATATTTGCGGACAATCCGCAAAAAATTTGCGGACAAAATCCGCAAATTTTGAAACAATCCGCAAAAACTTACAGTTTTTGTTGTTCCATTTGATAGTATCAACAATTTAAAAATATATAAATATCCCGAAGTTGTAGTTGAAAAAAGAAGTTGAGAAGGAGAGGTTGTCGTCCCTTCAGTTAATCCAGCCAAATTTATAGAACTAAACATTGCCATAGAATAAAGTTGGAAACGACTGGATTCGACAATTGATTTTGTCAAGTAATTTAATTGTAATATTCTTAAAAAGAAAAGTTGGCTTCCTCCAAACATTTAAAAAATTAGAAAAAAATTTGCGGATAAAATATTTTATCCGCAAAAAATTTGCGGACAATTTTTTGCGGATTTCTACTTGTTCGCAAAAATTCTACAAAATTTTGCGGATTTTTTGACTATAGAAAAGATCCGCAAATCTTTCCATCAGATTTTCCGCGAACTTTTTTAACTATGAAAAAGTTCGCAAAATTTTGTCCGCAAGTTTTTTGCGGACAAAATTTTTATCCGCAAAAAATTTGCGGACAACTTTTTTTCGGATTTTTTGACTATAGAAAAGATCCGCAAATTTTGTCCGCAAAAAAATTTGCGGACTTTTTTTAATTATGATAAGATTGTCCGCAAAAAAATTTTGCGGACAAATTTTTTTGTCAACAAAATTGTCCGGAAATATTTTACTCAACCTCTCCTAAACTTTAAAAGAAACCTTATTGTAGCATCTGAACAAAGTGCCACTGCAAATTCTCTTCTACCAAAAATCCAACGAACACAAAGGACACGAATATCATCAATATTATTTTCATTTTTCAATTCGGTAGAAAAAAGTAAATTAAATTGAGGCGCATTTTGTTCTAAAAAATGATTAAAGGTAAAATTAAAGATTTAACCTACTTTTAAGATACACATTTTAGCCGTAAAGGTGTAACCACAAGTGTGAGGTTCTAGTTGACCCTGGTCGGACCTCACCGTAAGATATCTAGAATACTAGATTCGGGGTATACTCCGCAATTTTTGTCCGCAAAAAGAAAATTTTTGCGGATTATAATTTGTCCGCAAAAATTTTTGCGGATTCTTTTTTGTCTGCAAAAAATTATAGACAAAAAATTGAATTAATCTTACAGTGAGGTCAGACTTCATATAAAAATACTAAAGTAGGACCTCACTTGTGAGTAAAACTTTGAGGATAATCTTAAAATGACGTTAGTTAAAATCGAGGTTAAAATTAATTTAAAAAACCTCCAAAAATCAATTCCCAACAAAACAATTCTGAACGTCCCCCACCGCTTAACACCAAAAAATTTGAATTTTCTTGTAAAACACAAATTGTCTCCACACTTGAACGATGCATTTGAACAGAAGAATTAATTTTAAATTCTTTAAAAAAATTAAAATTTAATTTTAATAATTTTGTCCGCAAGTCTTGTCCGCAAAAATTTTGCGGACTTTCTTATTAAAATTTTTTGTCCGCAAGTATTGTCCGCAAAAAATTTTCGCGGACTTTCTTATTTTAAATTTTTGTCCGCAAGTATTGTCCGCAAAAATTTTGCGGACTTTTCTATTAAAATTTTTTTGTCCGCAAAATTTTGTCCGCAAAAATTTCCAGACTTTTCTATTAAAATTTTTTTGTCCGCAAAATTTTGTCCGCAAAAATTTCCAGACTTTTCTATTAAAATTTTTTTGTCCGCAAAATTTTGTCCGCAAAAATTTCCAGACTTTTCTATTAAAATTTTTTGTCCGCAAGTATTGTCCGCAAAAATTTTGCGGACTTTTTCCTTAAAAAATAAAAAAACCTTGATCTTCATTAAAATTGGAGCAAACAATTCTTCTATCAAGAGAACCACTCAAAATAAAAAAATTCTTTTCGTCTTTAATGAAAAAGTCAAGCGCAGTAATGTTTTCCGAGTGAGGGATTGCCTAAAAATTTATTTTTGTAGAAAATTTTTTGTCCGCAAATTTTTGCGGACGTCCGCAAAAATTTTGCGGACTTTTTTGCAAAAATTTTTCTAAAATTATTTTGCGGACTTTTTGAGTTTTACTGGAAATTTTTTTGTCTGCAAAAAATGTCCGCAAAAAATTTGCGGATTTTTTATTTTAAAACTAAAAAATAAAAAATAAACCTTTACAAAATTTAAAAACAGCGGTTTGAGAATATCACAAAAGAATGAACCTTTTTGAGCATAAAACAAACTGAAAAAAATTGCATAAATCTGCAAAAAAATTTTGCGGACTTTTAAAAGAAAAACGTTTTGTTATAGAAATTATGTCAAAAAATTTTATCCGCAAAAATTGTTTGTCCGCAAATCTCGTCCGCAAAAAATTTCGTCCGCAAAAAAACTTGTCCGCAAAAATTTTTTGTCCGCAAATCTCGTCCGCAAAAAAATTTTTGCGGACTTTTCCACCAAAATATATTTTTAATTGAATAGTCCGCAAAAATTGTCCGCAAAAAAATTTTCGTCCGCAAAAATTTTGCGGACTTTCTTTCTTAAATTATTTTAAACGACTTTTTGGAGAGTCCGCAAAAATTATCCGCAAATATTTTAATTAAAAATTTACTAAAAAAATACCAAAGTTCATCATCATTCTCCAAAAAAGTCCCAGTCCAAAGTTGCCATAAACGTTTTCCCCCTCCCATCAAATATTTTCGACAGGCGATAGAATTTGTAGTTTCATCAAACATAACAAAATAATTCTTAAAAAAATTTTTTTAATTAAATTTTAAAATAAAAAAATAAACGTTTTGAAATCCAGCAATTAGTGAACGTCCTCTATAATTTTTTATAAATTCACAAGGCCATTCAAAATTTAATTTGGAGAAGGAAATTAATTCAAGTGAAGATTTACCTTAAAAATTGAAGGAAAGAAAAGAGTGAAAATCCGCAAAAATTTTTTGTCCGCAAATTTAAAAATCCGCAAACTTTGTCAGCAAAAATTGACCCAAATGTAAGAATCCGCAAAAAGTTGTCCGCAAAAAATTTTTTGTCCGCAAATGTAAAAATCCGCAAAAGTTGTCCGCAAAAATTTTTTTGTCCGCAAAAATTTTTTGTCTGTAAATGAAAACATCCGCAAACTTTGTCAGCAAAATATTAAAAAATGTCGCAAAAGTTGTCCGCAAAATTGACCCAAAAATATAAAAATCCGAAAAATGTGTTCGCAAAACCTTAAAAAATGTCCGCAAAAATTTTTTGTCCGCAAAAGTAAAAATCCGCTAAAAATTCAAAATGTGCGCAAATATAAAATCCGCAAACCTCGTCCGCAAAAATATTTTTGTCCGCAAATGTAAGAATCCGCAAAAGTTGTGCGCAAAAAATTAATAAAAAATTCCCTAACCTTTATTAATCTCCTCGTTAAAATTCAATTTCCACTTTTTCACATTTCCATCCCTTCCAATAGTCCGAAACTCAGAATTATTATTTTCACAGATTTCAATTGCTGTCACTGTATCTGTTCCGTGTGCATTTCCAAGTGAACATAAAAGTTTGCCGTTTGGTTTTTCAATGGAAAATACCAACAAAGCACCCGATCGAGTCCCCAATATGAGAACCGAAACAAAAAAATTTTAAATTAAAAAGATTTTTTTAATAGTATAGCCTCACTATAAGATACCCCTTTGGAAATAATTAAGAAAAATTGATAAAATATTTTTGCGGATGTCCGCAAAAATTTTTTGCGGACGTTTTTTCTGATGTTGAAAAAATTTGCGGACATCTGCAAAATTGTAAGGAAAAATGTTTTTGCGGACGTCCGAAAAAAATATCCGCAAAATTTTTGCGGACGTCCGCAAGTTTTTGCGGACATTTTTTGCGGACGTCCGCAATTTTTTGCGGACGTCCGCAATTTTTGCGGACAAAGAAAAGCGTATCCTGTATCGAGGGTATCTTATAATGAGATGTGAATGTATTTACTTTTCCGAGAAGAGATGATTAAAGCACTTTGAGGTAATGATTTACGGTTGTTAGTTGGAGGAAGCATAGAAAATGTGCAGAAAATAACACAACAAGTATTCTTGTCAACATTTGAATTACATTTATAAAGGGTCTGAAAAAGGAAAAATTTTGTCAGAAATAAATTTATTTGTCCGCAAAAAATTTTTTTTTGTTGTCCGCAAAAATCTTGCGGACAAAATTATTTTCAAGAAATTTTTTTATTGTCCGCAAATAAATTTGCGGACGTCCGCAAAAATCTTGCGGACAAAAAAATTTTTTTCGGATAAATAATTTCTGTCCGCAAAAATTTTTTGCGGTCAAAATTTTCTTTCTTAAAAACTTTAATAAAAAATAAATTTAAAAAAACCGCTTTCCCCGTATATTCCAAAGAAAATAAATAACCACAATTTTCTTCAAGTAAATCATCTGAATTAATCCAAAGAATTTGAGCAAAATTTCCATTAAACCGAATAAAGAAAAAATCAAAAAGTTGTTGAGAAATTGGAAAAACTGGAAAAATTTTTTTAAAATATTATTTAGAAGAAAATCCGCAAAAAATTTTTTGTCCGCAAAACTTTTTTAAATCCGCAAATTTTTTGTCCGCAAGTTTTTTACGGACAAACAAATTTTTATTAGATCTTTGATTGCCATACTTCATGTACTTTATGTACAATAGCCAAAAAATTATTTTTCAAAATCCGCAAATTTTTTGCGGAAAAAACTTGCGGACTCAAATTTTTTTAAACTTTGATTGGCAGATTTCATGCAGTTAATGTACAATAGCAAGAAAAAAAAAGTTCAAAAATGCGCAAAAATTTTTGTGGACAAAAATTTTTTCAATCTTTAATTAAATCCGCAAAAATTGTCCGCAAATTTTTTGCAGACAAAAATTTTTCAAAATTTTTAAATTTAAAAATTTTCTAAAAAATTCTTAAATGTTTAATAAACCTTTTAAAATATTCAAACAATTTTGTGAACAAACAGCAACAAGTTCAACCTTTTGAGAATAAATAAAAAGATCTGGCCGAAATTCTTTATCATCAATTAGCAATTCGGAATTAATTTTATTAGAAATTAAATTTAAGGGATTTAAAGTCCATTGAATTTTTTGTGAATCAAAACATAATTGATGGACAGAAAAGTGCCTAAAAAATTAAATCTGAAAATAGGACAAGATTAGATCGATAGTTTTGCGGACAAAAATTTGCGGACAAAATTTTGTCCGCAAATTTTTGCGGATAAAAGTTGCGGATAAAATTTTGTCCGCAAATCAACAGAAATATTTGATGAAAAATTTTGAAATTTCTGGAGGAGGTAGTTAAGGATGTTAAAAAAATTTACGAAAATTTTATGAAGTTAAGTCTCGCCTAAGTGCCAGTTTTTTGTTCTCGCGCCTAAACGACCCGGTGCCAAAGCGATCCCAACCCGACAAGATTAGATCGAGTTTTGCAGACTGCTAAAGCAGACAAAAATTTGCGGACATTTCTTGGACAATTTTATACTCATTTTTGCGCAAAATCAGCATATTTCAAAAAAAATCCGCAAAAAATGTCCGCAAAAATAATGTCCGCAAAAACTTTGTCCGCAAATTATTTTTAAAAATCCGCAAAAATCCCTGTCCTTAAAAATAGTAATATTCTTCCTTTAGGTGCCCAAAAAAATTTTAAAATATAAACCTTAACTCATCCAGAGCAAATAACATTGAAAAATCTCCAAGTTTTGCTACAACAAATGCATTTAGGTTCAAGCCAAATTCAAAAAGATGTTTTGGTTCAAAATCGGAAAAATGATCATCAACTTCAAAAAGAGGAAGACGAAGATTAACTAAAGCACCCATTCGCGATGAAATTAACTGTAAAAAGGAAATAAAAAAAGTCCGCAAAAATTTTGCAGACAAATTATTGCGGACGTCCGCAAATTCTTTTGCGGACAAATTTTTGCGGACGTCCGCAAATTTTTGCGGACAAATTTTTGCGGACGTCCGCAAAAATTTGCGGACGTCCGCAAATTTTTTAATTTTTTTTAGAAAATACCAAATTAAGAATCTTCGAATCATTTTTAAAAATTGGAAGAATGCTTTGAATTGTGCCAAGCGAATCCGAACCAAATTCAATACGTCTTTCCAACCTCAAGTCAATCCTTTTATGATCATCATCCTCTTAAAAATAATTATACAGACAGACCTCACTATAAGAAGCTGAAAAATCCTATCTTATAATGAGGTTATCAAGTAATGAGAATGATTTTTGAATGAATTTTAAGAGTATCCTATAGTGACCTTTTGCGGACATCCGCAAATTTTTGCGGATGTCCGCAAATTTTTTGCGGACAAACTTTGTGGACTTTTTCCTTACATAAGGGGTACGACGTAGGTGGTTCCCTCACATAGTGGCCATCTGACAGTGACACCCCATAAAAATATTTGCGGACAAATTTTGCGGATGTCCGCAAAAATTTGCGGACAAAATCAAAAATTTGTGGGTCTTATATAGAGGTCCGAGACTATTTCTAAAAAAATTTATAAAACCTGTCCATCTCCACACATTTAAATACTCATCAACCCCACCCGTAAAAGCCATTTTTTCTCGTTCAAAAAGTTCCAGAACAAAAGGGCGAGCACCGTGTCCATATATTTCGCCAATCTTAAAAAGTTAAAAATATTCTAAAAAAAATTTTTAAAAATTAAAAATAAACCTGAAGTCCGTCCATTGTCCAAACACGAAGTGCTCGATCATCCCCAACGCTAAACAACCAATCTCGATGACGACGAATGGCAAAAGGCATTCCCTAAAATTTTAATTTTTTATTTAAAGATTTTGTCCGCAAAAAATTTTTTTGTCCGCAAAAGAAGTTTTTGTCCGCAAAAAAATTTTTTTGTCCGAAAAAAATTTTTTGTCCACAAAAATTATTTTTCGTCCGCAAAAATATTTTTGTCCGCAAAATAAATTTGAATAGACAAAAATATTTGCGGATAAAAATTTTAAGAAAGAATAAAACATTTGACCCATTGAGGAATCGAACCTCAACGAAAAAATGGCAGACTCAACAGCTCTAACCAATACACCACAGAAGAGATTCATTAAACTATCAAAATAAATTATTATAAGCACAAAAGAAATAATGTAATATTAAAGGCAGTAAGTTCAACTGAGTCCCGACCCTATAACTCAAGTTCGGGTTGATAATTTTTAATGATTTTGGTACCGTTTGATATAGCATTAGATGAACTACAATATACCAAAAAATCAAAATTTTCGATTGATTGGTAAAAAAGTTATGATTTAAAAACTAACTTTTTCAAGAAAATCTGAATTTTCGGCACTTTATCGATCATAACTTTTTTGCCAGTAGGTCAGGAATTTTGATTTTTTGGTATTTTGTAGCCCATTTAATGCCCTATCCAATGGTACCATGAGCAGAAAAAATTGACCATCCCTTCATAAGTTATAGGGTCCGGGACTCAATTGAGTCGGGACTCGATTGAGGTGTATCGTTACCTTTTAGAATTTCCCCCACATATAAAATTTCTAAAAAACAAAAGGAAACTTGAAAACCTTATTTTAAAAATTAATTAAAATATATACATTATTTCCTTCAAATGTCCGCAAAATTTCTACTCCATTTTTAGACGGCCAAAATTGGTTTATATGGCCAAGAGAAGTACCAGCAAATATTTGTAATGATTCCCAGCTGTTACCGTCCAGTAAAGAACAAGTTCTTAAAAAAATATAATTTTGATTAGAAAAAAAGAAAAAATTATTGAAAAAAAGTCCGCAAAAATATTTTTTGTCCGCAAAAGTTTTTTTGTCCGCAAAAATATTTTTTTGTCCGCAAAAGTTTTTTTGTCCGCAAAAGTTTTTTTGTCCGCAAAAGTTTTTTTGTCCGCAAAAGTTTTTTTGTCCGCAAAAGTTTTTTTGTCCGCAAAAATAAGCTTTTGCGGATAAAATTTATGCAGATTGTCCGCAAGCTTTATGCGCAAAAATAAATTTTTGTCCGCAAAAATTTTTGCGGACAAAAATTTTAGCGGACAAAAAATTATGAATTGATCAGAAAAAACATTAAAAAAACCAACATAACTGATCGTCCTTTTAAATAAAGCTGACATTTTGTTTGAATATTTGAAAAATTGGATAAATCGAGTAATTTAATTGAATTAGTTGCAAAATGAAGGACAACCTAAATTTTAAAAAATAAAGTCCACCGGATTTTTGCGGATAATATCTGCGGACGAATTCCCTAATAGGTTAAAAAACTGTCGCAAGAAATTTGCGCCCGCAAAAAATTTTGTCCGCAAAAAAATTTTGTCCGCAAAAATTTGCGGACAACAGAAAAAAATTTTTTGCGGACAAAGAGACAAAGATTTTCCGCAAAAAATTGCAGACATCAGAAAAAATTTGCGGACATCCGCAAAAATTTGCGGATGTCAAAAAAAAAAACAAAAAAAAAACGGAAAAAAACAAGACGGACATTTTTATAAAATTAGCATCAAAATTTGTCCGTTAATATTGTCCGCAAAAATTCAGAAATGTAAACAAAATTAAAAAATACCCTTGTTCCATCAACACATTTTGCACCAATTATCCAATCGTCAAAATATAAATTTTGGTAGGTTTTGATAGGAAATTTCAAATCAATTCTATCGAGACATAAAATTTGGCACTCTTGTTCACCAACACAGAATAATGCTTAAATTGAAAATTTAAAAACACTTGTCCGCTAAAAATTTTGCGGACATCCGCAAAAAAATTTTTTGTCCGCAAAAAAGTTGCGGACATCCACAAAAAAAATTTTTTGTCCGCAAAATTTTTTAAAATTTTTAATTAATCAAACCTCCATTTTCCAACCAAATAATTTTTTGAACAGAAGATTTTGTACTAGAGAATATATCCAAAGTTGAAAGAAGTTCAAATCTGTCAAAATCCCCATCAGCCGATTGAGCATAAACTCGATAAATTTCAACAGTATTTCCATGGCCTATAAAAAAATTTTTTTAAATGGACCTTATTAGAAGAACCTGACTTTATTATAAAATACCCCCAATACTAAATACACCTCTATTTAAAATACCTTTTTGGTTGACCTATAGGATTTGTCCGCAAAAATTTTTGCGGACATCCGCAAAAATAATTATTGGTTCTCCTTTGATCAGTCAATGGACAATCTTTTATCTTATTGTTAGAAGGGGGCTGCTCACAGGTCCAGTGACTGACCAAAGGAGAACCATAATCATTTTGCGGATGTCTGCAAACTTTTTGCGGACAAAACCCAAAGGTCAACCAAAAAGTATTTTACAGCCCCCCCCCCCCCATTTAAGATAAAAGATTGTCCGCAAAAAATTTTTGCGAACAATTTTTAAAAGTTAGCCTCACTTTGGTTAGTCAATGGATCGGTTAGCCGCCCCGAAATTAAGATAAAAGATTGTCCGCAAAATTTTTCAGCATCGTGTCGCATATACATATAATACGAATCATCTCAACCCAAAGGTATTTTAAATTAAAAACCTGAAAGAATCAAACATTCATTTGAATTAACTGAATTTTGTGTTTTCAACTCTTCCAGACAAAGTCTTTGACCAAAAAATAGTGAGCTTGTGTGTTGCATTCTGCTATACTACTTATAAAATTCTGAACAAAATTTCTTAAAATATCTTAAAAATAAATCGGAGCGCGTCGTAATGCTAAAACAACGAAAGGCTAAAACCCACCAAAAAACCGCCGAAATGCCAAAAAATGGGAATTACACCAAAATATCAAATTTTGGACTTTGATTGGAAATTCGACGGCTTTTGGGTTAGCATTTAGGTGTTCAAGTAAAGTAGCACCCCGAGCCTTCGGGGGCGGGATCGTCGGGGATCGGTGTTTGCCGGGTAGATTCGGGGTTCGGGTCGGGGTTTTGGGGGACGGGATGCTACCCTACGTCTAAGCGTTACGGCGCGGTTTTAGCATTAAAGGGGCAATCCAAATAAATTATTGTCATTTAACAAAATATTTAAAAAATTAAGAAACCTTATTAAAACCTTTATCTACAAAATTTTTAAAAATTTGTCCGCAAAAAATTTTGTCCGCAAAAAATTGTCCGCAAAAAATTTTATCCGCAAAAATCCAAAATTTTTTCCTTCCTTCATTTATTGTAAACATAACATCGAGGAAATGCCTGTTCAACTTTTTCCAATTGTTCATGTAAAAATGCCAAAGCGTGCACATCCAGACTAAACACGCGACGTTGCCCATCTTTTGTAGTCAATTCCATTAAGAGTTCGTGGTCACCAGACTGGACTTGTCTTTGGGTTGAGGAGAGCTGGAAAAATAAAAATTTTCAGTCCGCAAATGTTCTTAGAAAATATAGTCTCCAAGTCGTTCTATTTAGTTTTTGCGGATGTCCGCAAAAATTTTTGCGGACATCCGCAAAAACCAAATATTACGACATACCGACAATCCTCAGTTATAGATACCCCCAATACTATAATAAATACACCTTTATTTAAGAAAAATTGTCCTCAAAATTTTTTGCGGATGTCCGCAATATTTTTGCGGACATCCGCAAAAACCAAATATTACGACATACCGACAATCCTCAGTTATAGATACACCCAATACTAAATACACCTTTATTTAAGAAAAATTGTCCTCAAAATTTTTTGCGGATGTCCGCAAAAAAATTTGCGGACATTTTTTGCGGACGTCCGCAAATAAATTTGCGGACGTCCGCAAAAATATCGCGGACAAATTTTTCTTAAATAGGTGTATAATTAGTATTGGAGATATCTATAACTGAGGTTTAGCGGTAAAACTTCAATTATCTACACCTCTCTACTAAGGTACGTTTTCTAAATTTGGTGGCCAATGGAGGCGGAAATTTCCTAAAAATAACCCTTGAGATAAACCCTCATTATAATGTAAGGCCCTTTTCAAACCCACGGGGGTGTCTTATAATGTTAGATAGCAGTAGGTACCATTTTTATGGAGATAGAACCTCATATAGTTTTTCCGCAAAAATTTTGCGGATTGTCCGCAAAAATCTTGCGGATGTCCGCAATTATTTTGCGGACAAATTTATGAGGATGTCCGCAAAAATTTTGCGGACAAATTTTTCTTAAATAGGATATTTGAGGTTCTATCAACTGGGTACCAGAACCGTCAGAAATCCCTAGAAAAAATAAACTAGGCAAACCTCCTCACATTTATATCAAAACGAAACTTGCAATCCTTGTATTCACAAAAGAGCGTCTCAGGTTGCAAAGGGTTTGTCGTTTTTGAATCAGCGATTGTGTTGGTGTTAGACTTGATTTCGTCGTTGCTAGTCATTATTTATTTATAAAAATCTAAACCAAATATTTTTAGAAAATTAAAAAAAAATTTTTGCGGACAAATTTTGCGGACAAGTTCTATTTTAAATATTTCCGGAAAAATTGTCACAAAATTTGTCCGCGAAAAAATTGTCAGCAAAACATTGTCCGTAAAAAATCTCCGCAAAAAATCTGTCCGCAAAAATTGCCGCAGGAAAGCTGTCCGCAAAAAATCTGTCTGCAAAAAATTGCCGCAGGAAAGTTGTCCGCAAGTAAACATCTACAAAGAAACAACATAAAAATATTAAAAATCGTTTAAATGACGACACAAAAAAAATTTAAAAATATTCCAACTAACATTTATAAATTATTAAATATTTTAAAAGAAAATATCAAAAAACGGGTGAGGGTTGACTCGAGGAATTCCAACTCACGGAACAGACAGGTCGCAGAACAACAAGTCGTGGAACAACAAGTCACGGAATGAAGGCATATCAAAATTTTTCAGAATTTTTTAAAGTTGTTTCTAAAACATTCTAGTTTGTTAAAAATGTCGTTTAAAGTTTTTATTTTTTAAAAATATTCAGATTTTTCAAAAAATTTCAATTTTTAAATTATACAGTGAGTTGTCCGTTCCGCGAGTTGTCCGTTCCATAAGTTAGCCCGACATAAAAAAACCTCTCAAAAATCCCCTCAAATCACTCAATAATCCCTCTTTTCCTCAAGTCTTCTTTTGCTTCAGCCACTTGTTTAATTAATTCCTCTCTAGCATTTTTGCAATCATTAAAAGTTGCGACGCCATAAATTATAGTTAACACAGCATAAATTCCGAGTGATCCGATCAAAATTAGGGGGGAATAAATAAGCAGTTGAATTCGTTGGGTAATTAACCAAGGCATAAAATTGAAGAAAGAAGGCTTTAAAAATAAAGATTGAGGTTTTTAGTCCGCAAAAATATTGCGGACATCCGCAAAAAATTTTGTGGATATCATAAAAAATTTTTGCGGACGTCCGCAAAAATATTACGTACATACGCAAAAATATTGCGGACATTTTTCCTAGAGTATCCTTTAAAAAGGATCATAAAAAATTTTTGCGGACATCTGCAAAAATATTTGCGGACAAATTTTTTACGGATGTCCGCAAAACTTTTGCGGACATTTTTCTTAGAGTATCCTCTAAAAAGCATCTCGATACTGAAATGACGTCTCTTAAGTCAAAAAAAACCTGTAAAAATAGAATTGTCCAAACTGTCAAAAAAGGCAAAAATCTTATGAAGAATAAAGTCAATTGAGTTGCCATTTTGAATTAAATTTTTCTAAAAAAATTAAAAAAAAATTTTTGAATTAAATATTAAAAAATAAATAAATATGCGTAAAAACACATATTTTCAAAGATGTTTTTTTTCTAAAAGTCAGCGAAATTTATTCACAAGAGTTTATATAGAAAAATAAGAATAAAAAAATCCGCAAAAAATTTGCGGACAATTTTTGCGGACTTTAGTTACAAAGACCCTGTCAGCAAAAATTTTTGCTGAATTTTAACAGAAAGGTCTTCGATTTAGTAAAATCCGCAAAAAATTTGCGGACAATTCTTGCAGACTTTTGTTACATAGGTCCTGAACAGCAAATTGTACACAAAAATTCTTGGAGATTTTTCTCAAAAGTCCGCAAAAAATTTTTGCGTACAATCTTTTGAGGACAAACAAGTTTGTTTTTTTTTTTGCGGAAAATTCTGTGATATTCAATTTTAATAAAGTCGCAAAAATTTTTGCTGACTTTTTAACAGAAAGGTCTTCGATTTAGTAAAATCTGCAAAAATTGTCCGCAAAAAGAAAATACAAAATTTATTGAATTGTATTAGACGACGATTGTTGCCTTATCCACAAAATTTTTGCGGACAATTTTTGCGGACATTTGGCAGAAAGAGTGCCGGAAAATTGGGCTCTGGAAAATTGGGCTCCAAGATTTTTCGGAAAATTGGGCTCTAACTTTTCGGAAAATTGGGCTCCAGCGGAAATTTGGGCTCTATGAGAAAAAAACGGAAATTTGGGCTCCAATTTTTTAGGCGCGGGGAATTGTGGGCGTCGGAGTTAATTTTTGGATTTTTCCGAAAACTGACACAAAATTTAACAACCTAGACCTATGGGTGTCGGCGAGGCGCTTGTGCAAAATCCCGCGCTTCGCGCGGGATTTTGCGGCACGCGCCTCGCGGGAGTCAACGGTCGCTGGGTTCTACAACAGTACATAAACCTATTCCTTTTACTGATTTTCAGCTTTGAAATAACGACCTACCCACTAATTATCAGCACAAAAATAGTTATTACAGAGAATTTTGTGATATTTTTCGGAAAAATCCAAAAATTAACTCCGACGCCCACAATTCCCCGCGCCTAAAAAATTGGAGCCCAAATTTCCGCTGGAGCCCAATTTTCCGAAAAGTTGGAGCCCAATTTTCCGAAAAATCTTGGAGCCCAATTTTCCAGAGCCCAATTTTCCGGACACCGGCAGAAAAGGCTAATTATTCACAAAAGTCCGCAAAAATTGTCCGCAAAAAGAAAATAAAAAAACTAAATTTATTGTGTAGTATTAGACAACGATTGTTGTTGTTGCTGCTCTTTCTTAACAATTTTTTGTTGATTTTCATTAAATCTATCTTTAGCGCTAATTAATCCTGCCCCATAATAAGTATATTGAGAATTCATCAAATCACTTGAGAGAAAAAAATTTTTTCAAAAAAAATAAATTTATTCAAAAAATAATGGTTCTACTTGACTTTATGAGTCCAATCAAAAAGAAATTTGATTTTTCTTGATATTTCAAAGTTGGGGTATTGTCCAAAACATTTCTTCATGTTCGGGACCTACGCCCACTGGGTCTGGGACCATTCCCCGTTCCTTACCTTACCCCCTCGAAATTTTTTAAAGTTAAAATCGTTTTTCTGAAATTTTTAAAAATTGGCTATAACTTTCAGAAATTTCCAGGGATAAGGTAAGGAACGGATCCAGACCCAGAAGGCGTAGGTCCCAAAGATGACTAAATGTTTTGGAGCCATACTTTGCAATACCAAGAAAAATCGAATTTCTTTTCTGATTGGACTCAAAGTCAAGTAGAACCAAAAAAAACCTGTGATATTCCTTCTGAAATTTGCGCCGTTTGTGGTGAATCTGAAGGAAAAAATTTTTAACAAAAATTTTTTAAATGAAGAAAACCTTCAAAATTTCTCTCAAATCTTGATCTGTTATTTGTTCTTCACCACCTTAATAAATAAAAAAATATGGGCTTTTATTTGCGGACGATTTTTGCGGACTTTTTAACGTAAAATGCCTTTTTTTAAGTCCGCAAAAATCGTCCGCAAATATTTTGCGGACTTTTGATAGAAAAAGCCATGTGTCCGCAACTTTCTTGCGGAATATTTTTGTGAACCTTCAATTAGTTAACTATTCTTTTATTAAAAATCCGCAAATATTTTGCGGATTTAGTTAACATAAAAGGTCTTTTTATCAAAAGTCCGCAAGAATTATCCGCAAATGTCTGCAAAAATTTTAGTGAACTTTTAATAAAAAAGCATAAAATCCGCAAATTTTTTACGGACAACTTTTGCGGACTTTTGGTAAAAAAAGCCTTGAATCAACAAATTTTTTTCGGACGATTTTTGCGGACGTTAGATAAAAAAGCTTTGAATCCGCAAAATTTTTGCAGAATTTAAATGAAAAAACATTGAGTCTGCAAATTTCTTGCGGACGCTTGTGGCCCTTGATCTCTAGCAAATTCACGAAAACAAATACAGGGTTCGGCAACTTTCCCGCCCCTTTTATTTTTGCCATAACTTTCTTTAAAATTGATGAAAATTGATAATTCTTTTTTTATTCTATTCCCAACACTCTAGGAAAATTTTTAATGCTAAAATTTATTTAAATTTTAAGGTTTAGCCTGCTTAATTTTCCTTCAAAGTTTGAGTAAAATTTTTTTCATAAAAGTTGGCCTGGGCTCAATGTTAAGATTTCGATATTTGAAAACTTTATGTCATTCGAATAAGCTCTTCAAACTGATTCGAATAATGGTTAAACAAAACTCTTATCTAGTCCATGAGCTGAGATATGAATTTTTAAAGATAAATTAGAATATAAGTGTTAAATTTCAATTTTTTAGTCGAAATTTTCAAAAATGTTTTTCTGGGATATTTCGATGCTCCTCAATGAGATAAGTCGATTGGTACCAAAATTAGTAAGATTGGACGACTTTGAGCAAAGTTATGACTGTGTAAACTTTGTCATAAAAAATGTTTTTTACGCATTTAAATGTTCGGACGGGTATATCTTTACTAAAACTTAACCAAATTTCAATTGCTTGGTACCAAAAATTTTCCTAGAGTGTTGGAAATAAAATAAAAAAAGAATTATCCATTTTGGTTGTCTTTGAAAAAAGTTATGGCAAAAACAAAAGGGGCGGCCAATTTGCCGCACCCTGTAATTATTCTAAAAAAATACCAGAATCCGCATCAGATTCCTCCAACAATAAATCCAATAACCATTTCCTTTCTTCATCTACATCTTCTACGTTGTAAAGACATTTTTTGTCTTCCTTTTGTTTTTCAGTGTCATCTGCCCAAATATCCTTGAAAAAAATTTTTTTAATAAAGAATTTAAGGGATGAAATTTTTTCAGCCCAAAGGAAGATCTAACAGTGAGGTCCGACTTTTATAATAAATTATTTGCGTAAAATCCGCAAAATTTTTGCGGATTTTTTATAGTCCGCAAAAAATTGTCCGCAAAATTTTTGCGGATTTTTTAATAGTCCGCAAAAAATCCGAAAAAATTATTTCAGCCCCAAGGAAGTATCTAACAGTGAGGTCCGACTTTCATAAAAAAATACTTGCGGATAAGTCCGCAAATTTTGCGGACTTTTTTAATAGTCCGCAAAAATCTTGTCCGCAAAATTTTTTGCGGATTTATTTAAAGTCCGCAAAAAATCCGAAAAAATTAAAACCAAAGACCCAAAGAAGTATCTCATAAAGAGGTCCGATTTTTATAATAAATTACTTGCGGAAAATCCGCAAATTTTTTTGCGGATTTTTTTTTATAGTCCGCAAAAAATTGTCCGCAAATATTTTGCGGATTTTTTTATAGTCCGTAAACTGCCTAATAAAAGTCCGCAAAAATTGTTCGCGAATTTATTAAAAGTCCGCAAAATAAAAATAAAAGACCGAAAAGTTTTTGCGGATTCATTTAAAGTCCGCTAACTTAATAAGGACTTTTTTATAATCCGCCAAAAATTGTCCGCAAATTTTTTGCAGATTTATCTAAAGTCCGCAAACTTTTTAACAAAAGTCCGCAAAAATTTTTGCGGACTTTTGTTAAAATCTGTTCCTAAAAGCAATTTGCGGATAAAACTTGCGGACTTTTCGGAGGAATAAAGAATAAAAAAACCTCCACATACATCAACTGACAAAAGATCCCTCTTTGCTTTTCCAGGAACATGTCTACTTCTAGCTACTTGACCAGCTGGACACATTGAAAGTGTACTTGGAATTCTACAAAAATTAAAGAGATTAACGTAATGTTCTAATTAAAATCCTGAGCTTGGCTCTTGGGTGGGCCTCTATTGGAGAGTGGGGTTCCAATTTCTAATAGGTCATTTTGAATGGGCGTATATTAGAGAGTAGGCGTTTAACTATGATAAGCCTCCTTAAGTAAAGTTCCAAT
Organism: Meloidogyne enterolobii; assembly: GCA_963681835.1. Taxonomy (NCBI): domain Eukaryota; kingdom Metazoa; phylum Nematoda; class Chromadorea; order Rhabditida; family Meloidogynidae; genus Meloidogyne; species Meloidogyne enterolobii. The sequence goes on along the minus strand of CAVMJV010000025.1, from coordinate 323,159 downwards.
GGAGCCGGGCGTATATTAGAGAGAGGGCGTCTATTAGAGAGAGGATACCATAAGTGGTCTTCTAATAGAGCTGGGCGTCTATTAGAGAGAGTGGGCATCCAATAAAGGGTGGCATTCTAGAGTAAGCTTCTAATAGAATCGGGCGTCTATTAGAGAGAGGGCATCTATTAGCCCATTTAGGAGACTTCAAAAATAAAAATAAACTTGATTGGTTGATCAATTAAACGTCTCAATTGTTCACAAAATTTAGTCAAGTCCAAAGCTTTTTCCAACTCCCTTAAACCCAATGGTGGTGCTGCTCTTCTTTTTCTATTGTTGTTGCTGTTGTAAAAATGTTGTTGAGACGAAGATGATTGTTGGGGTTGTTGTCCATGCAATGGAAAATTGGCTGACATTTTTTAAAAATTTTGTCTGCAAAAATATTTTTTTAATCCGCAAAAAATATTTTTGTCCGAAAATAATGTCCGCAAATAATGTCCGCAAAAAATATTTTCGTCCGCAAATAATGTCCGCAAAAAATATTTTCGTCCGCAAATAATGTCCGCAAAAAATATTTTCGTCCGCAAATAATGTCCGCAAAAAATTTTTTTAATCCGCAAAATTATTTTTAATCCGCAAAAAAAATTTTTGTCCGCAAATAATGTCCGCAAAAAAATATTTTTGTCCGCAAAAATAATTTATGTCCGCAAAAATATTTTTGCCCGCAAAAATATAATTTTGTCCACAAAAATTTTTTTGTCCGCAAATAATGTCCGCAAAAATATTTTCGTCCGCAAATAATGTCCGCAAAAAATCTTTTTAATCCGCAAAATTATTTTTAATCCGCAAAAAAAATTTTTGTCCGCAAATAATGTCCGCAAAAAATATTTATGTCCGCAAAAATATAATTTTGTCCGCAAAAAAATTTTTGTCCGCAAATACCGCAAAAAATTTTTTAATTCGCAAATAATATTCTTGTCCGCAAAAATATTTTTTGTCCGCAAATAGTGTCCGCAAAAATTATTTTACTAAAAATAAAAAGTTATATAATCTCCAAGTAATAGAATGATCAAAACATCATTTAAAAATAAATCAGTCACAAAATAATAAACATAATTTATTAACAAATATAGGTATATTATTTGAATATCAACTAGAAAATTGTTCTATAATTCACATTAAATTTAATTAATGTAAGCTTAAAGAAGATCTAGTCATTTTCAAGCTGACAAAATTTTTTTAATATAAGGGGTACAGCATTTTATATTAAAAAAGTCCCAAGTTTTAGCCGAAAAAGTCCGCAAAAATAAAAAATATAAACTAAAAAAGTCCGCAAATTTGTGTAGGCAAAAATGCGCAAAATCTGTCCGCAAAAGAGGTTAATGAAAAAAAAGTCCGCAAACTTTCTCTTAAGAAAGTCCACATAAATTAAATAACGCAAAAAGGGTCCACAAAATTTGACTTCAAAATGTCCGCAAAAAAGAGGTTAAAAGAAAAAAAACCTCAAGTTATGGCCAAAAAAGTCCACAAAAAATACTAAAAATTAGCAAGTTTTGCCGAAAAATCCGCAAAATTTGCGGACAAAAGTCCGCAAATTTTGTCCGCAAAAAGTCAAGGAAAAAACTGCAAAGAATGCCAGAATGAAAATCCGCAAAAATATCACTAACAAGGGTACCTCACGAACTGTCAGTCAAAACTTTGTATTTTTTTGTACCAATCAATAGAGCATCATCGATTTACTCTAGAAAATTTTAAGCTTTTTTGGCTAGAATATGAAACTAAAAAAGTTATGGCGCTTCAAAGTTTGCCAAAAATGGGGGAGAAAAGAAACACAAGAGGTTTGACTGACAGTTCGTGAGGTTCCCTTGTAAGATTCCCCAACAAAATTGTCAGCAAAAAAAGGCTAGATCTTCCATTATAAATCCGTGTTTCTCACCAAATATTAAAAAATACCATTAATTAATTCCCAAAAAACCTCAATTATAATCACGTGATGGAGAATTTTCACTATTTCCACTACTTTCACGTCTATGCCCTTTCAATTCATATTCTGCTGTGAACTTTCTTCCTTCTCTAATGTCCAAATTTCTGTTTTCACGTTCAAAAGTTTCAACCTTTAAGAAAAAATTTATAGGAAATTTTGTAAAGAAGCTTATGTTTAGAAGATTAGTTGGGGTTCTCACTCCCTTCCCTTTACTTCTACACCCCGTTTCATACTCAAAAGTCTGCAAATTTTGTCCGCAAAAAAAGACTCTCCCTTCCCGTTTCAAGATACAAAACAGCCTAAAGGCAGCGACTGTCGATGCCTTTAGGTCGATATAGCACTTAAACAGTGTGTGAGAAGCCTATCAACAATTGCTAGGAGGCTCAGAAAACCCTTCCTTGGTGGGTGAACTTATACGGGTACAGCCCAAGTAGGCGCTCGGCCATAACGGCGCTCGGCCATTACCTTGCTTCAAGATTTCCCAATCTTACCAAATTTAGTATCAAATAATTCCACTAATCGAGCTAAGGAGCATGATACCAAAATTGTCAAGGGACAGTCATTTTCCAGCAAGTTATGGCTTTGCGCCGTTATGGCTTTGCGCCGTTTTGGACTATACCCGTTAGATTAGTTGCGGTTCTCCCTCTCCCCCCCCCCTACAGAGTGAGAAGCCTATCAAAAATTGAAGAGAGAGGTAAGCTCACCCACCTGTAGCTGAACTGTTACCAAGGGCGTAGCCAGAGGGTCGATTTCGAGGGATGGGGGGGGGGGGGGATTTTAGCCCCAGAAGCCCCCCTGGCTACGCCCTCGTCTGTTGCTAAAAACTCTTATTTAAAAATCAAAAAAGAAAACCTGAACAAATAAATCTTCATTAGAATCGAATTCTATATCAGTAATTTCATTAAAAAGTAGATGAGGAGAAGGTAAATCTTCACATCCAATTCTCCCGAAAAATGAGAGAATATTCACTAAAATTTGAGAAATTAATTAAAATAAAAAATAGGTTAACATGACCATAAAATACCCTCGTGGATCAAAAATAGCACCTAATAATGAAGTGTATCTTAAATAGAAAAGATATCGTTTAGGCAGATACTTCAACCAATATCCAACCGAAGATTAAAGAAACGATCTTCAATTGAAGCGTACCTATTATTGGGGTAAGTAATAATGAGCTTAGACAATACGACCCTCAATTGTGTATACACACCTCCATTTATAAGATACGTTATTTAAAATTAAGTTGCCCACTAAAAGAGCCCTAAGATATCCCCCCTATTTTAGATACAACTCATTATAAGGTACACCTCTTTATAAGGTGCGTTATACCCTCTATTCAATATACACCTACGTATAAGGGACGGAATTACCCTCTATTTAAAATAAAGGTCCAGTCGTACCTCTATTTAAGATACATCTCATTATAAGGTGCAACCTTCCCTCTATTCAATATATGCCTCCATATAAGGGACGGCCTGCCCTCTATTCAATATACACTTCCGTATAAGGGACGGCCTTACCCTCTATTTTAAATAACCCCATTATAAGGTCGTACCTCTATTTAAGATACATCTCATTATAAGGTGCAACCTTCCCTCTATTCAATATACGCCTCCATATAAGGGACGGCCTTACCTATTCAATATACACATCCGTATAAGGCCCGGTCGCACCCTCTATTTAAGATACACCCCATTATAAGGTATGTTTGTTTGAGCTCCAAAGGGGTATCTTATGATGAGGTCCAACAAAAAAATTAAAAATATACTAATATCCCTGTGAAGAAAACGAAGAGAAGACGGATGAGACAAATCCATTGCTTGAGCCAAATCAATTACATAAACAGTTGAAGAGTGATACAACAAATTAAATTCACTCAAATCGCCATGTACCAAATTACATTGTTTGTACATTTGAACCAAAATCTTTTTTTGAAAAAAAATTTTTTAAGATGAAAATTAAAAGCTTAAAAAGCTTATGCGTCCAATCCGGTTAGGGACGATTCCGCGCCGACGATTCCGCGCCGACGTTTCCGCGCCAGGTCAGTTTCCGCGCCAGCTATAGAGGTTCCGCGCCAGTTATAAGATAAGTAAATAATAACCTGAACACGAGCCGGTCCACTTTCTATACATGTATGATTACCTACTTAAAAAGATAATGGCTTTTTTGAATCAAAAAAATTTAAAAATCAAAGTATCACATATTTTGTATAGCTGGCGCGGAAACGTGCTGGCGCGGAACTGACCTGGCGCGGAAACGTGCTGGCGCGGAATCGTCGGCGCGGAAAGATACCCCACCGCGTCCAATCAACAAAAATTGGATTTTTCATGGTTTGCAAAGTTAGGGTGTGGTTCCAAAACATTTCTTCGTGTTCGGGATCTACGCCCACTGGGTCTGGGACCATTCCTTACCCCCTCGAAATTTCTGAAAGTTACAGCCAATTTTTTAACATTCAAAAAAACGATGTTAACTTTCAGAAATTTCAAGGGATGGGGTAAGGAATGGTCCCTGACCTAGTGGGCATAGGTCCCGAACATGAAGAAGTGCTTCAGAACCCAACTCCAAATATAGAGAAAATTCCAATTATTTTTTGATTGGACGCATAAAATAGCCCAGCGCCAAAAAATTTTTTTTCAAAAAAAAAACCTGTCGAACTTGAGCAAAAGCATCAATTTTCATTTCTTCTGATTCCCATTGAATTTCTCTAAGTTGAGGGGCGGGTATTGAACTTCCAATCATTGACATTAATAAAACCTGATAAATTAACAAAATTTATATGAAGTGAAAAATAATGATTGCGAAAGCTTATGGCTCCAATTAGAGACCGGATTGTGGGTGTTGTATTAGAATCGAGGTCGATTAGTATTAGAATCGAGGTCGACACCTCTCAATAACCTAGATTTTTGTTTGGGATCCCGTCTCGATCTCTGGTTCTAACCGGTTAAAATCCAGTTCTGGGACCTACGGTTCCAAAAATAATAGTTGCAGAAACACTTTACAAAATTGAGGAACCGTTAGAATTTTGAGATCTCTGAAACCGATGTTGACCCGAAAAAAAACCAAAAATAAGAACTGCCAGAAAACAAGAATCAAATGGTTTTAACCAGAATGCATCTCAAGTAAAGTCGAACGATCACTCCCCTAGAAAACTTAAAATGGACTCGATGCAAGTAAGGCAAATAACTCCCTCCCCTGTAAAAAATGCAAAAATTCCGGAAAGAATGGAAAAAATTAGAAATTATTACATAAGGGATAGAATGTCAAAAATAAATAATTCAAAAAAACTAAAAAAAAACCTCACATGTTTTTTCAATTTAATTGGAGTAGGACATTTTATATTTGATCTACGTAGTCTAAAAAAAATAAAAAAAAATATTCAAAAAATTAAAAAAAACAAAAACCTTTTCATATTCATAAATTCTTTTTCAGCCCAAACTTTCATTACACTACGAGGATTTTTAAATCTAAAGTCATTCTTTACATATTCTGCACGATTTTTGAAACCGGTTAAAGTTGTTCGATAAACCTAGAAAAGTTTTTTGGATGAGCCCTTCCCTTCCTTTTCACGCTTCTTAAAAAATTACCAAACGGTCACGGGTACAAAATGGTCAAGGGTACAAAACGTCAACTAATAAAATATTTCGAATTGTAAACTCTATAGAAGTGTAAGGGTAGCAAGGGGGACTTGGGGCACAAGGGAGCACGGGGGACCCCATTTCCATCTTTTTCGAAAACAAAATTTGGTCAAGGGTACAAAATAGTCATAACCGCTTCCAAGTCATTCTATATTGGACTTGGAAGCGGTTCACGATACCCGGTGATTTTCCCAATGACACCTAACAAAGGAAAAAATTTTTTAAACCTTGATGGCGTAGTGTACTTGACCCGAATCAATGTTTGAGGGAATATCCAACTCTTCTTTTGAACTTTGACCACATTCACATCCATCAGAAACAGCATGTAAAACAGCCGATTCCTTTCCAGTTGCAATAATACCTTCAACACGATCAATTTCAGAACTGTTAATCCATTTAAGCAAAATAAGACGTGTTTGAACATCAACAGACAATTCATTTGTTTCTTTTTCTTCTTTATCTTTAAAGCGTAAATTTCGTTTTTCGTCCAATTTTGCAAAGCTACGCAAATCGTTGAGAATACGTCTTTAAAAATCAAAAAATAAATAAAAAAATAAAGTCTGACTTCCAGTAGAAAAATAACCCAAGGAGGATTTTGGAGGAAGAGCTACAAAATTTGGGAAAACAACAGATAAGCCCGTAGCCAGGAAAAATTTTTCAGGAAGGCCAGGTGAAGAAAATAATTTTCAGCATCGATTTTTTGCGCCCTAGGCGAAAAATTTAGAATTTTAGAGGGACGTAGGCAGAAAATTCATGTTTTTTGCGCCGCAGACGCTAAAAAGTGTCCCGCGTCCATTTCTAACGCCCCCAACGCCATGAAAATCCCTCCCACCACTGTGACAAAAAAAAATTTTTCACGACCCCATCCCTCGTAACTCTGTCTTCTCGAAAATTTTTCCATCCCTCTCCCTAGTAAACATGTATTCTCAAAAAATTTTCTAAAGGCGCTATCCGACACCCAGTACTCCCAACCTAATGCCAATCTAATTTTAATCAAAGAAAAAAACCTTCCAATTCGATGATCGATTACATCTCCAGTTTCTAATCCTAAAGGCAATTGCATGGCTTTTTTGCTTCCTTTGCGCTCCTCCAATCCTTGATCGTGTTTGGTAATATAAGTGCCATCATCTTTTTGATAAAATCCACAAGGGGGAAATGTTAAAGATTCTGGCGATTTTTCTAAAAAATAATTTTAAAAATTAGTTGGCTCTTCTGTAGCTGATCATAAAAATATAAATTCAACCAAGAGAAAATCGTATATGTATTGTGACCCCAAAACCCCTGTCAAAATACACGATTTCCGGGCTACTAGGCCAGGAATAACCGACCTCAGGACCAGAGCTGCGTTGAAATTCGATTTTCGATGTTTTTTTTCTTACGATTTTCAAAGAATTTTTTGTTTTGACGTAACTCTGTTCAGGACAAATCTCACTATATTTACAATTACCCCCTTTTTCCCTACATTTCTATAGATTTTTGGGGTCAATTTTTGTGACAAAAAGTGACTTGGCCGTATCTGAAAATAATGCGGCAATCAAATTTTTTCCTTCATTTTTTCCTTTCCACATTTTTCCTTATTTTGTACAGAAAGGTCGGACTTTTTCCCTCGTTCACTTCAAATGGACGGACTCGGACAGACAAAACAAGGACCGTCCGTGTTTTGTCTGTCTGTGACCGTCCGTGTTTTGTCAGGACGGACCCTGACAGACAAAACACGCACACACATCGGTCAGCTAAAACACGGACAGAAAAAACGTAAATGCTCACAAAATGAAAGAAAAATAATCCTTTTGCGTTTATAGTCTTAAGGCAAAAACCAAAAATAGAGAGAAAAATATAAGAAAATTAACCATTTTTAAGAATAAGTAAAAAAATTTGATTGCCGCATTATTTTCAGATAGGGCCAGTGACTTTTTCACTCACATTTTTCACTTCTTACTTCACTTTTTGTCAACTTTTGAGGCGAAAGCTACTAGATGACATTAAGTTCGTCATAGAGTAAGATTCGACCCTAAGGGGCGAAGACCAATTTCACGTAGAATTAGGGTTCTGAAGAATTCCACCAAAGGATTCGGGTTCAAAATCCTCACAGGGTCTCCACATCTGTGATGGAGTAAAACCCTATTTTAAACCTTATAGGAGGAACTGGACTAGAGCCAAAAATTAAAAAAAACCATAAAGAAGCTTCGTTGCAAATTCTTTAAATTCCTCCTCATATTCCTCATCTGAACTTTCCTCATGATCTTCATTCTGTTCTTTTATATAACGCGACGAATAGGTTTCCGAAGACAAAAGGGCTGTAGCCTTTCCTGTTGCAGCTCTGCTTTCTTCAAATTTCTAGAATAAAAAAACTTATAAAAGCACAAAAATGAGTCGTTTATAGGCTCCCCATCTCCTATATCTAACCTAAACCAGGCAATGGTTTTCTGACAGTCATCGAGCGACTATTTGTCTTGAAATAAGATAATTTTGGATTTTTCACCATTCTTCCTTTATAAAAGGCTCAAAATGGTCAGACTTCGTTCCATTACGGAACGATCGGCATATACCGAGGAAAAAACTCACAATTACCAGGGAAAAGGAAGAAAGGGGAGTGACCGAACCGAAGTACTATTAAAGGCGCATTATGATAAGAATTCTCTCATGTTTGGTTTGCAAGGATAATAAGCGGAAAAAAGAGGGGCAAATCTTGGAATCAACAAAAAGGACCTATTTATTGTTAAAAATATGGAGAAAAAGAGATCTCCAGCGACAACTATTAACGGAAAAATTCCTTAAGTATCCCCAATAATTTAGTAAAAAAATCCAAATTAAAAACCTGAGAAAGTTCTAATTCCCTATCATATTCACGTTGTAATTTCGCCGCTAGAAGCTCATCAGCAGAACAATCCGGGTCACGAGACAATTCGAGTGCCAAAAAATAATCACGGGAACAATCATCCTCACACAGAGAAACATCGAAATCGAATTGGCCAACTGATTCAAACTCCTAAAAATTCAAAAAATAAACAAAACTCATTATAAGATAGACACATGGCCCGAAAAAATCGTAGCTATTAAAAAAGTATCTCATCTTAAATCGAGAGTAAGATCGTGCCTTATAAAGAGGTGTATCTTAAAAAGGGGGTACCGCTGACCGCTCCACCTCCTCAGGCCCGTAGCTAAGATTTTTTCCGAGGGCCAAGGGGGAAATTTTCTGTCCCGAATTTTCAGCGCCTGCACCTCCTAAAACCAACCAAAATTTAAAAATCATACGTAAAATAGAGGTGTAAAAAGCGCTGTATCCTCAATTGTATCCCCACATCTATTTAAAATACGCTTCTTAATTTTAGTTGACTAATAAATAAGGAAAATATCCAAAAAAAACCTTAATTTAAAATTGTTTCAGACCAATGGGGCTCACAGTCTTATAGTGATGTCTGAATTTAATTAAGCAAAAGACAAACCTCATTTTTCTCCTGTTCTTCCATTATTTCAACAAAAGATACAACTGGTTGTTGTTGTTCGACATCCTCAGAAGTCTTGCCCCAAGCCATTTTTGGTTTAATACCTTCCGCCATTTAAAAACAAGTAAAAAATCTAAAATAGAAAAATAATTTTTTTCCAAAAGCTAGAAAGATAGCGCTTTTCGAGAGCTTTCGAATGATATAAAATTTATTCTAATCGGATCAAAAATAAAAAAGTTATGGTCGATCAAAGTTTTGGTGGCTCTAAATTGACCGTTTCCGGAAAAGACAGAATGACATTGATATTTTGAAGGATATCTTAAAGTTAATGTTGAAATGGAAACTTCAATTTGGTAAAATCGAAATGCCGAAATACCAAGGAAAAAGTGACCGACAAAATGGTACATTCTTTAAAATAAGACAAAATGCTTCTACGACAAAATGGTACAAAGGGATAAATGAGACAAAATGCCTCTAAGACAAAATGGTACGACGGGTAAATTAAGACAAAATGTCATTACGACAAAATAATACCTAGGAGAAAAAAGACAAAATGCCTCTAAGACAAAATGGTACTTAGGGTAAAATGAGACATAATGGTACATCTAGTAAAATAAGACAAAAAGGTACATTGAGTAAATTAAGACAGAATGGTACTACTGGTAAAATAAGACAAAAGGGCTTACCGACAAAATGGTACTTCGAGCAATAAAAGACAAAATGGTACTCAACATAAATGGTACTTAAATAAAATACTAGAGGGAATGGCAACATAATTTTGCTTCTTTTGTTGATGGATGTTCCCAACAAAGCTTACAACAACCCTTTAAACTGTTTACGATGCAATTCGGTTATTTTTAAAATTTTTTGCTTTAAAATTTTCAAAATTTAGGCAATGCAGGATCCCGTTCGTCTTCCCTGTCAACACCATTTTTGTCGGCAATGTGTAAATTCTTCAGAGTGTACCACTTGTTTGAGGCCGTTTAACTTGGCAGAACTTGCTACTGATAAGGTTTAATTAAATTTTTGGAGGGTGTAAGGAAAAGTGAGGTGCGAGAGGAGGCCATTCAAAAATAACCAGCAAAATACCGTGGTAAAGTGGGATATGGTCAGTCTAGAGGTCTCGGGTTCGAGTCCGGTTGTCGTTAAATGATTTATTTTTGCTTTTTAAATATTCGTTTTTGTAGAATTAACATATATAAGGGAATTTTGAGCTTTTAAAAATTTTTTTGAGCTTCTAGGACCAAAAAATAGAGAAACTCACATCAGTGGGAATCGAAAAAATGCCTTTAAAATCTTATATCTCTTGGTTTTAGGTATTAAATTACATCGTTGAAAGTTCTCGTGAGGCAACAGAAACATGCGCAAATTGTGATAAGGTAACTTATATTTTTTAAAGTGAGAGAGAAATGGGAATTTAACTCGAGCACTCATCGTTCCTGCGATCTCATGGCAGTCTACGGGCCTTGCTACGAGCTTTCGCTCACCACGTAAAGGTGCTCTATCGACAAGTTACTGGGGAACTCCGTTCGGCTTTTCTTTATTAAAACTTAAAATTCCGTTGACAAATGTTGAATTTTTAAATTTGCCCGTTTTGAGGTTATTTTCCGCAAAAACCTCACCTGGCTTTCCCTACTTTCGAGGCCCGGTTCAGTTCGATAGATCGAACCGGGCATCGACTTTTGGCCCGAAAAAGGCCAAACGGCCTAGTTCGATAAAAATGAGGCTTGTAAAAGACTCGGCCGGTCCGTCCCGAGAAAATGACTCGAACGTCGGCCCGGTTCGAAAATCCAACCCTACTCCTGTTCCTTATATCAATTTTAATTTTTTCCATTTACAGATTTCTCAACCAATGTATTTTTGTGAAACATGTCAACAACCTTTATGTGCTGAATGTCGAGAAATCACCCACAGGGTTTTATTTTTAATTAAATTATTTTAAATTTTGTGTTTTTTCAAGGCAAAAATATTTTTATTGCACAATATTGTTCAAATGGAGGAACGCGGAAGGATAAGAAATCGTCCATTTTGTTCGGCACATAATGAACCTTTTATTTTATACTGCCTTGAATCTAAGGTTTTTTTTCGTTTTTTTGGACTTTAATTTCCGGGGTTTTTAACTTTATATGATCCACCCTTAGCGCGTCGTAATGCCAAAACGCCGAAATGCCAAACTTCTCCAAAAAGCGATGAAATGCCATCTAGAAGTTTGCTTCCATAACTGCGGAGGCCTTACGGCCTTCTAGAATTTTTAAAAATTGTGCCTGCGTCGCGAAAATAAAAATTATCCTCGGTATATTGTATCAATCCGGTCTCTAATTTATCGTTAGACTGTTCCAATTTATGTGTCAAATTAATTTTTTAGGAGGGCAATTCAAGCTTTATGAGTCAACTCAAGTTTTTTTGGGTTCCTAAGGGTTCGTTGGGCTCTTAGGCGTTCACTGGACTCCTAGGAGTTCATTTGTCTCTTAAGTGGACTTTTAGGGGTGCACTGGACTTCTAGGAGTTCGTTGGGCTCTTAAGCGTTCACTGAACTCCTAGGAGTTCACTCGACTCTTAAGCGGACTCCTAGAGATTCACTGGACTCCTAAGTGTTTACTAGACTCCTAGAGATTCACTGGACTCTTAAGCGAACTCCTAGGGGTTCGTTGGACTCATAATCGGAAATAGAGCCTTATTTTCTTTATTTTAGTCTTTAATGTGCATCGAATGTTTCAATTCCTCTTCTCTTGAACGACGAGGCCATTTTTTAAATATTGATGTTGCTCATAAAATTTGTTGTGATAAACTGGAAAAAAGTGCTGTGAATCTCCGTGCATTTCAATCAGAATTAAGGGAACAGTGTGACTTGAGACGTCGACTTGTTGATGAATTGGAGAAAAATTTTGATTTTATGGCGAAGGAGTACGTTGCTTTTGGGGAATATTTTGAGAATGGGTTTGGGATAGAGACCGGACTGGCACGCGGACATATCGGGACGGACATATCGGGATATGTCAATGTACGAACAGTTACCCTACTGATTTCTGGATCTACGGCCACTGGGCCTTGGATAGTATATTGTCGGAATGGAGTTTTTATGTTTTAGAACAAACAAACGTGTAACAAAATTATTTTTGTCAACCCAATCCCGATATGTCCGTCCCGATATGTCCGCACACCGACTGGGAGTGTCGATAACCGATATTTTTTGATCGAGCTCACATCTCGGTCCGGTTTCTAGTTTGGGAACAGTGTGACTTGAGAGCGGGGTTGTCTGCAAAAAATGTCCGCATTTTTTTGTCCGCAAAAAATTCTCGACTTTTCCTGTCCGTAATACATGTCCGCAAGAATTTGTTCCCATTTTTTGTGCTCAAAGGTTGCCCGTACTCTTTTATTCGCAAAGGTCCGCAAGAAATGCCCGCATTTTGTCTGAAATAATGTCCGCACTTTTTATGCTTAAATGTTGTCCGCAAAAAATATCCGCATTTTTTGCCCGCATTTGTGTCTGAAAAATGCCCCATATCTTTTATATCCGAAAAATGTCCGCAAGAATCTAATCGCACATTTTGTTCTCAAAAATTTGTCCGCAAAAGTGTCCGCAAGTTTTTTGTGCTTAAGAAATGTCTGCACTTTATTGTGCTCAGAAAATGTTTAAAATTTTCATTCACAAAAAATGTCCGCATTTTTTGTCCGCAAAAAAAACAAAAAAAATTTTTTTTCTTAATTTTAAATTTAATTTTTCTAGAGTCACCAATAAATGCGACGAAATTATTTTTCGAGTAACCCAACTAAAATCCTTTTTATTAGACAAATTGGATCTCGAAAAAACTGAAAAGAAGGACAAAATAATTGAACAATTAAATAATTTTGAATTTTTGGAGGTTTTTTTTTTGAAATTTTTTTAATTTTTAAAATTTTTTTTTAAAGAGTCCCTTAGCCATCAATCTTTTGAGTGTCTCAATTTTTTGTTCATACGCCTCCAAAATTGATTTATTACATTGTTATGGAGATCTTTCTAAACTTATACAGGTTTTATTACTATTTTTATTAGGGTTACCGTTTTGGAGTCGGGCCAATGGTCGAGTCATATTTTCAGGCATTTTTTTCGGTTTTTTTCATTTATCGAGTCGGGCCGGTATGAGTCCTTTTTGGTCTTTTCTTTTATTGAGTAGGGGCCGTACGTCGAGTCATTTTTTTCGGGCCGAATATCTCAGGCCCGACTCGATCTTTCGGTCCGAATTGGGCCGACGGTTCGGATCCCACTCTCCATGAATCAGACCCGTAGCCAGGGGGGGTGAGGGGGGGGGAATTCCCCCCCCCCCGAAATGGGAAAAAGGAAAAAATTTGGGGAAGGGCTGGCCTACGGCCTTCTAAAATTCTCCAAATTTTCGCCTGCGGCGCTGAAAATAAAAATTTTTCCCCCATTGGCCCCCCCCCCCCCCGAAAAAAATCCTGGCTACGGGCCTGCCACGAATGTAGATGTCGAAATGCCAAACCCATATTTTGGCAAAAGTCAAGAAAACGGGCCACTGAGAGGAGTCGAATGACACCAAAATTACTAAGCGGACTCAACTATGAGCTGAGGTACAAGGGTTAAAAATGCTCAAAAACCATAAGAGCGACCAAGTTGATGTTTGGGGTCAAAATGTCGAAAAAAAATACGGAGAATATGTCAGCATTCTCATTCGACTCCACTCGCCGAGCTGTTTCGAATGATTGACCAGAAAGTATTTTTGCGGACTATTATTTTTTCTCCGCAAATTTTTTTTTGCGGACAAAAATTTAAAAAAATATTCATTATAAACTTTAAAATTTTTCAGCAATTTTTATCTTCAAATTCTCAACATTTACAAAAAGTTAAATTTGATTCAAATTTAAATATTGATTTTGCCAAAGAATTTAATTTATCAATTTGTCAGCCTTTGGGATTTATTCCACCCCCTACAACTGAAAATGTTTTGATATCGAATAAATTGATTGGGAATTCTGGAAAAACGGCTAAAACTGACAGGTTTTATTTTTAATTTTTGTATTTTTTCGACACTGACATTTTATGAAATTTGAGGGGGTCTGGCTTTATCCATTCGAGGATCCAAAGCTCCTTTTTAGGGGTTGGTCTGGGCAAGGCCTTTTAATTTTTTCAACACTTCGACATTTATGAAATTTTGGGGGAGGAGGGGTCCTAAAGTTCCCTATTCGACCCTAAGCTTCTTTCTAAGGTTTGTGCACCTCTCTATGACTGTTCAGTTCTTAAAGATTGAGCTAAGTCTAGGCTAATACCTGAGGGACTAGATGAGGGAGGACTAACCTTAGGACTCCAACCACCCCAGAGCTATCCAAGACTGAAAATTTTCCAGGGCTCGAGACCAAGACTGGAAAAACTCCCGAGAAATGTCTTGAGTCAAGACCATTAGTCTTGGAGGCGCAAGCCCATGAAGGTATTGAAGTCTCAAGACGCCCCTCTCTTGGAGTCTCAAGCCTACGAGAGGTTTTTGAGTCTCAAGACTCCTCCGTCTCAAGCCAATCTCAAGCCCTCTCAATCTCACCCTCTCAAGTCTTCAGCCTATCCTACTCAAGCCCTATCCATATCCCCCGGTCTTTTTTAACCTCATTTATTTTTTTTATTTAAAGGCACGGGTCTATAACCCAACCGACATCAACTGAAATTAATGCTCCAACTTCATTTGAATTTTTGTTTGGAGCTGACTCATTTATTTTATCAAAATTGCCGTTTAATAGAGAATCTAATACCTTCAATCCTATGAATTCTGAAAGGTTTTGTATTTTTTTTTAATTTTTTAAAATTAAAAAAATTTTGTTCCAAGTGATTCTCTCATGGAGCAACGATTTATGGACCAATTTCAATATATCACTATCCCTCTGCAAAAATTTACCAAGGAAATTTCGTTCATTTCTACAAGTTTAATGGATTTACACAAAGATATTGTAAGGGTTTTTTTAGTTTATGAGTCCAATGAGAACTTATGAATAGGGTTGCCAAAATAGACCGACTTAGACCGAGAGACGAGTCGGGCCTTGGGTATTTGGTCCGAAAAAGACTCATATGGCCCGACTCGATGAAGTTAGGCTGACTCGTACAGGCCCGACTCAATAAAAAAAGCCCGAAAAAATGCCTCGACTTCCGGCCCGACTCGAAAACGGCAACCCTACTTATGATTCCAATAGAGGTTTATGTATTTATGGATACCAAACTTAGCGGGGCAATACCTTAACACCACCCAACTTTGGCTTAGATCTGACTCGAAAAATTGATTCTTTGGACTTAAGTTTTGATTGGACTCATAAGTCGTCATTGGACTCAAAACTTAAGATTAAACTCATAAACTAGACTTCAACCTGCATTTTTATTAAATTGCCTTTTTATAAAATTCCCACTTTGAGCTGAAAAAATTGTCCTAATAAATAATGAAGTTTTTTAAATTCATTAATTGATTGGGATAAATTGATTGGGATATTGATTTTGCGGAAAAAAGTCCTCATGAAATTTGCGGACATTTTTTTTGCGGATTTTTCTTTCCTATTAAAAGTCTGCAAAAAATTTGCGGACGTACCTTGCGCATATTTTTCTTCGTGAAAAAGTCCGAAAAAAAGCCTGATACCTCCTATTTAAGATACCCCCGTTATAAGGCACATTTTTAGGCCAAAGTAGGGTGTCTTATAAAGAGGTTCGGCTATAAGCTTCTTAATTACTTTAATTTAAATTGCAGGTTCTTCGTCGTTGTGTTGTTAATGGGGAAGAATTAATTAATCGACTTGCATGGTTTTTTAAAATTTTTTATAAAATTAAAAAAAATTTTTTAAAGTTGTGAAAGTGCTTGGGATCAATTGGAGGCACACAAAAAGAAAGTACAAATGATAATTCAACAATCTTTAAATCAAATTTGGAGAAGAGATATTGAAAGAGTTCAAAGGTTCTTTTACTTGTGCCAGATGGGTTTTTATAAAATATGTCCGCAAATTTTGTCCGCAAATTTTTTGCGGACTTTTATTTATTAAACCAAAAAAGTCCGCAAACTTCGTCCGCAAATTTTCTGCGGACTTTTTTATAAAGCCAAAAAGTCCGCAAACTTCGTCCGCAAATTTTCTGCGGACTTTTTTATAAAGCCAAAAAGTCCGCAAACTTTGTCCGCAAATTTTCTGCGGACTTTTATTTATTAAACCAAAAAAGTTTGCAAACTTTGTCCGCAAATTTTCTGCGGACTTTTATTTATTAAACCAAAAAAGTTAGCAAACTTCGTCCGCAAATTTTCTGCGGACTTTTTTATAAAGCCAAAAAGTCCGCAAACTTTGTCCGCAAATTTTCTGCGGACTTTTATTTATTAAACCAAAAAAGTTTGCAAACTTTGTCCGCAAATTTTCTGCGGACTTTTATTTATTAAACCAAAAAAGTTAGCAAACTTCGTCCGCAAATTTTCTGCGGACTTTTTTATAAAGCCAAAAAGTCCGCAAACTTCGTCCGCAAATTTTCTGCGGACTTTTTTATAAAGCCAAAAAGTCCGCAAACTTTGTCCGCAAATTTTCTGCGGACTTTTATTTATTAAACCAAAAAAGTTTGCAAACTTTGTCCGCAAATTTTCTGCGGACTTTCCTATTAAGCCAAAAAAAGTCCGCAAACTTTGTCCGCAAATTTTCTGCGGACTTTTTTATAAAGCCAAAAAGTCCGCAAACTTCGTCCGCAAATTTTCTGCGGACTTTTTTATAAAGCCAAAAAGTCCGCAAACTTTGTCCGCAAATTTTCTGCGGACTTTTTTTATTAAACCAAAAAAGTTTGCAAACTTTGTCCGCAAATTTTCTGCGGACATTTTTGTGTTAAAAGAAATATGGCTCTGGTTTAGTTTAGTTTTCTGCACTCTTTTACGATGACAAATAATGTCCGTGAATATTTGTCGACCTTTTTATGAAGTTTGAGAGAAATCCGCAAAATATTTACTATTTTTTATGATATTTGTAGGATACGTCCGCAACTTTTTTACGGATTTTTATGACGACGGGAGCAGGCCAACGTAACTTGAGTTAAACATACCACAGAGCTATAACTTCTTTCAGAATTATCAAATCCGGGTTACCCCGGTATTGTTCGATACAACTCGGCGAGCAGAATCTGACCACAACCAGGGCGGCCCGGATTCGACAATCTTGAACGATATCCTATTAATTTCCTATCAAGCCAAAAAAGTCCGCAAACTTTGTCCGCAAATTTTCTGCGGACTTTCCTATTAAGCCAAAAAAGTCCGCAAACTTTGTCCGCAAAAATTTGTCCGCAAACCGTCAAAAATTTAGTACCTTCATTTTTAGACAACAACATTTGGTCAAAGAAAAATTGGAGGAAATGAAACATTTACAAAAATTGGCTCAGCAGGCACTTAAGGTTTTTTTAGAAATTTTTTGAATTTTCTCAAAAAAATTTTTTTAAAGATTTCTCAACATTTAAAACCTTTTGCTGTTCAAATGGCTGGAATAATTTCTGTTATAGACGTTAGACGTACAACTTTAACTGTTCTTTCACCAATGGAACAAATTTGTTCAGAAATTGGACAAATTGGTATGGATAGTGAAATTAGAGTTGCTGCTATCGATAAGGTTTATTTAAAGAAAAAAATTTTTTGGGGTTTTAACCAGGCTTTGATTCTAATCAGAAATGGGTTAGACGATCAAACATATCACTCACTCATTCCGAGTGGTGTGTTGACCTGGATCAGGTCTTATGGCAGGAAATCTCCCTAATTAGAGCCGTGTTAGAAAACTACACACTCATCTCGCTGCGAGCGGGTACAACCTGGGCCGATCATAGGCCATGAAGAAAACCCCCAGGCCGTTGGTTTTGCTCTGTGTTTGGCCCAAACCACAGGGACTTCATAAGGTTAATCAAATGCATTAGACCAACAAGGGAGCACATCTTACGTTATAGAGACCGCGCCTGGGTATGGACCACTGATTTAGATTTTCTTATAATCAATGCCCAATAAGCAGGCATAGCTCCTTACAAAGAAGAGTGTTTTAGGTGTCCGTGGGACTTCGGGATGAAATTTGGTATGTAGGTAGATCATACCCTTTCTATTGTCAAACTTGAAACCGTTTCCGCTGAATGGTACCAGGGACCGAGTTATAAGCCCCCAAAGTTTTAGGATCCTCCACATATAAACAGTTTCTATCTATAGACTGCTGTGTTAAGCGTTGGTCCAGTGGTAGCGTTCTCGCATTTTAGTTTTTTCCCCCAGTTTCGAATCCTGATTGGCGAAATTAATTTATTCTACCTACCTACCAAATTTAATCCCGAAGTCCCACGGACACCCAAAACACTCTCCTTTGTTAGTGTTTTTTCTAGCTCAGGATTTGACCTGGCTGCTTGGCTTTCGTGTGTCTCTATAGACGTGAGCTCACCTGATTTCTTATGAATTCCTTTATGAGTTTTTAAAACCCGTGTCCAGACAATCTGTCAGTTTTTATCAAATTTTTTAAGGAAGAAAAGTTGAGACAGCAAAAAATTGCAAATTCATTGGCTACCCAAGCATTACAAAACGATGCTATTTTGGCACTTAAAAATTTGAAAGTTGTGTCTCCTTCAAGTCCAAAATCAACAACAACAAGAGGAGGAGGAGGATCTCGTCAAATTGTAGAAGTTGATAGGACCCGCTCTGATGACTCTTCTAAATTTTGTAAAAATTCTCTGGGAATATCATCATCAACTTTGACTGGCAAGAGACGTCAACAAATTTTAAGGTTTTTTAATATTTTTGGGTGACTTTGGTAGAAATTTCCGGCCTTCCCTCATCACATAAAAATTTTTATGCAATGACTCCATGCGGAGTCATTACACATCGTTCAGAATTTCGAATCCGGGCCGCCCTGGTATGATTCGATGCGCCTCGACGAGATGAATCGAATTATACCAGTTTTTCCCAGATTCGACAATTCTGAACGAAGTTATACCTCTTCGGTAAGTTGGGCTCTCGGTAAGTTGGGGTGTACCCATCCCAAAACTAATTAAGAGGTTCGAGGTTCCGTTGGTGAGCACTCTGCAAGTTTGATTTCATGTCCGGGAATTCGGGCCGCAAAAACGCCTCTCGGTTCCTTTTTTTAATTATGTATAGAATTTAAGGAAAACCCTTGTAAAAAATTTTTTGGTAATCCTGCAGAATCTGGGAGACACCTTAAAAACATCTTAAAAATTATTATTTTTTTCTGAAAATAATTTTTTATAGGTAATCGACCATGCTGGTCACGAATCTGAGTTTAGAATTTGTTTATTTCTAACCCCGAACTCGATTTCGACCAAGTCGAAATTCGGGATAAAAATTCGATATCAAAAATTTAGAGATAATCTGATACGTGTATTCGAGCTGAGTCGAATGCCACCGAAATCACCGCGATCCGACTCCATAGAGCCGAGTTACAGACCCCCGAAAAATGAAAATTTTTGGGGTCAAAAAATCGAAAATCTAAATAATAGCTCATTCGAGAGAACTCGACGAGCTGAGTCGAATGACACTAGAATAAACTCGATTGAATGATTCTGAACAAAGTTATGACCAACGGAATCTTCGGTGGAAACCTGTGGGAATATACTAAAGTGCCCTCAAATCAAGTATATGATAAAAATCATAGATAAAATGTCACATTTGACAAAATCTGATATCAGATTCGTGATCAGCATGGTCGATTGCCTATAAAAATTATTTTCAGAAAAAAATAATAATTTTTAAGATGTTTTTAAGGTGTCTCCCAGATTCTGCAGGATTACCAATTTTTTTTTATAAATTTAATTTTCTAGTCGGGCACAACGGAAATCAGAAGGTGCCTCTTCTTCAGACATACTACTAGCAACAGAAAGTATAACTAAAGGCAATAATTTACCTGAAGAAAAAGTCAAAGAAATAAAACAGACAACAGAATTTTCTTCCGTTAAAAATGAAGCAACGACTACGTCCGCAAATTTGGATGCGGACGTCTGCAAAAATATGTCCGCAAATTTGGATGCGGATGTCCGCAAAAATATGTCCGCAAATTTGGATGCGGACAAAAAAATGTCCGCAAATCTGGACCCGGATGTCCGCAAAAATACGTCCGCAAATCTGGACCCGGATGTCCGCAAAAATACGTCCGCAAATCTGGACCCGGATGTCCGCAAAAATACGTCCGCAAATATGGATGCGGATAAAAATATGTCCGCAAATGTGGATGCGGATAAAAATATGTCCGCAAATGTGGATGCGGATGTCCGCAAAAAAATGTCCGCAAATGTGGATGCGGACAAAAAAATGTCCGCAAATTTGGATGCAGACATCCGCAAAAATATGTCCGCAAGTCTGGATGCGGACAAAAATATGTCCGCAAGTTTGGATGGGGATGTCCGCAAAAATATGTCCGCAAATTTGGATGAAAAATCGGATTGTTCCCCGTCTGTTGATTCAAAAGAAGAAATTAAACCAAAATTAATTTCATTTGGAAAGCAAATACAAAAAGATAAGGATCCAACTGTTCTTATGGCTAGAGAAAAATTGTTGGAATCAATTAAAGAAAAGGTTAAAAGAATTGACTAATTTTTGATTTTTTCTTAGGATATTGAGAAGAGGTTTTTTTTTAATTTTTTTGGGGGTTCTTTTCAGTTATAGGGGCAAAGTCCGCAAGTTTTAGTCCGCAAAAGAGAATGGGGACCTTATAGAAAAAAGACTTGGGACCATAGATGTCCGCAAATTTTGTCCGAAAAAAAGGGTAGGGACCTTGTAGAAAAAACAAGAACCCGTGGATGTCCGCAAGATTTGTCCGCAAAAAAGGAAAATGGGGCCTGGCTTACAAAACAAGTGACTTACGGATTATGGTCGGCCTTCCGACCTTATAAGGCAGCCTTTTTTATAGAAACGACCTCTTGACCATTTTGGTCCCGGTGTTTTTCCTTTAGGTTCCTATCTCCTCTTTTTGCGGACTAAAACTTGCGGACAATTATGTCTATAAAAGGAAAGAACCAATTAATGATCTTGAGAATTGAATCTGTATGTATATTTATTAGAGTTTCACCGGAAGTTCCGGTTCCGGAAAGTTCCGGTGTTTTTTTGGTTCCGGTTCCGGGAACCGGAACTCAAATTGGATCCGGTTCCGGTCAAAATTTCGGTTCCGGTGAAACACTAATATTTATGTAAATGTGCAATAAAACTTTGCGGACAAAAAATTTTATGCGGATTTTTTGTCTGCAGGCAAATATTTTAGAGGGAAATGGTAAAACCAAAAAATAGAAATTGTCCGCAAAAATTTTTTGTCTGCAAAAATTGTTGCGGACAATTATTGTCCGCAAGAATTGTCCGCAAAAATTTTTTTGTCCGCAAATTTTTTTTAATTTTTAAAATTTTTAATTGATAAAATTGGATTTTTTTATTTTTTGTTCAAAATTGTTTATTTACTACAGGAATATTTTCAAATTTTTTTTTCAATTAAAAATTTTTTTTCCCATTTTAAGAAAAATGAGACATTTAGCTGCTCGATTTGTTCCAAAGCTTGCAGAAAATATTATTTCACTTTCAAATCAATGTCAATTTAACATTACTCCGCTTCATGTTGTTGACCCAAATTTGGATTTTAGAGAAGAATTTGCAAACGGTTTGGATTTTTTAAATTTATTTTTATAAGGCACCTCTTTTTTACGCACTCCCTTGGTTCTCAAAAATCGTGCCTTATAATCAGGGGTTCATTACACTGAAGTTATCTTATAATGAGGGGTGTCTTAAATAGAGTGTACCTTACAAAGAGGGGTGCCTTAAAACGAAGTATCTTATATCGAGTGTATCTTATAATGAGGTGTGTCTTAACACCTCATTATAAGTTACCCTCATTATAAGGTACCCTCAAAATAATATACACCTCATTATAATGTACCACTCATTATAGGTACCCTCTATATAAGTTACCCCTCGTTATAAGATACCTCTCCAAATTTGAGATACCTCTCATTATAATGTCCCTTCGTTATAAGATACCCCTTAATTTGAAGTACCCTCTATTTAAGGTACTCCCATTATACCTCATTATACCTCATTATAAGCTACCCCTCCTTATAAAATACCCCTCAAAATAAGATACCCCTCATTATAAGGTACCTCGTTATAAGGTACGATTTTTCACCCCAAGAGAAGTGTATCTTATAGAGAGGTTCAACCTATTTAAATTTTAGTTGAAAAATTGACTGAGAATCTTGAGAAAAGGCAAATGTTCGATTCAATTTCAAATTTGCCCAAAATTAGAGACGATTATTTTTGCTGGTGGAAGACTTACAGCAATCTTGTCAATTGTGGTGTGGATAAAAAGGTTTTAAATTTTTTGGTATTTTAAAGAAGAGAATCAAGCTTAACAAATATAAGCGACGGCGGATTTTTTGTCCGCAAATAAATTTTTTTTGTCCGCAAAAATATTTTTGTCCGCAAAAATGTAGGGAATCGTGTTTTAACCACGCATTCATTTTATGCTTGAGCAAGAATTAAAAATCAGAATCTCTTTTTAGTAAAAAAACCCAAAAAAGCATTTGTCCGCAAAAAATGTCCGCAAGTTTTTCTTCTAAAAATAATTGTCTATAAAAAGTGTCCGCAAGTTTTTTTGCTCCTAAAAAATGTCCGCAAAAATTGTCCGCAAATTTTTTCTCTGCTAAAAAAGTGTCCGCAAATTTTTTCTCTCTTAAAAATATTGTCCGCAAATATTGTCCGCAAAAAATTGTCCGCAAAAAAGTGTCCGCAAAAATTGTCCGCAAGTTTTGTTCTCCTCTAAAAATGCCAAAAATCTTGTTTAAAATATTTTCCCCTATTTTTAAAGGACCCCAATCAACGCGATAAATATATTGAGGTTAGAAGCGAGTTACTTAAACATTCTGAAGGGCTTTTGGGTGCATTGGCTTTGCCTAATTATTTGGATGTTGAACCTGAAATTAATGAAAGATATGTTTTGAACAACCATATTGGGAAAGATTTGGATGAGATTGTGGAAAATGTGAGGTTTGGTGTTAAAATTAAGTAGAGGGGTGTTGGGTGGGATGGGTAAGGTTGAGGAAAATAAAATGTGGGAGGGTAGGATTGGGGGTTTCGAAGGTTTTTCGGGTTCGGATTTAAGGTCGAAATATGTCCAGGGATTGATTTTTGGTTTCGGGTAGCCCCCTTGTTTTGAAGTAGATTGGGGGCTACTCCTTGGGTTTGGTTTAGCCAGGCCTATCCATGATCCGTGCTTGTAAAAGGAATATTAATTAGGGACTGGTCGGATTATTCGAACTCGAAATTTATATTTGGTTCGATCCGAACTCGAAACTAGGCTTTTTTTGGTCCCGAGGCGTCTCATTATAAGATAAGTTTTTTTTATTTAGGATATGGCTTGAGAAACTACCAAAGTAATATCCCCAATTTAAACGTACACCTTATTATAATTTACGATTTTTTCAAACCCCAAGGGTGTAGATATCGGTCTTTTTGAAAAGCCTGGGTCTGTTCCTGGACTTTGGGTTTGATTTATTGTCCTGGGCCGGATCCGGTGCCTATAGTCCAGGAAAAAACTCATGCCCATGAAAAACCCAGGAAGGTCAAAAAATGCCTGGGCCTGGACTCTGGGTACAGAAAAAATCCCAGGCCTTGATCCATACCCAGCGCAATCACTACAAGGATTTTTTATAAATTATTTTTTCAATTTTAGATGTCAACAAACTCCAAATAATTCAACAATTCAATTAAACAAACTTCGCTCCTCGCTTTTAAATTTTCTAATTAGAAAATTGAAACCAGCCCCAATTCATTTTAGTGGTCCTTATCTTGTTCGTCCAGCATTGGTTGAATGTTGCAATATTTGTTTGAATGAAGTTCCTTTAATTACTGATTGTGTTGATCCTCCTTTATGTTTAGTTGGTAAGAAGGATAAAAATTTTTTTATTAGGGGAAAATTTGTCCGCAAAAGATTTGTCCGCAAAAGATTTGTCCGCAAAAGATTGTCCGCAAAAGATTTGTCCGCAAAAAATTGTCCGCAAAAGATTTGTCCGCAAAAGTTTTGTCCGCAAAAGATTTGTCCGCAAATATTGTCCGCAAAACATTTCCGTAAATATTGTAGCCAAGGCTCTGTCCGTCAAAAATGACCCCAAGAATAGTCCGCAAAAATTTTGTCCGCAATAATTTTCCGCAAAATATTGACCGAAAAAATTATTAGAAAATATTTTCCGCAAGAATTTGTTTGCAGAAAAATTGTCTGCAAAAATTTGTCCGCAAATATTGTTTGTCAAAAATGTCCGCAAGAATGGCCGCAAGAATACTCCGCAAAAAATTTGTCCGGAAAATATTATCAGTGAAAAATTACCAGCAAATATTGTCCCCATGAATTTGTACACGAAATTTGTCCGCAAAATTATTGACCGCAAAAAAATGTCCGCAAAAACGTTTGAAAAAATCCGCAAAATAATGTCTGCAAAAATATTGTCCGCAAAATTCTTCTACAAAAATTATTGTCCGCAAATATTGTCCGTATAATATCCTCAAAAACTGTCCACAAAATTTGTCCGCAAAAAATGTCCGCAAATTTCTTTTAACTATTTTTCTCCCCAATTTTCAGGAACAAATATCCCCTCATTTCTATCAATTCTAGTAAATGGTTGTTTAACTTCATCAAATAACTGGCCTCTTAGTTTAATAGCTGCTGGTCCAGTTTATTACAAAACAACAAAAAATTTGGCAAAATTTTCTCAAACTGAACAAATTTCGATTTTAACAATGGGAAGTGATAAAGAGGAATGTGTTTCAAGACAAGCTGAAATTTTTACCATTTTGAAAAATTTTTTGGAAAAAATTTTGAAGGAGGGAGAACTTGAAGGTTTATTTTTGTATTTTTTGAAGATAAAAAAAATAATTTCCTCGAGCGGGTTCGAACCCACGACCCCCCCCCTTTTCATGTTTTTGGTTCTAAATTCTTGTTTTTTCTAATTTAAAAAATGTGTAGAGTTTAAAAATCACTTTAAGTGTTCAAAATGTTACTCTTTGACATTTTTCTAAAGATTAAAAAAATAATTTCCACAAGCGGGTTCGAACCCGCGACCCCCTCTCTTTCATATTTTTGGTTCTAAAATCTTGTTTTTTCTAATTTTAAAAAATGTGTAGAGTTTAATAATCACTTTAAGTGTTCACATTAGTGTCCTTTGACCTTTTTCTAAGGATTAAAAAAATAATTTCCCCAAGTGGGTTCGAACCCACGACCCCCTATTTTTCATATTTTTGGTTCTAAAATCTTGTTTTTTCTAATTTAAAAAATGTGTAGAGTTTAAAAATCACTTTAACTGTTCAAAATGTTACTCTTTGACATTTTTCGAAGGTTAAAAAAAATAATTTCCTCGAGCGGGTTCGAACCCACGACCCCCTCTCTTTCATATTTTTGGTTCTAAAATCTTGTTTTTTCTAATTAAAAAATGTGTAGAGTTTAAAAATCACTTTAACTGTTCAAAATAGTGTCCCTTGACCTTTTTCTAAAAATTAAAAAAATAATTTCCCCAAGTGGGTTCGAACCCACGACCCTCTATTCTTCATGTTTCTGGTTCTAAATTCATGTTTTTTCTAATTTAAAAAATGTGTAATGTTCAAAAATCGCTTTAACTGTTCAAAATAGTGTTCCTTGCCCTTTTTCTAAACATTAAAAAAATAATTTCCCCAAGTGGGTTCGAACCCACGACCCCCTACCCTCTCCCCCATTTTCATATTTTTGGCCTGAATTCTTGTTTTTTCTAATTTAAAAAATGTGTAATGTTCAAAAATTGCTTTAACTGTTCAAAATAGTGTTCATTGCCCTTTTTCTAAACATTAAAAAAATAATTTCCCCAAGTGGGTTCGAACCCACGACCCCCTACCCTCTCCCCCATTTTCATATTTTTGGCCTGAATTCTTGTTTTTTCTAATTTAAAAAATGTGTAATGTTCAAAAATCGCTTTAACTGTTCAAAATATGTTCATTGCCCTTTTTTTAGAAATTAAAAAAAGAATTTACCCCCCGCAGGTTCGAACCCACGACCCTCTATTCTTCATGTTTCTGGTTCTAAATTCATGTTTTTTCTAATTTAAAAAATTTGTAAAGTGTAAAAATTGCTTTAACTGTTCAAAATGTTACTTTTTGACATTTTTCTAAAAATTAAAAAAATAATTTCCCCAAGCGGGTTCGAACCCGCGACCCCCTATTTTTGTATTTTTGGTTCTAAAATCACATTTTTTCTAATTTAAAAAATGTGTAAAGTTCAAGAATCGCTTTAACTGTTAAAAATATACTCTTTGTCCTTTTTCTAAAAATTAAAAAAATAATTCCCCCGAGCGGGTTCGAACCCACGACCCCCTATTTTTCATATTTTGGGCCTAAAATTATGTTTTTTTCTAATTTAAAAAATGTGTAAAGTTCCAAAAATCGCTTTAAATGTTCACAATAGTGTTCCTTGCCCTTTTTCTAGAAATTGAAAAAAAATTTCCTCGAGCGGGTTCGAACCCGCGACCCCCTATTTTTATTTTTTCTTTAATTTTAAGTATCTGTAAAACAACCAGAAGATCTTCAACTTTGGGAACGTTCATCGTTAAATATTAGTAATAAAAAAGATGATGTGATAAGTCAGATTGCTTCATTTTCAAATATTGGTATAATTTTTTTAAATTTTATTTTAAAGAAATTTGTGGGGGATATTAACGATTTGGGGTATAATAGAACCAACCTGATTTTAGATACCCTCCCTCAACGTTAGATACACCTTAATGGATAACTGATAAGTCGTCGGCAAAGTACAATTTTCTACGGACTATTTTTTGCGGACTTTTCCTGTTTTAAATCGATTCTAAGCGATACCCTCTATTTAGGGACTGGGCCGTTTTGGCGCGAGCTTATAAAACAGTGATTGCTTATCAAAAATGATAAAATTTTGCAATAATGACTCTCGTGCCTTTATCTAAGTGTTCCAAAAATTTCAGAATTTTTGAGTAAGAATTCGCAAAATTGTGGCCAAAAATGTTGATTTTCTGGAAAATGCCTAATTTTTCGAGGTCTATCGACTATAACTTAAGTAATATTTGATGAAAAATTCTGAAATTTCTGAAGAAGGTAGACAAGGATGTTAAAGAAATTTGATAAAATTTTCATGAATTTAGGTCTCGCATAATTATCAGTTTTGAGTTCTCGCGCCAAAACGGCCCGGCGCCAAAACGACCCCAACCCTCTATTTAAGATACACCTCATTATAAGCTACGATAGTTTCAGCCCCAAGGGGTTATTTAAAAATGAGGTCCAACTATGCCTATCTTTCCCCATACAATTTTTTAATTTTCCAGGCGATTATATTTCTCGTCGTGCCCATGTTGTATTTGATACTGGCAACAAAAACAAAAATTTAGAAACTGATAAAAATCCAAATTATGCCCAAATGGCTTTTACAACAATTAATTTGGATAATTTAATTAAATGTTTTTAGGCATAAAAATTGTTAATGGAATAATTTTAATATTTGTTTTAATTTTGTAATATTTACAAAAGCCTTTAGGCTTTATATTTTTTAATTTGGCATTATTTAAGAAAAGACTGACTGACCTTTTTGTGGACTTTTTTTTGCGGACTTTTTCCTTGAAAGATAAAAGTCCGCAAGAAAATGTCCGCAAGTTTTTTGCGGACAAATTCTTTTCGTACTCTTCTTTATTACAAAAAAGTTCGCAAAAAATTTACGGACTTTTTTACGGACTTTTATTTTTCAAGGAAAAAGTCCGTAAAAATTTGTCCGCAAATTTCTTGCGGACAAATTTTTTTTCTTGCGGACACTTTTTGCAGACATTTTTTCATATATTTTTTCTCATTTTAAAATATGAAAAAATGAGGAAATAAAAATTGTAGAAAAAAGTCCGCAAAAAATTTGCGGACAAAAAATTTATCCGCAAAAAGTCGTCTCTTCTTGGGTGATGCCAAAATTTTTATACTAATTTTCTAATTAATTTTTTTAGCAAAATATTTTTAAAATGAAAAATAATAGCAAACCTCAATCTGATACTTCGGGCCAATCGGGCTTGAAAAAGAAAAAGTTTAATATGGGAATCGATGAAAGAAATTCTGATAATGATGATGATAGAGTTTTGGTACCTTTTATAAGGGATGTGCTTGCCGTTGCAAATGTGAGTGATCAACCGCCGGTTGTTCAAATTGCTGTTGGGGCGAGTGGAGGAGTGTAAGTTGTTTGTTGGAGAAAAGTCCGCAAGTTTTGTCCGCAATTTGTGAAAAAATATTTTTGCGGACGTACGCAAGTTTTGTCCGCAAGTTTGAAAGAATTCCTTTTTTTGCGGACGTCCGCAAGTTTAAAAAACTTTTTGCGGACGTCCGCAAGTTTTGTCCGCAAATTTGAAAAATTTTTTTGCGGACGTCCGCAAGTTTAAAAACTTTTGCGGATGTCCGCAATTTTTGTCCGCAAGTTTCAAAAAAAATATTTTTTGCGGACAGTTTTTGCGGATGTCCGCAATTTTTGTCCGCAAGTCAAACAAAAACTAATTTCCATGAGAATAAATCTACAAAAAATTGTCCGCAAAAACTTGCGGATTTTTTGAGACAATAAAGAAAAACATTTTTTATTTCAGGGTGACCGGTTATTTATTTGGCAAAACAAGCAAAGTTGTTGCTGCATTTGTCGGTGGAGCTATTTTACTTGTTCAGGTTTTTTTTTCATTTATGTTTTATTTTACCCTTAGGGATTAGAATTAGTTTAATTTTAATAGGATTTGGGCTGGTCAATAGGGTTGTCCGCAAATTTTGTCCGCAGGTTGTGGTCTGTCCGCAAATGAATTTTTGTCCGCAAGTTTTTTGCGGACAAATTTTTATATTGCGGACATTTTTTGCAGACATTTGTCATTTATTTTTTCTCATTTTTAAAATAAGAAAAAATGATATTCCGTCCCCAAGTGTGGTCTGCCCGCAAGTTGGGGTCTGTCCGCAAATGAATTTTTGTCCGCAAGTTGTTGTTTATCCGCAACTGTCGGACAACTCCTTCATTTTCACTTCTAACCTAGGGAAGGTTTTAGGGTTTGTCCGCAAATTGAGGGTTGTCCGCAAAATTTGTCCGCAAGTTGTGACTATCCGCAAGTTGGGGTTTGTCCGCAAATGTCAGTCCGCAAGTTGGGGTCTGTCCGCAACTGTCGGGCAATCCCCCTCCTCCTCCTAGCCTCATGGACTACTTTTCCTTCTCCCACTTTCCAATAAATTAATCTCCCCATATTATTTAGTTGTTTGAATGTCAAGGCTATTTAACAATAAACAAAAAAAGATTGAGTCGAGACATTGGACAGGCAAAAGAACAACTTTCTGCTGTTCTGGGGACTGTTAATAATGGAGAAACAAAAAATTGGGTTGATAATTGTGTGGCGAAGGGAGAGGCTTTAATTTCGAGAAAATCGACGAATAATAATGGAATGGTATTTTTTGATTTTCTCGTTAGGGAAAGACCGCAAATTTTTCGAAAGTCCGCAGGTTTAGTCCGCAAATTTTTCAAGTCCACAAGCTTTTTAAAAGTCCGCAAATTTTTCGAATTGTCCGCAAGTTTTGTCCGCAAATCAGACTTTTTAATTTTATTAAATTTCCACTCCTTGAGCTTTTATGGTTGGACCTAATTATAATTACCCTTACCTCATTTTTTCAAAAAAGATTAGTTGATAGCTCTATGTATTTAAAATTAGAGTCCGGCAAAATCGCATTCCCGGGATCCCGGAACGGGATTTTTTTTTCAAAATTTTGTACGGGACGGGATCCCGCGGGATTAATCCCGTAAATCCCGTAATCCCGGTAATCCCGTTCTCAAATTTCCCGGGATCCCGCCGGGATTCCGGGATTTTCACAAAAAATTTTTAACTTAAAAATAACTTGAATATTGGCGGATTTTGTGTCAATATCGGTTGATTTCGATGGATTAAGGGAGGAATGAATAGATATAAGAGTATTAAGAGGGATATCAGTGGATTAAGAGGGATTAAGAGGATTTGAATGCTTATACATAGGTGGATTTAGGGTGATATCGGTATATTTGGAGTGGTAAAGGGTGATTTGAAGAACGGTGGGTTAGATCGAATATAGCGGATTTAAGGCTCAACTGGATTTGAATGGATATATGGGGATTATTCCTCTAATCCCTCAATATACTCTTAATCAACAGATCCTCGATATACCTCTTAATCCATAAATCCCTGATACCCCCTATTATCCTCCAAATCCCTCTTAATCTGGTGTTAATCCCAAATTCATGATATCCTTTTCCAATACCCCAACATCATATATCTCTTAATCCTCCGGAATTGAACTTAAGACGATTTAAACTTACAAACCAACGTACACCTCACAATCCCTCTATATCTCTGTTAATCTCAAAGATCCATTCTTATTACTCGTAATCCATCCACCACAGGCAAAACTTTTCGAATTTTTCTTTTTTTGGAAGGCGAAAATTTTGAGAATTTTTGAAGAGCAAGTCACCAAATTTCTTCCTTTTTCAGCGCCGCAGGCGAAAATTTTGAGAATTTTGGACGGCCAAGAAGCCAGATTTCTTCCTTTTTCAGCTCCGCAGGCAGTTTACTGGAGTAATTATAAATCCCGTAAATTTGAAAAAAATTCCCGGGATCCCGGAACGGGATTGGGTTTTCAAAATTCGACCGGGACGGGATCCCGCGGGATTAATCCCGTAAATCCCGGAATCCCGGTAATCCCGTTTTTCGCGAAAAACCCGGGATTCCGGGACGGGATCCCGTAAAATCCCGTACGGGGTCCCGTCCCGTGCCGGTCTCTATTTAAAATACACTTCAGTATAAGTTACAATTTATTTTGACCCCAAGGGTGTATCCACAAAGAAACTCATTTGATGTCCAAATGTATTTTTTTCAAAAAACCAAAAAAATTTTTGCGGACAAAACTTGCGGATTTTTGAGAGAGGATAAAGAAAAGAAACCTTTTTTAATAAAAAAATATTTATTAAAGGTAAGCAACTTTTTAATTCAAAATATTCGAACAATTGGTGGATTTCTGGGAGGGGTGCTTCTTGGATTTGGGTTGTCTTGAATTTATTTTTTAAAAGAGATGAGAGAGATTATATATATTTTTGATATAATATTTTTAAATTTTGAAATGTTTTTTTCTTCAAATTTTTCAGAAAATATAAAAATGAGTCTGAGAGACTAAAAAAATTTTTTTGACTGCTGCAGGGAAAAGTGCGAGAGCCAGTCTATGGCAGGGATGGTACGGAAATATAATTTATATAAAAATTTATAAAAATATAAATTTCTCGGACCGGGTTTTGTTGGGATCAGCCCAAGGTACCGCAGAACTATAACTTCGTTCAAAATTCACGAATCCGGGATGCCCTGGATTTGACAATTCTGACAAAGTTATAGCTCTGCTGTACCTTGAAATATACCCTGTCTCATTCGTGTAACCCGTCCCATTTCTGGTCCACAAAAAACACGTATCAAGAGCATAATGGAAGTGCGACAAAATTTTGGCGTCCCAAAGGACACGAGTGGTGACTCAAGCCATATCCTTGGCTTACGATCCAGAAACCCCTAAGGAAGCTAAAAATGTATGTTGGTACTCAAAAGTACTGGGAAACCGGTATAAGGAGGCTAAAAATGGAGGCTAAAAATGGTCGTGTCAGGCTAATCACGGACGGACAAAACACAGTTCAGAGAAACAATTCTTGTTTTGTCTGTTTCGTGTTTTGTCATTCCTCGTTTCGCCCCTCACCCAAAAATGGTTTGGGGTCAACTCATGACTAAAAAATTCAAAAAAAATTACTTTAAACCCCAAAACATCAAATATTTTAATTATCAAAAAATAATCCATTTTTAAAAACACACAAATTTTTTTTAGCAAAAATCCTCACAAAAATTTTTTTCCTTTTTTCAAGTCTCCATAGGCGTAACAAAATTTCCGCAAAGTTCCACATCTTTCTGAATTTCTTTTGTTTTGAGAACAGTACTGAAAAATTTTTTTTGTTAATTTTTAAGCTGAAGGCCAGTCAAAGGCTCGCTCCAAAGGGCTCACTCCAAAATTTTTGGTCGATTTATAAATCATTTGACTTTCTTATTGTGAGCTTTTTCGAATGAGTTATTATTTGCCTGCTTAATTCTTGACCCCAAAAATGAGCAAGGTCCCTCCTTCACCTTCATTACGGGCTTACAATTTAGGGTATCTGTGATTCGATAATTATCTCTTAATCTCTCTCAATCCCATCAGTCCTCTTAATCTCCTTATCTCTCCCTAATTCTCTGAAATTTCCCTTAATTCCACCATTCCACTTAATACCCATTATCCTTACTTAATCCACTTAATCTCCATTATACACTCCTAATCTCTCCAAATCCTCTTTTGTATCCCTCATCCCTCTTAATCCCCTTAACACTACTTAATCAACAAATCAACTTAATCCCCATTATCCCTACTTAATCCCTCAAATCCGTTTTGTATCAATTATACATCTATAAGCTCTCACAAATACTCTTGTATCCCTCATTCCTCTTAATCCCCTTAACACTACTTAATCAACAAATTCCCTAAAATCCACTCAATCCCCAGTATCCCTTGTTACTCCCTCAGGTCCTCCAGTATTCCTGTCCTCTTAATCCCCTTATCCATACCTAACCCCCTCAAATCTCCTTCAATCTATTCAAAACTTCAAGCCATTCCCTCACCTATGAGTTGTACCATTCGACAGCTCACTGTAAGCCGAATCGAATGATATATGACTCGACCCCTTTTGGAGCCGGCCCTTTAAAAAATAAAAAATTCAAACGTAGTTCCAGGTTCAAAAATATATTTTCCGTCCAATTCGCTACGCTTTGAAAATGCTGGAACAAATGGCCCTTCCGTCTTTTTACCATTTTTAGTGAAGATAGCAATGTTATAAGCATTTCTTTAAATAAAAAAATTTTTTAGTTTCTAATTAAAATTTAGAAAAAAAATTTTTTTTACCCAGACATGTCATCCCCATGCATTCCAGCTTCAACAGCCTTACAGACTAATTTACGGCATTCGTCTTCCTTAAAATTAAAATTTTCAAAAATATAAAAATTTTTATTCAGAAAATTTTTTTCCAACTTCTAAAAATTTTTCAAAAATTTTTTCGATAAAATTTTTGAAAAATTTTCAAAAAAAAAGTTTTCGTAGTCGGAGAGATTCGAACTCTCGCGGGAAAATCCCATTGGATAGCAGCTATTAAATTTAGCAGTCCAACGCCTTAACCACTCGGCCACGACTACGCTTACTCTTTCTTCCCATTTTTATGTTAAATGCAAAGGGGAAAAAAGAAAAAAAGACAAATTAACGCTGGGAAGCGCCCCTTTACTTTTTTAAAAATTTCTAAAAAACCGTCATGTCCGGCTTAAATCCATTTTCCAATTCAGCTATAGCACAAAGACAGCCTGAACCATCAGCGCTAAAAGGCTTTAAAAATCCACCGCCGGAGGCAGAAACTTCGAATAAATAGGCTCCGGTAGCATCAACGCCACAAACTAATAAATAAGCGGAGACATGGCCTTGATACTTGAAAAGAAAAATTTTTAAAAAATTTCTTATGAATATTCATATCATTCGGGTAAAGGATAAAACACCGTCTGACTAAATAGAATGCAAAATAGGCCAACTTTTTTCCTTTTCCCCATTGTGGAAGGAGAGCGGAGGAAGGGGAGAGGAGGGAGGGGAGGAGGAAAGTGGGGAGGGAGGAGGAAGAAGGGGGAAGGAAGAGGGGGAGGAAAGGGAGGGAGGAGGAGGAGGAAAGGAAGGGAGGAGAAGGAGGAAGGGGAGGATTTTGGGAGGAGAGGGAAGGGGGAGGAAGGGAAGGGAGGAGAAGGAGGAGGAGGAAGGGAGACGGAAGCTTGTTGTAGCAAAACAAGGGGAAAATGGAGGAGAAATGGAAAAAGAGGAGGCGAAAAAGTCCAAAATCGGGCTGGACCCTCACCCCGAAAGTCCCAAACTCCGAAAAACTTTGTTCATGAGGAGTTCAACCCCGAAACCTGACACCGATTCACAACCCGAGACGAGTTGGTCGAAATAATCCCAATCATTCCCACTCCTAATTCCGAACTTTCTCAACCTTAACGAGTCTGGGGCCAGCCCAATCGGGTGAGGGACAAACCACCGTCCCACAAAATGCAGTCTGGGAATTAAAGTGTGTAGACGGTGATGTGTTCGGACGATGACTTGTCCTGAGACATATACTAGACTATCGGGACTAATCACTCCATCCTAAAAATTTTTGGATTTTAGTGGATTATTGAGCAGGTTTCGAAACAATATTTAACACCCCAAAATTATTCGAAAAAAATAAAACCTGAAATAAATATTGGCGTAAACGACGCCCAGCCATCATAACCCGAGCTTTTTTCCCTTCATTATTCAACTCAAAAAGTTCCATTTCCGTTTCCATCATTGCTGTAACCTTTTCCAAGTCTGATTTACAACCTGCTCCAGCAGCATAAATTAAGTCAGTTATACGATGTAATTTTATGGCATTCTTGACAGAGACCAAATTTCCCATTGTAGAACGTGCATCTGCACCGACAATCACTCCATCCTAAAAATTTTGGATTTTGGGGAGTTTTGAAAGGTTTTCGAAGGGAAAGACTCGGGAAAAACCTTAGAGACGGATCCTTCGCTCTCACCTCTTGAAGACCTGATAAAGGCCCTTTGCCCCCTTCACCGTCTATCCAAAACAGAAGAGACAGGCCCATAGCCCTCCCTCAAAAACAAAGACAGACACTCAACAGACTCTAAGATTATGTTAGTAAAATGGACAAATTCTCATATGGAAACCCTATGTTTATAGCCCAACAGCCCAATCCTAGCTTATAGAGATCGGCCTAGGTTTGGACCAAGGCCTGGGGTTTTCCTGCAACCAGAGTCCAGGCATTTTTTTTAACTTTCTGGGTTTTTCCTGGGCCTGGGGTTTTCTTGGGTCTAAAAACAGAAGTTTTCCAGAGTCTAAAAACAGGCCCAGACTTTTCAAAAATACCTGCCTCTACCAGCCCATAAATAAATTCAAAAATTCGAAACCTTAAAAACAGAAGCCACAATAGTCGTTCCAGTACTTGTAATATTCGTTTTACACTCCTTGTCGCCATTTTTGAGGGCCAATTCATTAAAAGCCAAATTCCGTTCCATAGCGGAATTATCGAAACCATAGCCACCCAAAGGCGTGTTAAGAAGTTGTTGAGAAAGTTTAACTGTTGGATACATAATTTCTATAAAATTAAGTGTTTAACAAGGTAAAGAGACGTTAAAATTAGGAAATTGAATTGAAAAACAAAAAAATCTCAAGAAAAAACTGAAAAATGATTACATTTTTAAAGGATGCTTAAATTGGATTTTGAGTGAAAAGAGTGTGGAAAAATAAGAGAGCGGGAAAATGAAAAAGAGAAATTAATGAGAGAGTGCGATAAAGTTAAGCGAGACACTTAGGAAGTTAGGTAATTTGGTTTCTTCAAGCCTTTTTGGGATTTTTAAAGTTGATATTTTGATATTTTAATTTAGAAGAATTTCAATATGTCAACTTTTAATTGGTAACTTTATTTGTCAACTTTTACGTTTTTCGGTAGAGGACGGGTTAGAAATTCGACCATAACTTTCTTAATTTTCGACCGATTCGAATAATTTTCACTTCATTCGAAAGGTCTTGATTTAGGGATTATTTACATAATAGCCAGGCAATTTATCGACCTTTCTACAAAAAGTTATTGCCTAAAAACTGACGAAAAGTTGATTTTTTCTGCCTTTAACATCGTTTAATCACTCGTAACATTATGTGGAGAGTCCAAATCAGATGGGTCTAAACTTGAAAAAATGCCCCATTTCGAGACCTTTTGAATGCTTTTTAGAAAAATTTTTCTACTCTTCCTTCTTATTTTTCAGAATTTAATTTATTTCATTAAAAATGGAGACTTCTGAGCAACATGTTGAACAACAAGTTGGTTCACCTTTGAAGGATGTTCGTCCAAAACGCAAATCAAAACCAAAGAGACACCCAACTTTTTCTGGTACTGAAAGCCGACTTGACTTTTTGATTAATAAAAAAATGGTTTTTTTTAATTTTTTAAAATTTTTTTGCTTGTGAGTTGGGTTGTCGGTTCGTTTTGCCGGTTCCAAGTATTTTTCAGTTCGGTCTTCGGTTCGGTTTCGGATACCCAAAAAATTTCTAGGAACCGACAACCCTACTCATGAGTTATCGGTACTTGTGTAGTTTACCCCCCATGAGCCCCGGGCCTTTTTTCCCTCGTCCTTTTCTTCCCTCGTCCTTTTTATTGGAGAGGGGTATTTTGGCGTTCGGCGCGCCACTACACAAGTACCAATGCCCACAAAATTTTCCCCACAAAAAATTTCAGCAAGCAATGGAGAGGGGCTTATAGGGGGGGGGCAACTACACAAGTACTAAAAAATTTTACCCACAAAAAATTTCAGCAAGCAATCGAGAAAACCTACGAAATCGAGGACGATGAATATGATATAAACGATGAACAAGGAATTAAGCTGTTGGAATACCGAGATAAACTCCTTTCGAAAGCTTTTGATATGGAATGTGAACAAAGAAATTATGCGGAGTTTGAGGATGCTGAAGTTGCTTCAATGTAAGAAAAAATTTTTTTTTGATAAGATTTGACTTTGTTTTAAGATACCCCCAATTCTGCAGAAACCCCTTTATAAGATACGCACCCTGAGAAATCGTACTTTATAGGGAGGTGATACCCTCCCTCAAGTGATACCCTTTATTTAAGATAACCTCTATTTAAGCAACACCTCATTATAAGATGGAACCTTTGTAAAATGCACCCAATACTAAATACACCTCAATTTCGAGGGGAGGGGGCTGCTTAAGTGATGACCTCTATATAAGCGACACCTCGTGGGAGTACCCTCTGTTTATACGACACCTCGGGGGAGTACCCTCCATTTAAGCGACATTCTTTATAAGGCACAAATTCAGACCCAAAGGAGACTGTCTTAAAATGAGCTTTGACCACACCAATTTTAACCTATTGATTTTTATTTAAGAGTTGAATGTGTTTCAAGTTCACCCAATCCAATTTTTATTTATGACACCGATTTGGAACCTTTGGATCAAATGCTGACTACATTCATTAATACTCCTGGCGGTTTATTGTCAGATTATTTGTAGGTTTATTTTGACTGGAAATTTTTGTGTGGCGTTTGGATGGGTTTTGCGGGCGATTTTTGCGGATTTTTATATGAAAGCAGAAAAGTCCGCAAAATTTGTCCGCAAATAAAAAAAGTCCACAAATTGCAAAAGTCTGCAAGAGATATCCGCAAGTAAAAGAAGTCCGCAAGATATGTCCGAAAACCGAAAATAGGTAGTCCGCAAATTTGAAAGTCCGCAAATAAAGAAATCCGCAAGATATGTCCGCAAATAAAAAAAAGTCCGCAAAATATGTCCGCGACTTCAAAATCCGCAAATGGAAAAAGTCTGCAAGATATGTCCGCAAATAAAAGAAGTCTGGAGGATTTGTCCGCAAATAAGAAATCCGCAAGATATGTTCGCAAAATTTATCCGAAAATTAAAAAAAGTCCTCAATACCCATCCAAACGTCATAAATGTTCAAATTTTTTCAAAAAATTTTTTTTAGAATTCCCGAGTTTGAAGATGTTAGGGACTTTCTTGAACATATACGCAGTGAAGGTGATTGTCCATTATATGATCGTTTTGTTCCTAAGGTGGATACGGAAGAGTATTGTAAGTAAATTTATTTTTGGGGTGGAGGGAAATTTTAATTTTAGGTAAATTTGAAATTTGCCGTAAAATGTCCGCAAAAAACGCCCGCTAGTAAAAATATCCGCAAAAAAAGAGAATGTCCGCAAATAATAATGTCCGCAAAAAATAAAAAAAAGTCCGCAAAAAACGTCCGCAGATAAAAAAAAGTCCGCAAAAATAAAAAAAAAGTCCGCAAAAAGCGTCCGTAAATATAGAAGTCTGCATAAAGACATTTCACTTGCGGACCGCTTCTAAAGAATACCCTCAAGAAGGAAAGTCCGCAAATGGAATGTCCGCAAGTGAAATATCCACTATTAGAAAAGTCCGCAAAAATCGTCCGCATTAGAAGAAAGTCCGCAAATAAAAGTGTTCTCTAAAAATGAGAATGTCCGCAAATTAAAGAATGTCCGCATAAAGCGTCTGCAAAAAATGAAAATGTCCGCAAAAAGCATCCGCAAATTATAAAATATCCGCTATTAGAAAAGTCCGTTAATGAAAAAGTCCGCATTAAAAAAAGAGTCCGCAAATATAAAAATCCGCAAATAATTAAAAAAAGTCTACCGGCAAATTTTAAATCTTCCGGCAGATTTCAAATTTGCCTGAAATTAAAATTTCTACTCCTCCCTTAATTTTAAATTATTTTAAAAATTTTAGCTGATTATATTCTCAAAATACTTCGAAATGTTCGAGAAAAAATTCAGTTGCACAGATCAATTAATTTTCGTCAAATGTATGATAAACAAGAAGGACAACAAGTTGTTAATAGTCAATCAAAAGCAGATTCGCTTACACCTTTGGATAAATTTGCTGAAAAGGTTTAAATTTTTTAGAATATTTTGACCCTCAAGATACCCCCCAATCAGGTCTGTAACCTTTTTTTTCGGAGGGAGGAGGGCAAGGGGGAAAATTTTTCTGCGCAGAATTTTTGACGCAGAAAACGCTCAAAGGCTGTAGGCCAAAAAATGAATTTTTTGCTCAATCCTCTCCCCAAATTTTTCCCTTTTTCCAATTTTGAGGGGAGGGAGGGGGATTCGGCCTTGGTACGAGATACCCCCAATATTTTTAAGTTTAAAGTGGAGGTATTTACTAGGTGAGAAAAAAGTCGGATCGCGGGTTTCGGATAGGAAAAAAAGTCCGGGGGCTTCGGGTGACCCGTCCCAATCCTGGTATGTATTCTATTAGGCCTGGTGCATTTTCGGTCTTTTGGGTACGGTACTGGTATCAGGTGCAGATCTGTAACCAGGATTTTTTCGAGGGGGTGGGGGTAGGGGGGAAATAATTTTCACGTCAAAAATTTTCGAGAGGGGCCACTGGGGGGGGGGGGGGGTTTGAGAGGATTTTTTTGAGAGCTCCTCATTAATAAATATAATTGAAGACTTCCCAAATTTTAAAGTTGGCAACGATGAAATCCGAAGGGCAAATTGTCAAAGAAGAAGAACCATCTCAGGATGACGTTGATGACTTGGAAATTTTGGAGATTTTTACAAAAAGTGCATCGCCGAGTGAAGCGTCGCACTATAACGATGTTTTGCAGCCAACTACTTCAAAGGAGGCAACTGATATTGATTTGGAGATTATTGCGCTTGATAAAGAAAATGGTGAGAATGCGAATGTTGGAGGTGGTGCTTATGTTGGGGACAATAATATGGTAAAATACTGGATTTTTTTGAAGAAAAAAAATTTTTGCGGACAATCTGCAAAATTTTGAGCCCATTTCGCAAAAATCTTGCGGACAATCCGCAAATATCTTGCGGACAATCTGCAAAAATCTTGCGGACAATAAGTTGCGGACTTTTTATTGTCCGCAGAAAATTTTGCGGACAAAAAATTTTCATGTTTTTTATCTTGAAGGACCGTGTTTCTGATTCTGAAATCTTTCAAAATTCTGGTTTAAAAAATCCGCAAATTTTTTGCGGACAAAAATTTTTTGTCCGCAAAAATTATTTTGTCCGCAAAATTTTTGCGGACAAATTTTTTTCTAATTTTTTTCAAAAATTTTTTCTTTTTTGAAGGATTGTGTTTCTGACTCTGAAGCTTCAGCAGTTTCTTCAAAAAAATCTGATGACGGTATCGCCGTAGGGGAGAGTGCAATTAGCCCAATAGCTTCTCCAAAGAAGCAAGAAGAAAATGAGGTCAAAATGAAAGATTATGAGGAAGACGACGATATTATCTGCATTGATTGAGAATTTTAATTGGGAAGGAGGAAAAGGAGCTTTTATTTTTTAAATTATTTTTTTTTTCGTTTGTTGTGAACAGTCGGACCTCACTATAAAATACACCTAAATTAAAGCTCCTCTATAAGAGACTTTAAAAATATGACCCACCTCTATTTATTGTACACCTCATTATAAGGTATGATTATTACTTTGAAGACCTTCACCCTTAAGGCCCCTGAAGACCTATTGACGCTGAAGACCCATTGACCATGACAACCGAGACACCCAAGATGCCGTTTGACTTTGAAGAACTTTTCAAAGGGAATACCAAGGGGTTTAGAGGCGGATAAGTACCCAGCTATATTGAGATCTGTGTGTCTACTATGGGTCATTAGAAATCTCATCCCCTTCGATCACTCCGAATCCATCGACATCCTCTTAATCCCTCCAAATCTGTCGATATTCCCTTTTGACCTTCCCTTTCAAAAGTTGTAGGTCTTCAGGGCATTTAGGGTGTAGGTAGATCTTCAGGGGTGGACTCGATTATTTCTTCTTTATGGGGGTTTTATACGTGAGGTTTGACTATATCTCCTCAAGCATAATTGCGGATACCTTTTCTTATCTTCTCGCATCAATCAACATTTAAATTTTTTTGCCGTGTAAATTGACCATAAAGAAAGGAAAAAGTATCCGAAAATGTGCTTGAGGAGAAAGTACCCTATATTAGGCTGCTGAAAATTTTATTTATTTACGACCTCAATACAATCAATTTTAGGAGGAGGACCCCGTTCCAATAATTACGCTATTTTTTTTAACTTTCCAAGGAAACTAGGCTAAGCCGGAAACAATTCTTCAGTAAACAGAGAATTCTGGAACGTCGATGGAGGGAACGGGATCTCGAAAATGCAATTTTATCGGTCACTAAATATAAGGGAATCCCGGAGAATTGGGATTTCTTCGAAAAAAAAATTTTAAAAATAAGAAAAAGGATTTTTGTAGGTAACACGAATCTGAGCTCAGATTTTAAAAGTCTCCCGAACCCGAATTCGAACATTTGACATTTTGATTTTTCGCCTCGTGAATTATTACAAAATATCTAACGCAAAAATGTCAACCACTGAGAAATGGGACATTTCGTCTAATTCAACGGGGAGATTGTAAAGCTGAAGGGAAACACAAAGATAGCTAAGAAACCTGAGGATCTTGAACTTTACAAAAAGCAAGCAGGCTCGTGTGATGCTGAAATGGATAAGGACGGAAATACTTGCCTATTTAACAGAACAATCTGTTACCTAGAAAATCCTTACATATTTCCGTCCTTATCCATTTCAGCATCACACGAGCCTGCCTGCTTTTTGTAAAGTTCAAGATCCTCAGGTTTCTCAGCTATCTTTGTGTTTCCCTTCAGCTTTACAATCTTCCCGTTGAATTAGACGAAATGCCACATTTCTCAGTGGTCGACATTTTTGCTTTAGATATTTTGTAATAATTCACGAGGCGAAAAATCAAAATGTCAAATGTCCGAATTCGGGTTCGGGATTCGACTTCTTCAAAATCTGAGCTCAGATTCGTGTTACCCTACAAAAATCCTTTTTCTTATTTTGTAAATTTTTTTTTCGAAGAAACCCCCATTTCTCCGGGATTACCTAAAATACATAAAGATTATTGGCATTGTTATAAATTGAATTTTACCAAATATTTTTTAATTCGAAAATTTGCTTTTACGAGCGTATTTATATTTACCATTTTTATCTTTTAAATCAGTTGGTTTGGCGAAGCCTATAAAGGCGCGGCTGTTTTTGGCGCGCATTTAGGGTAAAGGCCTTTCTTTAGGCCGCGCCGAAACGTCTCGTCCACTGACGGTGTTTTGTCGGACGGTATTTTGTCCTAATTAAACACTAAAAAAGTTGCATTTACTATAAAAAGGAGTTTGTTTTGTTGGTTCTCTCCTTTATTTTTGTTTTTCTTTTTTGTTTTTCTTGTCATTTTTATAAGAGAATCAATTTTTGTTTTGTGTTGTTTTGTTAACCAATGGCCTTTTTTACCTTCAAAAATTATTTGCAAAGGCAAAATAAATACGTGTTTCTTAGGAGAGAACCTTCAAACTAAATTTTATTAAGCTTAACAAAAATTGTTTTTAGTGAACGTAAAAGTAATTGAAAGGCTTTTCGATGGCTTTAAAGGACCGGGGACCTCAAAATGGGATAAAATTTTCGGACTAATACTTCCTAGATTGAAGTGTCCGCAAATATTTGCGGACAATCTATTCCGAGATCAAGTTGTCCGTGTCCGCAACTTTTGTCCGCAAATATTTGCGGACAAGCTTTTCTGAGACTGAATTGTCCGCAACTTTTGTCCGCAAATACTTGCGGACATTCTTTTCCGAGACTGAATTGTCCGCAACTTTTGTCCGCAAATATTTGCGGACAATCTTTTCCGAGACTGAATTGTCCGCAACTTTTGTCCGCAAATACTTGCGGACAATCTTTTCTGAGATCAATTGTCCGCAACTTTTGTCCGCAAATATTTGCGGATAAGAGTTGCGGACAAATAATCTACAGAGGGTTTGTCCGCAACTTTTGTGCGGATGTCCGCAAATATTTGCGGACAACTTTTTTTCTGATTAAATTTGGTCCGCAAATATTTGCGGACAAAAGTTGCGGACAAATTCTACGAGATTAAATTGTCCGCAAGTTTTGTCCGCAAATTATTTTCTTTTATTTTTAGATTTTTTTGTCTACTTATAATAAATTTGCTTTAAAAATGACTACGACACCGTCCTGGAATGATCCAAGGATTCGAAGCAGAGAAAAATCTGATTTTGTGTTGAAATTCGACAACTTGAACAATCCACGGGCTATGAGCCAAAAGAAATATAATGAGGTTTTATTGTTTTTATCCGATTTTAGGGGGGAACGGAGGGACCTCAAAAGGGGACACCTAAAAATGGGTAGAGGCGGCTAATGGGAGTAGGATGGACAATTGCAGCCCCGTAGCCAGGGGGTTCCTATTGGCGGGTTTTTCCGGGTTTTCCTATCGAGGCTATTAAAAAGTCGTGTTTTAAATGTTTGGTGATTTAGTGGGGAAAGTGTTCGGGTATTGGATTTGCGTAATATGTCGCGTGAGTTTTGAGGATTTTTTGACGGGTTTTTGTGATAGAGCTGGTTCAGGGCCAAGGCCCTTGTTTTTCCTGTACCCAGGGTCCAGGCATTTTTTACCTTCCTGTTGTTTTCCTGGGCCAGGGTTTTCCTGGACTACAGGCCCAGGATCCTGCCCAGGTCAATACATCAAACCGGGAGTCCAGCCCAAGAACAGGTCCAGGCTTTTCAAAAATCTCGATCTCTACTAGGAAGGTCTTCCAAACTATTCTAACCTCAAAATTTATTTCCTAGACATTACAACAAATGGGGGAGTATGGCCCAACTTGTCATGTTCAGTCAGTCTACAATGTTTGCAATCAGAAAGATGCTAGTGGACGGGATGTGTTGCGTTTGGTTGAATTAAAATCTGGAAAACTTGTTATACCGTTGGAAGATGTTTTTGACGAAATTGAGAGGTTTCTTTCAGTTTTATTGTGGGTTTAAGTTTTGGGCTGATTAAAAATGGTTTAGTTAAGCGTGAGGGAGATTTGGAGCAAGACACAAAAGGGGCGGGTTTTGGTTGAAAATAGAGCTAGGAATTTTGAAAAACCGCGACCTGGTCAGGGTAACGGGTTCTGAAAAATGGACTGGTCTTGTTGCGGCAACCGGGAAAACCCGTTCCCGGTTTCAACCCGGTATATTTAAAAAACCCGGGAAAACGGACCCGGAAAACGGGTCCCGATCCCGTTCCTAGCTCTAGTTGAAAAACAAGTTTGGGGTCCGGGTTTGTTGTCCTCAAAACTTGTCCGCATTTTTTTTGCGGACTTTTTTGCCTAGGAAATTTGCAAACTTTTTTCTCTCACGGACTTTTTTCTTGCCAAGTAAATTTGCAAAGTTTGGCCGCTAAACTTGTCCAAAAATTTTTTCCGCTTATTTTAACTATTTTTGCGGACTTTTTCCAAAAATTGTCCGCATTTTTTGTTTGTCCGCAAATTTGTCCGATTATTTGATCTGTTTTTGTGGACTTTTCTTCCGGCCTTTTTTTGTGACAAAGAAATTCCGCAAAAAGTGTCCGCAATTTTTCCGCGGACTTTTCTTGCGGATTTTTTTTTTCTTGCCAACGAAGTTCGCAAAATATGTCCGCAAAATGTGTCCGCAATTTTTGCATTCATTTTAAACTCACTTTTGACCCCTTTTTTAAGAATTCACCTTCAACACAACCACTTGTGCAACATTGCAAAATTCTACCAAGCTATCAAAGAGTCAACAAACCTCGCTACGGGCAATATAAGCTTTGAAATGGCCAAAGATTTTATCAGTCGCTGCCAGACTTGCACAATAAAGTCGCAACAAAAATCGTCAAAAACTTCACAAAATACAGGACTTTTTGCCCCAAAGTTGTCACCTACCAAATTTCCAAAGAAGAACGCGAGGCCGGAAAGCTCTCCAATTTTGTTGTCTAATGGAGCTTTGAATTCTGGTG
Source organism: Meloidogyne enterolobii (assembly GCA_963681835.1). Taxonomy (NCBI): domain Eukaryota; kingdom Metazoa; phylum Nematoda; class Chromadorea; order Rhabditida; family Meloidogynidae; genus Meloidogyne; species Meloidogyne enterolobii. The sequence continues at coordinate 278,659 of CAVMJV010000025.1, read as the reverse complement.
GAAGTGGAAAGAGTGATGGAGCAAAGAATGGTTCTAAATATGGTTTTTATTTTTAAGAATTTTGGGGAATTTTGGGGGGATTTTTTGACCTTCCCTCTATTGGGGGTATTTCAGGAATGGTCTGGGGAAAAGGTGTATCAGATTTTGAATAATCCTCCCTATTAATAGTTTTTGAAAGTAGGAGGTTCCGGAAAGGGAGGGAGAATAAATGGAGGTACTACAAGTCTCAAGGGCGTAAGGGGGTCGATTTCATGAAGGACTAAAATTGGGGTGATCGCCAAAATGTTGGCGTCCAGAACGTCAACATTTTACGTATATTTTTATATTTCAAGCTTCAAGGGGCGCCCCTAGACAAGCCTTTGGAATTTTAGGTATTTTCAGATTCCAACAACTCCTCTCCCAAGCCCCTTAACAAATTGACCTTTTTCGAATTCTCTTTAATGTTTTGTTTTCAGGCTCTACTAATAATGGTCAGAATTTAAAGCCTCCTAGTCAACCTTCTTTTGTTGCACCAAGTCCGATATATACAGCAGGTTTAAATTTTTTTTAAATTTTTTTTGTAATTCTGATGGATCTAAGAGACCATCAGAAACCTTTTAGGGAACCTAAAAATGAGGGGAGTATTTGCGGACTTTTTTAATGGATTTGCGGACTTTTACGACTTTTAAAAATGTTGCAAAACCGCAAAAGATTTTTTGGTCCACAGATTTTTTGTCCGCACAAGAATTTCCGAAAAATTTTTTGTCCGCAAATTTTGTCTGCAAAAAATTTTTTGTCCGCAAATTGTGTCCGCAAAAAATTTTTTGCCCACAGATTTTTTGTCCGCAAATTGTGTCCGCAAAATTTTTTGTCCGCAAATCCCCAAAAATTTTATTTTTTTTAGTTAATCGCCCATTCTTTCCAACAACACCGCTATCTAATCAACCATTTTCTTCTATGACTTCATCGTCTACTAAAGATTTTAACAAGTCTGGATGGATGCCGACGTTCACCTCTACACCTCTTGCCACAAAAGCTGCTCAACCAAGAATTGGTATTCTTTTTTTATAAATTTTACAATTAGATAGCCCCCGTCCTATAGTCACCAAAGTTATGTCACTAAAGTATATTTGTCCGCAAAAATTTATTTGTCCGCAAGTTGTGTCCGCAAAAATTTTGCGGACAAATTTTTTGTCCGCAAAAATTTATTTGTCCGCAAATTGTGTCCGCAAAAATTTTACGGACAAATTTTTTATCCGCTAAAATTTATTTGTCCGCAAGTTGTGTCCGCAAAATTTTTGCGGACAAATTTTTTGTCCGCAAAAATTTATTTGTCCGCAAATTGTGTCCGCAAAAATTTTACGGACAAATTTTTTGTCCGCAAATTGTGTCCGCAAAAATTTTTCAATTTATTTTTTCCCTTCAGATATCTCGTCAACTTCATTCTTGATTCCACAATTTACACCGCATCAAAATAGTAATACAAATCAACTGGCTAATAATTGTCTGGTCAATAATCGAAGCGTAATTACTACTTGTGGACCGGCTTTACAAACTTCAAACGCTTTCACGCAAAATACAACAGTAATTATTAGCGATCATCCTGAAGTACCTCCAATTAGAGAGGTTGTGCAGAATGCTGTGGGGAATGCTTCAAGTAGAGAGCCGGTGATTAAACAGGTTTTTTTATTTGAATTTTTAAGCTAGTTTTGGGGTTGTAGGTCTGTCCCTACTTTTAGGTATACCTCTTTATAGGAGCGTAGCCAGGGAGGGTTGGGGGTTGGGAAGAGCTGCACGAAGTGGGAAGAGCTGCCCAACTGATACCCTTTATGTAAGATACCCCTATTTAAGATAACCTCTAGGGTTGGACGATACCGTTTAGAAACCTCGATTATTGTTCCCTGTGGCTGGTCAAAAAGAGAAGAGAGAAGGGAAAAGTCAGCCACAGGGAAAAATAAATCTCGAATTAAACGATCCCGTCTAACCCTAATAACCTCTATTTAAGCGACACCTCATTATAAGGCAAGGGCGTAGCCAGGGGCTTCAATAGCGTAGACAAGTAGTGGCGTAGTAAAGCCCCCTCCCCCTCCAAAATGAGGGAAAAGGTGAAAAAATTAGGAGAAGGATTATCGAAAAAGTGAAATTTTTCACCTATAACCGTTCAAATTCTCAAAATTATTTTCGCCTGTGGTGCTGAAAAAAGAAAAAAATTCGAAGAAACCTATTTTTAGTGGACAAGCCCAAGTAGGCGCAAAGCCATAACTACCTGAAAAATTTATGGACCTTAACAATTTTGGTACCATTCTCTTTAGCTCGATGAGAGGAATCGTTTGATGCTAAATTTTGAAAGATTCGGAAATTTTGAAGCAAGTTATGGCTCGGCGCCTACTTGGCCGTGCGCCTACTTGGGCCGGGTACGGCTTAGTGGGGTTGGTTAGTGGGACGTTATATTATAGCGTGGTCGACAAAATTTGTCCGCAAAATTTTTTGTCCGCAAAATTTTTTTTCGACTTAAATAAAATTTTTAAATTTAGGAAGTCCATCCAATCGATGAAATGCTTCAAAAATACATTGATGTTGGAGAATGGAAGAATGACTTTATTTTTACCGACACCGAATGTCGTCAAATTCTTGGAGAGCTGGCTAGAACACATTTTGGAATGTGGGAATTGAAAGAATCTAGAACAAATCCGGGAGAATTTTATTTTTTTAATAAGAAGGATGGAACTTGTCAATGGAATGAACCCGATGCTTGGGTGGAGGAAATTAAGAAGAGAGTGTCTATTGAGAAAGTTTTGAGAATTGAACAGGATGATGAGGTTTGGGGTTTTTATTTTTTTTTAATAAAAAATTTTGCGTGTTGGGGAAAGGGGCTTTGACTGCTTTTTAGAGTCCGCTAATTTTTGTGGACTTGCTTGTTGACTTCTTTTTTGGGGGATTGTTTTTGTGGACTCTTTTCTTGCTAGCTTTCTCTTGCCGACTTTTTGCTTGCGGATTGTTCCTCGAGGACCTTTTTCTTGCTGACTTTCTTTGCCTACGTCTTGGCTAAATAACTTTTAGTCCTTTTTTTGGAGGACTGTTTTGCGACTTTTGCTTGCGAACGCTTTTCTCGAATGCTTTTTTAGAATCTTTATTTGCGAATTTTATTTCCGGACATTTTTTCGAGCTTTTTTGGACCTTTTTACTTTTTGTTTGCGAGCTTTTGCTTGTAACTTTTCCTCAAAGACTTGATTGTGGACGTCTTGCTTACGGACTTTTTGCTTGCGGACTTTTTCTTGCGGATTGTTTTTGCGGACTTATTTTTTGCGAGCTTTTTCTTGCGAACGTCATTGCTGACTTTTCTAGACCATTTTTGCAGGCTGTTTTTAGCTTGCGGACTTCTTTCTTTCAGACTTTTTAGAAAATTTTACTTGCGTATTTTATTTCCAGACTATTTTTTGGGAATTTTTTTGGGAACTTTTTATGTTTTCCGGACCATTTTTTAAAAGTTTATGTAAAACCCAAATAAAAGAAAACTTGAAAATTAATTCAAAATTTTTAGAATAATCAACTTGAGGACGAAATTCTTGGCGAGGGTGATATAATTGAACAACCTGTTGAAGAAGACAATTTTGTTGTTGAAGATCCAATACAACGAAGGGATGAGAATGTTGTTCAGTCTTTAGGTTTGAAAAAAATTTTAGAATTTTTTAAAGAAATTTTTGGAATTATTTTATTTTTGGGGTTGAAAGGGTTTTTTGCGGATAAATTTTGCGGACAAATTTTGCGGACTCTGAAATTGTCCGCAAAATTTTTTTTGTCCGTAAGACATATAAAAAATAATTCCTTGGGTATCTTTAGGGAGGAGCACAGCTGTTTTAAAAGCCTTTTTTACGGATTAGATTTATGCAAAGTTGTCCGCAAAATTTTTTTTGTCCGCAAAAAAATTTTTTTTATCCGCAAAATTTTTTTTGTCCGCAAAATTTTTATTGTCCGCAAAAATTTTTTTTGTCTGCAAAAATATTTTTTGTCCGCAAAATTTAAAATATTTTTTGTCCGCAAAATTTTTTTTTGTCTGCAAAAAATTTTTGTCTGAAAAAAACTTTTTTTGTCCGCAAAATTTTTTTTGTCTGCAAAAATTTTTTGTCCGCAAAAATTCTCTTGAGTATTTTTCAATGAAAAATCCTCAATTAAATTCCATTTTATTAATTAACAGAGCCAGCCAAAGACCAACAACCAGTCGTTGAGAACAATGTTGAAGAACTTATTGCTTCACCAACACAGCAGGATTTGCCCCAGCAAGATATGGAGGAAATTGTTCAATCTTTAGGTTTTGATTTTTTCTTATTTTTCTTAAATTTGGTTTTAATTTCCGAGGAAAAAAAAAAGGGGGGGGGGGTTAGGCTGTTTTATGTTATTATTCTTTAATGGGAAAATTGTCCGCAAAAATTTTTTTCTGTCCGCAAAAATTTTTTTTGTCCGCAAAATTTTTTTGTGTCCGCAAAATTTTTTTGCTGTCCGCAAAAAATTTTTTAGTGTCCGCAAAAATTTTTTTCCGTCCGCAAAAAAGTTTTTTTTGTCTGCAAAAATTTTTTTTTGTTCGCAAATTTTTTTTGTCCGCAAAAAATTTTCTGTCCACAAAAAAATTTTTTGTGTCCGCAAAAAATTTTTTTCTGCTGCAAAATTTTTTTAATTTTTCAATCAAATTTAAGTTGACGACTTGATTACTGAACGTGAAAATCAAATACTTAAACAACCACAATCTGCTGTTGTTTCTGAAGAGGAGGGAAAGAAGAATATTTGTGAGGAAAACTTGGAAGGTTTGGAGAATCCTTTGGAGACGGCTCTGGAAGTTCCTGTGGAAACTTTTGTGGAGACGGGTTTGGAGGGAGCTGTGGAGGAGGCTTCGGAGGCGGCTCTGGAAGTTCCTGTGGAGGGGGCTTTGGAGACTCCTTTGGAGGGGGCTGGGGAGACGGCTGTGGAAGGAGCTGTGGAGAGGGCTTTGGAGACGGCTCTGGAAGTTCCTGTGGAGGGGGCTTTGGAGGGAGCTGTGGAGACGGGTTTGGAAATTCCTGTGGAAACTCCTTTGGAAACTCCTCTATCAGCACCAGCAGCGCCACCAGCATTAGAAGAACCTCCTTTAAATATTCAACCACCAAACTGCTCTGTTGCTCCAATTGAAAAATTAATTGAGGAAGAAAACAACAAAATTTGTGAGGAAAAGGTTGTAGAGAATTCTCCAATACAGCACCAACAACAAGAAGAGCAACCTGTTGTAATGAATAATGGTGGTGATGAAAGTACAAATTTTCTTAGGCCGTTCAATACGACTGATTCGTTTATGGCTGCTGCTTTGGGGGGAGGTTTGTGATAATTTTTAATTTTTAAATAGGGGAAATTGTATAATCGGAAAATTGTCCGCAAAAATTTTTCTGTCCGCAAAATTTTTTTCTGTCCGCAAATTTTTTGCGGTCAAATAAATTTTGTCCGCAACTTTTTTTTGTCCGCAAAATTTTTTTTTGATTCCCTATCATCTCATAAGGGTAGCTGTCATAGTTTGGACGTTCTTCAAACTTCTTCCAATTTTCCCACTTTACCCCATTTCAGAGGGTGGCTTCAGCCTCATGGCTTCACCCTTGGCATTTGTTGACATTTTTGGCATTTATTGACATTCCTTGACAGAGTTGGCATTTTTTCGAATTGTTTATCCATGAGAGCCTCCTCACCTTCCCATAGACCTAAAACCCCCGAATTAATTTGGAGGTCCGGTCATTATGTCCGCTTTTCTGACATCTTTGTCATTTATTGACATTTCAAGTCATTCTGGGTATTTGTTGACATTTTTGGCTTTTTATGACATTTCTTGGAATTTATTGACATTCCTCGATAGTGTTGACATTTTTTTGAATCATTTACCCATTGGAGCCTCCCTCACCTTCCCATAGGCCTAAAAAACCCAAATTAAAAGGTCTTACCCTGATAGAGATTTTGTCCGCAAATTTTTTTATTAAAAAATTTTTTTCAGGACTTAACGATGATACTATGGACATTGCCAATTTTATCGAGCAATTTGACGAGCAATTAAATTCTCCTCCGCCAAATAATCGGGAAAATGTTCAACAAGTATTAAGCAATGAAATTGTAATTGAGGTTTATTTTTGAGTTTTTAAAGAATTAAAATTTTGTCCGCAAAAATTTGTCCGCAAAAATTTGTCCGCAAAAATTTTTTTTAGTTTGCGGACAAAAATTTTTTTAAAAATTTTTTAAGAAAATTTTTTAAAATTTTTCTGGAAATTTTTTGGATATAGTGTAGTGTACCGGTGGTAAAAGTTCGGGATGTGACATATGTCATTCGATTCGTCTCGACGAGCTGAGTCGAATGGTACCACTCCCCACTTTAGGAAATGATTTTGGACCGAGTTATAGTTCCCGAAAAATCGAAAAACCAAAGGGGGGACCAAGCACTTTTTTGGTGTGAAAAATTCGAAAATACAAATTATACCTCATTCGAAAGAGCTCGTCGAGCTGAGTCGAATGACACCAAAATCAGCTTGATTGAACAAGATTAGACAAAGTTACGATGCAAAAAACAAAAAACCTAACCCTATGGAGCGTCAGCGAGGCGCTTGTGCAAAACCCCGCGCTTCGCGCGGGGTTTTGCGGCACGCGCCTCGCGGGGAGTCTACGGGCGCTGGGTCTGGGCTCGTAACATAAACCTATTCCTATCTCCCTTGCTCTGGACGTATTTGGGGCCTCCGCAGCAGCAAAAGTCTCCACAGATGCCATAGGTAAGGAGCTAAAACAAACTGTCATAACTTTGTCAAATCAAGTCGGATTTCGTTGATTTTGGTGTCATTCGACTCAGCTCGACGAGCTCTTTCGAATGAGGTATAATTTGCATTTTCGAATTTTTCACCCCAAAAAAGTGCTTGGTCCCCCCTTTGGTTTTTCGATTTTTCGGGGCCTATAACTCGGTCCAGAATTATTTCCTAAAGTAGGGAGTGGTACCGTTCTACTCAGCTCGTCGAGACGAATCGAATGACATATGTCACGTCCCGAACTTTTACCACCGGTACACTACACTACAGCCAATTTTTTTTCAAAATAAAAAAATTTTTGTCCGCAAATTTTGTCCGCAAGTTATTTTTTAATTTGCGGACAAAAAATTTTTGGAATTTTTTTGAGATTTTTTTTCAAATTTTTCTGAAAAAATTTTCAAAAAAAATTTTGTTTGAAATTTGCGGACAATTTTTTTTTCTAAATTAAAAAAATTTATTTTTTTAAGAAAGTCTCAGCAGAAGAGGTCAACAACAACAACAAAAATAATAATATTCCTCCTCCACGTCCAATTAAATATACTAATCAGACGGCGAAAAAGACGATTGGTGGTGGAGGTGGTCTTTCATTTTGTCAATTTTCGGTGACTGGACGGAAGGTTTTTTTTTCTTTTAAAATTTTTCAGAAAAAATTTTTGGAAATTTTTCTGAAAGCCAGACTGATTTTTTTGAAAAAATTTTTTCGTCTCCTAGGTCTATGGTTGGGTTTTTTTGAGTCGGGCCGACGTTCGAGCATTTTTATCGGGCCGGCCGACCGAGCCTCTTTCGAGGTTAAAATCCAATACCCGTACGGTCTTTCGGACCTCTTTATCGGGCCCTCAACCCTACATAGGTCACAAGGTGCTGCCGACATTTATATACATACATATGTACATGGGATAAAAAAATCTCATAAACTTTATAAAGGTTCAGAAAAATTAAAAAAAAATTTTCAGTCTTCCGTTTGAAAATTTTTTTCGGCCTCAAAAATTTTGAATGTAGGGAATTGGTGGCTAGTGGGGCTATCTAAAATTTAGTGGGGCTGTCCAAGATTTCCAAGACTTGAGAGACCAAGACCTAGGTTTCGACCTTGGACATAGGTGTCGAAAAAAATTTTTCCAAGACTCAACCCCAAGACTCAAGACCAGGAGTCTTGGACATTTTTAGTGGCTAACCTATTTTTTTTAAAAACCCAAGTAAATCTATTTTTAATTTTTTTTATTTAGCGTGTAAACGAAGCATTAAAATTTAAACCAAAAGAAGAAGCAAAGCCTCCTCTTCGTCCTCATTCTTCTCCCAAAAAACGTCCACCAATGTTTAAACATGCAGCTTTACAACGTGTTCGTATTTCTTTGCCAGATGTTGAAAAATTGTTTAAAGAACCGGAAATGGATTGTAATCAATTGAAGAAGGCTATTTTGGAATTGGAACAAAAAATTTTGGTATAAAATTTTTTAATTAATTTTTTTGAGGGAATAAAGGGAGGGGGAATAGTGAGGGAGAGGAATAAGATGGGATTTTTTATTTAAAAAATTTGTGGGATGGATTTTAAAAATGTATTTTTTGAGGGGAGAAGGGGTGATTATTTACTTTAAAAAAACTTGTGGGAGTGATTAACATCAGAAAAAGTCCCCAAAATTATGGAACCTAAAATGGATATGCTCTACTTCCCAAAGTGGAAGAATATGTCTCAATGGTGAGGGAGGGGGAGAGGTGGATCGGAATTCCGATTTCCGACACCTTTGACTGTTCCGATCCACCTCTCCGAGAGGGGACGAGGGCCGAAGGCCCAACGTTATCCAAAGTAGAAGGATGAGCCCAATTGTGGGGACACAAATTCTACCGACATTTTTATTAGGTCCTTTCATTTTTTGGGGGTCAAAAGGGAGGGGTGTTGGGATCTTTGCGGATTTTCTTGCGATATTTTTTTGCGATTAAAAAAAAAATTTTTTTTAAAGGCTTCAAACAAAAAAGAACAAAAATTTACTCCTCCTTCTACTTCTTCTTTTACACATCAACAATCAACCTCAACTTCTTCAACTTCATTTAAAGCAAAAATTACAATTAAGCGTCCTATGGCTAAAAGATATGGAAAAAATATTGACCAAATTTGTTCAACAAGTACAGGAAATAGACGCTCATCAAGTTCAAGCAGTAATAATAATGGTGGTCTTAAAAAGTTGAGGATGAAGAAGAAGAAGAAGAATGTTGTGAAGAAGGCTAAAAAGGTTTCTTTTTTGAAAAAATTTTTTTTGAATATTGTAAGGAGGGGAATAAGGGTTCTTAACTTTTTTGGGTTTAGGGGGTCAACTGTTTTTCATTTATTTATGGGGAAGGTGGGGAAATTTCTTCATTTTTTGAGAATTTTTTTATAAGTTTTTTTTAATTAGGAGAAAGGTTTATCTTAAAAATTATTAAGGGGGATACTTTAAAAGGAGAGGGTATAGCTTGTTAGGCTGTTTGAATAAAAAGGAGGGAGTGTACCCCTAAAGTGGATTTTGGGAGAGAGGGGGGGGGGAGGAAGCGAGAAAGGACGTCTAACTTAAAACCCACCCAATGCCCTACTTTATTAAGTAAAATATATTAAATTTTGCGGAGACAATAAAATTAAATTTGCGGACTTTTTTCATTTTCTAAAAAATTTTTTTTTTCAGAATGATTCTTCTTTTATGTCTGACACTTCATTTTTCCATTCATTTGGTGGTCGACGTTCATCAACTCCTTTTCTTGGAAAAGATGTTCAATTATTTATTTGTTAGTTTAAAATTTTTTTTTGTTTGGTGCTTGTTAGACTAAGTGGAGGGGGGGGATTTTTACGGATATTTTTTTTCTGCGGACAAATTTACGGATTTCATTTTTTGCGGTCTTATTTTTGCACTCATTTTTCGTGGATTTTTTCTTTTAGGATTTTTTGCGGATTTCTCTTGCGGATATTTTTTTTTGGTGAAAATTTTTTTGCACTCATTTTTGCAGTCTTTTTTTTGGATTTTTTTTTGCAGATTTTTTTGCGGATTATATTATATAAAATATAATCTCTTTTTTGCGGACACATTTTGCGGATTTTTTGCTAACACTTTTACGGACTTTTCTTGCGAAAAAATTTTGCGGATTTTTTTCTTGCTGACATTTTTTGCAGAATTTTTTTGCGGACATATATTTTTTACGGATTTCTGAAAATTTTTTTTGAGATTTTTTTCTTGCGGACATTTTTTGCGGACAATTATATTTTTCTTGCGGACTTTTTTTTGAGTAAAAATTTTTGCGGACTTTTTAAAAAAGCTACTACTTGTCAGCCCTTTTTTTATTTTTAATTAATTTTTTTCTTCAATTAAAGGTATTCATTGTCCTGCCGGTTCACATTTAAAATATACAAACGAAAATGATTACAGGCTTCATGTTTTGGCAAGACATCGAATTGTTACAAATGATTGTGAAGCTATTCATGAATATATTAAAAAGCAAAGATTTATTTACATTGGGAATCTGAATTTTTAGTTAGTTTTTTTTTGAAAATTTTAAAAATCCGCAAAAAAATTTTTTGTCTGCAAAAATTTGCGGACAAAAATAATTTTTTTGCGGACAAAAAATTTTTTTGCGGACAAACTTGCGGACAAAAAAATTTTTGCGGACTTCAATTTTTAAAAATCCGCAAAAATTATTAAAAAATCCGCAAAAAAATTTTTTTGTCCGCAAGTTTTGTCGCAAAATTCTTGCGGACAAAAAATTTTTTGCGGACTTTTTTTTTAGTCTAATTCATTAATAACTTTATATCCGCAAGGCAGACCTCATTTTTATAGATACCCTCAATATTATACACACCCTTTATTTAATATTTGTGCCCCATGGACACCCTTGGCGGAAAATGAAGCGTGCCTTATAACGAGGTGTATTTAAAAGAGAGGGGTTTATAGCATTAGGGATATCTATAAAAATGAGGTCTGCCTTGGGATATAAATTTATTATTGAATTGAAGTGAAAAAAATGTCCGCAAAATTTTTGCGGACAAAAAAAATTTTTGCGGACAAAACTTGCGGACAGTCCGCAATTTTTTTGCGGACAAAAAAATTTTTTTGCAGATTTTTTGTTTTTTATGTATTAGTTAGATTTGCGGACAGTGCGCAAAATTTTTTTTCCATTTTTCAAAAATTTTTTTTTGCAATTTAGTTGTGAAGATTGTGATACGTTCTTCGACAATCAACAACAGAATGCGTTAGAACGTGCTACTGAATGGGTTGTACATCGTTTGGAAGTTCATGGGACGGAATTTAAAGAGAATTGTGCTACTATTATTGAAAAAATTTTTGCTTCTCCAACTCATGTAAGGGAAAAATTAAAAAAATTTTTTTGCGGACAAAAAATTGTCCGCAAAAATTTTGCGGATAAAATTTGCGGACAAAATTTGTCCGCAAAATATTTGCGGACAAAAATTTGCGGACAAATTTTTGTCCGCAAAAATTTTTGCGGACGAAACTTGCGGACATAACTTGTGGACAAAAAATCGTCCGCAAAAAATTTGCGGACAAAACTTGCGGACAAAAATTTTCGCGGACTTTTTCTTTTAGAAATAAATTTAAAAAATTTTTTTCTTTTTTCAGCATCCATATTTGACCACAATTAAGCGTGAAAAACAAGAAATTTTGTCGGACAATGAAGATAATACTGAAGAAGACGATGTTGAGTGGAAGGTCTATAAGAAGAGGAAGGATGAGGACGATTCGTTTAACCCTTCACCTAAGAAAAATGGCAAAAAGAGAAAGAAGATGATGGTTAAGAAGAGTAATAGTTGTGCTGGGGGAAGTGGTGGGGGAAGTTCTGTTAAAGTTAAAAAAGAAATTTGAAAATTTGGAAGAGGAAAAAAAATTTTTTTTTAGTTAAGAAGAGTAGAGAGATGATAGAATATTTTATTTATTTTCCCCCTTTAAAAAAATACAAAAATACTCATATATGAGAAAAATGCCAATATATACTTATTTCTTCCGTAAATTTGTTTCCTTAAAAAATTTCACTTATAATTGAATTTATTTTTCTTCAAAATTTTTTTTTTAATTTTATTTTATGCATTTTTGCTAGGGTTGTTCCGGCGCTAGACATAAACGGGGTTGTTATTTCCGGAAAACTTATAATTTTCCTGAAAAAGTTTAAAATTAAAATTATTTTTCCGGAAAACTTATAATTTTGTTTTCCGGAAAGCGAAGAATTATTTTCCGGAAAATGTTTAAGTCTCCAGCATGTTTTCCGGAATGTGTTTTATAATCAACTATAAAATGTGTTTTCCGGAAATTTTAATTATACCAAAACTTGTTTTCCGGAAAACTTTAATTATACCAAAACTTGTTTTCCGGAAAACTTTAATTATTTCCAAAACTTGTTTTCCGGAAAACTTTAATTATTTTCAAAACTTGTTTTCCGGAAACTTTAATTATACCAAAACTTATTTTCCGGAAACTTTAATTATACCAAAACTTGTTTTCCGGAAACTTAAATTAAACTAGTTTTCCGGAAAAAGTTTAATTATTTCCAAAACTTGTTTTCCGGAAAACTTTTATTAAACTAGTCTTTCCGGAAAATGTTTATCTTTTTAAACATTTTCCGGAAACTTTTTAATATTGTTTTCCGGTTGCAAAATTTTTGCGGACAATTTTTGCGGATTTTATACAACCCTACAATTTGTTGCTTTATTATTTATTTATTTATTTACTGAAAATCTCTTATAAGAACATTCTACTTTTGACTTTCTTTTTTTGTTTGTTTTAAGATTTGTTTTCAAAATTATATTATAAAATTATTGTTTATTCTTCTTTGTTATAAGATTTTATAGTTTCTATAGAGTACAGATGCAGGCAACGCAAGATTATATTTTCCGGAAAACATTTCCGAAAAAGTTTATTCTCGTTTTCCGGAAGAAGTTTAATCCTGTTTTCCGGAAAAAGTTTATTTTCGTTTTCCGGAAAAAGTTTATTTTCGTTTTCCGGAAAAAGTTTATTCTTGTTTACCGGAAAACTTTTAATTCTGTTTTTCCTGAATGAACAAATTATTTTCCGGAAGACTTATAATCTTGTTTAGAAAAATATATTTTCCGGAAAAAGTTTATTCTTTTTGTCTTTATCCTCTTGTTCGTTTCAACACAAAGGTTTCCGGAAAACGCGTATAATATTTGTTTTCCGGAAAACCTTTATAATTAACATGTTCCCGTTTAGGCTGTTTTTAGGATTAAATTTCTGGGGGTGTTTTAAGAGTTGTTTAAAAAACTAGACTCTAAGGGCAACTTGCCCTTTTATTAATTTCTTAATGTTTGCCACGTTAATCACAAGGCGCAACATGCGCATGTTAAAGTGCTTGATTGACTGATTTAATTTTTTTGCCTTGTATAGCTAAAGAAGCTTGAAAAAAAAATAGTGTAAAAAATTGAGAGAGACTTGAAAAATTTTTTTTTTTAATTTTTAAAATTTATACACGTCTTATTAGCCCTTAATTTTTGCCTTTCATTATTCCCCTTCATTTCCCCCTCTTCATTTTCCTTCTTCATTTCTCCCTTCATTTTCCCTCAAAATTCTAACTAGCATCTTTATTTAATAGATAGACGACATTTGTGAACAGGCGACATTTGCGAACATTGGCTGATTTCTAGATTATAGGGGACACGGTAACACCAGAATACAGTATAACCTCGTTTATAAATACACCCCCTTGGGGTCTGAAAAAATCGTGCCTTATAATGAGCGTATACTAAATAGAGGATATAGATTAGACAGCCTTCCCTATCCATTGGCTAACTAAATTTTTAAAGACCGTATTTTAAATAGAGTCCATATTGTTGAGTGTATTTTATAAAGAGATCCTTACGAACTATGTGGCTATAGACCGTGCCTCTGGACAAGACCCAACATCCCCAACAGCCCAAACAGCCCCTCCCCCCCCTTCTCTATAGGTTTAGGTCCATGTTCCCAAATGTCGGATGTTCGCAATTGTCGTAATTAGAGGGCTTTTGTGTCCCCTGGTTGTTGTGCCCTCTGGGCAAGACCCAGCGGCCCCTTGTCCCCACCTCTATAGGTTTAGGTCCACGTTCCCAAATGTCGTATGTTCGCAAATGTCGGATGTTCGCAAATGTCGGGTGTTCCCAAATGTCAGATGTTCGCAAATGTCGGATGTTCGCAATTGTCGTATCCTCAATTTTTATTTTTCTTTAAAGGAGTAAAATTTACAAGAGACAAACTGTAAAAATTTGATAGAAAAACAGGTGTTTCAACAAAAAAAAAATTTAGAAAAAATAGAAGAAAGCAACAGTGCGTGTTTCTTCAAAAATAACAAGAAAAAAAAATTATGGCTCCTCCCCGTCCAACAACTCCACGGTCAGAAGATGGAGAAGGAAAACCTCCTAGAGCTTGTAAGGAGAAAATGAGTAAATAAATAAACTTAATAGCGGAATATAATTTTTTCTTGAGAACACAAAAAATTTTTTTTTGGAATTAAAAAATCCGCAAGTATTGTCCGCAAGTTTATTTTATTTTTTAATGAGGTTATTTAAATAGAGTCACTGGAAGGGGGACTTCCCCCTCTCTAAAGGGAGGAGGTAGGGGGGGGACTTCCCTTCCTCTCTTAGTAAGTCCCCCATCCAGTGGCTAATCTAATACCTCGTTTTAAAATAACCCTGAGAGGTTGTAAAGGTCGGGTCTTATAATGAGGGGTATGTTAAATAGAGGTGTACCTATTACCGAATTTTCCGGATAAATTCGGTCCGGTTTTAATCCGGAAATTGAAAAAAACCAGGATTTGGGCCCCGGGCTCCGAAAAAATCTGGCCGGATCCGGTCCGGTCACTAGTCTATATAAGAAATAAACTTGCGGACAATATTTGCGGACTTTTCAGATTAAAAAATTAATTTTTTTATTCACCCACAGAATTTAATTCTCCCTATTCTCCCTATTTTTTCCCCATTAAAAAATGTTTTCCCTAACCGGTGACGAATTTAATATGAATCCCAAATTTTGTGCAGTTGTTCGTCAATGTGTTTTTTATGAAAAATATGGAGGGTGTAAATTTGGAAAGGACTGTTTTTATGCTCACAATGATGAAATGACGTTGGGGGTTAGGGTAAGGGTTTATTTTGAATTTTTTAAAAAAATATTAGGCCTGATTTACAAGCAAACGAGGGTTGAAAATGGCGGAGCCGTTCATTTCACACCCGTCTCAGTCCAGTCCAGGACCCTATAACTCGTGAAGGGATGGTCACTTTTTCGTGTTCTTGGTACCATTCGATAGAGAATCAAAAGCACTACAACATTTCAAAAAATCAGAATTTTCGACAAATTGATAAAAAAGTTGTGATCGAAAAACAAACATTTTCCAAAAAAAACGTGATTTTTGGCACTTTTTCGATCATAACTTTTTTTTCAGTTAGTCAAGAATTTTGATTTTCTAGTATATTGTAGCTTATTTAATGCTCTACACAATGCTACCAAGAACATTAAAGATTATCAACCCGTTGATAAGTTATAGGGCTCGGGACTGAACTGAGTCGGGACTGAGACGAGGGTTAGAGGAGATTCAGTCTTGGGGACATATTTTTGGCCATAACTTTTTTAATTCTTAACCGATTTAAATAATTTTTATAGCAATCGAAAGCTCTGAATGTGGGGATCATTTTAGCTATCAGGATTAATCTGATCAGATCATTCTGCCTAAAGTTATAGCCGAATAAATAACAAAAATCACGATTGCGCGGGTTTATTTGACTATAACTTAAGGTAGGATGAATTGATCAACATAATCCTGTCAGCTAAAATAATCCTCACATCCAGAGCTTTCGATTGGTATAAAACTTATTTAAATCGGTTAAGAATCAAAAAAGTTATAGCTCAAAATATAGCCTCGAAACTGACTGAAAAGTTTATTTTTTAAAGAACGCAATGCAAATGGCACAGGCTATGGGACGTGGAGGTATTGGAGGTGGAGTAGAAATACGGTTTGATGAACGGTTAGTTAAATGCCTCGAAGGTTTTCTGGGTAAATAAGTAAAAATAACTAAGAGAAATGGGGCAAAATACCGTCCGAGCAAATCACCGTCTGGACAATAGAGACAAATACCGTCCACTTTTACAGACAATAAATTCGCCTTAAGTCGATATTATGTTACCTTAACATCTTCAGACCCTAGGGCTAATAGGTCTAGGTTAGTACAGTACTGCTAAGCCAAAAAATTTTATTTTAAAATTTTTTACTCTACAATACATCTTCTTGTCGGACGGTGTGTTGTCCTGACACGGAAATAAAGGAAGGGGATGGGTAGCCTAGAGCTTTGCCTGAACCTCTAATTTGGCCAGAACCGGAACTGAAATTTTGACTGGATTGGAAACGGATCTGATTTTATGGATCCGGACCGGAACCGGAACTAAAAAGTCCCGGAATTTCCGGCGCATCACTAGGGTGGAGCCTCTTCAAGGAACAGCTCATTTTTATTAAAAAAATTTTTTTTCAGTGAAAACGAAGTAAAAATGGTTCGAATTTCCGAAAGCGAAAAACACAGAGGGGAGAAACACAGCCACAAAAATGATGACGATTCCGCCTCAAACGAAAATAGTGGTTATGGAAAATTTGATCGTTATGGGCATCATGGAGGCTATGCTGGAGGGCGGTTTATGGGAAGAGGAGGACGGACATTTGGAGGTGGAATTGGGGGAAGAGGAGGATATATTGGAGGAATGGGAAGAGGACGATTTGGAGGAAGTAGAGGAGCGTATAGAGGAACAATGTGAGGAAATTCGTTAAATACCCCAAGGGAGGAGAAAATAAGAAGAAAAATAGACGAAAAAATCCTTAAAAGTATCAAAAAATCCTTAAAAACCCCTTAAAATATTTTTAGAAAAAAAGAAAAAAATTTTAAAAATTAATTTGAAGAGGAAAACTGGCTAACGCCAAAAATGGCGCACATAAGAGGAAATAAATGGAAAAAGTTGTAAAGGAAAACTTTAATGTTGTAAAACACGAAATAGTACAGGGAAAACATAGGCTAATAGGGTTAAACGAACTAATGGATAAATCTGAACAAACAGACAGAAAAAAATAAACCTAAAACATAAGTAAATTAGACAGAAAATAATAGCAGACTGTACAAATAGTACAGAGAAAAACAAAGTTGTAGAAAAAGTTGAAACGAACAAACAACTTTGTTGTAAAAACAGATAAAAACAAGTTGGAAAAAACCAACTTGTTGTAAAGTTGGAAAAAACCAACTTGTTGTAAAAACAAGTTTAAATATGTTGTAAAACAAGTTGGAAAACAAACTTAAACAAAACATGTTCAGAAAAAGTTTAATAAAACTTAGAACAAACAAAGTTGTAAAAAATAAAAACAAACTTGTTGTAAAAACAAGAAAAACATTGTAAAAACAAGTTGTAAAAACAAACCTAAACAAACATGTTTATGTATAAACATGTTTGGGCAGAAACATAAAAACAAAAATTTAAACAAACAAAGTTGTAAAAACATAAACAGAGTAAAACAGGGAACAAAACATTAGATAAACACACATAAAAACAAAGTTGTAAAAACAACCCTAAACAGTTTAAAACAGAGTAAAACAAACCTATTATGTTAGACAGTAAAGATGGAAACTTAAAGATGGAAGAACTTAAGAAAAATAATTTATAGGAGGTTTAAATCTTATGGGTAAAAAATTCGGGGAAATTTTCTAAAAATATAGAAGATGGAATTAACAGTGTAAACTTAATTTTTTCTTGGAATAAAATTAAAAAAATAAAAAATAATTTTTAGGACTGGGCGTGGCATTGGGCGTGGCCGCTTCATTTCCCCTGTTCGAAGTTCTGGCAATATTTTCGCGGAGGAGAGAGAGCACCGTAAACGAAAATCCAAAAAGGACAGGCATCATCGGTCTTCGAGGTCTAGCACTCCACACAAGCGGTATAGACGTGAATCAACTCTGTCTAGGTCTTCGAACGAGAAGGGAAGCAATTATGGGAACAGCAAACATAGCTGTTCGAGAAGCAGCAGTCGAAACAGTCGGTCGAAATCGAAGTTGGTTTTAATGAATTTTGGGAATTGGAATGAGGTTAGGATTGGAAGATCTCTGCCTTTCCCCCATAAAAAGCCTATAAAGGAAGAACGCCAAAAATGGCGCACATTTGGGGAAATTAAAGGTAGATTTAATCGATCATAGCTTTTTGATCGACCTTAACTTTTTTGTGCTTCATCCAATCTGTATAAATTTTATATCATTCGAAAGCCCTTGACTAGCTCTATCTTTTTTCTTGTTGGATGGATAAAGTCTGATCACTCATTAGAAAGTTATAGCTTGATAAACGTGAAAAACGGCAAAAAGGTGTAATTATCGGCCTATAACTTTTTGATGAGTGATCAGACCTGATCCACCCAATTGGATTAAAGATAGCGCTAATCAAGGGCTTTCGAATGGTATAAGACTTGTTCAGATTGGATCAATCATTTAAAAGTTATGGTCAATCAAAGTTGTCTGTCTCTCAGTTCCCCACTAACCTATCCAACTTATTTGGCTATAACTTTTAAGTGAGTAATTTGACCTTATCCATCCAATTAGAAAAAAGATAGTACTAATCAAGGGCTTTCGAATGATATAAGACTTGATAGGATTGGATAAATCATAAAAAAGTTATGGTCAAGACGGTGTGGCGCTCACTCGCTATACTCCAGGGATGTGCGCCATCCGATTTTGGCGTTCTGACGATGAGTTGTCCCTCACCGTGAGTTGTCCCCTACCCTCCCTCTGACCGAACGGTATTTTGGTCAGATGGTGAATTATCCCTCCGCACTAGCTACTCTCAATCTCTATAATTTATTTTTCAAGGTCTCGTTCCCGTTCCTCCTCTTGGCGTTCGAATTCACCCCACAAAAACAAAAAGAGTAAAAAGCAACGAAGTTTAAGCGGTTCCCCTTTGGACACTGGCCGAATGGAATTACGCTCCTTCTCAAAAAATTTGGCCAGGGAAAAATATTTGAAAGCTAAAAATGAGGAAAGACAACAGATTTATTACCGTAACCACCATCACCACCACTACAGTAGTCATCAAAACATTCACAAAATTAAATACATAAAGGACTCAAAGGAAGGGAAAAGAAGCTCGAAAAGCAGCAAGAAATGTTGGTTTGATTGTCTTTGGGGGGGGGGGGGGGTTAAGGTTGGGGGAGAAACTTGGGGCAAGAACGACAAGGGTAAAGTGGAATCTGGCCGGAAAATCTCCCAAACCGGAACCAAAAAATCCCAATCAGAACCAGGCAAACTGAAAATTGGAAATAGAAATAAGTTTGGGCGCCATGACGTTTTGGCGTTATTTTTGGCAGAATATGGCATTCTGTATTTGGCGTGTTTTTCCTTGTGGCAGCAAAAACGCCAGGAAAAGGAGATCCCTCTCCGCAAGTTTTGTCCGCAAGAAATTTGCGGATTTTTGGGTGCCCAAATGTTTGTCCGCAAAAATTTGCGGATTTTTAGGGTGCCCCAAATGTTTGTCCGCAAGAAACTTGCGGATTTTTGGGTGCCCCAAATGTTTGTCCGCAAGAAACTTGCGGATTTTTGGGTGCCCAAGAATTTCTCCTTCTTAAAAATCTCCTTTTTTCAGCCTCCAGCAAAAAGAAGCGTCATCGTCGCAGTTCAAGCTCTTCCACCTTTTCATCCGCCTTTAGCCACAAATCCTCCATTAACGACGATTCCCCCAAATCACCTTCCCCAACAATTATAATGAATGAGGAGTTAAAGGAAGAAGAAAAATTGAAAGAGAAGGACGAAAAGGAAGAAGAATTTGATGAAAATATAGAATTAATATATGAAGATTATAATGTTAGGGAGGAGGAGGAGGAAAAGAAAAATGAGGAGGAAGAACGTACACGTTTAAAGTTGATGGAGAAATTTGAATTGAAGAGGAAGGAGAGTGAAAATGTAAAGAAAATTTGAATTATAGGCAGGGTTGGGATAGGCTGGGGTGAGAAGGGGGTACACCCTAGAGCTGTCCGAGACTCTTGGTCTTGGTCTTGGAACCAAGACTTTTCTTGGTTTTTTTTTCGGTCTTGGTCTTGGGGTGTTTGTCTTGGTTTTATTTTTTGGTCTTGGTTTTTTGGCCTTTTTTGGACCTAGTGCTTGGTCATCCAAAATCCTCAAAATTTTCGCCTGCAGTGCTGGATGAGAATTTACCCTTTGATATCACTAATATCCCCTTAATCCACCTAAATCCTCTGAAATAATATATCTCATTGATGTGGGACCTAAAAATAAACCAAAAATTTGACCTATGGGACCTAAAAATTGTCTCGAGTCTTGTATTATTTTTGGTCTTGAGTCTTGGAGTTTTGGTCTTGGTCTTGAGTCTTGGAAGAATCTCGGTCTCGGACAGCTCTAGTACACCCCAACGTACCTCAAGCCCAACGTACCGCAGAGCTATAACTTCGTTCAAAACTGTCGAATCCGAGACGCCCTAATATCGTTCGATTCAGCTCTTCGAGATGCATCGATCCATACCAAGCGACATGGATTCGACCATTTTGAGCGAAGTTATAGTTCTGCGGTACGTTGGGCTCGCGGTACGTTGGGCTCGCGGTACATTGGCCTGCTCCCGGAATTAGTGCTTCGCCGGAAGCGCAAATTTGGCCGGAACCTGAACTAAAATTTTGACCGGATCCGGTACCGGAACCAAAAGATTTTGATCATTTCTTCCGGCCTATCGGAACTAGAACTTCCGGCGAATCTCTATCAGGGATGGGTTGGGTTCGGGTAATTTCAGGCCCATCCCTGCTTCATACCAGGGATGGGTCAGATTATCGAATACGGATAGTCGAACCATAAACCCGGACTCAAAACCTGACCAAAAAATTAAATTAAAATTTAAACAGGATAATTCAAGCATCACCTCCCCTCAAGAAACTAATTTGAAGGCAATAAAATCGTGTTCTAAACGACCTTGTTCACGTTAAAAAATATTTTAGAAAAAAATTTTTGGATTGTAAAGTGATATTAAAAATTGAGTGATTTTCGGGTTCTTTAAATTAATTTAATGAGCATTTATTTATTTTTAATTTTATTTCTTTTTTTACTTTATTTATTTTTGATTAGTTGTGAATTTAGCTGATATTTTTTAAATATTTTAAAATTTTATTTTTGTGGATTAAATTTATTTGAAGACTGATACATGCAACGGGAAATGGGTTCCGGAAGAATGTTCAAAAAAACTGTACAAGAAAATCGATCCGGAAAAGGTTCCGGAAACAAATCCGGAAACTGTTCCGGAAAAGGTTCCGGAAACAAATCCGGAAACTGTTCCGGAAAAGGTTCCGGAAACAAATCCGGAAACTGTTCCGGAAAAGGTTCCGGAAACAAATCCGGAAACTGTTCCGGAAAAGGTTCCGGAAATTGTTCCGGAAACAAATCTGGAAATTGTTTCCAAAAAAGGTTCCGGAAACAAATCCGGAAATTGTTCAGGAAACAGTTCCGGAAAACTGTTCCGGAACTATTTTTCCGGAAGACTGTTCTTGATAGTATTAAACACTTTCCGAAAAGGTTAATCCGGAAATATTATTAATTTATAATTCCGGAAATATACTTAACCTAAAAACCCTTAATATTATAAAAGAGAGATGTCCGTAAATGTCGTTTCCTCAAATGTCGCATCGAAACAAAAAATTTAAATTTTATTTTATTAACTAAGAAAGCTAGGTGAAAAAAGTAAAATTGTAGCGAATAATTTGCTTTCAATAATTGGAGAAAGTGCATAAGGAGATAAAACCAAGGCAAAAAGTGCTTGAGGTGAGAGAACCAACGGTGAAAGGACGAAAGGTGACAGTACTAGAGGAGAACCAACCTTAAATAAAGGAATCAGAAATTCTGATAAAAATCAGAATAAAAATCAGAATTCTGTTAAATTAAAAATCAAAAATTCTGAAATTAAATCAGAATTAAAATCAGAAATCTGTTAAATTAAAAATCAGAAATTCTGATAAAAATAAAAAAATCAGAAATTCTAATTTTACTAAAAAGAAAAATCAGAATTCTGATCCTACTAAAATAAGAAACAGACCATTGGATTCAGAATTAAAGGATTAAGAACCATCGGCGACAGAATCAACTAAAAATAAATATGTATTTTTTGTATTTTCCGTGAAATACAAATTTTATTCCGGAAAAAGTTTTAGAATTAATTCAGAATCTGTTTTCCGGAAAAATATTTAGAATAAATTCGAAACCTAGTTTCCGGAAAAAGTTTATATTTAATTATTTTGTGTTTTCCGGAAAAAGTTTATTTATTTTTTTCCGGAAAAGTTTATAATTATTTATTTGTGTTTTCCGGAAAAAGTTTATTTATTTTTTTCCGGAAAAGTTTATAATTATTTATTTGTGTTTTCCGGAAAAAGTTTATAATTATTTATTTGTGTTTTCCGGAAAAGTTTATATAATTATTTTGTGTTTTCCGGAAAAGTTTATAATTATTTATTTGTGTTTTCCGGAAAAAGTTTATTTATTTGTGTTTTCCGGAAAAAGTTTATATTTATTATTTGTGTTTTCCGGAAAAAGCTTATAATTAATTATTTTGTGTTTTCCGGAAAAAGTTTATAATTAATTCTAAACGATTTTTTCCGGAAAAAGTTTAATTAATTAATTTAAAAAATTACCGGTGTAAAAACTTGTGGAGAAAGTATAAACGGAGACAAGACAAGAGGGCTGAGTACAAAAGGATTAAAAACTCCAGGGGATAGAACAAAAGGGTGCAATACAAGAGGTGAAAGAACCACTGGAGAAAAGATGAGAGGATTCAGAATAAGTGGAGATAAAACACGCGGGGACTGAAAAAAATTATTTTTCAATCGAGAAAAAATTTTCTTACCAATATGACGGGAATAAAAACCCATGGAGAAAGAATAAAAGGTCCAAGCACGGCTGGTGTTAAAATGACCTTAAAATAAAAATTAAATATTGTTTTAGTGTTATTCGTTGGTTTTTCCGGAAATAAAAAAATTCCGGAAATAGAAGTATAGAAATTCCGGAAAATGTTCTATTTTCCTTAGACAATAAATTAATAATATTTCCGGATTACATTTCCGGAAATTATTTATTTGTGTTTTCCGGATTTATGTATTTTGTGTGTGTTTTTTTCTGTCTCCGGAATTTGTGTTTTCCGGAAAGCAAAAATAATAAGATTTCCGGAAAAGGCAATCAGAATTAATTTTATAGTCAGAATTTTTCCGGAAAGAGGAAATAAAATTTCCGGAATAATATATAAACATTCCGGAAAATGTTATATTTTCCTTAGACTCCAATATTTCCGGATTAACAATTCCGGAAAATATTTATTTGTGTTTTACGGATTTTGTATTTTGTGTGTGTGTGTTTTCTGTTCTCCGGAAATTGTGTTTTCCGGAAAGCAAAAATAATAAGATTTCCGGAAAATGTTATATTTTCTTAAAACATTTTTTTTACATTTCCGGAATAATATTTCAGTGATATATAGTAAATTAATATTTCCGGAAAATATATATTTGTGTTTTCCGGATGTATGTATTTTGTTTGTGTGTTTTTCTGTTTCCGGAAATTGTGTTTTCCGGAAACCACAGAATAATAATATTTCCGGAAAAGGCAATCAGAATTAATTTTATGGTCAGAATTTTTCCGGAAGGGGGAAATAAAATTTCCGGAACAATATTTCAGCGATATATTCCAATCAGAATTATTTTTAGAATTATAATTGTTTTCCGGAAGGAAGATATTTCCGGAATGTATATTTCCTTGGAATATTATATTTCCGGAAATTAATATTCATTATATTCCTACCGGTGAAAGAACTACAGGGGAGAGTACAACTGCTTGGCTAAGTATTGGTGCTGCCAGAACAAAAGGAGCACTGACAATAGGCGATAATACAACATCCCTTCTTCGTTTAAGTTCCCATGAACGTAGTTCAGAAATTAGGTGTATCTATAGAAAATTTGAAATAAGAGGGTAAAATTGTATACAGTCGGACCTCCCTTATAAATACCCCCTTGGGGTTAGGAATCGTATCTTATAATGAAGGGCACATTAAAAAAGGTGTCGCTTATAATGAGGTGTCTCTTAAAATGGGGGTATCTCTTATAACGGGATGTCGCTTTTAACTAGGTGTCGCTTATAATGAGAAGTCTATTATAAAGAGGTGTCTCTAAAATAAGTTGTCTCTTATACTGAGGTGTCTCCTATAACGAGGTGTCTCTTGTACTGAGGTACTCCTCATAATTTTTTACTCACATCCCTTTCCATTCCTTCCAACATTGAAGATTCATTTAATTTTGAAAGCCTTTTTAACGCTTCAGTATTATTAAAAGGAGAGCGTTTCCCATAAACAATCTCCAACTGTTTTGAATCCATAGCTGCAAATCCAGTTTTGTTTAATTGGTCTTTCTTTAAAAAATAGAAGTTAATAAAATAATGAATTATTAGAATTTAAATGAATTATTCCGGAAAGAATATTTTTCCGGAAAATATTGTTTATAAATTTTTTCCGGAAAAAATAATCTCCGGAAATAAAAAATATAATTTCCGGAAAATACTTCATGAACTTTTTCCGGAAATAAAATATTTTTCCGGAAATTATAATTTCCGGAAAAATATTTCTCCTACAAATATTAAATATAAACTTTTTCCGGAAATTAAGAATATCTTTCCGGGAAGAATAATTTCCGGAAAAAATATTAAATACAAATTTTTTCCGGAAAAAATCATCTCCGGAAATAAAATAATGTTTTCCGGAAAATTTATAAACTTTCAGGAAAAAATAATCTCCGGAAATAGAAAAAATATTTTTCCGGAAAAAATGTAGTTAGTTGTTATCTATGTTGATAGATATGTTTACAAAAATTTTTGTGGATTTTTTCCACTATTAAAAACCTATAAAACAAAAGTGGGCATATACTTTTGGAACACTTAATATTTGATTTTGATTTCTATACAAAAAACAAAAACACATATTTTTGAATTTTTTTTGTATTTTGTTTCTAAATGTCATGGTATTTAATCATAAAAAATTTAAGAAAAATCTATTGTGATATCACATAGATAAAGCTAAAAATATAGGTGGGCATATACTTTTGGAATAGAGTGTATGTGAGTGTAGTTAGGTATATATGTGTGTGTAAAATAATTAATTTTTTATTTTCTATTTTTAAATTATACTTGTTTTTGAGAGAAATTAGCCATAAATTGCTCCCATGTATCTATCTTTCTGCGTTCATAATCTCCAAAACGTTCAGTCACATTCTCCTTTGTAAAATATAAAGGTTGGCCATCCTCTCCTCTGATCTGGTGAAATTAATTAAAATGTGTTTTAGTTAATAGAAATACAAAAATTAAAATACATTTTCCGGAAATGTTATATTTCCCGGATTTAGTATAATAATGAATTTATTCCGGAAATAAATAATATATTTCCGGAAAACATGATTTATAAACATCTTCCGGAAAAATATTGTATTTTTCCGGAAAATATTATTTCCGGTTTTAGTACAAGCTATAATTTAAATGAGTTATTCCGGAAATAATATTTTTCCGGAAAATATTTTTCTATTCCGGAAAATTAATAATATTATCCGGAATAAAATAGTATTCGTACTTATAAATGTTTTCCGGAAAAATATTGTATTTTCCGGAAAATTCTTAAGGAAAATATTATCTATGAAATTTTAGATGTTTTCCGGAAATAATATTTTTCCGGAAAATTAATAATATTAATAATATTTTTCCGGAAAATTAATAATATTAATAATATTTTTCCGGAAAATATGGAATAAATATTATCCGGAATTTCCGGAAAAGTTGTATTTCCGGAAAATACTTTCTTCCGGAAAATATTACTATGAAATTTATGATTTCCGGAATGTTATATTTGCTTTGATTTTGTATTAATTTTCCGGAAAACCATTTTAATAATGCCTATCCGGAAAATAAATCCTATCCGGAGAATACAGCTATATTATTTTCCGGATATTATCTATCGCGGAAAATTAATAATATTAGCCGGGCATCCTTTTCTGAAAGTAAATCCTATCCGGAAAATATTTTCCGGATAGCTCATAGAAGGGAACGATGCTAATAATCACTACAAATTAGCATACATCTTTTTCGTAGAGTGAACGAGCTTTTTTAAAAAGCAATCCCCTTTCAGAAGGTAAAATATTTTGTTGTTTAAGTCCATCTTTTTTATTCCCAAAAAATTTATTATTATTTTCTTCCTCATCAAATTTTCCATTTTCAATTTTTTCAACTTGCTCATTAATACCAGCTGCTTCCATTATTAAATTCATCCAATGCTGTTGATCTTCACTAGAAAAATTGCTGAGTAAGGAAGGCAACTTAAATTGTTTTAATTTATTTTAAATTTAAAAATGAATAATACCGAAGCAGCCTTCTCTAGGTCACGGCCACGGTCGTGCATGGAGAGAAGAGACGGAGACAGGAGACTCAACTATTTTTTAAAAATAATTAGTGTTTTTAAGAGAGTAAATTCCGGAAAAATATAGGTAATTCACTGGTAATACATATATTTCCGGAATATGTATAACAAAAATTTCCGGAATATAACGGAGAATATTATTTCCGGAAAATAAATAAAATAATGTTTCCGGAATTATTATAGTCTCCGGAATATTATATATTTTCCGGAAAATAAATATTTTCCGGAATCAATGATAATATAATATTTTCCGGAAAACATACTTTATGTCTTTGAAATAGTATATTTTCCGGAAAATAAAAATATAATT
Organism: Meloidogyne enterolobii; assembly: GCA_963681835.1. Classification (NCBI taxonomy): domain Eukaryota; kingdom Metazoa; phylum Nematoda; class Chromadorea; order Rhabditida; family Meloidogynidae; genus Meloidogyne; species Meloidogyne enterolobii. The sequence continues at coordinate 252,128 of CAVMJV010000025.1, read as the reverse complement.
TCCGGAAACCATGGTAATATTTACCGGAGAACATCCTTTCCGGAAAATGAATAAAACAATGTTTCCGGAATTATTATATTTTTCCGGAATTAATATATTTTCCGGAAAATAAATAAAAATATAATTTCCGGAAAAAATATAACATCCTTTCCGGAAAAAATAAAATAAAGTTTCCGGAATTATTATATTTTCCGGAACTTATATATTTACCGGAAAATAAATAAAAATATAATTTCCGGATCCATAATAATATATAAATTAATATTTTCCGGAAATTCCCTCTTATTCACCGTTTCATTCTCTGCAGCAATCTCATCCTCAGCAACAATGCTCATAAATCTAGGCGAAATTAATCGCATATTTTTATCCTCCCAACCAGTTGTATTTTCCCCAGCAAGGGTAAATCCAAGTTTTACTCCTTGCTTAACTAAATTAATGAATTTATCAACATGTTGTGCTTCTGCTGATTTTTTGTGTTTTTGGCGTTTAATGATTTGTTTAAGTTTGTCACGACGATTGTCTTGAGTTAATAATTGCCCTAACTAGAAAAATATTTTTTTAATTTTAAAAGTAAATTGGACCTCCTTATAAGGCCTCCTTATAAGATACCCCAGGATATTAAATACACCCTCAATCTAAGGTACACATTAGTGTTTCGCCGAAGTTACGGTTCAGTTAGGCCGGAGGTTCAGGGATTTTCTGGTTCGTTCTTCAGTTCCGGTCCCTCAATTCCGGTTCATACCAAATTTGTGGTTCCGATCCTACACTAGTACACATGTAAAATACACTCTCTATAATTTGGCTGACGCCTCTGGGTAACGGGTGCTTCCTAAGCGATACCCTCTATTTAAGATACCCCGCCCCGATAAGGTACAACATCAATATAAGATACCTCAATGGGTAGGAGAGTTTCCTAAGAAATACTCTATATCTAACATACCCTCCATTCTAAGATACCCCTTTGCATAAGATATACCCCCTTTGCTAAGATTGATACCTAAGGTCGGTCTGAAACGACGAAGGTGTCGGAAATCGGAACTGTCGGAAATCGGAAATGGCTCAAAATTCGGAACTCGGAAATCAGCATAATTCCGGAAATCGGAATTCCGACAACCTCTGCTATTGGATGGATGAGCTTCCTAAGCGATACCTTCTACTACCCTCTATTTAAGGTAACCTCATTATAAGGTACTATCTTTTTAACCCTAAGTGGGTATCTTTAAGTGAGGTCTAAGCATATTTTTAAAATAATTTTTTAACATTTTCAAGTTCATCAGAATCGTCAATTATTTCTTTGGGTGAATCAAACGATCGCCTTTCCTGCTCTGAGGAGAGTTGTCTCTTAAGTTTTCTTTTATTATTCCTCTCCGCCTTTTTTGTATTTCTTTGTTCTGCTGCAATTTTTAATCGTTGGATAGTTGTTTGCCAGCTATAAAAATCAGAATTAATTTTATAATCAGAATTGTGTTTTCCGGAAAATATAAAATAATATTTCCGGAATAAACATTTCCCCTGTAATATTATAGTTTCCGGAATCTGGTATATCCGGAAATATCATTTACGAAATTAATAAACTTTTTCCGTAAAATTGTGTTTTCCGGAAAATGTTTTAAAGGAAAATAGCTTTCCGGAATCTATAAATATGTAAATCAGAATTATTTTTCTAATCAGAATTGTGTTTTCCGGAAAACAGAAAATACAATTTTCCTGAATGTATGTAAATCAGAATTAATTTTGAAGTCAGAGTCGTATTTTCCGGAAAATAGAAATATTATTTTTCCGGAAACAATATTTCTCTAAATATTCAAACCAGAATTATTTTTAAAACCAGAATTGTGTTTTCCGGAAAAAATAATGTTTCCGGAATAGTTGTTAAATCATAATTATAATTTTATAATTGTGTTTTCCGGAAAGTTTTTATCTAATTAATTAAACGTGTTTTCCGGAAAGAAAAATAGTAGTGCTGAAAATAATATTTCCGGAATGTATTTTCCGAGAATATTTTATTTTCCGGAAAATTATGAAATTTTCGGAACTATTATAAAAACAAATATTTATTTTCCGGAAAATACAAAAATAATTGTGTATTTTCCGGAACAAATAAAAAATAATTTTGTATTTTCCGGAACAAATAAAAAATAATTTTGTATTTTCCGGAACAAATAAAAAATAATTTTGTATTTTCCGGAACAAATAAAAAATAATTTTGTATTTTCCGGAAAATACAAAAATAATTTTGTATTTTCCGGAACAAATAAAAAATAATTTTGTATTTTCCGGAACAAATAAAAAATAATTTTGTATTTTCCGGAACAAATAAAAAATAATTTTGTATTTTCCGGAACAAATAAAAAATAATTTTGTATTTTCCGGAACAAATAAAAAATAATTTTGTATTTTCCGGAACAAATAAAAAATAATTTTGTATTTTCCGGAACAAATAAAAAATAATTTTGTATTTTCCGGAACAAATAAAAAATAATTTTGTATTTTCCGGAACAAATAAAAAATAATTTTGTATTTTCCGGAACAAATAAAAAATAATTTTGTATTTTCCGGAACAAATAAAAAATAATTTTGTATTTTCCGGAACAAATAAAAAATAATTTTGTATTTTCCGGAACAAATAAAAAATAATTTTGTATTTTCCGGAACAAATAAAAAATAATTTTGTATTTTCCGGAACAAATAAAAAATAATTTTGTATTTTCCGGAACAAATAAAAAATAATTTTGTATTTTCCGGAACAAATAAAAAATAATTTTGTATTTTCCGGAACAAATAAAAAATAATTTTGTATTTTCCGGAACAAATAAAAAATAATTTTGTATTTTCCGGAAATCCATTTATAATTATTCCCAACTTACTCTACAACCGTAGGAGGTTTATTCTTCATTCTAAGCAATTCTCTAGTGAGAAACTTAGCAACAGCTCCAAGCGGTGTTGCATTCGGTCTCTTTTCCCTCAACGAGTAATTCTTTCCCGAAGAAATAATAAAAGGAGGTGGAGGTTTATTTAATTTTGATTCTTTTGTAATTACAGGATGATGAATAATTTTATTTTTATTTTTCAGAATATTTCCCCTCTTTTTAGCCAAATTTTGTATTCTATTGGATTTTTGATTTTTTAGGGTTGAAATTAATATATTTTTCCTAAATTCCTCTTTGAACGTGTTATTAGTTGTTCTATCTTCTTCTTGAATAAATAATTTTTCTGTTATTTTTTCCGGTTTTTTTTCTGTTATTTTTTCGGGCTTTTTCTTTGATACGCCTACTGTTCTTTTTTCTCTTTGTTTTGTGGTAGAAATTTGATTCATTGTATTTTTTTGTTTTTCCGGAATGGTTTTTAATGCCTTTTCCGGAAACGTTGTTATTCTTCGTTTTTCCGGAATGTCTGTTGTTCTAATTTCCGTCTGCCCCTTTTCCGGAACTGTTGATGCTTCTCTTTCCGGAATATTTTCTATTTCTTTTTCCGGAATGGACGATACATCATTTTCCGGAATAGTCGATACTTCATTTTCCGGAATATTCTCTATTTCGTTTTCCGGAATGGTCGATACTCCCTTTTCCGGAAATGTTATATTATTTATTTTTCCGGAATGTCCCTTTTCCAGAATGATCGCTTTTTCCGAAATGGTCGATACTTCCTTTTCCGGAAATTTTGATATTTTTCTTTCCGGAATATTCTCTATTTTGTTTTCCGGAAATGTTGTTAGTCCTTTTTCCAGAAATATTGTCTGCTCATTTTCCGTAACTTTTAATACATCTTTTTCCGGAATATTCCTCTCTTTCTCCTCTTTAACATTTTCATAAGAATTAAATTGTCCTCTTAACAATTTAGATAAACACTTGGCATGTGAAATAATGTTCGAGGCCTTTAAAAAATTATTTTTTCAATTTTTATTTACAAAAATACCTTTTTCGAACACCTTTCTAAATTATCCTTTGTTTCACTTGTTTCTGTAGAAATTCTAAAAATTGTAAAAATTTTATAGTTAATAAGGATTTATTAGCCTGTCATTGGCTACAGCAGCAAAGAAGCCACTAAAAGCTTGGTCTATCTATAAAAAAAAATAAATTTTTAAACTACTTGGAATAAAATGCAGGATTTTAAATTAAATTATTTCCCGGTAAGCATCTCTTTGTTTTTTTTTCCGGAATTTTTCTTAAAAATAAATACAAAATCCGGAAGCTTTAACTTATTCCGGAAAGCATTTACTTTTATATAAATAATATTTTCCGGAAGTATTTTATTTTCCTGAAAATATAACACCTTCCGGTAAATATTTTTTATTCCCGGAAAAATAATTTATAAGGTCCTATGAGGTTTTCCGGAAAATACAACATCTTCAGGAAAGTAGAATTTATAAGGTCCTATGAGGTTTTCCGGAAAATACAACATCTTCAGGAAAGTAGAATTTATAAGGTCCTATGAGGTTTTCCGGAAAATACAACATCTTCAGGAAAGTAGAATTTATAAGGTCCTATGAGGTTTTCCGGAAAATACAACATCTTCAGGAAAGTAGAATTTATAAGGTCCTATGAGGTTTTCCGGAAAATACAACATCTTCAGGAAAGTAGAATTTATAAGGTCCTATGAGGTTTTCCGGAAAATACAACATCTTCAGGAAAGTAGAATTTATAAGGTCCTATGAGGTTTTCCGGAAAATACAACATCTTCAGGAAAGTAGAATTTATAAGGTCCTATGAGGTTTTCCGGAAAATACAACATCTTCAGGAAAGTAGAATTTATAAGGTCCTATGAGGTTTTCCGGAAAATACAACATCTTCAGGAAAGTAGAATTTATAAGGTCCTATGAGGTTTTCCGGAAAATACAACATCTTCAGGAAAGTAGAATTTATAAGGTCCTATGAGGTTTTCCGGAAAATACAACATCTTCAGGAAAGTAGAATTTATAAGGTCCTATGAGGTTTTCCGGAAAATACAACATCTTCAGGAAAGTAGAATTTATAAGGTCCTATGAGGTTTTCCGGAAAATACAACATCTTCAGGAAAGTAGAATTTATAAGGTCCTATGAGGTTTTCCGGAAAATACAACATCTTCAGGAAAGTAGAATTTATAAGGTCCTATGAGGTTTTCCGGAAAATACAACATCTTCAGGAAAGTAGAATTTATAAGGTCCTATGAGGTTTTCCGGAAAATACAACATCTTCAGGAAAGTAGAATTTATAAGGTCCTATGAGGTTTTCCGGAAAATACAACATCTTCAGGAAAGTAGAATTTATAAGGTCCTATGAGGTTTTCCGGAAAATACAACATCTTCAGGAAAGTAGAATTTATAAGGTCCTATGAGGTTTTCCGGAAAATACAACATCTTCAGGAAAGTAGAATTTATAAGGTCCTATGAGGTTTTCCGGAAAATACAACATCTTCAGGAAAGTAGAAATCTTCCGGAAAAATATTATCTTTCCGGAAAAAGTTTATAAATAATATTTTCCGAAAATATATTATTTCCGGAATTAGTTCTAATGATACAAAAATTAATCCAGAAAATATAATACTTTCCGGAAATCTATTTATGAGATTAATTTTTGACTAATATAGATAAAAACAAAAATTTTTTTTAAATTAGTTACCCAATGTTGGAGTAATTCCAAGCCGGCATCTTCATTCAAGGGCACATTCAATGCCTTTCCATCATATAAAGGGTTTGTTTTGACAGAATGAATGGTGTCTGATATTTCTCCGGTTACGACTAAATTTAATTGAGAAAATATTTTTACTGTATGTTTAGGAATAAATAAAATTTTCGTAAAATATTTATTCCAATTATGGGGCTAATTTTGCGTATGCGGGACAAATGGAATTAATTTTTGATCCGCCACAGGCAAAAATTAACCGGTCGTGAACAACCCTATTTGTATAATTCCGGAACTATTTTTTATGCAGTAAATAATAGTAAATGTATCCGGAAAATACCAAATTAAAAATTATTTGAATCAGAATTAAAATTTCTCAAAATTTTAAAATAAAATAATATTTCCGAGATAAAAATATTCTGATAACACATTTTCAGAGAAGTATATACAAATATATTATTTCCGGAAATAGATACTGCATTTCCGGAATACATTAAAATTATTTCCCTAGTATAACTTCTTGCTAATATTATATTTTCCGGAAATGTTATTCCAATAATAATTTATTCCGGAAATGAATATTGTGTTTTCCGGAAAAAAGTATTTTATTTTCCGGAAAATATAACACCTTCCGGTTTTTTATTTTATAAAATATAAAAAATACATATATTGTGTTTTCCGGAAAACATTAAAATAATATTTCCGGAATATAACTTCTCTGTGTATTTTCCGGAAATATACTACCAAAAATAATAAACTTAATAATAAACACTTCCGTAAAATAATATTGTGTTTTCCGGAAACATTATAAAATAAATATTGCTTTCCGGAAAATTATTATAATATTTTTCCGGAAATCCTATAAAAAATATATTTTGTGTTTTCCGGAGTACATTAAAATAATATATTGTGTTTTCCGGAATATTGTGTTTTCCGGAATACATTAAAATAAACTTTCCGGAATATACCGTATTTCCTCAAATAGTACGGCCCCCTCAATTAGTACGGCCCCTCAAATAGTACGGCCCCCATTTAAAAATATAAAAAATATTACAAAATTTGCTTTTCGAATTATAGTAACAATCCTCATCTTTACAATTAAATATTTGACCATTTAATCCTCTCATATCCCTCCATTTGTCAATAAAATACTCTTAATCTCTCATAATCTCCACAAATCCTTGGGTTAATAAGCATTGACCCTTGCCTAAAAATAGACCCAAAAAAGAAATCCATCTGATTTAAATCTACTGAGTACAGTGGCCATCTCTGGGTCCTAACTGGGTCAACCTATTGTATACGTGTTCATGCTGTGGAAAAATTGTTTGGATGGGAGATGGAATAGAACCATCAAGGAATGAGCCCAAACCGAAAGCACAACCGACTGTGCCACCATCCAACCCAATGCTGGGTTATTTATTTTCATTTATGTTCTTTCTGCAAGTGCGGACACAACACAACCATACAAAAAAGTGACTCTATTGGAGTTTTCTATAATCCGGTCATGTTTTGACCTTTTTAAGATTTATTTATACTTTCCCACTAGAAATCCCCCATAATCAGCATATATCCCTCATAATTCCTATAAATATCGAATACCCCAGATATCCCTAATATTTGTCCAAATCCTTGGATATTTCAAATATCCAATCAAATCTTCGGATATCCATTCAAATCACTCTTGATTCACCTAAATTTCTCTTAATCCATATCAGTGTTTTGGAAGGATATCTAGAGAATTTGATGGATTAAGCAGGATTAGAAGAAATATCCGAGGATTTGGATGGATCTCAGGGAAATTCCGCGATATCTTTCCTAAATCTCATCAAATCCATTGATAACATATAACAAATAAGTGCATGAGCCTGGATTTTTGGGATATTTTGGTATAGAAATAGAGAACGGAAGAAGATAAAAGAGGGTTAAATTTAACCGAATTGCAAAGATTACAAATAAAAAACTGAGATAAGGCTTGCTGGAGATCTTAGATAATTTCGAAGGATGGTTGAAATATAGTACGGCCCCCTCAATTAGTACGGCCCCCTCAAATAGTACGGCCCTTTGAAAGAGGGTTGAAAAATAGTACGGCCGGCCGTACTATTTGAGGAAATACGGTAACTTCTTTGTGTATTTTCCGGAAATATTCCAAAAATAATAAACTTAATAGTAAACATTTCCGGAAAATATAATTGTGTTTTCCGGAAACAAGTGTATTTTTGTATTTTTTTTTGTATTTTTCCAATAATAATAAAAATAAATACAAACCTGAAACAAACACAAAATATACAACAAAATACCGCAGCATAATTAAATATAAAAAGTGAGGGTTATTTTTTATAAAAAAAGAATTTTATGATTAAAAATAAAAATTAAGGTCATTAAATTAATTTAAAAAATATTTAATTTAATTAAAATACAAAAAATACAAGAAAAAAATTTTTTGTACTTTAACTAATTTAATGCAACATTTCAACACTTACGGATATAAAATCACAAATAAAATTTACCAAAAAATAATTTTAAGATTAATGGGGGAAGGAATATTAAGGGGAGACTATAAAGACATTTTAAATTAAAAAGATAAAAGGTGAGAAACATCCCAAACATTTTTTTATTCGTTGAAGTGAAGGAAGGAAAGGCAAGGGAAAAAAGACAAAAAAGGTGAAAAATCAACTCTTGTTAATCTGATTTGTCTTTAAAAGCGAGTTAATTCACTTCTCCCGTTCGGTCATCCATTCAATCGGATAACAGGTTCAGAGGGTTGTAGAGATTTGCGGACAATATTTGCGGGCAACAATTGCGGATAGAAAATATAATTTTCTGAGACATTATTTACTATGTAAATATTTCCGGAAAATACAAATTTATTTCCGGAAAACATTACTTCTTAATTTCCGGAAAATATTTACTATTTTTTTCCGGAAATAATTACTTCTTATATTTCAGGAAAATACAAATTTTTTTCCGGAAAAAATATACTATGTTTCCGGAAAAATTACTTGTACATTTATTTCCGGAAAATACAAATGGAAAATACAAATTTTTTTCCGGAAAATATACTATGTTTCCGGAAAAATTACTTGTACATTTATTTCCGGAAAATACAAATGGAAAATACAAATTTTTTTCCGGAAAATATACTATGTTTCCGGAAAAATTACTTGTATGTATTTTCCGGAAAATACAAATTAATTTACGGAAAGTGCACTATTTTTCCGGAAAATACTATTAGTATATTTCCGGAAAATAGGCATAATGTTACCAGAATATTTATTATTTTCTCTTAGTCTTCCGGAAAATACAATTAAAATTAATTATATTTTCCTATTCCGGAAGTATGTATATTTTCCGGAAACGCATCCAAACGTATGATAGTATCATCAGTGAGGTCTGACTATTTTGGTGGCATACTACAATTAAGTGATCCTGTTATAAATAAAAGCGTTAATCCGCAAATATTATTCCCTTTCCAGGCAAAAAACTTGGATGGGAAAATTACTGGAAGGAGACAAGGAAGATAATTTTGTTTTGTTTTTTCTACTTCTTCCCCCCAATTTCCCACAAATTCTCTTTTATTTTTTCAAAATTATTTATTTAATGTAATTAGTGTGTCAAGCACTTTTTAAGCTTCTTTTTTAATTATTCCCGATTAGAGTAAAATTTAACCCAAAATAATTGTGTTGTATCGATTTAAAAGACGATTATTTCCAGGCAATCTGAAAAGAAAATTTATTTCCGGAAAAAATTCTTATTATATGTATTCCGGAAAATATTTTATTTATTCCCAGAAAAAATTATTTGTATATTTCCGGATGGAGGTGTGACTCTTTTCTATGGAGGTGGGATGTATTTTTCCGGAAATAGATGAAAATATATGTATTTTTCGGGAATAGGTGAAAATAGATGTATTTTCCGGAAATAGATGAAAATAGATGTATTTTCCGGAAATAGATGAAAATAGATGTATTTTCCGGAAATAGATGAAAATAGATGTATTTTCCGGAAATAGATGAAAATAGATGTATTTTCCGGAAATAGATGAAAATAGATGTATTTTCCGGAAATAGATGAAAATATATGTATTTTTCGGGAATAGGTGAAAATAGATGTATTTTCCGGAAATAGATGAAAATAGATGTATTTTCCGGAAATAGATGAAAATAGATGTATTTTCCGGAAATAGATGAAAATAGATGTATTTTCCGGAAATAGATGAAAATAGATGTATTTTCCGGAAATAGATGAAAATAGATGTATTTTCCGGAAATAGATGAAAATAGATGTATTTTCCGGAAATAGATGAAAATAGATGTATTTTCCGGAAATAGATGAAAATAGATGTATTTTCCGGAAATAGATGAAAATAGATGTATTTTCCGGAAATAGATGAAAATATATGTATTTTTCGGGAATAGGTGAAAATAGATGTATTTTCCGGAAATAGATGAAAATAGATGTATTTTCCGGAAATAGATGAAAATAGATGTATTTTCCGGAAATAGATGAAAATAGATGTATTTTCCGGAAATAGATGAAAATAGATGTATTTTCCGGAAATAGATGAAAATAGATGTATTTTCCGGAAATAGATGAAAATAGATGTATTTTCCGGAAATAGATGAAAATAGATGTATTTTCTGGAAATAATTGTATATTCCGGAAATAATTACCATAAAATAATATTTCCGGAAAATACTTTCCTGAGACATTTATTTACCTATATAAAGTTTCCGGAAAATACAATGCATTTGAATATATTCCGGAAATATGAGAAATATTAAACATTTTCCGGAAATAATTACCATAAAATAATATTTCCGGAAAATACTTTCCTGAGACATTTATTTACCTATATAAAGTTTCCGGAAAATACAAAGAATTTGAATATATTCCGGAAACATTATTTAATGTTTCACTATTATCCGGAAAGAAATATTAGAAAAATTCTTATTATATGTATTCCGGAAAATAATTATATTTCCGGATGGAAGTGGGACTATTTTCCGGAAATGGATGAAAATAGATGTATATTCCGGAAATAATTACCATAAAATAAATTTCCGGAAAATACTCCTGAGACATTTATTTACCTATATAAAGTTTCCGGAAAATACCATAGAATTTGAATATATTCTGTGAACATTATTTTATGTTCTATCCCGAAAGAAATATTAAATATTTTCCGGAAATTTTAATAATAACAGTAAATATTTATATTCCGGAACTATTATGTTCTGAAGGGTTTCCGGAAAATATATTATTATTCCGGAAAAAATTACTGGGATATTTCCGTATGGAAGTGGGACTCTTTTCCGGAATAGTTGTATATTCCGGAAATAATTACCATAAAATAATATTTCCGGAAAATACTCCTGAGACATTTATTTACCTATATAAAGTTTCCGGGAAATACCAAGTAAACATATTCCGGAAATATTATTTTATGTTGACTATTATCCGGAAAAATCTATTAAATATTTTCCGGAAATCTTAATAATAACAGAAGATATTTATTTATATTCCGGAACTATTATTATGTTGTGAAGAGCTTCCGGAAATATATTAATACTTTCCGGAAAATTATACACCCTCTTATTTCCGACATTTAGCCATTCCGACAAATGGCCTAAACTGGGCTGTTCTTCCCACCTCTTCTATAAATTTACTCAGAATGCTGGGAAGTTAAAATACAGAAATTGTACTTGTTTTTAGCTCACATTTGTGATATGATTGATCCGTTGAAGGGTTTTATATACACATATTAACGTGCCCGACTTGCACTTATCAAATATTTTTTTCCTTTCTGTCCATCAAATCTGGGTGCAGACGGATAAATTTTTTATTCTCTCTTAATTTTGACAGTTTTTGATTTAAAAATGGAGGAAAAAAGAAATAAAAATTTATTAAATTGTCACACTTTTTTGTTAATTATTAGTGCAAAATTAAAAAAAATTCTTTAATAAATTAATTGTTCATTCTAGGTAGCACCCTGTCCCCCGAAACCCCGTCCTCCGAAATTTCTCGGCAAAGGACCTCGAAGGTTCTACTCCGACAAAACCCGCTCCCGTCGCAAACCATCGCGGAGGCAAATCCCCCGACTCCCGAAATCGGCTATTTCTTTGGTAAAAACCCGACCCGAACTACCCGGCAAACCCCGATCCCCGACGATCCCGCCCCCGAAGGCTAGGGTGGCCATCCTAGTTCATTCTAAGGTAATAAAGTCGAAACTGACTTTAGGATATTGGAAAAAAATCCGGAAAGAAGCGAATAAATCCGGAAATACCTCTAATTATAAACGACTCTCGTTAAAAGCGACCCCTCTTTATAAGCGACATCTCTTCTAGTTCAAGTAGCCTAATAAAGCCTAATAAAGGCGCAGTTCAGGTTTCAGAAACAACGAATAGCCATAATTTAAACATTTAAATATTCGCTGCTTTAAAACCCGAACAACCCTTTTTATTGGCTAAAAATTAAATTTGGAAAATGTTGTTAATTAATAAAAGAATTAAGGCTGGAATAATCAGAAATAATTATTTTTGGTGCTAAATAAAGAAAATTGTTGTTTGGGAATATTTTCCGGAAATATATTTGTTCCGGAAATAATTAATAAACTATGTATTTTAGAAATTTGTATTTGTTGTATTTTCCGGAATATTCTTAGAAAATAATATTTCCGGAATTAAAATAATCTTTTTAATATTTAAGGTGTTTTCCGGAATTTTTAATTAAATTCTTCCGGAAAATATAGAATCAGAATTGATTTAAGTCATAATTGTGTTTTCCGGAATTTTAAGAAAATAATTTTCCGGAATAGAAATATTTTGATAATATTATAATTTTCCGGAAATGTTATAACACAAAAATATTTTTCTGAAAATAGATATCGTGTTTTTCCGGAAAAATATTATAGTAGTTTTCCGGAAATAATATAAAATATATTTCTTTCCGGAAAGCATTAAAATAATATTTTATGTTCCGGAAAAAGATGTTTCCGGAAAAATAGACAGTGTATTTTCCGGAACTACTATTTAATGAATTGTGTTTTCCGGAAAAAGTACATATTATAGATATTGTGTTTTTCCGGAAAAAATACATATAGGTAGTAAACATGTGTTTTTCCGGAAAATACAATATTGTGATTTTCCGGAAAAACACATATCATAAATAATGTGTTTTCCGGAAAAATACTTATAATAAATATTGTGTTTTTCCGGAAAAATATAATATACCTAATAAATATTGTGTTTTCCGGAAAAAATATAATAGATAGTATGTATTTTCTCTTCCGGAATATATAAAAATAATATTTTCTTTCCGGAAAAAATATAAAAATTATGTATTTTCTTTTCCGGAAGAAAATACATATATTTTCTCTTAATAAACTTAATAATAAACATTTTCCGGAAAATAATAATTGTTTTCTCATACTTGAGATGTTTTTAGGAATATTTACACATTCATTCTACAAAAATAAATAATTAATAAAAAATGCCAAAACACAAAATTAAAAAAATATTTTTTATAAATAGAAATATTTAATTATATATTAAATAACCCAAAATTAATTTTTATAATTATGTTGCCTTTTAAAAAATAATTTTTGCAAAAAGCGATTTTAAGAAAATATAACGGTTCTCTCTAAAAAGAGTAAAAAATAAAATTTGCGCGCAAGTCTTTGGCAACTATGAAAATGAAGAAAGGGGAAAAGAAGCGGAACGGAGAACACTAACAAATTTTTTGAAGAAAATTTGTATTCTTGCGAGAATACGAGAATGGATATACCCAAGAGGTCGATTAAAAAGGGTCAAAACTGGAGAATAAAGGTGAATGGATCAAAGGTTACTGTATTGGTGGGATGGAAAAATGTTGGTAATAAAATCAGAATTTTTTTGTAAAATTCTGATTTCGATTTTTTTCTGATTCTGATTTTTGATTCTTTTGTTTTCTGGTTTTTGGGGTTTTTGATTTTCTGTTTTTTTTTGTAAAATTCTGATTCCGATTTTTTTCTGATTTTTTTGGTTTTTCTGATTTTTCTGATTTTTCCCATTCTGATTCTGATTTTTGATTCTTTTGATTTCTGATTTTTTGGAGTTTCTGATTTACTGATTTTTAGGGGTTTCTGATTTGCTGATTTTTTCTGATAATTCTAATTCTGATTTTTTGGGTTTTCTGATTTTTATGAAAATTCTGATTTTGATTTTTTCTGATTTTCAAATTTTTCCGATTTTCTGATTTCTGAAAAATTCTGATTTTTTAAATAAAATTCTGATTTTGTAGTCAACAAAGTCGGCTCGCGGTGGATTGTTCTACTTCCCCTAAATTCTGTTCTTTCGACTAAAAATTAAAATAATAAGGTTCAGAACTGGGAGAAAAAGAAGAGGATTAATTTTGTAACTTTATTTTAATATAGGAAAGATTAAAAAAATTTAAAGAGGTACACTCCTTTCTACCGTAACCAAGTCTGCCTCAGGGCTTGTAACTTCAATTATGAAAGTCGGATCGGACAATTTTGGTACCATTCGACGCATCTCTTCGAGCTGCATCGAATGGTACCAAAATTGGATTTCTACGAAATTTTTACCTGGAGTTATGGCTCTGCGAGTGATTGTGGTCTGGGTAGATAGACCCTACTCCCTTCTCCTTTTGCTAGTAACTCGATTTATAGAAGTCGGATCTCGACAATTTTGGTACCATTCGATGCGTCTCTTCGTGCTGCATCGAATGGTATCTAAATTAACTTTCTAAGAAATTTTTACGTGGAGTTATGGCTCTAAGACTGACCGTGGTCGCGGTAGACAGACTCTTCTCCCCCACTCAATTTAAGAGAGTAAAGGTGCGCAAAACGCAAAAAGTGGCTGCTTGACTACGTAGAAGGAGATCAAAAAGGGGAAGGATTAAAAATAAAAGAGGGCCAAAGGGAGAGTAAAAATGGCCGAGAGAAAATTAAATTTTTGTACGCGTTTTTAATTAATTAATTAATTACCACCCTTAATTTTTGTACAAGTTTAAAGAAGAAAAATACAGGAAATGGAGAAAATAAAGAGAAAATTAAAAAGAGAATTATTTGGGTAAAAGAAAAATAAAAAAAATTTTGTAAATTATATTTTGTGTTTGTAAACGTGTGTCCGAATTTTGTGAAATCGAATTTTTTAAGTCTAAAGAACAAGGAGGCAATGATGGAAATTTTTTTTATAAAAATTCCTATATTGTGAACTAAAATTGGGAATTGAGTTGTAAATTTCTGACTGGATTCTGGGAACTCCTATAAAATTTTAAAAATAATTGCGAGCAGAAAACATGCACTTTTCGGGAGATTAGGGATAAGATCCTTATCTCCTCTCCAAAGTAAAGGGGAAGTTTTTAATTTATCTAATTTTAACTGAATCTTACTCCTTAACAAATAATAGCTCATTCGACGCGGCTTTTCGAGCTGAATCGAATGGTGCTAGTTTCAGAAAAATTGGATGGATGTGGATTAAGTTAAGGTGGATCAAAGCTGCTCTTTTCCCTCCTCCCCAAAGTAAAGGGGAAGTTTTTAATTTATCTAATTTTAACAAAATTTCAATCCTTAACAAGTGATAGCTCATTCGACGCGGGTTTTCGAGCTGAATCGAATGGTGCTAGTTTCAAAAAAATCGGATGGATGTGGACCAAGTTATGGTAGATTAAATATGTTCTGTTCCTTCTTCCCCATTGTAGTAGGGATAGTTTTTAATTGATTTAATTTTAACAGAAGATCAATCTTGAACAAACAATAGCTTATTCGACGCAGCTTTTCGAGCTGAATCGAATGGTGTTAGTTTCAGAAAAATTGGACGGATGTGGACCAAGTTAGGGTCGATCAAAGCTGTTCTGTTCCTTCTTCCCCCTTGTAGTAGGGGAAGTTTTTAATTAACTTAATTTTAAAAGAAGATCAATCCATAATAAACGATAGCTCATTCGACGCGTGTTTTCGAGCTGAATCGAATGGTGCTAGTTTCAGAAAAATCGGATGGATGTGGATCAAGTTAGGGTCGATCAAAGCCGTTCTGTTCCCTACACCCTATTGTAGTAGGGGAAGTTTTTAATTGATTTAATTTTAACAGAACCTTACTCCTTAGCAAATGATAGCTCATTCGACGCGGATTTTCGAGCTGAATCGAATGGTGCTAGTTTCAGTAAAATTGGATGGATGTGGATTAAGTTAGGGTCGATCAAAGCTGCTTACCTCATCATAGTAGTAGAGATCGTTTCTAAAGGATTTAAGTTTAACAAAATTTCAATCATTAACAAACGATAGCTTATTCGACGCGGGTTTTCGAGCTGAATCGAATGGTGTTAGTTTCAAAAAAATCGGATGGATGTGGACCAAGTTAGGGTCGATCAAAGCTACTCAATTGAAAGTAGCAATGGCGAGTTTTGGTGTTGAGAGAATTTTATAGAAATTTAAGAGACACTTCTATTTCGTCTTAAAAGAATTTTTTATTAAAAATAAAATTATTTTTAATTTAAAATTTATTTATTCTAAATATTTTTTTTGCGTGATAACAACTTTCTATATTTGCCAATTTTTCAATTAACGTCACAATATGCAAAAACAATTTTTTTTATAAATTAGGCATGTTTTAAACAATAAAAATTTTTAATAATAAAATTTATTTTAAATTTAAATTTTGATTTTTTGATTTTTGGTTTACTATTTTTTAATAAAAATAATTTTTCAGAAAAATTTATTCCAGGTGTTGGTTCTCCACCTGGAGTGGGGAGAAGCTACAAAAAATAAATTCTGATTTTATTCTGTTTTTTTAAATTCTGATTTTGTTCTGATTTTTAAAAATTCTGATTTTTTAAAATTCTGATTTTTGAAAATTCTGATTTTTTAAATTCTGATTTTTTAAAATTCTGATTTTTGAAAATTCTGATTTTTTAAATTCTGATTTTTTAAAATTCTGATTTTTGAAAATTCTGATTTTTTAAATTTTGATTTTTAAAAATTCTGAAATTTTTTCTGAGTTCTGAAAAATTCAGATTTTTAAAGAAATTCTGATTTTATTCTGTTTTTTAAATTCTGATTTTGTTCTGATTTTTAAAAATTCTGATTTATAAAATTTCTGATTTCTAAAATTTTTTTCTGAAATTCTGATAATTTTTTGGAATTTTTGGAATTTTCTTTGGAAAAAATTTTTCAGAAAAAAATTTTATTTTTATTTTGAAAATTTTTTTGAAATTTTAAAAAATCAAAAAAAATTTGTTCCCTAATTTTCTCAATTTTTCAAAATTAATTAAACTTTAATAATTCACTTTTAAAAAATTAATTTTATTTAAAAATAAATTCCCTTCAATAATAATATTTTTTACATCTTTAAAAAACAGCCAAAAATAAGCTGAAAATAAGACTAAAAAATATTGATACAACTGACTATTAGAGTAAAAAAAATTTATTCAACAAAGCAACAAATGTGACTTAAAAATAAAAATATTTATAGTCATTTTCCCATCTTCCCCCAATTTTTTTTCTTCTTATTTTATTCCTCCCGAATTGATTATTTCTCTTGTTTTCTTCATATCCAATTTTTATTTTGTTTTGTTTCCTTTTTTTATTTTTCTAGACATCTAAAGCATTTCCTGTAATAATTTTGGGCAGTCTAGAGGCAATATTATGGGCCATAACTTTTTTCATTCTGAACCGAATTAAATAATTTTTGTACCTATCGAAAGCTGTGAATGTGAGGATTATTTTAGCTAACAGGAGTATTTTGATCAGATCATTTTACCAAAAGTTATAGCTGGATAAGTGCGCGCACTCGATTTTTGATATTTATTCAGCTGTAACTTTTGGGCCATAACTTTTTTGATTCTTAACCGATTTAAATAAATTTTTGTACCATTCGAAAGCTCTGAATGTGAGGATCATTTTAGCTATCGGGATTGATGTGATCAGACCATTCTATCTAAAGTTATAGCTGGATAAGTGCGCGCAATCGTGATTTTTGATCGTTATTCGGCTGTAACTTTTGGGCCATAACTTTTTTGATTCTTATCCGATTTAAATTTTTGTTATATCATTCGAAAGTTCTTGATTTGAGGATTATTTTATATAACAGGATTGATTTGATCTGATCATTTTACGAAAAGTTGTGGACAAATAACTATCAAAAATCACGATTGCACGCACTTATTCGACTGTAACTTTAGGTAGGATGGTCTGATCGAATCAATCCTGTTAGCTAAAATAATCCTCACATCCAGAGCTTTCGATTGGTATAAAAATTATTTAAATCGGTTAAGAAACAAAAAAGTTATGGCCAAAAATATGGCCTCGAGACGGCCCTCTACCCCAACTATCATTTAATTAAAGGACTGAAAATGAGTAAGAGAAAAATTGAAGACGATAAAAGCAATCAAAATATTTGGGAAAAATTCAAGCTGGACAGTAAAGGATATCTCTTTGATATTCAAATAAAACAACAATTAAAAGAAGATGAAAAAAGTAAACAGAAACTTTTTGAAGTTTATCAAGGCAGTAGAGAGGAGAAATTAACGGTAAGTTTAATTAAATAAAGGTTGAATCAGAATTAATAAACTATGAAAATCAGAATAAAATCAGAATTTTAGAAGTCAGAATTTTTAACAATCAGAACAAAATCAGAATTTTTCAGAAATCAGAATTTTTAAAAATCAGAATTTAAAAAATCAGAATTTTCAAAAATCAGAATTTAAAAAATCAGAATTTAAAAAATCAGAATTTTTAAAAATCAGAATTTTTAAAAATCAGAATTTTAAACAATCAGAATTTTTAAAAATCAGAACAAAATCAGAATTTTTTAAAATCAGAATAAAATCAGAATTTATTTTTTGTAGCTTCTCCCCACCCCAAGTGGAGAACCAACACCTGGAATAAATGGTTTCCGTTCAATTACACTTCAAGGATTGGGAGACTGGGAAAGTGAAATTGAAAATATTGCAGAATTTATTTCAAAAATAATTACATTATCCCCACCCAAAGGTATAAGCAGTGAAGAGGAAACAGAACAAAAATTATGCTTGAAGATTCATTTGCCTTTTGCTTTTAAAGGTGGGGAAGTGTTAAATCAGAATTTTAAAATCAGAATTAATAAAAATAAACTTAAAATCAGAATTTATATTATTAAATTTGAAAATCAGAATTTTTAACCATAATCAGAATTTATGAAAATAAACTTTAACCAGAATTTATGAAAATAAGACAAATCAGAATTAGAAAAAAGTAAACTTGGAACCAGAATTTTATTGAAATCAGAAATAAAAATAAACTTTAAATCAGAATTTATTAAATTAAACTTGAACCAGAATAACCAGAATTTATAAAAATAAACTTGAAATCAGAATTATAATAATTAAACTAAAACCAGAATTAAAAAAATAAACTTGAAATCAGAATAAATAAACTGGTAATAAATAAAATTAAAATCAGAATAAATAATGAAATCAGAATTTTATTAAAATCAGAATTAATAAAAATAAACTTTAAAAATCAGAATTTTTAATAAACAATTATAATCAGAATTTCAAAAAAAATAGACTTTAGAAACCAGAATTTTTAACATTAAATTAAATCAGAATTTAGAAAATAAACCTGAAACCAGAATTTTAATAAATAAGATTAAAATCGGAAAAAATGAGACCAGAATTTTATTGAAATCAGAACAAATAACAGAATAATATATCAGAATAAAAATCAGAAAATAATCAGAATCAGAATAAAAATCAGAATAATAAATCAGAATAAAAATCAGAATAATAAATCAGAATAAAAATCAGAATAATAAATCAGAATAATAAATCAGAATAAAAATCAGAATAATAAATCAGAATAAAAATCAGAATAATAAATCAGAATAAAAATCAGATTAAATAAACCTGAAACCAGAATTTTATCAAATCTAAACCTTAAATCAGAATTTTTAACAAGTAATTATAATCAGAATTTTAAGAAAGCGGACTTTAAAAAACCAGAATTTTTAAAATAAATTTAAAACCAGAATTTTTAAAATAAAATTAAAATCAGAATTTAAAATTTATTTATTCAGGTAACCAAGAGACAAATTTTTCCAAGAATCTCGGAGCACTTTTATCAATTCCAACCCTTTCAAAATTTATTGGTTCTTTCAGCTATTCAGAGGGCGGTTGCTTAGCCGAATTATTAACTCGTTTTCCCCTGCTAGAACCAAATCCAGAATTGTTTTATCGTTATGATATTAATGTTTATTGTGAAAATGATGTGCTTGTTGAGGTAAGGGAGAGAGATTGAGAGGAAAAATTCTGATTCACAGAAAATTCTGATTTTTTCAGATTTTTTTAAAAAAATTCTGATTTTTTCAGATTTTTTTAAAAAAATTCTGATTTTTTCAGAATTTTTTTTCAGAATAATTCTGATTTTTCAGAATTTTTTTCAGAATAATTCTGATTTTTCAGAATTTTTTTTCAGAATAATTCTGATTTTTCAGAATATTCTGATTTTTTCAGAATTTTTTTCAGAAAATTCTGAAATTTTTTTGAAAAAATTCTGAAAAAAATTCTGAATTTTTTCTGAAAAAAATTTTTTTTCAGAATTATTTTTCTGATCTGGAACGATGGTTAACTTGTCAATGGAGTAAAGCCCCAACACAAGACAATTTAAATAATGTCCGCCAGGCACGTTTAAAATTTGTAGTGGATAGAGAAGATACAGCACAACAAATTATTTCTTTGTTAAAAGAGGTGAAATTAAACTTAAAAAATTTAAAAATATTTTATTTTAGAAGTTTGAAACTGCCACCAATCAGTGTACTTTTATATTACGTTTAGATTGCCCTGGTTTTGCTTTACAACCTTTCAGTGTTGAAAATACAAATAGCGGTGAAGTAAGTTGTGTTTTTCTTAAAACACAATATTTCCGGAAAATACAAAAGCATTCCGGAAAATATTTTATTAAATAATACTTCCGGAAAATACAAATATTACAAGAAATTATGTATTTTTGTTCCGGAAATAATACATTCTTTAGATTTCCGGAAAATACCTTCCGGAAACATTTATAATTTATTTAAAATATTTCCGGAAAATACAAAATAAACTAATTTCCGGTAATATTACTTTATGGTAAACTATTCCGGAAAAGACAATATTACCTATAAATAATATTTCCGGAAATTATAATCATTCCGGAAAGTATGTATTTGTTCTATTCCGGAAAATATTTAATTGTTTCTAAAATTACTTCTGATTTTATATTTTCCGGAAACATTTATTTTAAATAATATTCCGGAAAATACAATATTAAAAGGATTATTTCTATTCCGGAAATATTTTCTGAAAGGTATTCCGGAAAATAAAATATTAATTTCTGAAACACATATTTCCGGAAAATATAACGAATAATGTATTTTCCGGAAAGAAAATTATTAATTCTTTCCGGAAAATACATTATTTGTTTGTTGTAATTTATTTAAAATACATAATTCCGGAAAATACTAAAGGAAAAATACAAAAAAGGATATACAATACAAAGGACATACAATACAGAAAAATACAAAAACCAGAATTCCCGTTGTATTTTTCTTTTGAGTATTCCGGAAAATAAATATTAATTTCTGAAACACATATACATATTTATTAATTCTTTCCGGAAAATACGTTATTCTATTGTAATTTTTTAAAATACATTAATTCCGGAAAATACAAAAGAAAAAATACAGAAAAATACAAAAATCAGAATTTGTATATTTTTCTGTATTTTTCCTCTTGTAAAATACAGAAATCAGAACTCTTGTATTTACCTGTATTTTTCCTTTTGTAAAATACAAAAATCAGAATTTTTGTATTTTTCTTCTGAAATAAATCAGAATATTATTTTTAAAAAATACAAGTTTTGTATTTTAGTTTATGGCAATGGAATTTAAAAATGAATACACAATTAAAGCAGATCAGAATATTGATGATTTTGAAGAGGAAATAGAAATAGAACCTTTAGCCAAAAAGAAGCCTATAAATGAGAAGGAAAGCAAAGACGGGAGGAATGGAGCTGAGGCGAGTTTTTTAGTCATAACTCTGCTCAAACTCATCCAATCTTGTTGATCTTGGTCTCATTCGATTCAGCTCGATGAGCTCTTTCAAATGAGCTATCAATTGGTTTAGAAAAAATTTTTTACGGGAAAATTTTATTTTTTGGGTACTGTAGGGAGGGCTTAGAAATTTTTTAAAAAATTTTTTGAAAATTTTTCCTAGGCTAAAAAAAATTTTTTTCTAGGAAGCAGAGGGAGACGCAGACAGTAACACTTCTTCAACATCAGTAGTGGTCTGGAAAAGCTACAAACTTGTTAGAGCCTCCAATGCTAATTTACTCGGTCAATTAATGAAAGGACACTTGCCTTTACTCAAAAGAAAATTAATTTTGAACTGAAAAAAATTTTTTTAGGAAAAAAATAATTGAAATATACTCTAAATTTTATTACTCTTATTTTTGTTGAAAAAGAGCAAAACACACATTTTTTATAAAATAAAATTTATTTCCGTCAGAGTAACTTAGATATTTGCATTTTTATGGGGTTTTATGGGAAAAAGGGTAAAAATCAACGAAAAAATAAAATAATAAAAAAATACAATTAAAAAAACTGCCAAACATAACGCATGCGTAAAATTTATTTTATTTTTTGCACTTAATTTCTATAATGTTCAAAGAAAATACGTTTTTACCCTAAAACACAAAAATATTCAAAAAATACAAAATTCACAACAAAACACAAAAATACATAATATTCCGGAAAATATTTTAGTAAACAATATTTCCGGAAACTATTAATATTATAAGAGAGTATGTATTTTTATTCCGGAAATAATACATTCTTTAGATTTCCGGAAAATACCTTCCGGAAACATTTATAATCTATTTAAAATATTTCCGGAAAATACAACAAAATAAATTAATTTCCGGTAATATTACTTTATGGTTCCGGAAAAGACAATATTACCTATAAATAATATTTCCGGAAATTATATTATTCCGGAAAGGTTTCCGGAAAAGTCCCAAGGAATTTCCGGAATATTATTTTATGCTGTATTCCGGAAATATTATTTTATGCTGTACTATTCCGGAAAAAACAATATTACCTATAAATAATATTTCCGGAAATTGACATATGTATTTTTATTCCGGAAAACATTTAATTCTTCTTAAATTAATTCTGATTTTATATTTTCCGGAAACATCTATTTTTAAATGACATTTCCGGAAAATATAATATTAAAAGTAATATGTATGTATTTTTATTCCGGAAGTATTTGTTTTGAAAATTATTCCGGAAAATACATTATTTTGCTGAAACACATACCTATTTATTGTCTTTTCCGGAAAATACATATAATATTATCAGAAATTCCCTATTCCTATTCCGGAAATATATTTTCAACTGGTATTTCTGTTATAATTTTATAATTAAGTTTGCCCTCACTGTGCTGAGCTTTAGACTGACCTGCTCTCCTCCTTTCCAATTTAACTTTTCCCCAAATTTAATTTAACCTCAAAATTTTTTTTATTATTTTTCATGATCCTTTGTTTAAAAAATATTTTTTTTTTATTAAATTTTCTAAGAAAAAAGAGAATATTTTTTAATTTATGTGTCAGCTATAGCGAAGCAATAAAAATTTGTTTTTGCCCCAAAAACAAATTTTCCATTGAAAAAAAAAATAATTTTTTTTTAAACAAACTAGCTTAAAAATAAATTAAAATAAAGTTTAAAAATTAATTGTTTTGATAATTAATCAAAAAAAAATTTAAAAAATTTTTTTTTGATTATTTAAACAATCAAAAAATGGCTGAAATTATTGACAGTTTTAATTGTTTATTTTTAAAATTTATTTATTTCCTTCTTTAATTTTTTTTCTTCTCCTTTTTTTAGTTAAAGAGAGGGAGAGAATTATTATTGTATTAGTAAGCTTTTTAGTAGTTTGGGGAAGAAAAATTTTTATGGACTTCCTGGTTAACACTTGAGACCGGACCGAGGTCTCGATCATAAATCTCGTTTATCGAGATCGGTATTTTTTCGATATCTCGAGCTCAATCCTCGTTGGACCCTTCCAGGCCGATCTCTAGTTAACACAACAAATTTTAATTCATACAGGTACCTTATAATGAGAGTAGCCTAAATAGAGGGCTACCAGCGTCAGAGGTGGGTCGGACAGTCAGAGGTGTCGGAAATCGGAACTCAAAATCTTTTGCGGAAATGGAATTCCGACCCACCTCTGCTTATAATGAGGTGTAGCTTAAATGGAGGGTATACCTTGGAAAACTCCCCCATCCAGCGGCAACCAAAATTTTTATACTGTCGAACCTAATCTGTCAGTAAACCCCTTTGGTTTAAAAATTCGTCGCTTATAATGAGAGGCTGTGATAGAGAGGCCGTGATAAGATCATATGTACTATATAGGGAGTTTGTGATATGATTGGTGGATCCGAAGCCGGTTCCGCTTCCGGATATTTGGAAATTTTCGGACCCGGTTTCGGCTATGTCAGGACTTTCCCAGTATCCACCAACCTTAGTCTGTGACTAAGTTTGACCTCTATTCCACGTCAACACATATAAGGGAAGGTTTGGGGTTGTTCCTTGATTTACTACGTTTATGGTTATTTTGATAAAATATGACGTGGAAACTAAAAATTAAAGAAAAAATTTTCTTTTCCTACACATGACACGATTAAATATTGTTCTTTTTTTATTTGTTTTCTGTCAAACAAATATTTTAGAAATTTAATAAAATTATTTTGGTCATGAAACAACTTATACATATTTAAGAGCCGACTAAACTTGACTATAACCTCGTTAACTTTCTTAGTCTTGATCCAATCTGAATAAATTTTATATCATTCGAAAGCCCTTGATTGGCTCTATCTTTTTTCTAGTTGGGTGAATCAAGTCCGATCCCTCACCAAAAAAGTTATAGCCTGATAACAGTAAAAAACACCAAATAATTGCACTTATCGGTCTCTAACTTTTTAAAGAGTGATCAGACCTGATCCGAATAACTGGAAAAAAGATAGAGCCAATCAAGGGCTTTCGAACGGGGTATGACTCACCTGGGTCGGATCAAGCAGAGAAAAGTTATGGTCGGTCAAACTTGGCTGTCACTCATAGTCTCCCACTAACCTATCCAACTTATTAGGCTATAACTTTTTAATTAGTGACCGGACTTGATCCATCCAATTGGATTAAAGATAGCGCCAATCAAGGGCTTTCGAATGGTATATGACTCACTCGGATCGGATCAAGCATAAAAAAGTTATGGTCGATCAAAGTGGGTAGGTTGACGCTCAGTCAGTCACCCTTATAGCCCCTCACACTTACCCAGCCAAATAATTCTTTTTAAATTTTTTTCACAGATTTATTTTAAAAATAAATTTAAATGGCTTTAAATTGTCAAATTTTTCTATTTATTATTTCCTTTATTCTTTTAAATATTTTACAATTAATTAATCCACATTCTTGTCCCTCCCAAAATGTTTGTAGTGGAAGTGATCCGGCTACTTTACAACTTGAAGGTTATAGCAGACAAAAGAAGGTGATAAACCAAATAAATAAATTTTTAAAATACAGTCGGACTTCTTTATAAGATACCCTCACTACTAGATACACCTCTAGTTAAGCCCATAAGAATTAGGTGGGCCACCATTGGGCGGGGGAGCTGTCTGCGGCACTCTATCTTTAAGATACGTTTTTTAGAATTTACAAATTAGTCAGCCACCGAATGGGAGTGTCTGACTGTATGGAAGTGGTCTAAACGATACCCTCTGTAAGATAGTAACTTCATTATAAGAACGATCCATTATAAGAACTCATTTTTTGTCCTTTATTATTGAAAATATTTAGTGTAGGGGCAGTCTCGAGGCCATAACTCTTTTATTTCTTAACAGATTTAAATAATTTTTATACCATTCGAAAGCTCTAAATGTGTGGATTATTTGAGCCATTAGAATTGATTTAATCAGATCATCCTATCAAAAGTTACAGCCAAATAAGTGCGCGCAGTCGTGATTTTTGGCATTTATTCGACTATAACTTTGGGTATACTGCTCTGATCAAGTCAATCTTGCTAGCTCAAATAATCCTCAAATCAAGAGAATTCGACTAGTATAAAAATGGTTTAAATCGGTTAAGAATTAAGAAAGTTATGACCCAAAATAAGCCCCCACCTATTTTTCCGGGACACGCCCAAAACGGCGCGAGGCCATAAGGGCGCAAAGCCATAACTTGCTTCAAGATTTCCTAATCTTACCAAATTTAGTATTAAACGATTCCTCTCATCGAGATAATGAGATTGGCACCAAAATTGATAATGGGCAGACATTTTCCAGTAAGTTATGGCTTTGCGCCGTTATGGCCGCGCGCCCTTATGGGCCGTACCCTATTTTCCCTTATACCGTCAATAATTGCCTTTCTTTTAAAGACAATCGACACAATGACAACCTCCCACGGTAGCCTAATAGAAACAAGAACTGCCGTATTAACAGCCGGCAAACGAGGACCAATGCTTCTTCAAGACTCTGTCTTCTTAGACGAATTAATGAAATTTGACCGAGAAAGGATACCCGAAAGAGTAGTTCATGCAAAAGGTGCAGCGGCTTTTGGCTATTTTGTTGTAACCAACGATATTACAAAGTATACAAAGGCTTCGATCTTTGCAAAGATTGGAAAGAGAACCCCCTGTTTCTTTAGATTTTCGACTGTTGGTGGGTTGGATTTTTTCTTAAAAGATAAGTCAGGGGGAAGGAGTCCGAACAGAGGTCAAGGGTCAAGGTGTCCGAAGGTCAAGTCAAGGTTCAAACAAGGGGTCCCGAACAGAATCCGCTTAACTCTTAAGTAGGGCATATGCGCCAATGTGACTCTAAGTGGCCTCTAACTAGAGCTCGGCACGGGACGGGACCCCGCACGGGTTTTACGGGATCCAGTCCCGGTATCCGGGTTTTCAGCGAAAAACGGAATTACCGGGATTTACGGGATTAATTACCGGGATTACCGGAATTTCGGGATTTACGGGATTAATCCCGCGGGATCCCGTCCCGTTCAAATTTTTAAACTCAATCCCGTTCCGGGATCTTGGGATTGCGATTTTACCGACCTCTAGCTCTAACCACTAATGCTAACCAATATGGGCTCTAATTCATGGGAGAGCTTTAATACAGAAAACTTGGTCAAGCCTGGGGGTGACTGACCTAATTGAGGGAAGTAAAAGACCTCTGAAAGGCATCAGTGACTGTATTGCTAGGCAGCAGCTTTCTGCTCACCACGTACAGTGGATTGTCTGACTAAGCTGCTGAGGGGCGTTGGGCCTTTTAATAGATCATAAACCCTAGTCTATCAAGCATGCTATCTTCCTTCTCCCTTACATGCAGTCTTAAGCCTGTGAGTGTCTAAAATGATTCTTAAAAATTTTTTTTTAATTACTCAAGCTGGAGAGAAGGGAAGCTCCGACTTGCTGCGTGATCCACGAGGATTTGCTATGAAATATTATACAGACGAAGGCAATTGGGACTTGGTCGGCAACAATGCCCCAATATTCTTCATTCGAGACCCAATCCTCTTCCCCAGTTTTATCCACAGCCAAAAGAGAAATCCGAGGACAAATCTGCACGACCCAAATATGGTTTGGGATTTTGTGTCGTTGAGGCCTGAGGCTATAAACATGATATTGAGGATATTTTCTGATTTGGGAACGCCTGATGGGTTTAGAAAGATGCATGGGTTTGGAACTAATACGTTCAAATTGGTGAGATTTTAATTAATCTGTGTTGGGACAAAATACCGTCCGACAAGCCAGCTTTGATCGATCATAACCTTTTTTGCCTTAATCCTATACGAATAAATCTTATATCATTCGAAAGCACTTGATTAGCGCTATCTTTTTCCCAATTGGATGGATCAGGTCTGATCACTCACTAAAAAGTTATAGCCCAGCAAGTATGAAAAACATCAAATAATTGCACTTATCGAGTTATAACTTTTTAGTAAATTGTCAGACTTGATCCATCCAATTGGAAAAAAGATAGCGTTAATCAAGGGCTTTCGAATGATATATGACTCATTCGGATTGGAT
This sequence comes from Meloidogyne enterolobii, assembly GCA_963681835.1. Taxonomy (NCBI): domain Eukaryota; kingdom Metazoa; phylum Nematoda; class Chromadorea; order Rhabditida; family Meloidogynidae; genus Meloidogyne; species Meloidogyne enterolobii. Next base: position 224,444 of record CAVMJV010000025.1, on the reverse strand, counting down.
CAGTGATAAAAAAGTTATGTTAGATCATAGCCCTCCATCTCAACATACTAAAACAATTTTTCCCACAGGTCAACGCAAACGGAACAGCCGTTTATTGCAAATTTAAATTAGAATCGGTTCAAGGTGTTCACAATTTAACAGCAGAAACGGCTGCAAAGTTAGCACAGGAAGACCCAGATTATTCTACGAGAGATTTATTTAATGCCATTGAAAGAGGAGACTTCCCTAAATGGATTTTTAAAATACAAGTAAATTATAAAGAGAAAAATCAGAATTTTTACAATCAGAATTCTGATTTTAGTAGAATTTTGAAATTCTGATCAAAAATCAGAATTTTGGTCAGTAAAAATCAGAATTCTGGTCACCAATAAATCAAAATTAGGGTCTAAAAAATCAGAATTCTGGTATTCTGGTCACCAAAAGTCAGAATTCTGGTCAGTAGAAAATCAGAATTCTGGTATCAAAAAATCAGAATTCCAAAAAATCAGAATTCTGGTCAGTAAAATCAGAATTCTGGTCAGTAAAAATCAGAATTCTGGTCAGTAAAAATCAGAATTCTGGTCAGTAAAAATCAGAATTCTGGTCACTAAAAATCAGAATTCTGGTTAGTAAAAAACATGAATTCTGGTTTCATATCAGAATTCTGTTTTACTAGCCACCACTCATAACAGGTAATGACATTCGAACAAGCAGCAAAATATCGCTACAACCCCTTTGATGCAACAAAAACTTGGTCTGAAGCAGAATTCCCTTTAATAACTGTTGGACAAGTAACACTAAATAAAAACCCTACCAACTTTTTTGCTCAAGTGGAACAGGCTGCTTTTGACCCTGCAAGGATGGTTAGGGGAATTGAAGCTTCTCCTGACAAATTACTTCAGGGTAGGGTTTATTTTTTTGAGAGAGGGGGAATTTAGGAGAGAATATGCCCCTTAAAGGACATTGTATTCTCTCAAGTGAAAGACGTCTTGTCCTTTTCATTGTGAGAGGGGAAGAAAAGGGAGGCTCTTGTGCTCCTAAAAGCCGATCTAGAACCCTCAGTCCTCTTCTATATTTTGAATAGCCTTTCTTCCAGAGCTCTTGTGCTCCTAAAAGCCGATCTAGAACCCTCAGTCCTCTTCTATATTTTGAATAGCCTTTCTTCCAGAGCTCTTGTGCTCCTAAAAGCCGATCTAGAACCCTCAGTCCTCTTCTATATTTTGAATAGCCTTTCTTCCAGAGCTCTTGTGCTCCTAAAAGCCGATCTAGAACCCTCAGTCCTCTTCTATATTTTAAATAGCCTTTCTTCCAGAGCTCTTGTGCTCCTAAAAGCCGATCTAGAACCCTCAGTCCTCTTCTATATTTTGAATAGCCTTTCTTCCAGAGCTCTTGTGCTCCTAAAAGCCGATCTAGAACCCTCAGTCCTCTTCTATATTTTAAATAGCCTTTCTTCCAGAGCTCTTGTGCTCCTAAAAGCCGATCTAGAACCCTCAGTCCTCTTCTATATTTTGAATAGCCTTTCTTCCAGAGCTCTTGTGCTCCTAAAAGCCGATCTAGAACCCTCAGTCCTCTTCTATATTTTGAATAGCCTTTCTTCCAGAGCTCTTGTGCTCCTAAAAGCCGATCTAGAACCCTCAGTCCTCTTCTATATTTTGAATAGCCTTTCTTCCAGAGCTCTTGTGCTCCTAAAAGCCGATCTAGAACCCTCAGTCCTCTTCTATATTTTGAATAGCCAACCAACTTTGATTGATCGCCCATAACTTTTTTATGCCTGATCCAATCCGAATGAGTCATATATCATTCGAAAGCTCTTGATTAGCGCTATTTTTTTCTAATTGGAAGGACCGAGTCTGACCACACACTAAAAAGTTATAACACGATAAGTGCGATTATTTGGTATTTTTCGCATTTAACGGACCATAACTTTTTAATGAGTGATTAGACTTGATCCATCCAACTAGAAAAAAGATAGCGCCAATCAAGTGCTTTCGAATGGTATAAGACTTACTCTGATCGGACCATGATTTAAAAAAGTTATGGTCGATCAAATTTGGTTGATTGACGCTCTCAGTTTGCTGGCGCCCATTTGACTGCGTTTAGTTGACCCTTCCGACTGAATCTCCCCCTTCTACTTTCTTCAACTTCTACAGCTCAAACAAACTTTAAAAAATTTTCTTTTAAAGGCAGATTATTCTCCTACATGGACACTCAACATCACCGTTTAGGCCCTAACCACATGCTCTTGCCAATAAACAGACCCCTTAAACCAGCAGAAAATACACAGAGAGACGGCCTAAACCAATTTGGAGAGAATGGGGGAGATTCTCCCAATTACTACCCAAACTCTTTTAGAGGGCCTGAACCTACTGGGAAGGCTGCTCAAGAAAGCCAGTTTGTTTTAGAGAAGGAATTAGTTGCGAGGTTTGAAAGTGGCGATGATGATAATTATTCACAACCTGCGGATATGTGGAAAAATGTAAAAAGAATAAGTCTTATGGGGGTTTGACCACGTTATAAGACCTTTAGGGACCCCCTTTTAAGGAAAGCCCCAATACCTTAGATTGGGGGTTGTTTGGACAGCTCCTCCACCAAGTAGACAAATTTAAATAGACGCATCTTAAATTGAGGCGTGTCTTAAATAGAGATAGGTATCTTATAATGAGAGTATCTTAAATAGAGAGGTATAGCTTAGGCGATAATAGACTCTCTTTATAACGACACCCATTTCCCAGATCACTTTTTCTCTTACGTCGTCAAAATTCTTCCAAAAGGGTGTAGTTATAGAGAGAGTCCACTATAAAGGATACCCCTCTATAGGCTAAGAAAGCATATTTTATGATATGTATCCTGAATAGAGGTTTCAATTATGCAGCTCCCTCACTAAGTAGTTAAAAGAACGTATCTTAAATAGAGACGGCCTAAACCAATTTGGTGTCTCTGGTATAAGAGGTAGCTTATAGTGAGGTGTGTCTTAGATGTAGGCGTATCTGAGGGTGTATCTATATTGGGGGTACCTTATAAAGAGGTTGTACCCAAGTAGAGGTTCTCGCTTAGATAGCTCGGCTGTACTTTAGCCGGTGGCCCACTCAGAAACGGGTCAAAATATATACCATTCGATTCGTCTCGGCGAGCTGAGTCGAATGGTGCCATTCTTTTTTTGCGGAAATTCCTACGAGCCGAGATATAGGTACTTAAAAATCGAAAAACCATAGGGGGGACCAAGCACTTTTTTGGGGTGAAAAATTCGAATATGCAAATAATAGCTCATTCGAAAGAGCTCGTCGAGCTGAGTCGATTGACACCAAAATCAACGAAATCCGACTTGATTTGACAAAGTTATGCCCATTTGTTTTAGCTCCTTACCTATGGCATCTGTGGAATTTTTGCTGCTACGGAGGCCCAAAATACGTCCAGAGCAAGGGAGATAGGAATAGGGTTATGTTACAAGCCCAGACCCAGCGCCCGTAGACTCCCCGCGAGGCGCGTGCCGCAAAACTCCGCGCGAAGCGCGGAGTTTTGCACAAGCGCCTCGCCGAAGCCCCATAGGTTTATGTTGCTAGTTTTTTGTGTTGTAACTTTGTCTAAACTTGTTTAATCCCGGTGATTTTGGTGTCATTCGACTCAGCTTGTCGAGCTCTTTCAAATGAGTTATAATATGGTCAAAAAATTTTTAATTCCAAAAATCACCCTTTTGGATTAACAGTTTTCAGAAGTCTATATCTCGGTCCAATCAAGTCGGATTTCGTTGATTTTGGTGTCAATCGACTCAGCTCGACGAGCTCTTTCGAATGAGCTATTATTTGCATATTCGAATTTTTCACCCCAAAAAAGTGCTTGGTCCCCCCTATGGTTTTTCGATTTTTAAGTACCTATATCTCGGCTCGTAGGAATTTCCGCAAAAAAAGAATGGTACCATTCGACTCAGCTCTCCGAGACGAATCGAATGGTATATATTTTGACCCGTTTCTGAGTGGGCCACCGGCTAAAGTATATCCGATAGCTCTCCTACACAACCTCCTATTTAAGAGTCGCCTCATTATAATAGACGTATCTTAAATAGAGAGTATCTAATATTGGGTGTATCTTAAAAAGAGGTGTCATATCCATTATACGAAATATTATCTATTAAATTCGATTTTTCAGCAATTAGACCACGGAGCACGTAAACGCTTAACAGAAAACATAGCAGCTTCATTGTGCCAAGCATTGCCCAGAATCCAAAAAAGAATGCTTAACGAATTCGGAAAAGTTTCAAAAGATTTGCAAAGAATGATCGAACAAGAAATAAAAAAGAGACAAAATTATTAAAAATTAGGTCATCCCTCCAATAAAATTTTTTCAGCTTGTTCCCCTTTTTAAATAAACTTTTTTCTATTCATCCCTTTTAGCGAGAGAGAGGGGGAAAATAAAACGCCTGTGTTTCAGCTTAATGAGTGAGACGAAAATAAATACATTGTTTTTCCGGAAAATATTAAAATAGCAGAATGTGTATTTTACTAAATCTCTTTTGTGTGTTTTTCCGGAAATTTTTATTTTATGGGTTTCCGGAAATATTATTTTACACGATTTCCGGAAAAAACTGAAAAGGAATATCAGAATAGTGTGTATTTTCGCTTCCTTTGTATTTTTTGTGTTTTCCGGAAAATTATTAAAATATCAATTGTGTATTTTACTAACTCTCTTTTGTGTTTTTCCGGAAATTTGTATTTTAGGGTTTCTGAAAATATTAAAAAGAAAAATCAGAATAGTATGTATTTTCCTTCTTTTTGTATTTCTTTTAAGTTTTCCGGAAAATACATAAAATCAGAACACGTTTGTATTTTTGTATTTCCCTATTTTGTATTTTTGTAAATATAATTTTCCGGAAACTATTCTGATTTTACCTGCCTTTGTATTTCTTTCCGGAAATATTCGTTTGCGTGTTTTTCCGGAAATATGTATTTTATTTGACCAAAAACATTAAAAAGAAAAATCAGAATAGTATGTATTTTCCCTTCCTTTGTATTTCGTTCAAGTTTTCCGGAATGTGTATTTTTGTTTTCCGGAAATATTTTTTGTATTTTTTCTAAGATGTGTAGTTTTCCGGAAACATGAAAAAGAAGAATCAGAACATGTTTGTATTTTTCTTCTTTTGTGTTTCTTTCCGGAAAATACATAAAATCAGAATATGTATGTATTTTCCCTCCGGAAAGCAAAATCAGAATATGTATTTTCTCTCCCTTTTTTTGTATTTTCCGGAAAAATTCATTTGTGTGTTTTTCCGGAAACTATTCTTTTGTATTTTTTCCGTGATAGTTTTCCGGAAACTATTCTGATTTTAAATGTTTTTGTATTTCTTTCCGGAAAATAAATCAGAATATGTATGTATTTTTGTATTTCTTCTGTAAATATTTAAACATTTCCGGAAACTATTAAAAATCAAAATATACACAATTTTTCCCCTTTTGTATTTTTCCGGTTTAATAAAGTGTTTTTCTTTTTCTAGTGGCTAATATTAACGTTATTATAACAAGCATTATGCCCTTGAGTGGAGAGAATGTTTTTTAATAAATTGCGCCACTACAAATAAATTTATCTATTTAATTAAAAATTAATTTCTATTAAATTCCCAAATATTTAAATAAAATTTATGGTTTCTTCAATTAAAATTTGGATTAAATTTATTTTATTTGTGCATACGTCTTTTAATGTTATTGCGCGTGAAAGGGTAATTATTATTTTATTTTGGAGCTCTTATAAAATACCCATAAAATTCAATGTATTTTTGATTAAATAAATAGTTGTTAAGAAGACAATTAATTATGTATAATCAGAATTTGTGTTTGATGTGTTTTCGACTATTAATTTTTCCGGAAACTCTTTTCAAATGTTTGTATTTTGTTTGTATTTTTTGTTATTATTCCGGATTGGTTTTTCCGGAAAATGCATATTATATTAATGTTTCCGGAAAATACATATAAATTATATTCCGGAAAACACATATTAAAAAGTTTCCGGAAACTTATATTAAAGTTTCCGGAATATAAATAAATATTAAGTTGTTCCGGAAAATGAATATTAATATGTTTTCCGGAAAATACATATTAAAATGCTTCCGGAAAATACATATTAAAATGCTTCCGGAAAATACATATTAAAATGCTTCCGGAAAATACATATTAAAATGCTTCCGGAAAATACATATTAAAATGCTTCCGGAAAATACATATGTATAAAAAGTTTCCGGAAAATACATATTAAAATGCTTCCGGAAAATACATATTAAAATGCTTCCGGAAAATACATATTAAAATGCTTCCGGAAAATACATATTAAAATGCTTCCGGAAAATACATATTAAAATGCTTCCGGAAAATACATATTAAAATGCTTCCGGAAAATACATATTAAAATGCTTCCGGAAAATACATATTAAAATGCTTCCGGAAAATACATATTTAATTATTTTCCGGAAAATGAATATTAATATGTTTCCGGAAAATAAAAAAAATCCGGATATTATGTATTTATTTGGATTTTTAAGTTTCCGGAAAATTAAAAAACCGGAAATGAATACAGAATTAACAGAAAAACACATTTTATATTTCCGTTCTTTTGTATTTTCTTCCGGAATGAATATAAATTAAATTAGATTAATTATATTCTCTTTCAGTTTTCACCCCAAAAATCACCTTTAACATCACCTAAAAATGCCACAAATTTTTCTTCCCATAATAACTCGTCAAAAATGGGAAAAATTAATCGCCGAAAGACTTCAATGCCTGTATTTAATTACAAAAATTCCAATTTTATAAGTAGAGAATCAAGCAATTTAACAACACAAGAGGAAAGGGGAAGTGAAGGGTTTTTAGAGAATGAACAACAACAACACCAACATGTAATGACAGCGCTGCCTGATTTAAGTGAGTAAACAATACCCAATTCAAATACAGAACTAACGGCAAAATACATTTTAACCGGAAAATACAAATGAAAAAATACATTTTCTGATTTTTAATTGTTTCCGGAAAATTATTTAAAAAATACTTCCGGAAAATACGGAATAAGCAAATGGGTACTTTTCTGTTTTGTGACCGCACTTTAAAAATGTCTAAAAAGGGTAATGAATATCGACAAATTATATGTCATTCGAAAGAGCTCCTCGAGCTGAGTCGAATGACACCAAAATCAGCTCGAGATCTTGATTATGAGCCAAGATAAAAAGGTTAAAAATGGTCAACGTAAACCTATGGATGGCATAGGTAAGCTAAAACAAACGATCATAACATTGTCCAATCCTGTTCAATCACGGTGATTTTGGTGTTTCTCGACTCAGCTTGCCGAGCTCTTTCAAATGACATACATTTTGGTCATATTCATTATTTTTGACCATTTTGATCCTTGTATCTTTTGACCATTTCGAGCCCCACCATTTCGAATCCCACATGATCTTGGTGCCATTCGACTCAGCTCGAGGAGCTCTTTCGAAGGACATATAATTTGTCCATAGGACATATAATATCCATAGTCATGACCCTTTTTAAACATTTTTAAAGTGTGGTCATAAAACAGAAAAGTACCAGCAAATGAAATACTGGTATTTTTTCGGAACGATTTAAATTGTTCCGGAAAAAATACAAATATTCTTCTTAACCGGAAAATACAAATTTAAAAATACATTTTCTGATCTTTAATTTTAATTGCTTCCGGAAATTGATTTAAAAATATTTCCGGAAAAATACAAAATAATCAAATGGAATTCTGATTTTTTCCGGAACAATTTAAATCGTTCCGGAAAATACAAATATTAAAGTAAAAACACATTTTCTGATTATTAATTATTAATATTTCCGGAAACAATTTGTATTTTCTTTTCCGGAAAAAATATGTAAATAGTTCCGGAAAGAAATACAAATAAAATACAAATATTATTCTGATTTTTATTTTTAACAATTTCCGGAAAATACATGAAAATTCTGATTTTTCTTTTCCGGAAACAGAAGAAGAGACAGATGAGGGATTTTGGGGGAATTCTGATTCATATATTTCCGGAAAATACAAAATAAAATAGAATGCTGATTTCTCTTTTCCGGAACAAATTAAATTGTTCCGGAAAAAATACAAATATTAAAGAAAAACACATTTTATGTGTTTTTAAGTATATTTCCGGAAACAGTTTGTATTCTCTTTTCCGGAAAATACAAATAGTTTTTTAATAATTTCCGGAAAAATACATACATGAGATTTCCGGAACATGAGATTCTCATTTCCGGAAACAGAAGAGGGTAAAAATGAGTGATTCTGGAGAAATTCCGATTTATGTATTTTCCGGAAAATACAAAATAAGCCAATAGAATGCTGATTTCCGGAAAAATACATGAGATCGGGAAAACACATTTCCGGAAAAACACATCATCTGTACTCTCTTCTGTTCTCTTTTCCGGAAACAGAAGAGGAGACAGATGAGGGATTCTGAAAAAATTCCGATTTATATACTGATTCATATATTTCCGGAAAAATTAAACAAATAAAAATAATGTATTTTTAATAGGCGATCCTTGCTTTCGTCGCTACATAAATAGGTGGATTTTTCGACTTTTTTTTAATTTTTCCTTAAATTATTCATTTTCCCAGTATAATAATTAATGCTCAGCCCTATGAACGTCGTTCCAGCATTTCTTTGGTTAATTGTAAAATTCAATGTCTTCGTTCACAAGTTGGCCACTATACTTGCCGGTCTTTTGTTTATGACAATATTAATCAAGTATGCGACCTTTTTGCCCATGTTGGAGATTTGGCACCGGCAAGGTGGTTGCTGTTGAAGTATTTTATGAATGAGAGGGAGAGGATTTTGAAGGACGGGAGACTAATTCAATTTAAACCCTTACTCATTAGGGATGTGTGCCATGACGTTTTGGCGTCCATTTTTACTGATTTTGGCGTTTGGCGCGCCACTCGAAAATTTTGGTGCACAACCAACCCTCTTCCTCATCTATGAGGGAATTCCATGGGGAAGAGAGGAGATTCCCAAGAAGAACCTATATCTATCCGAGATAGAGTTGGGCTCACCGTCTTCGTCCAATAATGCTTTTTAAGCTATTCCCGACATCCCCGTTCTCACAAAAAATTGATTGAGGGGAATTTCGGGGAATTCTCGGCCTTTTTAAATTCTCAAAATTTTCGCCTGCGGCGTTAATAAGAGGAAGCTCTCTCTCTGGATATGGAGCCTAGCTTCGAATAGGGTCGGAGCTTAGGCTGTTCACTCCACCCAGTGGCCAGTGAATTTTTAGAACACTCGGAAGAGAGGGTTTAGCTGACATCTTGTAAATGCTCGGGAACAATACACATTAAATTTTTAAAATAATTTCCCCTCCAAATTAAAAGATTGCTTCGCTTCCAAACCCGCGATTATTTCGAACCCACATCGGCTATCCACTGCTTTTCATCAACCTTTGTTTCATTAACTGGGACGTCTTTTGAGCACAAACAAATACAAGTACCTGCAGCTACTGTGCCGATAAATTTGTTTGAGTTTAATTCGCTCCCTACAAGAGGGCTTGGATGGCCTTATACTTCTACTGATACTCCAACTGTGGTGAGTGAGTTATGGAAGGGGTCAATAAGGCGCCGGTCCACAGAGTGCCAATCAATTGAGCACCACTCAGTTTTGATCGGCCACAACTTTTTTATGCTTGATCCACTCAGAATGAATATGGTACCATTCGAAAGCTATTGAATAGCGCTATCTTTCTTCCAATTGGAGTGTTCAAGTCTGATCACTCACTAAAAAGTTATAGCCTGATAAGTCGGATAGGTTAGTGCCAGCCAACTGAGCCCTACCCAGTTTTGATCGGCCACAACTTTTTTATGATTGATCCAATCAGAATAAATCTTATATCATTCGAAAGCTATTGATTAGCGCTACCTTTTTTCCAATTGGATTGATCAAGTCAGATCACTCACTAAAAAGTTATAACCCAATAAATGTGAAAAACACCAAATAATTGCATTTATTACGGTATAACTTTTTAAGGTAAGATCAGATTTGATTCATCCTCTTAAGAAAAAGATAGCACTAATCAAGAGCTTTCGAATGATATAAGATATATTTGTATTGGTGCAGGGCTAAAAAAGTTAGGGCCTTCAAAGCTGCCTTGCTGGCGCTCAGCTGGGGTTCCCTCTTATAAGCCACCCAAAAGGGTACAGCCCAAATAGGCGCGCGGCCATAACGGCGCAAAGTCATAACAGATTTCCTAATCTTTAAACGATTCCTCTCATCGAGCTAAAGAGATTGGTACAAAAATTGATAAGGGCCAGAAATTTTCAAGCTAGTTATGGCTTTGCGCCGTAAAGGCCGTGCGCCTATTTGGCCGTGTCCCACCCACAGGGGGTCCCCCTTTGTAAGGCTATTCAAAGACGATATTTTCACTTTTACTAGACCTCATCCTCAATAAAATCAAAAAACAATATTACAACGACATTGAATAACACCTCCAAATTATTAACCGAAAAGGCACCTAAAAATGAAAAATTGGAAAATAACCAAGAGAAGGAAGAAGACATGTTGTTGGAATTGTTTAAGCCTGAAAAGGAACAGAAGGAAGGAAAACAAAATTTAAATAAAAATGGAGGTGGACGTTGTTCAGCTGATCAGGGTATATTGGGAAAAATGTCTATAAAATTGAGAATTCACTCGGGCTCGAACTAGGGATCCGGGGTCGTATTCACAATCCGGACTCAAACTCGAAATTCGGGTTCTAGCTCGAAATCAGTTTCGAACTCGAAATTTCGACATGAACTCGAAATACGGAGCTCGACTCGAAATTCGGACCTGAAAACGAAGGTTTGACTCGAATTCGAAATTCGGGCTTACACTCGAAATACGGTACTCAAAGTCGAAATTTCGATTCAAGCACGAAACACGGTATTCTATTTTAAATGAACCGGATCTGGTTCTAATGCTACCACCACCCAGCGGTCGATCGAAGCTGCGATTTCCGTAAATTTTGGAAGAATTTCCGATTTCCGAAAATTTAGGCTAATTTCCGATTTCCAACTTTTGAGCCATTTCCGATTTCGGACAGCTTCGATTCCGGCACCTTCGCCAGTTCCGATCGAACTCTGTCCACTAGCAAATCAATCTTAGGTGTATTTAGTAGTAGGAGTATCTTATGAAAGGGGTATCTTAAAATGGAGGGTATGTTAGATATAAGGTATCTCTTAGGAAGCCTACCCATTGGCAGTCTTAAATAGAGGGTATCACTTACGAAGCTCCCTACCCACTAGGAGAGGTCGGTCGGAATTCAGACCGACCTCTGAATTCCGGCGCCTTCGTCATTTCCGATCGACCTCTGATACCACCCCAACTTAAGATAATTCTTAAATTAATTTTAAATAAAGCGGTGCATTTTCTCCGAACAAATGGGTTTGAATTATTCGGCGAGGACCATCAAAAAATTATTTTACCCACCGAACAAAGCTGTATAGAACAATGTTCCCAACAAGAAAATTGTAATTCACTAGAATTTATTGTTGCTACAGGAGAGTGTGTGCTCTCCCAGGAAACGGCTGTTCCTTTGGGGAATGGACAACTTAGACAGAAATTGGGGACTGATTATTTGGAAAGAGTTTGTGTTGATCTACAATTGGATGGGTAATTTATATTGGAATTTTTTTGAATTATCGACAATCCCAAAAATTTTTAAAAAAATCAAAATGCCGAAAATCTGCGAATGTCAAAATGTCGAAACTACATAAAAATGGGCGGGGGATCATTGAGTACCGGCCGTTTGTGTACCTGGCCACATTTTGGGCCATAACTTTTTCAATTCTTAACTGACTTAAATTATTATTATATCAATTGAAAGCTCTGGATGAGTGGATCATTTTCGCTAACAGGATTGATTTGATCAGATCATCATACACAAAGTTACAGCCAGATAAAGATCAAAATCACGATTGAGCGCATTTATCGAGATATAACTTTTTATAACATGATCTGATCAAATCAATCCTGTTGGCGGAAATAATCCTCACATCCAGGGCTTTCGATTGATATAATAATAATTTAAGTCAGTTAGGAATCAAAAAAGTTATGGCCCAAAATATGGCCAGGTACACAAACGGCCGGTACACACGTGGGACGTTCCGCATAAAAATTAGTAACCGGCAAAATCATTTTTCCGGTCCCGGAAACCAGATTTTGAATTTCGCACTCATGCCTGACTGGATCCTGCCGTATTTTCAGGATTAATCCCAATTTGGTACCCCAACTCCGGAAAATCCGGCTGGAGCCGGAAACTATTTTTACCGGAGTAAAACCGGACCGGATTAATCCGGAAAAATCCGGCCGGATCCGGACCGGCGCAAGTTGCATATCCAGAATCCGGGTCCGGAAAGATCGATTTTACCGGTCACTGATTAAAACCCAATACAGTATTTTAAGTGATTGCCCACATGCAATATACAGAAGATTTCCCCAAATGATATTAGTTGGGTTTGCAGAAACAGTTGTTGATACACCTACTTTACAGCATTGTTTGGATAATTGTTTAAAAAGTTTGTGGGAGAATTAAATATAGTCGAACCTCACTTAATAATATCCTTATTGGGCTTTCCTTCTTCAAGGGGCCTTTTGAGGTTTCAATGTCTCTGATTATGTGAGAAAAAATATTCTGGACTAGGGTAGCACCCCGAGCCTTAGGGGTTGGGTGTGTCGGGGATCGGGGTTTGCTGGGGAGGACATGCCAGGGGTCGGGGTTGACTTTTTTGTAGGGGTTCGGGGTCGAGTGTTGTGGTTGTCTTCGGGGTTCGGGTCGGGTTTTTGCCAAGAAATCGTCGGGTTTTCGAGGGATGGGGTGCTACCCTAGTCTGGACATTTGTGATGTCCATTTTTCAAATAAACAGACTATCACATAGGGTTGGAAATGCTAACAAACTGACCATGAACAAATATTGGACTATCTGATCTAGTTGGAACGCATATGTTCAGCAAAACAATTGCAGCATGGTCAAATAAGAGTTATCACTTAGACTCCCTCCGCCCCCACTTATCACATTCCCCACACTCCCCACTCCTCCCCTCACCACAGCTTTCCTTCCCCCACCCAAAGACCAACTAAATCTAGTATTAGGCTTATTTTACAGTGAGGTTCGATTAAATTATAGTATACACTTTATAATTTACAAGGTCTCAAGCTTTATGGTTTTCGCTGTTCTAGTGGAATGTTTTATTTTGAGGAGCCCAAATTAAATTGTATATTAAACACTGAGGTGTTTAATAAATATTTTTTGAAAATTTTTTGAATTATTAAAAGGACCGCAAAAGTCAACCAGAGCTATTTATTATAGAAACTTCTGATTTGGTTGATTATTTTGAGACAGGTTGGTTGGAGGAGACTATTGGGGGAGAGGGTGAACATGGTCTGCTTTATTCCTTATAACTTTTGAATGGATAGAGATTTTAAGAAGCTTTTGGTATCATTCGATAGAGAAGAAAACTGGCTATAAGATAAAATAAAAATTAAAAATAAAAATCATCCATCTGCAATGTTATGATCAAAAATCTAACAAAAACAAGCAAAAATGGATGAACATGGTCTGCTTTATTCCTAATAACTTTTTAACAGTTAGACGTTTAAACAAGCTTTTGGTGGCATTCGATAGAGGAGAAAATTGGCTATAAAATAGAATAAAAATTTTAATTTTGATTAATTATTAACAAAGTTATGATCAAAAATCTAACATAAACAAGCAAAAATAGGGAGAACATGGACTAATTTTTCCCTTATAATTTTTGAATGAACCAACCTTTTTGAATGCTTTAGGTATCATTCGATAGAGAAGAAAATTGGCTGTAAAATAAAATAAAAATTATAATTTTTGTACCTCTAATAACAAAGTTATGATCAAAAATCTAACAAAAATCAACAAAAACTAGTTTTTTGACCATAACTTTGTTGATAGACATTCAAAAATTTAATTTTTTATTTTACTTTATAGCAAATTTTCTGCTCTATCGAATGGTACCAAAAGCATTCAAGAAGGTCTATCCGTTCAAAAGTTATCGAGAATGGCGTAGAGCATGTTTACCTTCACAGCCCCTATTTATTGTTGCAATAATTAATTTAAAAAATTTTTTAAATAAAACAAAGATTGCTCCGGTTTATCTTCTCAAAAACCTACTACAACAACAACAAAAACATTAACTAATAATTTAAACTTAACCAACATAAATGAGGACGATGATTATGAAAATCGTGAATTTGATGGGGAAGAGGATGAAATGAAAATTACTTTAGGGGAAAATAGCTTAAATGAGGGGAAAATTAGAAGGAGAGGTAAAAGGATTAATATTTAGGGATTAAAAGTGGAAAATAATTTCAAAAAATTTTTTCAATTAAAGATTTTGTGGAAAGACAAGCAGCAACAGACCACGCATCCCTCGGCTGGACTCAATGGACAAAATGTAGAGCTCCCAATAATCAAGGGAATATAGGGGTTCAGGCTAGGTAGAAAAATTTATTTTAATCGAGAAAAAAAAATTTTTTTAATTAAATAAAGATGGCGGGTGTGTACAGGCAATCGGGTTTGTGGGAGAGAACAACGCCAATGTTTGTTACCAACTACTAGAAGATTTAAACAAAAAGGAGAAACACAAACAAACATAAAAAGAAAATTAATAAACACAAAACAAACATTAGCAACAATATTTCCCTTTAATAAGTTTGGGAAAAACACAAAACAAACAAAAACATCGCAACAACAAAGAGGAGAGGGAATAGTAGAAACTAAGAGAGAAACAAACAAAATACAAAAACAATCAGAAAAATATAAAAAACATCAACAAAAACATCAACAAAAACATCAATAAAAACATCCATAAACAATGAGAGAAAACAAAACACAAAAACATCAACAACAACAAAAACAATAAAAACAGCAATAAAAACATCAACAAAAACATAAACAAATAAAAAACATCAACAACAATATTAATAGACTTCATTTCTTTTGTATTTCGTATCTATATTGATAGATATGTTCAGAAAAATTTTTGTGGATTTTTGCCACTATTAGAAATCTAAAAACAGAGGTGACCTTATAATTATGGAACACCTTAAATTTATTTTTTTGGTCATAAAAAATTTTTTAAGGTAGCTACAAATTTGATTTTTTTAAGACAGATTTTAAATAGAAAGATATAAATTATGTAAAAATTTCAAAAAATTTTGATGGTTTTTCGATGAGATATGATAAAAAATAGGGGTGACCTTATAATTTTGGAACAGAGTGTATTTTTTAATAAATTACTACCATATTTCTTGTGATTTTTATTTAAGCAAAAATTAAAAAAACATTTTTTAAAATATAATTAATTTGGAAAATGTACAATAGCTTCTGGTCGCCCTCTCCTTCGAAGAACAACTATATCTATGAATTTTTAAATTAAAAATTAAATTTCTTCAGGAGTAAGTACAAACCCTCAGCATCCGAAGGTTCCTCTTCTCTATAGTATTTGTCGTTGTATGGCCAGCCTTGCCTGTACAATTAATATAAAGTGTATACATATAAGTTTAAAAACCTTCCGGAAAATATAATTTCCGGAAGATATAGTTGCCGGGGATAAAAGAAGCTTTTCCGGAAATAAGTGAAAAATTCCGGAAGATATTTAATATTCCGGAAATATTAATATTTAAGTTTCCGGAAATAATAAACATTCCGGAAATTAAAGAAAAATATCTGAAAATATACACCTTAAGACACCTACTACATATATTGAGTTTCCGGAAAGTGAAAAAGAAAAATCCGGAAAATAATATAGACATTCCGGAAAATAAAGGAAATATCCGGAAACTTAAGTTTTACTTTATTTGTTCAAGTAGAAAATTTTTAGCAGAGTCGTTCTCATCAATTTCTTCACTATTTTGCCCTTCATTAATTCGAAAGTCTTTTTCTTCTTTTATTTCTTTATTATAAATTTCGTATTTTGGTCCATTCTCCCTAGTTTTACTACTTAATTGTTTATTTTTTGATTGTTGCTTCGAGGGCCCATTTTCTCTCTTAAAAAATTAATTTCAGACCTCGTTTTTAAATACCCCTTCGGTCTGAAAAAATCATACCTTATAATGAGAGTATCTTATAATGAGGGTATCTTAAAATAGAGGGTATTGATAGAAGTATACCTCCTCCCAGTGGGCATCCAAATTTTAAGTAAGCGTATCTTAAACTGAGGTGTATCTTATAGTGGAGGTATCTTATAGTGAGGGTGTACATTATCATGGGTGTACCTTAAATAGAAGGTATAGGAGAGGAGCTCCTCTACCTAGTGGGCAGCCAACTATTTAAAAAACGTAGGTATCTTAAATAGAAGGTAGCCTATATTGAGGGTCTTTTATAATGAGGGTCTCTTATAATGAAGGTATCTTATATTGAGGGTCTCTTATACTGAGGGTTTCTTATGATGAAGGTATCTTATATTGAGGGTCTCTTATACTGAGGGTCTCTTATATTGATGGTCTCTTATATTGATAGTATCTTATAAAGAGGTCTGACTCTTATAAAAATAGGTCTCTTATAAAGAGGGTCTCTTATAATGAGGGTATCTTATATTGAGGGTCTCTTATAAAGAGGTCTGCCTCTAATAAAAATAATCCTCATTTTATCCCACATTTTTATTCTCAACAATTCTAGTTGATTTATTAACTAAAAATGTTGTTGCTGATAATAAACTTATAGTTGATGTTTTTGTTGTTGTTGTAGAGGCTGTAGTAGTGGTTAGAGGCGTTGTTTTAGTCAAGTCTTGTTCAGAACTCCCAATAAATGTTTTTGATTTATTCTCCTCCAAAACATCCTCTGGGGCAACATTTGAGTGCAAAACATGTTTTGGTGTTTCTGCTGAGTTTTTGTTTGTTTGTTCGTTGTCTTTGTAGAAAAAGTTTTCGCAACAAACAGAAGTTTCTGAAATTACGCCTGTTTCAGAAAAACAAAACATTTGAGCCTTAAATAAGGGGAAAATAATTGTATTTATTTTTAGTATTAGTACAAGTTCCGGAAAAATATATTTCATTTCCGGTTGCCTTCCGGAAAAATATATTTCATTTCCGGTTGCCTTCCGGAAAAATATATTTCATTTCCGGTTGCCTTCCGGAAAAATATATTTCATTTCCGGTTGCCTTCCGGAAAAATATATTTCATTTCCGGTTGCCTTCCGGAAAAATATATTTCATTTCCGGTTGCCTTCCGGAAAAATATATTTCATTTCCGGTTGCCTTCCAGAAAAATATATTTCATTTCCGGTTGCCTTCCGGAAAAATATATTTCATTTCCGGTTGCCTTCCGGAAAAATATATTTCATTTCCGGTTGCCTTCCGGAAAAATATATTTCATTTCCGGTTGCTTCCGGAAAAATATATTTCATTTCCGGTAGCCTTCCGGAAAAATATATTTCATTTCCGGTTGCTTTCCGGA
This sequence comes from Meloidogyne enterolobii, assembly GCA_963681835.1. Classification (NCBI taxonomy): domain Eukaryota; kingdom Metazoa; phylum Nematoda; class Chromadorea; order Rhabditida; family Meloidogynidae; genus Meloidogyne; species Meloidogyne enterolobii. The sequence continues at coordinate 207,017 of CAVMJV010000025.1, read as the reverse complement.
AAAATATATTTCATTTCCGGTTGCTTTCCGGAAAAATATATTTCATTTCCGGTTGCTTTCCGGAAAAATATATTTCATTTCCGGTTGCTTTCCGGAAAAATATATTTCATTTCCGGTTGCCTTCCGGAAAAATATATTTTATTTCCGGTTGCTTTCCGGAAAAATATATTTCATTTCCGGTTGCTTTCCGGAAAAATATATTTCATTTCCGGTTGCTTTCCGGAAAAATATATTTCATTTCCGGTTGCTTTCCGGAAAAATATATTTCATTTCCGGTTGCCTTCCGGAAAAATATATTTTATTTCCGGTTGCTTTCCGGAAAAATATATTTCATTTCCGGTTGCCTTCCGGAAAAATATATTTCATTTCCGGTTGCTTTCCGGAAAAATTTATTTCATTTCCGGTTGCCTTCCGGAAAAATATATTTCATTTCCGGTTGCTTCTCCGGAAAAATATATTTCATTTCCGGTTGCCTTCCGGAAAAATATATTTTATTTCCGGTTGCTTTCCGGAAAAATATATTTCATTTCCGGTTGCTTTCCGGAAAAATATATTTCATTTCCGGTTGCTTTCCGGAAAAATATATTTCATTTCCGGTTGCTTTCCGGAAAAATATATTTCATTTCCGGTTGCCTTCCGGAAAAATATATTTTATTTCCGGTTGTTTTCCGGAAAAATATATTTTATTTCCGGTTGTTTTCCGGAAAAATATATTTTATTTCCGGTTGTTTTCCGGAATAAGAATAAAATAAATTTCCGGAAAAGTATTAGTTTTTCCGGAATATTATTTTTATATATGTGCACATCTATTCCGGAAATATATCAGAACAAAATTAATTTACGGAAAATTATTATTGCACTTTCCGGTTATTTTCCGGAAATATAAAAATAAAATTTTCCGGAAATATATACATAATTTCCGGTTACTCTCCGGAAAAATATGAGTACAAGATTAGTTTCCGGAAATCCTTTGGGGAATAAAATAAAATTTTCCGGAAATATATTCTTATAACTTCCGGAAAAATACACCTATATTCATTTCCGGTTATTTATACAGTTCAGCTACTTTCCGGAAATATGTAAGAGCAGGATAAATTTTCTGAAACCTTCCGACAAAATAATATTGTACTTTTCGGAAAAGTATAAGTATACATTTCCGGTTACGTTCCGGAAATGTGTAAGAACTAAATAAAATTTTCCGGAAATATATACATTAATTTCCGGTTACTTTCCGGAGAAATGAGTACAAAATTGATTTCCGTAAAATTTTCCGGAAAACACATTAAATAATAAATAATTTCCGGAAAATAAATTATTTTTTTCCGGAAAAATCATAAAAATATTTTTCCGGAAAAAAAATCCGGAAAATATTTTTTCCGGAAAAATCAAAAACATTATTTTTTTCCGGAAATAATATTTTCCGGAATTATTCCAGAAATGCTCCAAAATATAATAAATTATATATGTACATTAGGGCATTTCCCTGCCCCATCACAATACATAACATCCCCAGCAGAATCAAGCACCGCCAAAGCATCGTCAGGGCATTCGTCTCTTTCATCCTCAGATTTTTTAATTTCTTTATTATTTAATTTTGAATTAATTAATTCATCATTTCCATCAGTTGGACAACATTGATAATTAAATCCGGAAAAGAAGCAGGAGTAGTTTGGCCCACAAGTGGCTTCAGATGACCAACCTTTTTTAAAAATTAGTGAATAAATCAGAACAAAACCCAAATCAGAACAAATATCAGAACAACCCAGAAAAAATCAGAACAAGGTCAGAACAAAATCAGAAGAAATCGGAAGAAATCAGAACAAACAGAGTAAAAAATCAGAAGACTAAATCAGAACAAAAATCAGAACATGTATCAGAAGATAATCAGAATAGAATCAGAAAAATCAGAACAATGTCAGTATAAGATCAGAAGAAATCGGTACAAATCAGAAAAAATCAGAACAGAAAATCAGAACGAAAATCGGAAGAAATCAGAAGCAAAATCAGAACGAAAATCTGAAAGAAATCAGAACAAAAAATCAGAACAGAAAATTATAAAAATCAGAAAAAATCAGAACAAAAATTATGAAAAAAAATCAGAAGTAAAATCAGAACAAAAATCAAAACAAAAAATCAGAACACATCAGAACAAAAAATCAGAACAGCTTAAGGTTATAGTAAAATTCAACAATAATAAACAAACCAGGCAGGCATTGAATAAGTTCCCCACTGTCTATATCCCTTTTAGGCTCTCCATTATTTGGACAGTTGAATACACTATTCTCCACAATCTCACCAATAGAAAAATAAAAAATACAAAAATAAAAAATAATTATTTTTAACATTATTTAAGCAATCATTGGGGGGACAGAAAAAAATGTTTTTATCGAAAAAATGCCAAAAATAATTTTTATAAAAATTGCTGCGAAAATAACCACTGGTTTTTAACGTTAGAAGCAGTTGAAAGAAAAAAGCTTCAAATTTGGGTCATGTAAAGGATGAGAAAAAAAAGAAAATTTAATTGTTAGTGTTAATCAATTTAATTTCTTCCGCTCATTAACTTGAAAAAGTTAAAAAAAATTATTCTGATGGAATAAAAATCAGAATTTTAATTTCAAGTTTGTTAACAGAGAAGAAGACAAGGGAATAGATAAACTTGAGGGAAAAATACATACATAAACTTTCCGGAAAGAAAATACAAAAATATACAAAATACAAACCGGAAACTTTCCGGAAACAACTATTAAATAGATTCCGGAAACAAAAATTCCGGAAAAATAGAAAATACAAAAATACATAAAATACATTAATCTTTCCGGAAACTTTCTAGAAATACACACGGTAAAATACGACGTTGAATTAAATTATTTCCGGAAAAATAAAATTAAATAAAATACAACAACGAACTTTCCGGAAAACTTAAAGATACAAAAATACAACCTTTCCGGAAAACTTAAAAATACAAAAATACAAACTTTCCGGAACTTAATTCTGAATCAAATAAAATACAAATAAACAAAAAAATACAGAAGCTTTATACATTAAATATATATATATTTAGGTTTCTACAAAATATATAAACACAATCGGTCATTATTTGGAGGCATTTTTACATTAATTAATTAATTTTTACATTAATTTTTTCATTTATTTTCCTCATTGTTTCCTCGAATAATCTTTGTCAACAAATTTAAATTCGCTATTATTAATTAATTTGTTTAAAAATTTATTGGTATAAGATTGATGTCCAATCCCCAACATCTAAAATTTAAAATTGAAATTTTAAGACATTAAGACTCAAGATTATATGTGTCAGTCAATTATTTTCCGGAATTTTTTTAAGTTCCGGAAAATTGATCCGGAAAATTCTCTGGAAAATTGATCCGGAAAATTCTCCGGATTTATTTAAATTAGAGTTTAAACCGGACCCCCCCCCCCTCGGATTTCCGGATCCGGTAGTCCGGAATCCGGGTATTTTGTTAAAAATCGGATTTTCCGGATTTTGATCCGGAAAATTGATCCGGAAAATTCTCCGGATTTATTTAAATTAGAATTCGAACCGAACCGGATCCCCCCCTCGGATTTTCCGGATCGAGTAGTCCGGAATCCGGGTATTTTGTTAAAAATCGGATTTTGATCCGGAAAATTTTCCGGAAAATCGGAAATTGATCCAGTCCGGATAGAAAAGAAATAAAAATCCGGAAACCGGATCCGGAATTTTTCAAAAAGTTTATATTTTCCGAACTCACTTTAAATTAAATTTTTCCGGAAGGATTGGTAGAGAAAATAAATAAAATTGTATTTTATTTCCGGAAAGTTTATATTTTCCGGAAATTTTTATTTATTTTCCGGAAAATTTTATTTATTTTCCGGAAAGTTTATATTTTCCGGAAAATTTTATTTATTTTCCGGAAAGTTTATATTTTCCGGAAAATTTTATTTATTTTCCGGAAAGTTTATATTTTCCGGAAAATTTTATTTATTTTCCGGAAAGTTTATATTTTCCGGAAAATTTTATTTATTTTCCGGAAAGTTTATATTTTCCGGAAAATTTTATTTATTTTCCGGAAAGTTTATATTTTCCGGAAAATTTTATTTATTTTCCGGAAAGTTTATATTTTCCGGAAAATTTTATTTATTTTCCGGAAAGTTTATATTTTCCGGAAAATTTTATTTATTTTCCGGAAAGTTTATATTTTCCGGAAAATTTTATTTATTTCCGGAATGTTTATATTTTCCGGAAAAATTTTTTATTTATTTTCCGGAAAATCTTCTTAATTATTTCCAATTAAAAAACACACCTTAAGAATCGTAATTATAATAGTCTGAGTCCAGTCATCTTCATTTATCATGCTCACGTCATAAATTCCTTTATATATTTTTAAGGCTTCTTCTCTACATTTCTGTAGTCTTGGCTGTTTAATCAAAACAGTTTTTCTAGTGTTAAAACGATGATATTTTTCCTCGTAAACATAAATCAAGTAAATTATTAAGGGCTTGTTTTTAGCCTGTGCTAACAATGAGTTTACATACTCCAATTCTTCGTCTAAAATTAATAAGTTGTCTATATTATATGTATTTTTTTGTATTTCCTTTGTATTTTTTTTTTTGTATTTTTTTGTATTTCTATTCTTAAGTTTATTAACCGTGTTTGTTTTATATTTTCCGGAAATTTTGTATTTTTCCGGAAACTTTGTATTTTTCCGGAAATTTTGTATTTTTCCGGAAACTTTGTATTTTTCCGGAAATTTTGTATTTTTCCGGAAACTTTGTATTTTTCCGGAAATTTTGTATTTTTCCGGAAACTTTGTATTTTTCCGGAAATTTTGTATTTTTCCGGAAACTTTGTATTTTTCCGGAAATTTTGTATTTTTCCGGAAACTTTGTATTTTTCCGGAAATTTTGTATTTTTCCGGAAACTTTGTATTTTTCCGGAAATTTTGTATTTTTCCGGAAACTTTGTATTTTTCCGGAAATTTTGTATTTTTTCGGAAACTTTGTATTTTTCCGGAAACTTTGTGTTTTATCGGAAAATTTATATTTTCCGGAACCTTGTATTTTTCCATAAAATTTATATTAACCTTTTTCCGCCTTTATTTCCGAACTTGAAGCACCATCATCACCATACGATAATCTCAATGTTGTATCATCCTTTTTAAGTTTAAACATTTCTAACAACGATAACATCCTCGAATACCCCGAAATAACCCTATTCGCATCTTGACTGACTTCCTCAGCCTCATTTCTCATTTTTTCCACAGATTTTTTAAATTCAATAATATCCCTCCATTTATAGTCTGCATAAGCACACCCTCTCAGATTTTTTCTAATTTTTCTGGTAGGGATATTTTTTGCCAAATTTAAGTAAACTTCGTTCGAAAGCTTCCCCATTTGAGTAGCAATTCGTTCCCACAAATTTCTTTCTTCTGTCGAATCGTTTTCTAAATAAGTTTGGGACGTTTAGGCGCATGGACGTTTGGGCGCGCGCCTCGATATCGTGAAATAGACTAAACCTAAATTTCTAAAAATTTTCTCAAATTTTCTTAACATCCTCGACTAACTCCTCCAAAAATTTCAGAATTTTTCATCAAATATTCTCCAAGTTATAGTCCATAAACCTCAAAAAATTAGTTATTTTTTGAGAAATCAAAACATTTTTGGCCATAATTTCTTAAATTCCAGGCCAACAATTTTGAAATTTTTGGAGAACGTAGATAAACATATGAGGGTTATTATTTCAAAATTTTATTCTTCTGGATGGTCAATTCTCGATTTTATAGGCTCACGCCCTAACGGCCCCAGCGTCCTAACAACTCCACGCCCTAACGGCCTCGCGCCCTGACGGCCCCCACGCTCTAACAGCTTCGCGCCGTAATGACCTCGCGCCCTAACAACTCCACGTCTTGACGACGTCGCGCCCTAAATGACCCCGAGTCCTAGCTGCCCCAACGTCCTAACGACCTCGCGCCCTAACATCCCAATCCCTACCTAAACTGCTTGTTATTCTTCCCTCATTACTTTCAACACATCTTCCAATCAACTTTTTAGCCTGAATAATTTTGTCTTCATAATTTTTTCTTAGGCTATCAATTTGCCCCAATTCGTGAATTGTGTCGTTGTCTAGATAGCATTTTTGAACTTCTACTAATAACCTTCTCTTTTCTTTGAGCCATTTTTTGAAAGCTTTGTCGTATTTTGAGGATAAGGGTTCGGCCTTTAAATATGTAAAGTGAGTTACTACATAGGTACATTCTAATCATGGTCTATATTACTTTTTGCAATTTCCGGAAGAATATTATAAATTTCCGGAAATATGTGAGAGCAGAATAAATTTTCGGAGATTTTCGGAAAAATATAGACAACTTTTCAGTTAATGTAATGTAATACTACAACTTTCCGGAAAAGTCTCCGGAAAATACAATACTCTCCGGAAAATATATACTTTCCGGAAAATATAATACTTTCCGGAAAAATATAATACTTTCCGGAAAATACAATACTTTCCGGAAAATATAATACTTTCCGGAAAATACAATACTTTCCGGAAAATATAATACTTTCCGGAAAATATAATACTTTCCGGAAAATACAATACATTCCGGAAAATACAATACTTTCCGGAAAATAAAATACATTCCGGAAAATACAATACTTTCCGGAAAATACAATACTTTCCGGAAAATATAATACATTCCGGAAAATACAATACTTTCCGGAAAATATAATACTTTCCGGAAAATACAATACATTCCGGAAAATACAACACCTTCCGTACTCTCCCTACCTCTTCTCTATACACAGTCCTTTCATGTATATAATCGCTAATTAAATCTTCAATATTTTCTTTTTCTTCTTTACTAATCATAAATTCATCATTTTCCATGACATAATAAAAGTCTTTTTCAATTTGAATTTTAATATCGTTAATATTCCTCTCCATTTCACTTAACCTCCCCTCATCTTTTTTATAGTCCTCTACAATCATTTTAATTAATTCAACAACCGGTACTAGCTGTTCAGTTAAATTCCGCTTCAAGGCGTGTAAAAAGTTATAATAATCATCCAATTTTTTGGTGTAAGGATCTTTCCCAAATTCTCCCAAATCTCTAACTAACTCAGTATAGCTGATAGTATACTCTGAAATATTATTTATAAGTAAATATACTCCTTTAAAAAAATCCGGAAACATTCCGGAAAGAATTTACAATTTTCCGGAAATATTTTTGAAAATTCCGGAAACATTTTAAACCGTTCCGGAAAGAATTTACAATTTCGGAAACATTTTTAAAAAATCCGGAAGTAATTAGAAAATTCCGGAAATAGTTAAAAATATTCCGGAAACATTTTAAAGCATTCCGGAAATGATTTATAACATTCCGGAAATAATTAGAATATTCCGGAAACAGTTTAAAACATTCCGGAAATGATTTATAACATTCCGGAAATAATTAGAATATTCCGGAAATTATTTATAACATTCCGGAAAATTTTACAATTTCCGGAAACATTACAATTTACACCTCTAGAAACATTTGCAACTTTCCGGAAAACTTTTTACAATATTCCGGAAACAATTTAAAATATTCCGGAAAACTTTCTAAAACATTCCGGAAAGACATTTAATAACAAAATACTAAACATACAACTCACCGCTTCTATTCCAAACTTCATCTGCTTCCTTAACCACCATCGCACTTCCACTTCTACACCCTCTATTTAAATCGGTTACCAACGCTTTTATTTGCCTTAAAATTAATTTTAATTAATTTTAGCTTCAAAAGGTCACCCCAGAAGGTCAATACCCAGTAGGTAAACTCCTAGTAATCAAATGACCCTAACGGTCAACTTCAAATATTTGGGGGATAAATAAGGATTTGTGGATATTAAGGAGATATCGATGGATTTGGCCGGATTAGGATAGATTTGTTGGGATTAAACGGATTAAGGGATATATAAAACCGAAATTCTGTTCGTGAAACTGTCAGCTAAGGTAAAAGGGAGTGTATTTTCGTAAAAAAATTGTGTTTTCCGGAAAGTATTGTATTTTCCGGAAATATTGTATTTTCCGGAAAAAATGTATTTTCCGGAAAAATTGTGTTTTCCGGAAAGATTGTATTTTTCGGAAAAATTGTATTTTCCGGAAAAATTGTGTTTTCCGGAAAAAATGTATTTTCCGGAAAGTATTGTTTTCCGGAAAGTATTGTGTCTTCCGGAAAAAATGTATTTTTGATAAAAAAAATACTTTCCGGAAAGTAACCGGAACTTTTTCTCCTTCGTCTTGAGTATTGTCTTAGAGGTCTTGAGTTAACTTATGGGGGAGAACCCGTCTATGTCGATCCCATTTAATTAATTTATTTTAATTTTACCGTGGAGATTTTGATATAGCAGTGACAATGGACGAAGATGTTCTGCTGAGTCGACTTCGACTATGTGGGGTAAACATTCCAGAAATTTGTAAATATTTTGGAAACAAAATAATTAAAATAAAGGAAAGAATAATGTCCAGTTGCATTTTATTAAGAGAAATCTGCTAAAACTCGCTATAAAAATGACCTCTATTTAAGATAAGGTTTCTAAAGGTACTGGGTTGAGGAGTCGACTGGGTTGGGAGGATTTATTGGGTGTGAGGAGCTGCCTGCCTAAGCGCGTGTCCGGACAATCGGTCAGTGACATGAGAAAACGTCATTGGACGATCTGTAAGTGACGTATATCGGAGAGTTATCGGATATAAAGGGTAATTTGAGTGAATTAAGAGGGATATCGTAGGATTTGTAGGGATTAAGAGGTAAATTGGAGGATTTGTGGGGATTAAGAGGGTTTCTAAGGTACTGGGCAGAGGAGTCGACTGGGTTGGAAGGGTGGATCATTGGTTTGGAGGAGCTGTCTAGACGACATCCTCTATTTAAGATACCCTTCATTATATAGGGTCATATATAGGGTCATACCCTTTACTATATACACCCTATGTTTAAGATAACCTCTTTATAGTACACTCTCTTTATAATATACCCTCCATATAACCTCTATTTAAGATTTGGTTTTTTAAAAGATGGCTAGCCACCGGGCAGGGATGTCTAATCTATACCCTCTATTTAAGGTACACCTCATTATAATGCCCAACCTTTTAGAAGATTCCTCCATAATATGTACACCTCTATTTAGGATATACGTTTACCTAGAGTTTGGTTGACCATTGGTCGGGGAGTGAGCTCCCAAGTGATTTTAAGGTACCTCTATTTAAGGTACCTCATTATAAGAGACAATTTTAGGCCTGGGAGGGTGTATCTTATAACGAGTCCGGCTCTATTAAAAAAATAAATTTAAGGCGGCTATTTGATTAAATAAAAAATCTAGGTAGTTTAAGCATTTATAAAGGGGAATTTTATTTACAAAATAAAGTGCATCTTTATAAAAATGACGCGGTGACGTAAGGAGCTAAAACACACAACTGTTAGAAAATTAATTATGAAATTTGTCTTAAAAAAAATTTGTGGGTGGTCAGTCTAGGTTTGCTGTTGTAATTGAAAAAATTCGAATTGCCCTCTACACTCCACTATGGGCAGGGCAGTTTAGGCGCGAGTGTCGTTTCGGCGCGAGCTTATAAAACCCTCAATTACTTAACTAGAAAGGCAAAATTTTGGAATAATGACCCTCATATGTTTATCTAACTTCTCCCAAAATTTCAGAATTTTTGGACCAAAATTTTAGAAATTATGGCCAAAGATGTCTTAATTTTCCGCAAAAAGACCAATTTTTTGAGGTTTATTGACTATAACTTGGAGAATATTAAATGAAAAATTCTGAAATTTCTGGAGGAGTTAGTCAAGGATGTTAAAAAAATTTGAGAGAAGTTTCATGAATTTAGGTTTAGTCTAAGTGTCAGTTTCGAGACGCGCGCCAAAAACGTCAAGGCGCCAAAACAACCCCACCCCGTTCACTCACCCTTATAGTTTTAAGCATTTTACAAATTGTAAATTATTTATAACTCAAATTCCGGAAAACATTTACAAATTCCGGAAAACATTTACAAATTCCGGAAAACATTTACAAATTCCGGAAAACATTTACAAATTCCGGAAAACATTTACAAATTCCGGAAAACATTTACAAATTCCGGAAAACATTTACAAATTCCGGAAAACTTTTTACAAATTCCGGAAAACATTTTACAAATTCCGGAAAACATTTACAAATTCCGGAAAACATTTTACAAATTCCGGAAAACTTTTTATAAATTCCGGAAAACATTTTACAAATTGCAAGTCTATTACAAATTCCGGAAAAACAAATTCTGAAACGGAAATTAAATTAAAATTAAATTATCAGAAAAACATTATACTTTTCTAAGGACTACACGTGCACTTTAACTGCTTTTCAAGATGCACTTAAAAATTGGCTAAAAAATTTTAATTGTCTATCGGTCATGTTTTTTAAATAAATAACATGTGAGAGTTTAAAGTAAAAGTGCAAGACTTTGTCTGACAAAAAAAAATTTTTTTGAAAAATTTAAATTTCAAAATTTTGGAAATAAATTTAATTAAAAAAATTAAAATAAAAGAAAAATTTAATATTTAATTAATAAAAAATGCTTTTATATATTTTTAATGGCACTATGAATAAAATTAAAAAAGGCAAGAATTGTTGGGCAATGATTTTTAATAATTCCGGAAAACATAAATAAAGAACAAATTTAGTGGAAGAATAAAAGAAACATTTAAAATCAATTCCGGAAAACATTTTACAAATTTGTGAAAACATTTTATAAATTCCGTTAAACATCTACAAATTCATAAAAACATTTTAGATATTCCGGAAAACTTTTACAAATTGCTAAAAACATTAGAAAAATTCCGGAAAACATTTTACAAATTAGAAAAATGTTTTACAAATTCCTTCCGGAAACATTTTTAATTTGTTTAAAAACATTTTACAATTTGTAAAAACATTTTTTAATTCCGAAAAACATTTTACAAATTGTAAAGTATGTTTTACAAATTCTTAGAATGTTTTACAAATTTGCAAACTTTTACAAATTGTAAAATATGTATTACAAATTCCGGAAAACATTTACAAATTCATAAAAACATCTAGATATTCCGGAAAATGTTTTACAGATTGTTAAAAACATCCAAAAAATTCCGGAAAACATTTTACAAACTCGGAAAATGTTTTACAAATTGCGGAAAACATTTTAAATTTCTAAAAACATTTTATAAATTCCGGAAGATGTTTTACAAATTCCTTCCGGAAAACTTTACAAATTCCGGAAAATGTTTTAAAATTTTCTGAAAACATTCGAAAATTTCCGGAAAACATTTTAAATTTTAAAAACATTTTATAAATTCCGGAAAACATTTTATAAATTGTTAAAAACATTTTACAAATTCATAAAACATTTTACAATTTCCGGAAAACATTTTGCAAATTCAGAAAAATGTTTTACAAATTGTTAAAAACATTTTACAATTCTTAAAAACGTTTTACAATTTCCGGAAGACATTTTAAGCATAAAAACAAATGTATAAGCCATAGTTGGGGGAATGTTGCAATTAATTATATTTAATAAGAGAACATTTTAATATATTTTTAATAATGTATTTATAATCTAAACAATAATAATCTACAATAATAAGTGTGTGTTTTTGTTGAATTGAGTTAATCACAAAATTAATAAAAATGCACCACAATATTAAAAATAAAAGAATTTTTTCGGGAGTATACAACAATATTTTTCTTAATTTAAAAAAATGCCATTTTTGTTGTTTAAAAAATATAATATGGTCAGATAATTTAAAACAAGTCTACACGTTTGGTCTTCAAAAAAATATAAACATTAACTGAAGTTTCAACCAGAAAAAATTAATTAGTAAATAGGTTTACAATTTCCGGAAAGGATTGTAAAAACATAAAATGAAATTTCCTGAAAATACAATTAATTTTACAATTTCCGGAAAAACATTAATTCTTAAAATGTTTTCCGGAAGTTCTTATATGTTTTTATATGTTTTCACAATTGTAATTTATGTTTCCTCAGGTTTCCTCACATGAACGGCTCCTTTTTAAAACCATTACAATTCCGGAAAACATTAATAAAAATATTACAATTTCTGGAAGCATTGTAAAAACATGAAAAAAAAATTCCGGAAAATACATTTTTAAAAATGTATTTTAAAATGTTTTTACAAATGTTTTTAGTCATCAAATGTTTCCAAAAATGTTTTTAACATCAATATGAACATGTTTAAATTTTTCCGGATTGTAATTTATGTTTTTATCAATGTTTCAGAGAATTGTAATTTTTAAAAACAATTTTTTACAATTTCCGGAAAAACATTAATTCTTAAAATGTTTTCCGGAAGTTCTTATATGTTTTTATATGTTTTCACAATTGTAATTTATGTTTCCTCAGGTTTCCTCACATGAACGGCTCCTTTTTAAAACCATTACAATTCCGGAAAACATTAATAAAAATATTACAATTTCTGGAAGCATTGTAAAAACATTTAATAAAATTTCCGGAAAATACACTTTTAAAAATGTATTTTAAATGTTTTCCGGAATGTTTTTAAAAATGTTTTTAAACACTCAATATGAACATGTTTTTAAAATTAATTTTCCGGATTGTAATTTATGTTTTTATCAATGTTTCAGAGAATTGTTATTTTTAAAAACATCTTTACAATTTCCGGAAAAACATTAATTTTTAAAATGTTTTCCGAAAATTGTAAAAAATGTTTTTAAATGTTTTGTAAATTGTAATTTATGTTTCAACAAATGAACATCTTTTTAAAAACATTTAAATTCCGAAAAACATTATTAACAATACAATTTCCGGAAAAACATTTCTAAAAACATTACAATTTTTCCGGAAAACATTTTTTTTAATTTTAGTTTCCGGAAAACATTCATAAAAACATTTAAGTTTCCAGAAAACATTTCTAGAAACATTACAATTTCTGGAAAACATCAATAGAAATATTACAATCTTCAGAAAACATTTTTTTATTTTTGTTTCCGGAAAACATTTTTAAAAACATCACAATTCCGGAAATCATTAATAAAATTATTACATTTCCGGAAACTTCTAAAAACATTACAATTTTCAGGAAACATTTTTTAATTTTACAATTTCCGGAAAACATTCCTAGAAACATTTTTTCCGGAAAACATTTTTAAAAACATTACAATTTGTAGAACATATTTTAAATTTTACAATTTCCGGAAAAACATTTCTAGAAACATTACAATTCCGGAAACACTTCTAAAAACATTACAATTTCCGGAAAAAACTTCAAACTTGCGGACTTGTCTTAAACTAAAAGAAAAATCTGTATATTTAAGTAAAAATTCCAAAATTATAAAAAATATAATTTAATATAAATAATTTTTCAATCCCTCTCTAATAATGCTGCAACAAAGCGTTCTCTCTGCTCTAAATTACCAGTAACCAATTTAAGTTGCTTTAAAAGTGTATCTGCCTTAATTTGTTCCAATACTTGTAAAAATTCTTTTCCATTAGAATATTCCATAATTTGTTCAAAAAAATATTCAAAACGTGTTCGTTTAGAATAATCCATTGACGGCTTCTCTTTTAAATTTATTTCTCTTCTTATTAAAATTGAAGTTTCAGCCAAATGTTTATCTACCCATTTACACCCTTTTTCTAACTCGTCTATTGTAAATGAAGACAAATTTGTTGTTGAAATTGAACAAGCAGATAAATAATTTTTAGCCATCTCCATTTTAATTGATTGTACACAGAGTAAATTGTAAAAATAATTTCGAGTATTTTGCCAAGCTACTTCGTCCTAGAAAATTAAATGATATTAAAATATTTTTTTACAAATTCCGGAAAATGTTTTACAAATTGTTAAAAACATTCAAAAAATTCCGGAAAACATTTTACAAATTGTAAAGTATGTATTAGGAATTCCGGAAACATTTTTACAAACTCTTAAAAATGTTTTACAAATTTGCAAACTTTTACAAATTGTAAAATGTATTACAATTCCGGAAAATGTTTTTAAAATTTCTAAAAACATTCGGAAAATTCCTGAAAACACTACAAATTGTAAAGTACATATTAAAAATTCCGGAAAATGTTTACAATTTGTGAAAAACATTTTAGATATTCCGGAAAACTTTTAAAATTGTTGAAAACATTCGAAAATTCCGGAAAACATTTTACAAATTCAGAAAAATGTTTTACAAATTTCCGGAAAAGGTTTGTTTTTATCAGAAAAACATTGTAAAAATAATAATGTTTTCCGGAAGTTTTAATAGATGTTTTTACAAATTCCGGAAATATCAGAAAAACATTTAATAAATTTCCAAAAAATATTATTATTATTTTTACACTTTCCGAACAACATTGTAAAAACATTAAATACAATTCCGAAAAAACATCAATTTTTCAAAACATCTTATACAACTTCCGGAAAAATGAATTTTTTTTTTTAACACATGTTTTTTTAACACATGTTTTATTTTTTTTTTTAAACATGTTTTTCCGGAAATTGTAATTTATGTTTTTCTCTCTCTTACATGAATAGCCCCAAACATATTTTTATAATTTCCGGAAAACATAAAATTCAAAATGTTTTCCGGAAAACATTATTTTTAAAATAACTCTAGGAGTTGTAAAACATGTTTTTCCGGAAATTGTAAAACATGTTTTCAGTGAGAAACATGTTTTTAAACATGTTTTTCCGGAAATTGTAATTTATGTTTTTTTCTCTCTTACATGTATAGCCCCTTTAGCAAGCATTCTAGCAGTAGTATCATGCAAATCAGCAAATTTAACTGCAGCAGCTCTACATACAGGTAAAAGTTTTTCTTTACGTTTCTCATATTCTTGTTGCAATTCTTTTTTCTTTTCTTCATTAAAATTTTTATTTTTATTATTTTTAGCCAATTCTTCTTCCAATTTTTTCGTTTTTTCATCACATTTTCCAAGTAAAACACACAAATCTTTCTCTCTAAATTTTATTTCAACTATCCCATTTGCTTCCAAAACACCTCCACGACTATTAGAATCTGCTAACATTGTTATGCATGTTGGGTTTATTTGTGTATCTAATACTGCCCAAGCACCACCACGAAGTTCGCCAAAGGGAGGTAAATAAATTATTACTGGTTGGGTATATGTTTGTAAAGCATCAACTATCCAAGCACCAAATTTTAGTACCATTTCAAACATATCTAGAGAGAAAAATAAAATTTTAATTAAATATATTTTTCCGGAAAACATTACAGTCCGGAAGGAACGAACTAAACATTTTCCGAAAAAAATTAATAAAAATTTAAGGTTCCGGAAAGGTTCCGTTTAAGGTTCAGGAAATTTGATAGGTTCCGGAAAGGTTCCGATTTTATGAAATTAAAGTTCCGGTTTGTAAATGTTTCCGGAAAAGTTGTAGAGGTCATTTCATTAAACTTAAATTACCAGAAAATTTTAAATTAAAAACAATTTCCGGAAAACATTTTAATAATCTATTTTTCTGGGAAACATTACGGTCCGGAAGGAGCGAACTGAACATTTTCCGGAAAACATTAATGAAAACTTAGAAACAATTCCGGAAACAAATAATTCTTAATACGGAAAAATATATCCCAGAAACAATCCGGAAAATATATTCAGAAAGTTTCCGGAAAAGATTTTTACGGAAGTATATCTAGAGAAAATAAATATCCACATATTTCCGAAAGTTCTATGATTAAATAATTAATTAATTAAGTTTTTAATTTAAGTTATCGTATTATTCATTTACCCACCCTTTTGTCCACCACTAAATCCTCGAATATTTGCTAATATGATTAGAGGAAGTCCTTCATGATTGAAATCGTTTATTGCTTCTGCTGTCTAAAAATGGTAATTTTAAATTTAGCTACAGTATAGGCAAAGATTTTTTGTAGAGTGACCAGTGGTAGGATACACCGAGATAAAACGAGAAGGAAAGCATTAGTTTCCGGAAAAAATTTCCGGAAAGTTTAAAAAGATTTTCCGGAAAAAAATTTCCAGAAGGCTAAAAAAATTTCCGGAAAAAAATTTCAGGAAGGCTAAAAAAATTTCCGGAAAAAAATTTCCGGAAGGCTAAAAAAATTTCCGGAAGGCTAAAAAAATTTCCGGAAAAAAATTTCCGGAAGGCTAAAAAAATTTTCCGGAAAAAAATTTCCGGAAGGCTAAAAAAATTTCCGGAAAAAAATTTCCGGAAGGCTAAAAAAATTTTCCGGAAAAAATTTTCCGGAAGGCTAAAAAAATTTCCGGAAAAAAATTTCCGGAAGGCTAAAAAAATTTTCCGGAAAAAATTTTCCGGAAAAAATCTCCGGAAAACATTTCCGTAAGGCTAAAAAAATTTCCGCAAAATTAAAGATTTCCGGAAGACCGGAAAAATTAGGTAACTTGCCCAGTGGTAGGATGCCCAGAAAGCAACGTGCCCCTAAAAAATTATTTTTCTGGTATATCACCTTAAATGCCGAATCAGTATGCCAAACTTGACCAGCTTGTAGCACACATTTAGCCTGAGAATCTTGCGTAGCTGGATCAGCAGGTATTTCACATTCCACCGTTCGTGTTTCCACAGCCAAAACACCAACAGCAAGTCCTCTTAAACGTGCTCTCCCAGCAATTATTGTTTTTGCCCATCCACTCATAATTTCATCAAATGTCCCCTTATCAAAAAGTCCACCACCATCTGGAGGATCTAACATTAAACGTGGATCATAAGCACTTTTTGTTGGTTGGGTATGAACCATTCTTGCTTTGTCGTCTTTTAACATTGTAAGAGGGGGTAATGTTGGTTGTTGTGTTGTTGGAGAAGGTAATAACATTGTTGTTGAGGGAGGAGGAGGAAGATAAGTTATCCAATGAAGAATCTTTTTTATTCCATCCATATCATCATGAGCGACAGAATGTGTTACACCGTTATGGTACATTATCTATTAGAAGAAAAAAAGTTTTCCGGAAAATTATAAATGTTATAATTAGTCTTAAGTTTCCGGAAAATATTTATTATTAAACTTAAGTTTCCGGAAAATATTTATTATTAAACTTAAGTTTCCGGAAAATATTTATTATTAAACTTAAGTTTCCGGAAAATATTTATTATTAAACTTAAGTTTCCGGAAAATATTTATTATTAAACTTAAGTTTCCGGAAAATATTTATTATTAAACTTGTTTCCGGAAAATATTTATTATTAAACTTAAGTTTCCGGAAAATATTTATTATTAAACTTAAGTTTCCGGAAAATATTTATTATTAAACTTAAGTTTCCGGAAAATATTTATTATTAAACTTAAGTTTCCGGAAAATATTTATTATTAAACTTAAGTTTCCGGAAAATATTTATTATTAAACTTAAGTTTCCGGAAAATATTTATTATTAAACTTAAGTTTCCGGAAAATATTTATTATTAAACTTGTTTCCGGAAAATATTTATTATTAAACTTAAGTTTCCGGAAAATATTTATTATTAAACTTGTTTCCGGAAAATATTTATTATTAAACTTAAGTTTCCGGAAAATATTTATTATTAAACTTAAGTTTCCGGAAAATATTTATTATTAAACTTAAGTTTCCGGAAAATATTTATTATTAAACTTAAGTTTCCGGAAAATACTTTAAGGAATTGTAATTTTTCCGAAAACTTGTAAAAGTTAATATAAAGTTCCGGAAAGTAGTATAAGATTACAAAGATTCGTTTAAAACAAATTTTTCCACCTGTGGTCCACCAAGTTGATTATTTGATGTATACACTTCTCTACCCAAAACAGAATTTAATGCAGCTGCACCAGTAAGAATTATATGAGAATTTTCGACTTGACAGATTCGATGAGAAAGACGAGCAACATAAGCTCCAATACCAACAGCACGTCCAGAAACCTGAATATATTTTAAATAAGTTTAGGGAAAATTTTAAATTTTATTTAGTTTTCCGGAAAATGTTTTAGTAAAATTGTAAATGTTTCCCGAATTTTAAAAATAATGTTTTCCGGAATTTTCCGGAAAAAAATTTTTTTACAATGTTTCCCGGAATTGTAAAAATAATGTTTTCCAGAAATTTAAATATAATGTTTCCGGAATTTAATAAATGTTTTCGAGAATATGTTTTGCAAAATTGTTATTTAATGTTTTTGCAACATGTTTTTTACAAAAAAACACGTTTTTACAATGTTTTCGGAAAATATTTTTCCGGAAAACATTTTTCAATGTTTTCCGGAAAAACATTGCAAAACATTTACAATTCTATAATAACATTTTCGGAATTGTCATATAATTGTAAATGTTTCCGGAAAATGTTTTTAAAACAATTTGAAGGATTTTTATGTTTCCGAAAAGGTTTAAATTTTATTAAGTTTTCCGGAAAGTGTTTTAGTAGAATTGTAAACATTTTCGGAAAATGTTTTAGGAATCTTTGGAGTTATTTCTCCATTTCCGGAAACATTTAAAATTTATAATGTCTTCCGGAAAATGTTTTAGTAGAATTGCAAATGTTTCCAGAAAATTATAACACAAAAAAAAATATTTCCGGAAGGTTGTAAAAGTTTACCAAGCAATAAGTTGGAACTTTGCGATATGCAGCACTTGTTTCCGCTGCAATTAAACCGGAACCGACCAAGTTTTCAACACCAATATCTCCCTCTTTTCCAATAATTGCGTCAATACGTCTGTTACCGTTGTTTAATAGAGTTGACTCAATCTGAAAAAAATTTTTTTGAAATTTTTAAAAATTTTTTCCAAAAAAAATTTTTTCCGGGAAATTTTTTTCCGGAAAAAAATTTTTCCGTAAAATTTTTTTCCGGAAAATTTTTTGAAATTTTTTAAATTTTCCGGAAAAATTATTTTTCCGGAAAAAAATTTTACGAAAAATTTTTTTGAAATTTTTGAAAATTTTGAAATTTTTTCCGGAAAAAAATTTTTTTCCGGAAAATTTTTTGCAAATTTTTAAGGGTGGCACCTGTGAAAGAATTTCAGAATTTTCAACTTTAGGGTCCAAAGTTAAATATTTAAATCCATCTTCAGGTCTATCATCATCATTCCATACAATATTTAAATGATTTTTTATATCTGAAGCAAATCCAATTCTTGCACCAGAATTTGCAGCAATATAAACACGAGGCATTTTATTAATACGGCTATATTCACTTGCCTGGAAAAAAATTTTTTTGTAATTATAAGAGGTTTCTGAGTTATTCTTCATGTTTCCGGAAAATTGAAAATCTCTATTTATAGAATTGTTAAGGTTTCCAGAAAATGTTTAAATAGAATTGTAAATGTTTCAAGTTTCTGTAAAATATTTTCGAATAATTCTAAACATTTCCGGAAAATTGTAAAATCTTTAGTAAACTTAAGTTTCCGGAAACTTGAAACGTTTATTATTGAATTCAAGTTTTCCGGAAGAATTTAATAGAGCTGTAGATGTTTCCGGAAAACTGTAAAAGTTAAATATATTATATTTAAACTTTCCGGAAAGTATTGTAAATATTTGTTATTAAACTTAAGTTTCCGGAAAATATTTTATTAAATGTTTCCGGAAAGGTTGGAGACGTTTATATTTAAACTTAAGTTTCCGGAAACACTTAAAAATTGTAATAGTTTCCGGAAAATTGTATAAGTCCAATATATTTAAGTTTTCCGGAATCTATTTTTTAATGTTTCCGGAAAATTGTAAATGTCTGCCATTAAACTTAAGTTTGCGGAAAATATTTTATTAAATTTTCCGGAAGGTTGGAGACGTTTATTACATTAAACTCAAGTTTCCGGAAACGTTTTTAGCAATTGTAACTGTTTCCGGAATATTGTATAAATTCAATATACTATATCTAAGTTTTCCGGAAAAAAATATACTAGAATTGTAAATGTTTCCGGAAAATTTTACTGTTTTGTTACTCGAGTTTTCCGGAAAATATTTTAATGAAGAAACACACTTTTAGAATAAATTTAAAAAATTCACTTTTTGATATAAACGATGTTCTCTCATAGAAAACGACCCCATTTGAAAAGTAATATCATTTGAAATTAAAACAATTGAACGGCCATGAGGAGAATCTGGTGTCCAAATTTGCATTTCCCAAGCAATCATTCCACGGTCATTACAGCCAGAAGACATTCTTCTATTTAATTCTTCCTCACTTCGAATAATATTTAATTGAGCATTTGGATCGTCAGAGGTTAAAATCATTTCGAAAACTTTAAAATAAAATTAAATTTTATTGTAGTTAAGGGCGTATAAATAGAACAAATTTAAACTAGTTCTGAAAATGATTGATACTCTTCCGGAAAGAAATAATTCTGAGTTTATTTAAGAAGAAAGAGCTGGAGACACTGAGAGAAAAATTCTGATAGTGCGGAACGGTTGGGGTCAGTTGAGCGTGGCCGGTTGAGCGTCAGCCGACATTTGAACGGCTATAACTTTTTTAGCCTTGATCCAATACGAATGAATCATATATCATTCGAAAGCCCTCGATGAGTCCAATCTTTATCCCAACTGGATGGATCAAGTCTGATCCCGGTTAAAAGGTTATAAGTCGATAAATGCAGAAAATCGTTGTTTTTCACACTTATCGACTTGTAACTTTTTAAATAGCGATCAATCATGATCCATCCAATTGAAACAAATATAGCGCTTAACAAGGGCTTTCGAATGATATATGATTCATTAGTATTGAATCAAGCGGAAAAAAGTTATAGCCGATCAAAGTTGGCTGACGCTCAACCGGCCACGCTCAACTAGCCCGTTCCGAGTGCGGAATGCTCTTTGGCGTGATTTAAAAATTTGAAAAATTGGCGTTTGGCGCGCCACGCGAAAATTTTGGCGCACACCCCTGTTGTGATCGTCTGTCATTGTTCTCCGGAAAAATAAATAAAGGGTTGTTTTTTGAAAAAAAAAATAAAATTAATTTGGTCTGAAACATAAAATAAATTTTACTGGAAAACACTAATTTTCAGACACAAATTAGTCCGAACAAACTAATTTTAATTTTCCGGAAAACCAAAGACAAAACGAACACAAAACAACAATTCCGGAAGGTACTTTCCTGCTATGACGCAACAAATTTAAATTTTTTTAAAAAAGCTAAAAATGTTCAAAAATAGTAATAATAAGCATAAAATTTTTCCCCCATTTTCCCACGTGTTTTCACACCTCAGTGGGTGTTTGGCGGAATTTGTTCTTTTTTTGAAGCAAAAATGGGAAAAAATTTTATGGTTCTTTTTGAAGCAGATGATAAGCACAAATTTCCCGCATATATTGAGACCAGTCTACCGTAGTGTTTTGTTCATGCCTAACTCTTAACATGCCTAACTCTTAACTGTGTTGAGCATTTTTAGCTTTTTCAAAAAAATTTAAATGTGTTGCGTCATAACAGGAAAGTACCTTCCGGAAATATCAAAATTATTTTTAAATTATATTTTTCCGGAAATTAAGTTTCCGGAAAATCAATAAAGGTTGTTTTCCGGACATAAATTCTAATTAATTTCAAAAACAAATATCTCCCCTCAAAAAACACACCTTTAGCCAATTTTCTAACATCCGAATTATTAATAGCCAGTTGTTGTTCACTGGGCAACATTTCAAATGCCCTATAAAATAAACAAAATTTTCAAAAAAAAATTCCGGAAAAAAATTTTCAAAAAAAATTTCGAAAAAAATTTCAAAAAAAATTTTTGAAAAAAAAATTCCGGAAAAAATTCCGGAAGAAAAATTCCGGAAAAAAAATACCGGAAAAAAAATTCCGGAAAAAAATTTTCAAAAAAAATTTCGAAAAAAATTTCAAAAAAAATTTTTGAAAAAAAAATTCCGGAAAAAATTCCGGAAAAAAATTCCGGAAAAAAATTTCAAAAAAAATTCCGGAAAAAAATTCCGGAAAAAAATTCCGGAAAAAAATTTCAAAAAAAATTCCGGAAAAAAATTCCGGAAAAAAATTCCGGAAAAAAATTTTTCAAAAAAATTTCAAAAAAATTTTTTTTTCTTACGCAGAATAAGATTTTGGATCAGAACGTTTAAAAAATGTCCATTCATCAAAGGCAGCCTTTCCAAACATTATAGGCATATCATAAACATAAGTAGTTCCCAATTTATTTGCTTGGTATCTTTTTTTCTGTACATTAACTTGTTGTATTGTGTGATGTGGAGTTGCTGAACTTTTTCCTGCTAAACGTGCATGACCTCCACTTTCTATTGGAATTAATTTTCTGTCTTCGTTTACCTAAAAAAATGGGAGTAAAAAATGAATAGATAGAAGAATTCTGATATTTCCGGAAAAATTCTGAAAGTTCCGGAAAAAATTCTGATGTTTCCGGAAAAATTCTGGTGTTTCCGGAGGAAATTCTGATATTTCCGGAAAAAATTCTGATATTTCCGGAGGAAATTCTGATATTTCCGGAGGAAATTCTGATATTTCCGGAGGAAATTCTGATATTTCCGGAGGAAATTCTGATATTTCCGGAGGAAATTCTGATATTTCCGGAGGAAATTCTGATATTTCCGGAGGAAATTCTGATATTTCCGGAAAAAATTCTGATATTTCCGGAAAAAATTCTGATATTTCCAGAAAGGATTCTGATATTTCCGGAAAGGATTCTGATGTTTCCGGAAGAAATTCTGAAAGTTCCGAAAAAAATTCTGATATTTTCGAAAGAAATTCTGATATTTCCGGAAAAGATTCTGATGTTTCCGGGAAAAAAATTCTGATGTTTCCGGAAAAATTCTGGTGTTTCCGGAAAGGATTCTGAAAAAGATTCTGATGTTTCCGGGTAAATTCTGATATTTCCGGAAAGGATTCTGATATTCCCGGAAAAATTCTGAAAGTTCCGGATAATAATAAAAGTTTTTCCGGAAAATAATTCCGGAAAGCACCTGATATTTTTGTTCCGGAATTAGTTTCCGGAAAAACATTTAAAAATATTCCGGAAAGTAAATATCAGGCTTAAAATCGCTAGAATAAAATTATGATAGTTCCGACAAGAGAAATAACATACAAGTCCATCCGGATAAACTAATTACAATTTTAAGGAAAATAAATAATAGGTGAACATTTTCAGGAAGATAATACATAAATTCCGGAAAAAGTTTAATAAAAATATTAATTTACTCGATAAACACAAATTTCCGGAATTGCACCAGTTTCATTCATATAAACAATTCTGATAGTTTCAAATTGTTGTTGTAATTCTGTAATGTTGTTAGAATTTGTGTTGGTTGTTGAAGGACGTAATTGTTCATAATTCACTTCGACTTCTATAAAATTCAAAAAAGAAAAAATTAAAATTAAATTATATTTAAAAATTGGACCTCACTTTAATAAATGGGGATGAAAAAATCGGACCTTATTATTAGAGGTATAATTAGAGGTATCTTAAAATAGAGGGACTCTATGTTGCTATTAAGCAACTCCCTAACCATGAAATTTCCGGAAAACATTATTATTTTTAAAAACATTTATTACAATAACCGGAAGGATTGTAAAAACATGTATTGTATTTCCGGAATTGTAAAAACATTAAATAACTTTCCGGAAAATATTGCTGCTAAAAACATTTACAAAACTTCCGGAAAACATTGTAAAAACATTAAAATAATGTTTTCCGGAAATTTCACAAATGTTTTTATGTTTCTTAAAGAGTGTAAAAACATTAAATAATATAATTCCGGAAAACATATCCTTCTTGCAAACACATTCAACAAAACATTTGACAAAACATTCAACAAAACATTAGGAAAACATTCAACAAAACATTCACAAAAACATTCACAAAACACTTAAGTTTTCCGGAAAAACATAAATATTAGTTTTAAAAACATTATAATGTTTCCGGAAATTTCACAAATGTTTTTATGTTTCTTAAACCGTGTAAAAACATTAAATAATAATTCCAGAAAACATATCATTCTTGAAAACACAAATTAATTTAAAAACATTTATTGATTCCGGAAACATTATAAAAACATTAAATAACTTTCCGGAAAACATTGTTGCTAAAAACATTTAATACTCTAGACTCTATTAAATGTTTTTAACAACAATGTTTTCCGGAAATTTTATTAATGTTTTTATAATGTTTCCGGAAACTGTGCAAATGTTTTTAAATTAATTTTGTTTTAAAGAATGTTATGTTTTCCGGAATTAGTATATTATTTAATGTTTTTACAGCTTGTGGGCGTATAACAAATAAGTACCAATCAGAGGTGGGTCGGAACAGTCAGAGGTGTCGGAAATCGAAACTGTCGGAAATCGGAACTGGCTCAAAAGTCGGAACTTGGAACTAAAAATTTTTTTCGGAAATCGGAACTTGGAAATCGGAAATCAAAATTTTTTTCGGAAATCGGAACTTGGAAATCGGAAATCAAAATTTTTTTCGGAAATCGGAACTTGGAAATCGGAAATCAAAATTTTTTTCGGAAATCGGAACTTGGAAATCGGAAATCAAAATTTTTTTCGGAAATCGGAAATTGGAATTCCGACCACCTCTGGTACCAATAGAATTTCTAGACAATAATTTAATGGGAATCTATGTATAAGTGAAAGGTTCCTCTGATAAATTTTTAAAAAAATTTTTAAAAATTCACCAGTAATTCTGTGTTTTATCAAATATTTTTCACAACGTTTAATTGCTTCCTCAATAGATCTAGGCCAATAATCTGTATTCCTTTTTCCAATTTCTGTATCATATTCCAATCGAATAAAGACATGATTGCAATCAAATGTACTTCTAGATTTATCAGCAGCACAAGAAACTCGAATTTCACCACAAGCACCATCCAAAAGTTCAAATATTTTGTTTTGTAAAAGTGTAGATTCGCTGTAAAATATTAAAAAGTAATTAATTTTTAAAATATTAGTTTTAAAAAATATTAGAGTTAAAACAATTAAAATTTCGGAAAAAACCGTTATTTTTACAATTTTCAGAAAACATTAAAACACGATCCGGAAAAATTTAAATTACAATTCTACAAATATAAATTCAGGAAAAGCATTTTCCGGAAAAAAACATTTACAATTATTCTTTCCGGAAAACATTTATTAATTTCCGGAAAATATTAATCTTGTTCTAACCATTTTCAGGAAGAATATTTAAATATAAATTATAATCCGGAAAAAATCTTGAAAAACATTTACAATTATACTTTACGGAAAACATTGAAACACAATTTCCGGAAAAAACTTAAATTACAATTCTACAAATGTATTTAGAAAATTCCGGAAAAGTATTAATCATGTTCTAAACATTTTCCGGAAAACATAATACTAAAACAAAAATTATAATTCGGAAAAACACCCTCCAAAAACATTTACAATTATTCTTTCCGGAAAACATTTAACTTTAAAAAATAAAACACAATTTCCGGAAAGCATTATTGCTTTAAAAACATTTCCGAAAAACATTTAAGTATATCAAAACACCCTAAAAGTTCACCAAAAAAATCCAAACTACTTACTCAATTTGAGAAAACCGTTCATGAATAGTAGTAATAGAAGAAATGTTTTTAAGTGAACACCGAACAAATATTCTTGAAAGTCCATGATCATTAGTTCGAAATATTAAATATGGCGAGTCTGGATGTGTTAAATTTTCTGCTCCAAGAGGTAAACGGTAAAGTTCAAGTTTCTCTCTAGCAGAAAAATCGAGTGTTGTTGTGTAAAAGGGTTGTTTTAATTTTGTAGATAACATTAAATCTATATATCTTGGTTTAACGTCAAAAAAATTTGACCTGAAAATTTGAAAAAAATATTAATGGAAATATATATTCTAATTTTAAGATTGAACTTGATTTTTTAAAATTAGATAAATACACCCAAACTATTGCATACGAGTGTTCATGCTGTGGAATAATTCATTGGATAGGAGATGGAATAGAACCATCATGGAATAAACCCTGACCGAAGCACAAACGACTGTGCCACCATGCAACCCGATGATTGGGTTTATGTATATTCTTTCTGAAAGTGCGGACACACACAAACAATTTCCGGAAAATTAGTAATTGTTAGGTCTAAAAGAATCCGCCGGAAATACTTATTTTTAAAAATAAAAATTTCCGGAAAAAATTAATTTTAAACATTTTTCTGAAAACATCTATTATTAAAAACATTTAGACAATTCCGGAAAAACATTTAAAATTAAAAATTCTGAAAACATTACTCCCAAACTATTTCCGGAAAGGAAAATATTTAAACATAAATTACAATCCGGAAAAGATTAGTCCAAAAAATTTACAAATGTTTTTCCGGAAAGCATTTAATTTTAATAACAATTCCGGAAATTTGAATAAATGTTTTTACATGTTTTCCGGAAAGTGTAATGTTTTTAGAATTTCCGGAAATTTCAACAAATGTTTTTACATGTTTCCCGGAAATTGTAATGTTTTTACAATTTCCGGAAAAATTAATTTTCAAAAACATTTACAATTGGTTTTCCGGAAAACATTTATTTATAAAAACATTTGTATTACAATTCCGGAAAAACATTATTATTTTTAAAAATATTATTATTTTTAAAAACATTTATTACAATTGTAAAAATGTAAATAAACTTTCGAAAAAATTGTAAAAACATGTATTGTATTTCCGGAATTGTAAAAACATTGAATAACTTTCCGAAAAACATTATTACTTATAAAAACATTTGTATTACAATTTCCGGAAAACATTGTAAAAACATTAAAATAATGTTTCCGGAAAACATCATTATTTATAAAAACATTTGTATTACAATTTCCGGAAAAACTACAATTTCCCTTAAGCTCCGGATTGTAATTTTATTTTCTCCCACAAACAACAAGGAGAAAAAAAAAGTTTTGGATTTTTTCCCAACGAAATTACCATTCAGAAATTTTTTTTAATAATTCCCAACTTACCCAAGACTAGCAGTAAACCAATGTTTTAAATTTTTAGCACATTCTTCACAATTTTCATTTTGTTTTTCATTATATTTTATAATAAAAAGAAAAGTATCTTCAACATTAATTTTTGCAGTAGAAACTTGCATATTGTCTAATGCGGTAAAATTTTCTTGGCAATTTTCGTCAAATGAATCAATGTTGTTGATAACCGTTATATAATAATTAAACGCTTTGTTATTTTGATTTTCAGTTTCTAAAAAAGTATTTTGTTAGAAAATTATTAGAAAGTTTTTAAGAATTTACGGAAAACATAGAAATTGTAAAAACATTAAATTTTTATATTTTCCGGAAAACATTATTATTTTTGAAAACATTTATTACAACTTCCAGAAGGATTGTAAAAATATAAATAAACTTTCCGGAAAAATTGTAAAAACATGTATTGCATTTCCGGAATTGTAAAAAACATTTCATAACAATTCCGGAAAACATTATTATTTTTAAAAACATTTATTACAATTTCCGGAAAATTTTACTAAGAAACATAAGATTTTCCGGAAAACATTAATTTTACAATTTACGGGAAAAATTGAAAAACATTTGTTAGAAATTCCGGAAAACCTGTCCTTTCAAACATTATCACATTTTCCGGAAAACATTTGTACATTAGTAAAATTTCCGAAAAACTTTAACTAAAAATAAATCAAACTTTCCGGAAAACATAGATTTTACAAATTGTAATTTTTTTACAATTTATTTAATTTTTAATTAATTTTACAATTTGTTACAATTTCCGGAAAACATTTACATTTATAAACATTTTTACAATTCCCGGAAAACATCTGTTTTTACTAACATAATCACAAATTTCCGGAAAAACATTAATATGTACAAATTGTAAAAACATTTGATACAATTTCCGGAAAACATTTGTTCTAACAAACATTATTACAATTTCCGGAAAACTTAACCAAAAATACAACATATTTTCCGGAAAAACATTAATTTTACAAATTGTAAAAACTTTTATTAAATTCCGGAAAACATTTGTTCTTACAAACATTATTAAAATTTCCGGAAACCCTACAAACTTCAAAACCATACCTCTATTATAATTAATATTCAAACTTGTTTCTTCATTATTACTAGGTGTTTGTTGTTGTTGTAATCTACAATTAAAATATGGGGAAGACGAATTTAATTCAAATTTGAAAAACATTGCATCCTTATTTTTTGAATAGAAAATAACATTTTCTTCATTAATTAAAAATAATTTTGAGAAAAATAATTTTATTGCAAATTTAGAAATTTCTTCATTTGAATTAAAGAAAAATTCATGAAGTAAATTTAAATATTCTGCTTTATTATTTTCTTTAATAAATTGGTGTAAATATTGTTGTTGGTTTGTAGATTCTTCATTATTATTAAAATATAGTGAAATAAATTCTTTCATTTCATATTGTTTTGAATTAAACCGAATCTGAAAAAATAGGTATATTATTCAACCGGAAAACATTTTATTGTAAAAACATTTCATAATAATTCCGGAAAAACATTAGTATTTTTAAAAATATTTATAAAAATTTCCGGAAGGATTGTAAAAATAGACTTTCCGGAAAGATTATAAAAACATGTATTGTATTTCAGGAATTGTAAAAACACTAGATAACTCTCCGGAAACATTAGTTTCCTATAAACATTGATTCCGAAAGGATTGTAAAAACATATATTGTGTTTCCGGATTTGTAAAAACAATTGAAAAACTTTCCGGAAAACATTAGTATTTTTAAAAACATTTATTACAATTTCCGGAAGGATTGTAAAAATATAAATAAACTTTCCGGAAAAATTGTAAAAACATGTTTTGTACTTCCAAAATTGTAAAAACATTAAATAATTTTCCGGAAAACATAATTATTTCTAAAAACAAACAAAACATTCAACAAAACATTCGACAAAACATTAGGAAAACATTCAACAAAACATTCGACAAATCATTAGGAAAACATTCAACAAAACATTCAACACAACATTAGGACAAGTTCAGAAAAACATTGTAAAAACATTTAATAAAATAAAATGTTTTTCCGGAAATTGTAAAAACAATTTAAAGTTTCCGGAAATTATACTAAATGTTTTTACAAATATTTCCGAAAACAATGAAAAAAATTATTACATTTTCCTGAAAACATTATTAAAAAAATTTTTACAATTCCGGAAACATTGCAAAAACATTACAAAATAATAATTCCGGAAAACATATTATTCTTAAAAACAATCAACAAAACATTATAAAAACATTTAACAACAAATTTTCCGGACAACAACAAACAAAAACAATTTTAAAATTTCCGGAAAACATTGTAAAAACATTTTTTAAGTTTTCCGGAAGACTATAAACATTAGTTTTAAAAACATAAAACAACAATCCGGAAAGCGCATTTTTCGGGAAACACAATTTCCGAAAAACATTATTTAAATATAATATAAAAACACCAAACATACATTTGAACACAAATTTGAATAAGAAAGTTGATGCATTTTGTTGAGTATTCTTCTAATATAAATAGCAATAGGTTCAATTTCTTGATTAAACATATTAGCTATTCGTTTTAAAGGCATTTGTAATTTAATAATTGACTGGTCATCTAATCTTGACAATAATTCTTTTAAAAAAACATTTTTGTCCAAAACTTTTGTGTGTGAATAAACCATCCGAACAACTCTTTAAAAATTAAAAATAATAATGATTTTTAGAGGAAAAATTTATTACAATTTGCTAAAAAAATGTAAAAACATGTCCTCTGATAAAAGTTCCGGAAAACATCATTTTTACAATTTCCCGAGACAAAAAAATTCATCACAATTCCGGAAAACCTTTTAGAAACTACACTAAACTTTATGGAAAACATTATTAAAACAATTTCCGGAAATTGTACAAGGTGACCCAAAAAGTTTAGGACAAAAGTAATTTTGCCATAACTTTTTTTCTCGTAAATATTTTTTCATATTTTTTCGTTTATTTTGTAGCTCAATTAATTCTCTATCATATAGTAAAATTAAAAATTATTTGATTCATGATTAAGAAAGTTATGTAATTTTAGGTACACCATATCAAAATTTTCCCCCCAAAATTTTATTTTCTGTATCTCAGAAAGGAGAAGTCCAAACGGGATGATCTCAACAGAATTTAATTAAGATCATTAGCGAACCGGACAAATCTGAAAGATAAAAACTCCAACTCCTACATGGATGGCTCTGAGTAGATGTAAATCAGTTTTGGGAGGAATGCGATTTTCCCATTTTGGGAGTGTTACGCGCAATCGAATATCTCTTTAGGCGTTAATCTGAAAAATTTTTTTGCTTTATGATTTCTATAGATAAAGGATTGCTCTAGATGCCGAAAAATTTTTTTGTAATTCCTGCAATCTGTTCTAATGTTATAGGCAAAATGCCTCAAAAAAGGGTGCGACCTGGAGCAATAATTTTTCGCACTTTTCTTTAATCTTATCGCAAAGTAGAATAGGGAAAATTCTAAAAGATTTTTTTTTATTTTATTCTCCATTTAGTTTTCTATAATTTCATCATTATTCGATCTTATTATCTTTAGATTGAATAAAGTTATGGCATAAAAGGTTTGTCCTAAACTTTTTGGGTCACCCTGTAGACAATGTAATATTACAATTTCCGGAAAACATTACTATTTTTAAAATTTCCGGATATAATGTAAAAACATCTCTTCTAATAAAAATTCCGGAAAACATTTTTATCTGTAAAAACATTTGTGATTTCCGGAGATGTTTCCAAGAAAAAGTTTTGTATGTTTTTAGAAATGTTTTCCGGAAAAAATGTTTTGACAATTAATGTTTTCCAAAATTAAAATAAATGTTTATAATGATTTTTCCGGAAAAATACAATTGTAAATGTTTTTACAATTATCCTTTTTCGGATTGTAATTTATGTTCTAAATCCGGAAAACATTACTAAAACAACTTCCGGAAATTATAAAAAATGTAAACATTTATTAAATTTCCGGGAAACATTTTCTCTAAAAACATTTGCAATTTCCAGAGATGTTTCTAAAGGATGTTTTTTATGTTTTTAAACATGTTTTCCAGAAAAAGCTGTTTTGACAAATGTTTTCCGGAATTACGATGTTTATAAAAATGTTTTCCGGAAAAATACAATTGTAAATGTTTTTACAATTAATCTTTTCCGGATTGTAATTTATGTTCAAAATATTATCCCTTTGGAAAATGTTTAGAATTAATATTTTCCGGAAAATGCAATTGTAAATGTTTTTCCGGAAATGTAGTTCATGTTTCTAAAATAAATCTCTTCCGGAAAAAAACAATTGTAAATGTTTTTACAATTAATTTCTACCAGATTCTAATGTTTTCCGGAAAATACAATTGTAACAATTCCGGAAAACCTTCTAAAAGCTTTTTAATATTATTCTTTTCCGGAAATTGTTTAAAATTAATATTTTCCGGAAAATTAAATTACCAATGTATTTTTTCCGAATTGATTTTATATTTTTTTATTTTCCTGAAAACATAATTTATTGGATAGGGTCGTTTGGGCGCCTGCATCTTTGAGCGCGCGTTATCAAAAAAATATAAAAAACCCCACCTTGAAGGGTCAGAAATGATTGATTTTATTGAAGAAACACCTTTATCATAAGAAACGTCTTGAAAATGATGTTCAATATCGATAAAGTTTTCTAGAAATTCAGAAATTACAATTTGTAAATGTCCAAGTAGACCATCTCCAAATCTGTGTGGGAAAATTTTATTTTATTTATTAAAATTAATTTTTGTGGGATTAATAAAGTCAATATACTAGAGTAGGGTAACTGTTCGTACATTGAAATATCCCGATATGTCCGTCTAAATATGTCCGCGTGCCAGGCCGTGACCAGATGATTATGGGGTGTGCCGCCAAACGTTCGGCTTTCCCAAAACGAGTGTGCGCAATTTTTTGGCGTTCCTGGGGAACCTTTGGCGTTCCCCCAATAAAGAAACGTGCGCAAACTTTTTGCGTTCCTAACGCAAATTTTTTTGCACGTATCAGCGATTTTTTAAACTAGGGTAGAACCCCGTCCCCCGACAAACTTTTTAGACAAAACCCCTGACCCAAACACCGAAGACTCTACCCCATCACCCCGATCCCCGAAGATCCCGCCCCCAAAGGCTTGGGGTGCTACTTGATTTTAAACCAAAACAACCAAAAAAACCCCCCCCCCCCTCACCTTTCACAAATTTTAATAAGAGATTCAAAATATTGTTTTTCAATTCCCAATTCTGTAGGATTTAGAGTACACAAATAAGATTCCATTTCTTCTGCCAATTCATTTGCTGGGAATGTTTGGTGGTTAACGTTAGAAATTAATTTTTTAATTTTTGAGTATGAAGACATTCGACAAATTCGACTTTCGACAGCATACAAAAAAACTTTGAATAGAGCATATGGGAGCTGTGGATTGTTTAAAACGTTGTAAAAATCGTCTACTAGACGAACAATTTTTTCGTGAAAATAAGGCTCTGGCATACAATAACCAGACAAAATGTCTTTACAAGTCTGTGTTAAAAAATTGAATAAAAAATTAGTGTGTAAATTTAAAATAAATTAAAAAAAATTTTTTTTAACGTCCGCAAAAATTTTTTAAAGTCCGCAAAAAATTTTTTATCCGCAAAAATTGTCCGCAAGTTTTTTGCGGACAAAATTTTTTAAACAAATTTTTATAAGCAAATTAATGTCCGCAAGTTTTTTGCGGACATAAATTTTATCCAGAAATTTAGTCTATAAATTTTTATCCGCAAAAATTGTCCGCAAGTTTTTTGCGGACAAAATTTTAACCGCAAATTTATCCGCAAATTTAGTCTCTAATTTTTATCCTCACAAAATTTTCTTAAAATTAAAAAACTACCAAAATGAGATCCTCAAATCGAGTATCTAATCGACTCTTCCCTCTATCAAGCACATCTTTGGTTATAGCAGAATCCCATTCCTCCATCCTCCCAACAAAATTTTTAGGTTTTTGTGTTGAAACATCATCTTGGTCTTCAAGTCTAGCAATTAAAGTGCCTGGGAAGAGTACATGGCCTGGTTGGGCTACCTGGAAAAAAAGAATGATTTTTTGAAGTTTGTCCGCAAACTTAATCCGCAAAAATTTTTTTTGTCCGCAAATTTAATCCGCAAAATTTTGAAAAATGCTTAAAAGAAGGAAGAGGATTTTTTTGGCTCTATCGGCCCTCTGAAATTTCCAAAAAAAATTTTTTTAGACTTGAGAACCTATAAATGTCAAATACCCCCTCACTAATATCCAAAAACGGAGCAGTTCAACTGAGTCCCGGCCCCATAACTCACGTACGGATTGATAATTTTTAATGGTTTTGGTACCATTTGATAGAGCATTAGATGGACTATAATATACCAAAAAATCAAAATTTTCGATTTTTTGGAAAAAAAGTTATGATCTAAAAACGAACTTTTTCAAAAAAAAATCTGATTTTTCGGCACTTTATCGATCATAACTTTTTTACCAGTCGGTCAGAAATTTTGATTTTTTGGTATATTGTAGCCTATTTAATGCCCTATCCAATGGTACCAACAACATTAAAAATCATCAACCTCTTGATAAGTTATAGGGTCCGGGACTCAGTTGAGTCGACACTCAATTGACCAGGGCGTCCCGGATTCGACCATTTTTAACAAAGTTATAGCTCTGCGCTACATTGGGGTGTAGGGCTGTGCGCCATTTTTTCAAATTTTTAAATCACGCCAAATGCCAAAATTCGGCCAAAAATGGATGCCAACGTTAAACGCCATGACGCATAGCCCTGTTGGGGGTGTACCCGTTTAACACCATAAGTTTCAAAAAAATTCCAAAAAAATTTTTTTCCAAAACACACACACACAAACTATACCTGTATAAGCCTTCCACCAGCTTTAGACACTTCCAAATTTATAACCATTTTCATTGATTCCATTTCTGCATAAACTTCCCCAACAGAAACATAATCCCCCTCCCTTTTTAAATATTGCATAAAACGTCCAGCATTTTTTGAACGTAACATTGATGGATCATTTTCTTTTTCGAATATTGTTAATGTTCTTCCAATAACGACTTTGAAACGTTCAGACTTGAAAAGAAAAAGGGGAAAATTTAGAAAAATTATTTTGGTGTCCAAAACCCAGGGAGTCTTCAAAATGTCTCCTTTATTGTCTTCTCCTCAACTTGGGGGAGGGGGGCCAGGGATGGATCGGACGGGGGTTACCCGAAATACTCGAGAGCCGAAACCCGGCCTTTTTTCAATCCGAAACCCGATCTGAAGAGGATTTTTAAAACCCGATCCGAAATTCGACCCGACCCATCCCTGCTTGGGGAATGCCACCCAGAGATGTCAATGTATAAAGAAAAAAGTAAGATTCCAGATTGGGTTTACAAAAAGTTCCTGGATAGGGGTACGGCAAGGGAGTAGCTAGGGGGTCGATAACAAGGTGGCTAAAATGGGGTGTTCGCCAAAATTTTGGCGTTTACCTAGGCGTTCCGGACGTAAATTTTTTGAATTTAGACGGTCAAAGCTCAATCCCCTCCTTAAAATTTTCCCTTTTCCCCATTTCAAAGTGGGAGAGGGGGGAGGGGGGGGGGACTTTAGCCCCAGAAGCCCCCCCCATATGGCTCTTCCTTGAGGTAAGGGTCGAAAAATAAGCCCGATTCTTTGGGTAACCCGTAACATCCCGCTTTAGAAAAAAAAGTTTCGTTATAAAAAATGTTCCCACCTCCTCCTCCAAATGGCAAGTATAAGCTTGATGTGAATAAATAATAATTAAAGTTCCATTCCCCAATTCTCTAACAATTGTAGTTACAACCGAATCATTTAGACGAACCAAATAATTTATTGGCCCAAATTTATTAACCATAACGCTGTATTTTATGTTTGAATGAACTAATTCTAATTCCCATGTTTCTGTTAATCCAGATTTGGGTAATATTTGTCCACGTTCTAAAGCACTTTGAAATTTTGAAAATACTTCTGATATACGGGTATAACCAACTGGAGAAAGGAAAGAAAATAAGAAAAAATTAATTCTAACATTAAAGTGGTTGGAATTAGAGAGCAGAATTTTGAAAAAAAACCGGAAACGGGAAAGTGTAGCAGAAGAAACCCGGTCGGAAACCGGCACCGGGAAAACAGGGATTTCCCGATCCTAATTTCATCCCGGCATCTTCAAAAAAACGGGACCGGGTCCCGTTTTCCCGTTCCGGTCTCTAGTTGCAACTAGGGATGACACGGGTTAGACGAAACCCCTGACATCCGGTTGCGAAATTTATGAACCCTCCAATCTCGCTTTTCTCAACCCGTGACATCCCTAGTTGAAAGTAGGATTATAAAACCCGAGACTAACCCATAACTTGGATCCAACCTTGGTTGAACGGAAGAAGGAAAGCTTTCGGACCCATTCCCAGACCTCTTGGACCTATAACAGATTTCTCTAATACATCCCCCTAACCACTCAGGTAGAGCTTACTGTAAGTTCTGGTTCCGGTCAAAAGTTCAGTTCCGATTAAATTTGCGGTTCCGATGAAGCACTACTCTCGGACCCATTTCTGATCCCTCTTTAAAAAATGAAAAAAAAAGAAAAAACCTAAAGTAGCCCCAATAGCCACAGTAACATGTACAGGCAATTCAGGTGCAGATTGTACCCTAGCAGCAATTCTAGCATCTAACCAACCCGTATGAAATTCATTATTTTCAAATTCTTTATCGTGTAATAATCCAACCAAATAATTTACTTGGGAAGTAAAAGTGGCCCGCAATTCTAATTCTTTTAAGGCACATAATAGAGCGGAAATGGCTTCGTATCTTTAAGAAAATTTTTGAAAAAAATTTATTATGAATTAGAAAATGGATCAGGGCATGGTTTGGGGTTTTCGAGAGGACCGACGTTCGAGTCATTTTTTTCGGGCCGGCCCGACCGAGTCTTTTACGAGCCAAAATTTGATGCCCGACTCGATCTTTCGGACCGGGCCCCAAACCCTAATGAGGACCCCCCAAAAACCACCAGATTTTGGAATTTCAGCGTTTTATCATTACAGGATCATACCATGAGAGGTAAATGACCTAGGAAAATCTACGAAATGGGGCCACGAACTCCTCTAGAGCCCAATAGGTTCACTACTTTTGTGTCACTCACAAGAGCATAACAAGGAGTCGAAGGTTCAGGAAGGGGTGTCGAGTGGTTACTCCAGACCTCTCATCCATTTTTTGTGTCCTCCGCAGGATATTCGAATTTTTTAGAGGGCGGCCCCACTCGGGAGAGAAGGAAGTAGGGGCCCGACCCAACTAAAAACCAGGAAATGAAACAGGAAATACCGTGAGAGGGAAAAAGTCTAAGAAACCCTCCGAAAATGGGACCATGCCCCTCATAGGACCCACTAGGTTCACCCAGACAAGGTAGGGAAAAACCTCGTAGTTCCTTTAGCAAACAAATGTCCAAATTGTGAATCAGCAAATTCGTGAACCTTTCCAGTACTTTAAAATTTTTTTTTATTTTCCAAAAAATTTCAAAAAAAAAACCTGGAAACAGAAAAATAGCCCCAAACATTTTGATTCGATTGAAAATTTAAAACTTCAACAGATCCACTAGCTGGACGAAAACCTTCAGCTGGATCTTCACTTGTTATGCGTGCAGCAATAACGTGAATGTTTGTGTCTGTACGGCATTGGTTTTGGGGAAAAGGGGAATTTCTGTAAGAAAAAATATTTTTTTTTTAAATTTTTGAAAGATTTTTTAGAATAGTTTGGCTGTAGTTTGGGCTATCATTCAAAAAATAAAATTTTCACCCCAAAATTGTGTTTACTCCCCCTATAGTTTTTCGATCTTTGGGGTTTATAACACGGTGGTCCTCAGGCATCTCCAGAAAAAAGTGGTACCGCTCGACTCAGCTCGTCGAGACGAATCGAATGGTATCAGGGTGGCCCCTTCCAAAACACTAAAATAGGGCGCAGCTATTCAAAAATAGGGCAAAAATAGGGCAAAAATTAGGGCATAGCTTTAAAAGCTTAATCATAATTAAAATTTGAAATAAGGCGAAAATTTTGAGAATTTTGGAACGCTAAGAAGTCAGATTTCTTCCATTTTTTGCGTCGCAGACAAAATTTTGAGGATTTTGGAAGGCCAGGAAGTCAGAAATCCTTCATTTTACCATTTTTCTTACAAAATCCGAAGAATTTTTAAAATTTTACAAAATGGTAAAAATACGGCAAAAATATGGCAAACGAGAAAATAGGGAAAAAATAGGGCGAAAGTGTCAAAAATAGGGAAAATCCTCTAGAAATAGGGTAAAAGGGCCACCCAGAATGGTATGGGTTTTGTATTAAAACTGAAACTGTGGTATACTAAACTATATCCTATAATTTTTAGTCGAGCAAGATATACAAAACCAAAAAAATTTTTTGCGGACTTGAATACCTGACCCTGATATCCAGATTTATGTGGTTACCATAACTAGAGGCTGTCCTAGCGTTCGAAAATGAAACCTTTAACTTGTGGAGCACTAAAAAGACCCCA
Organism: Meloidogyne enterolobii; assembly: GCA_963681835.1. Taxonomy (NCBI): domain Eukaryota; kingdom Metazoa; phylum Nematoda; class Chromadorea; order Rhabditida; family Meloidogynidae; genus Meloidogyne; species Meloidogyne enterolobii. Next base: position 169,598 of record CAVMJV010000025.1, on the reverse strand, counting down.
AAGTTATCATGCCCAAATCCAAAAATTTAAACTAGGGGTCCTAACTAACAACGGTCAATGAACATTTTTTAAAAGAGCGGGGATGTCCACAAAATTACGTATAATGACTAAACCCGAAGAATGACCTCAAAATAATCTCCAAGCCGGGATGGAAAATAAATATTTAAATGTTTAAAACCCTTTCGAAGGTCGACAAACTCTAAGCCCATATTTAAAAATCCAAAAAATTTTTTCTTAATTATAAAAAATAAAACATATACCCATATCTATCCATTCCATAAAAAAGACGAATTTCAGTTATTCTATGTAAAGGTATACCCATAGCAATTTGAAGTTGTATAGCTGGAATGTTTATATTTGCAACCATTTCAGTACATGGATGTTCTACTTGTAAACGTGGATTTAATTCCAAAAAATAATATTTTTGTTCTGATGGTAGATACATGTACTGGAAATTGAAGAAAGAAAATTAAGAAAGTTGGAAAAAAAATTTTTTGAAAAAAATATTTGCGGACAATTTTTGCGGACAAAAAAATATTTGCGGACAATTTTTGCGGATTTTGAAAAAAAAATTTGCGGATAAATTTTGCGGACAAAAAATTTTTTTGCGGACAATCCGCAAAAGTCCGCAAAAATTAAAAAAATCTTTTGCCGACTTTTTTTTTTCTAATAGAGCTGACTGACATTAATTTTTGAAAAGTTTATGAATGCGAATTTTAAATGTCTGAAAGAATTGATTTCCCAAACGTTTTGGAAAATCAGTTAGATTCTGGTTCCTGGTGTATAATATTATAACACAATAAAAGTGACACAGTGTTACGAATCCGAAAGGTCTTTGAAAAAATATTTGCAGATAATCCGCAAAAATTGTCCGCAAATTTTTTCAAGCTTTTTATTTGCGGACAATTTTTGCTGACAGAATTTTGTGAAAAATTATTTGCGGATTTCTGCAAAAAAAATTTTTAATAAAAATAAAAACCTCAACAGTCCCAGCACTAACATAACCAACTTTTTTAGCCAAATTGACCGCATCCATTTGCATTTGCCGTTGAATTTCTGGGGAGGCAATACCTGCTGGGGCTTCTTCTATTATTTTTTGACAACGCCTCTGTATTGAACAATCACGGGTAAATATTGGAATTACTTGGCCGTAATGGTCCCCAATTAATTGAACTTCTATATGTCTTGCATTGACCATACATCTAGAGAGGGGTAAGGAAAAATAATTAATTTTAATTTTAATGGGTAGGGGGCGAAGCAGTTCAACTAAGTTCAGGTTCAACTAAGTCCCGGCCCTATAACTTAGCAAGGAATGGTCACTTTTTCATGTTCTTGGTATCATTGGATAGGGCATTAAATAGGCTATAAAATACCAAAAAATCAAAATTCCTGGCCGACTGGTAAAAAAGTTATGATCGATAAAGTGCCGAAAAATCAGATTTTTTGAAAAAGTTAGTTTTCAGATCATAACTTTTTTATCAGTTGGTCAAAAATTCTGATTTTTTGGTATATTGTAGCCTATTTAATGCCCTATCCAATGGTACCGAAAACATTAAAAATCATTAACCCGTACTTGAGTTATAGGGCAGGGACTCAATTGAGCCGGGACTCAGTTGAACTGCTCCGGGTAGGGGGGACCATTGGGTACGCGACTGGGCCATTAGGGCGCGGGGCCATTAGGGCGCGAGCCTATAAAACAGCGAGTTGCTTATCAAAAACGATAAAATTTTGCAATAATAATTCTCGTACCTTTATCTACGTTCTCCAAAAATTTCAGAATTTTTGATCAAGAATTTCGGAAATTGTGGCCAAAAATGTTGATTTTCCGAAAAACCCTAATTTTTCGAGGTCTATCGACTATAACTTCAGGAATATTTGATGAAAAATTCTGAAATTTATGGAGGAGGTAGTCAATGATGTTAAAGAAATTTGAAAAAATTTTCATAAATTTAGGTTTCGCCTAAATGCCAATTTTGGTTCTCGCGCCAAAACTGCCCGGCGCCAAAACGACCCCAACCCGGGTCGGAACAGACAAAGGTGTCGGAAATCGGAAGAGCTGGAAATCGGAACTGGCTCAAAAGTCGGAACTCGGAAATTAAAATTTTTTTTTCGGAACTTGGAACTTGGAAATCAAAAAATTTTTTTCGGAACTTGGAACTCAAAAATTTTTTTCGGAAATTGGAAGGGAAAAAACCGTCGGAAACCGGAATTCCGACCCACCTCCCTTGTATAGTTCAAAAAACAAAAACTCACTTCATCAAAAAAATAGGACTTCCCGGCACTTCAGCTTGAACTCTTCTAAAATTTAAACGAAATTCTTCATCACTAATACACTTTCTAATTCCTTTTCCACCACCTCCCTCAGATGCTTTTATCATTACTGGGTAACAAATATTTTTTTCTTTCATAGATGCCAAGCCTTCTTCAACTGTGGAGACACAGGCTTTTAAATACAATTCTTTGGAAATTTCTAATTCGCTTCCTCTTCCCCCTCCCCCTCCTCCTTCTTTTCCGCCTTCTTCTTCTTCTCCTGTTGATTCAACTACTAATCCACTTCCTGACCATTCTATTGTTGGGATTTTTACCGTCTAAATTTGAAAATATTTTTTTTTGAAGTCTCATTCAATTTGCGGACAATTTTTGCGGATGTTTTCTTACATGCGGATTCCTAGATTTTTTTCGGACAAGTTTTGCGGACTTAAAAAATTTTGCGGACATTTTTTGCGGACAAAAAAATTTGCGGACAAGTTTTGCGGATTGAAAAAATTTTCGCAGACATTTCTTTGCGGACATTTTTTTTTTCAAAACGCTAAGGTTGAATTTTTGCGGACTTTTAAAAATACACATTAAATCATTCCTATCCATAAACTTGTAGACAACCTAGTTCTTTAGAAGGAAGTCCGCAAAAGCTGTCCGCAAATATTTTTCAAAAAATACCTATTTGTCCACAAAAACACCCACAAAAGAAAATCCGCAAAAAATTGGTTGTAAGAATAAATCCGGGAAAAAATTTTGTCCGCAAATATATTTGGCTTACTGCAGTTTATGAGTCCATTTGCACTGTACGAGTCCAATGAAAATTTTATAAGCCCAATAGGTTCACGTTGACCATTTTGAGCCTTTTTCTATCCCCTCAGACTTACTTCATTTATCGCCTACTACCCCATAACGCACAAAAATCTGATTGGACTCATAAACTTTTTAATAGACTCGTAGAGTGCGAATGGACTCATAAACTGCAGTTTACTCGAAAAAATCCGCAAAAAAATTTTTTATCCGCAAAATATTTGCGGACAGTCCGCAAAAAAATTTTTTGTCCGCAAAATATTTGCGGACAGTCCGCAAATACATTTCCCCCCAAAAAAATAAAAAATCAGCAAACCTGAGCTATAATCGTGCTAGCAATTTTATCCCCCAAAGCAAACATTGCTTTGCTCGGAGGGCCAATAAAGACAATATTTCTTTTGCTCAATTCTTCGGGTAAACGAGGATTTTCGCTAGCATGTCCCCAACCTGCCCAGACTGCGTCGACATTGTTTCGAGTTGCGTGCTCAACAATTTCATCAACATTTGCATAATTATTTGTATTTGCACCGGCTGGGGAGAAAACGAGGTAATCGGCCATTTTTAGATATTCTGAAAAAATTTGGAGAAAAAAATTTTTTGTCCGCAAAATATTTGCGGACAGTCCGCAAATACATTTCCCCCCAAAAAAATAAAAAATCAGCAAACCTGAGCTATAATCGTGCTAGCAATTTTATCCCCCAAAGCAAACATTGCTTTGCTCGGAGGGCCAATAAAGACAATATTTCTTTTGCTCAATTCTTCGGGTAAACGAGGATTTTCGCTAGCATGTCCCCAACCTGCCCAGACTGCGTCGACATTGTTTCGAGTTGCGTGCTCAACAATTTCATCAACATTTGCATAATTATTTGTATTTGCACCGGCTGGGGAGAAAACGAGGTAATCGGCCATTTTTAGATATTCTGAAAAAATTTGGAGAAAAAAATTTTTTGTCCGCAAATATTCTTGCGGATAGTTTTTGCGGACAGAAAAAACGGTAAAAATCTATCTTTCTGGACCCGGATTCCGGATTTGCAACTAGAACCGGACAGGATACGGCCGGATTTTTCCGGATTAATCCGGTCCGGTAAAAAATCCGAAGATTACGAAAAAAACCCCGGATTTGGGACCCGGACTCCGGGAAAACCGGTCGGTATGGTCGGCCCCGGTCTCTAATATGGAATGATGACGTCATTCCCTTAGATTGGTAGTCCTTAGATTGGTTAGATTGGTAGTATTACAGCATTACACCCAACCGAGATAAAACCTATTAGCGATCAAGCTGGATCTGGAGCAAGGCCCGGGTTTTTCCTTTACCCAGAGTCTAGGCCCAGGCATTTTTTGAACTTTATGGGGGTTGCCTGGGCCCAGAATCTATTTACTGGACTACAGACCCAGCATCCGGCCAATTAAATCAAAACCAGATTTATTCCAAAAACTTGCGGACAAAAGTTGCGGACTTTTTCATGGGCCAAGGTTTTTCCTGGACTACAGGCACATGATCCGGCCCAAGTCAATTAAATCAAACCCAAAGAACCCAAGAACAGAAACAAACTTTTCAAAAACCTCCATCACTTAACCCTTTAAAACCCCTCCAAAACCCCTCCACAAACCTGCTTTTGACTGGATTTCCTGTTCAGTAGTTAGACAAACAAATCGAATAATTCTGTCATTCCGGAAAAGTTGCATCAACAATTTTCTCATAGAAAGAATACATTTGACTGCAGCTATACCATTTGTTGCTACCAAAATCTAAAAAATAAAAAATTTTTTTTTGTCCGCAAAAATTGTCCGCAACTTTTGTCCGCATTTTTTGGAATAAATCTGGGTTTGACTTTTTAACCTCGGCTGGATCCGCCCTGTAGTACGACCTCAAAAAATAGTATAGAACAAATCAGAAAACCAAGTTTTCTTTAACAGACACGAATAAGGGGAGTTTTGGGGAGAAAAAATACGAAAAAAAAATTTGCGGACAAAACTTGCGGACTTTTAGGTAAATAACCGGAATGAGTCCAAAAATAATCCTACAAACCCAAAGAATATTACAGAAAACCATGTCTTCAACGGATATTAATAAGGGAATCCTGGGGAGAAAAAAATTGAAAAAATTTGCGGACAAAACTTGCGGACAAAAGTTGCGGACTTTTATGAAAACAACGGGAAAGGAGTCTAAAGTCCCATCAATAAACTCTACGAACACAAATCAGAAAGCTATGTTTTCTCCTATGGACATTAACTAGAGGAAGTTTTAGGAAGAAAAAAATTGAAAAAAATTGCGGACAGAACTTGCGGACAGAAATTGCGGACTTTCCGAAAACACTCAAAAAATTAAGGGAAACAACGCCTATCAATTTCTCCCCTAATTAAATCTAAAAAATAAATTTTAGAAAACCTTTCTAATGCTTCTAGCTTTTGTAGGGTCTTCACAAAAATGATTAACAAAGTCGTCAATGTCATTGAAAACGAGATTTTTTTGATCAACCTTTTGAAAAAAAATTTTTGAAAATTTTTTGAAAATTCTTTTCCGGAAAATAAAAAAAAATTTTCCGGAAAAAATTTTCCGGAAAAAAATTTTCCGGAAAAACGGAAAAAATTTTCCGGAAGAAAAAATTAAATTCCGGAAAAATTAAAAAAAATTTTCCTTACCAAATTGCTACTCAAAGTAGCCGAAGTCCCATCAAATTTGCTAACCCGAAAAGTTTGTATGCTGGGTAAAGTCATTGGTCTAGGCATATGCTTTTTTTAAATTATTTTTAATTAAATGCCCTAAAAATGCCTGAAAAATAAATAAATAAAATATGGGACACTCCGGCGCGAGGCAATAACGGCGCATAGCCTTAACTTGCTGGAAAATTTCTGGCCCTTATCAATTTTGGTACCATTCTCTTTAGCTCGATGAGAGGAATCGTTTGATACCAAATTTGGTAAGATTCGTAAATTTTGAAGCAAGTTATGGCTTTGCGCCGTTATGTCCCTGCGCCTAATTGGGCTATACCCATAAAATGTTTATATTGTATATTTTCCGGAAAACACATTCAATAATTAATTTAAATGTTTCCGGAAAAATGTTTTGGTAATACAGAGTAACTCTGAGTCTTTCCGGAAAACATGTATTTTCTTGAATTAATTCTAAAAACACAATGAAAACACATTGAAAATAATTATGAAAACACAACCGGAAAAACATTCCGGAAAAACATTTTCCGGAAAAACATTCCGGAAAAACATTTTCCGGAAAAACATTCCGGAAAAACATCCCATAATTAATTTAAATGTTTTCCGGAAAACAAGTTCTGGATTTAAAAAATCCGGAAAACATGCTGGAATTAAATAATTTTACGGAAAAACACAAAAATAAACTTTCCGGAAAATACATTTTATATTTAAATCAAAAACATTTTCAAGAAAACATGCTGGAAATAATTATGAAAAAAACATTCCGGAAAAACACTCGTTAATTTTAACATTTCCGGAAAACACAAGTTTTAAAACTATAAAAACATACAGAAAATAAATGTTTCCGGAAAAACATTGTAAAATTAAATTTTAAATATTTTCCGGAAAACATGCGTGAACATTATAGGAATTTAATTCTAATTAGCTTTCCGGAAAACAAGTTTAGGAAATAGGGTAATTTTTCGTTATACGCCCACAAACTGAGAACCAGCCGACTTTGATCGGTCATAACTTTTTAATGCTTGATCCAATACAGATGGATTTTATATCATTCGAAAGCCCTCGATAAGCTCTATCTTTTTTCCAATAGGATAGATCAGGTCCGATCACTGATTAAAAAGTTATAGACCGATACATTCAGTTATTTGATGTTTTTCACAGTCATCGGGGTATAACTTTTTAATGGGTGATTAGACCTGATCCATCCAATTGGAAAAAAGATAGCGCTAATCAAGGGCTTTCGAATGATATAAAATTCATTTGTATCGGATCAAGTATCGAAAAGTTATGGCCGATCAAAGTCGGCTGGTTCTCAGTTTACAGTCGAATAACGGCAGGAAATAGGGTAATTCTGCCTATTTTTAAAACATTTTTTTGACATTGAAAATTAAAAAAAATAACACAATTAAAATATCAAAAATTAAAAATAAATTAAAATTAAAAAAGAAAAATTTTGGTGGAACGTTTTATATAATTTATTAAATCAGCCCATTATAGAGAGGGGGAATGTGGAGTGCTCTTCCTTCTAATAATCAGCCAAAAAGTCGTGTTATCAAAAAATTATTTATGAGTTTGAAATTTAAGTGAGAGATACTTTTGTCTTTTGACCTTTTTATTTTTTTCTTTATTTTTTTTCTGTGTTTTCGAATTTTAAGGTAAGGTAGGATTGAAGGGAATGTTTTCCGGAAAACATTTTAATATTAATTCTAGAAGGTTTTCCGGAAATTTTAATGTTTTTCCAGAAACAAGAAAATATAATTATTTTCCGGAAAACATTATATAATTGTATTCCGGAAACAAAAATATTTATTTACCGGAAACAATTTTCCGGAAAAATTGAAATATTAATTCTGAAAGGTTTTCCGGAAAACATTTAGATATGTATTAATTCTAAAAGGTTCTGCGGAAAATGTTTTCCGGAATAATTCTGAAAACTTTTCCGGAAATAGAAAAATAATTATTTTCCGGAAAACATTTTAATATTAATCCTAGGTTTTCCGGAAAGGTTTCCGGAAATTTTAATATTAATTCCGAAAGGTTTTTCCGGAAACAAGAAAATATAATTATTTTCCGGAAAATGTTTTCAGTAAGATTTTTAATGTTTTTCCGGAAAGCTTTTAATAATTTAGAAAGTTTTCCGGAAAACATTTTAATATTAATTCTGAAAGGTTCTCCGGAAAGTGTTTTCCGGAAATTTTAAAATTTTGAGAGGTTTTTCCGGAAACAAAAAAATATAATTGTTTTCCGGAAATTGTTTTCAGTAAAATTTTTAATGTTTTTCCGGAAAGCTTTTTAATAATTAAAAAAAGTTTTCCTGAAAACACACCTAATTATTTTCCGGAAGCAAAAAATATAATATTTTCCGGAAACTTTCCTGAAAACATTTTAATATTAATTCTGAAAAGTTTTCCGGAAAACATTATATAATTGCTTTCCGGAAACAAAATATATAATATTTTCCGGAAGCAAAAAGATGATTATTTTCCGGAAACCATTTTCCGGAAAACATTCTCATATTAATTCTGAAAGGCTTTCCGGAAATTTTAAAACTTTGAGAGGTTTTTCCGGAAACAAAAAAAATATAATTGTTTTCCGGAAATTGTTTTCAGTAAAATTTTTAATGTTTTTCCGGAGAGCTCTCTAATAATTAAGAAAAGTTTTCCGGAAAACACATACCTAATTATTTTCCGGAAACCGTTTTCCGGAAAATATTCTATTATAATTCTGAATGACCGTTTTCCGGAAAACATTATACATATAATTGTCTTCCGGAAAAAAATAAATATTTTCCGGAAACATTTTCCGGAAAACATTCTAAATTTAATTCTGAATGTTTTTCCGGAAAACACTTGACCGTTTACATTTTCCGGAACAGGCTCCCTAAAATTCCGGAACAAAATCTCTTTTTCTCTAACATTCTCTAACACACCCTCCTCTCTATAACGCACATATCTTTCCGGTTATTGACAAAAAGAGAATAAATAAAATGAAAAAATAAAAATAAAGGAATGTTGTGGGGGGAAATAAAGAGAAAAAAAGATATTTATCTACACAGTTAAAACAAAATGATTCACTTTGACTTTAATTAACAACGATTTTTGCTCTACTATTTATTTGTTACTTTTTTAAATTTTTTAAAGTTGAGATTTTTTAATTTGAGAAAATAAGTTGTTCGCTAGCGTTATTTGCGGACTTTTATTTTCTATACAAACATTGTGGTGTGAAACTAGAGGGAAATAAGACTAGGCAAGAAGGCGAGGGGATTCTCAATAGGCTTCTGTTTTGTCCGCAAATGTCGGGTGTTCGCAAATGTCGGTTGTGCGCAAATGTCGCTTGCCTTCTAGTAAACGCTGCTTTGTTCTGTTTTGTTCGCAAGTGTCGGGTGTTCGCAGTGTCGCAACGTTTTTTTAATTTTGTTGCCTTCTAGTAAACGCGAAATTCTCTGAACATTTTTTATTTTGGCATTTTGTCTTTATTTTAAATTCTTTCTAAATAAATCCTTATATTTATTGTGACGACACGACACTTGGGGACCGACATTTGCGGATATCTACTAAGCTTCCTGTCTTATAACCTTTTATAAAGTGTCGTTAGGTGAGTAATACATACACTATCAAAATTTTACTATATGCTTAGCTTTACAATGCTTACTAGACCCAATGTCATTTAGTTCCAATTTCAAAAGGCTTTGGTTTTGTCCGCAAATGACGTCTGTTCGCAATTGTCGTTTGTCCACAAATGTCCGTTGTCCGCAAATGACGGGTGTACGCAAATGTCGGATGTTCGCAAATGTCGCAAAAATTTTTTGCGAGTATTTTTGCTACTATTTTTCTCGATTTTTTTTATCAGTATTCCCTCCCTACAAAAATACCAAGTTACTATATTATTTTACATGCATTTTAAATTTAAATCAGAAGCAAAAAAATTAATTTCAATCATTTCACTTAATCGATTCCCTTCAATTAAAAGAATATTTTCACGTCTGGGAATGGATAACAATAAAAATGATAATATTAAAAACAATTCTACTACTCCTCCAAAATTCACTGTTGGATATTTATTTGCTAATCCAGACACTGCTATTTCTTCTATTAAAGTAGGGGAAAATGAAAAAAAATTTTTTACTTAGAAAATTCACTGAAGGTGTCCTTTCCCCAATAGAGGCAGGCGCCGTCTCAATCTAAGGCCATATTTTGGGCCATAACTTTTTTGATCCTTAACCGATTTTAATAATTTGTATATCAATCGAAAGCTCTAAGTGTGTGGATTATTTTATCTGTTAAGATTTAGTTGATCAGTTCATTCTGTGAAAAGTTACATTTGGGTAAGTGGACGCAATCGTGATTTTTAATAGTTATTCGGCTATAGCTTTAGGTAGGATGCTCTGAACGAATCAGTCCTGTTAGCTAAAATAATCCGCACGCTCAGAGCTTTCGTTTGATGCTTAAATTATTTAAATCGGTTAAGAACCAAAAAAGTTATGGATAGAAATATAGCTTCGGACAGCTCCTCCCCCACAGCGCCTACCCAAAAAGCCGGCAATTAAAAAAAAAATTTTTTTTCTAGTCGATGGACTTTGGAAAGGAATTTGGAACAAATCCAAAATTAATTTTCCAACCTTCCTCAACCTTTATCAACAATATAGAAAAACAAAAAGTATGGGAGGAACAAATTAACGAAGATTTATTGCCCATAGAAATTAGAAGGCAAAAGGAAGGAATACCTAAAAATTGTTTTTGTGGCTTTGATGTGAACAAATTTTATAAGAAAATTGAAACTAAAGTTTTTGGACAATTTGTTGTTTTTGTGCCTGTTTGTTCATCGACTATGAATATTGCGGATAGGTAAAAATAGAAAAACACAAGAAATACTAAAAATACATAAAATACATAGGCACAAAAATACACTAAAACACAAAGTACAAAAAAATACAGAAAATACAAAAAAAACACAATTAGTACGGAAAAATTTCGGAATACTAAACAGAACGCAAATGGGTCAAACGATATGTCATTCGAAAGAGCTCGTTGAGTTGAGACGAATGGTGAAAAAATTTTCGTGCGGACTCATATGGGCTGAGATATAGGCCCCCGAAAATCGAAAAACCATAGGGGGGAGTAAGCTCAATTTTGGGGTGAAAAATTCGAATATTCAAATAATAGCTCATTCGACACAGCTCTTCGAGCTGTGTCGACTGACACCAAAATCAGCTCGAGATCTTGATTCTGAGCCGAGATAAACAGGCTCAAAATGGTGCGTAGGCGAGGCCATTTGCGTCTGTTTAGTATTTCGAAATTATACCAAAAGTACAGAAAAACACAAACACAAAGTACACGAAACTCAAAAAATACAAAAATATTAAAAATTAATTCTGATTTTGTATTTTTCAGTTTTTCAAAAGCTTTCCCAACAGTCGATGGTTTTGTAGTGGTTACCGGGTGTCAAACAGCTGGAAGAGATAATTATTTTTATTTTTTAAAAAATATTTTTATTAATTTTTAAGACGTTCCGGTAATGAATGGGTGAGCCCACTCGGTGAGTTTTCTTTAAAATGTGGTCGATGGGCAAAACACCGTCCGACAAAATACCGTCCAGACATTAAAGTGTTGCCTGAGTCGTGTCTGAACGGTGAATTGTCTAGATGAATTCCGAATTGTCGGTGAATTGTCAGGACGGTGAATTGTCTGGATTAATTCTGAATTGTCAGTGAATTGTCTGGACGGTGAATTGTATGAACGAATTCTGAATTGTCGGTGAATTGTCTGAATGGATTCTGAATTGTCGGTGAATTGTCTGGCTGAATTCTGAATTGTCAGTGAATTGTCTGGACGGTGAACTGTCGGACGGTGGATTGTCGGGCGCTGTTTTAGTCGGACGGTGTATTGTCCTAACACTATAATTTTTAGGAGCAGCTTTGTTCACAATTAATTTAATTGTTCCGTTTGACTCTAATGTTAGCAAATCTCTTGTGCTTATCCAACATTTGACGGCGGTTTCTATTTGTAAAGCAATTACGGAATTTATACCGGTGAGTTTGTTTTTAAAAATACAAATTAAAAAATTTTTAAGGATTTCCCTATCAGAATTAAATGGCCAAACGATCTTTATTATAAACGCGAATTTAAATTGGGTGGAATATTAGTTTCAAGTTCGCAATCAGACAGTGGATATAATTGTTCGATTGGTAGGTTTATAAATTTACAAACTTGAAATACAAAATTGGGTTGAGCAAAAAATAAACTTGAAATACAAACTCGAAAAATACAAATAAAACACATGATAAATTTAAAACTTAAAACAAGTTTATTTTAACAAAAATAAACTTGAAAAATACAAACTTGAATAAAACACATTTAAGTTTTAAAATACAATTTGTAAACTTTAAACTTGAAAAACAAAAATACAAAACTTACAAACTTACAAACTTAACAAAAAAAACAAACTTTTAAAACAACTTGTTTTAAATAAACTTGAAAATAAAAAAAACACATAAGTTTACAAACTTGAAATACAAAATTAGTTTTAGTAAACTTAAACTTAGGGAAAAATAAACTTGAATTTAAGTTTTTTAAACTTTAAAACCTGAAAGTTAAATAAACTTGAAAATACAAACTTGAATAAAATACATAAAGTTTTAAAATACAATTTGTGAACTATGAAATAATAAACTTGATTAAACTTGAGGAAAAATAAACTTGAATAAAATTACAATTGTAAATTATAAATTTAAAAAATATAGGTAAAATATATTTAAAGGTGTTGGTTTAAACATAGCCAATTCAAAGCCAACAATTTGTATTAATGATTTAATTTCTGAAGAAATCGGGAAACTTGAAACTGAAGATGTTATTGCAAAAATATTGAATAAATTTGAAAGTAAGGAATAAATAAAGTCTGCCCTCATAAATTCACCCTTGGGGTTGGAAAAATCTTATCATAAACTGAGGTATTCTTAAGTTGTAGGTATTGTTTGGAGAATACCTCCAACTTTGCCGGAACTGCATCTTATTTTTTGTTTCCGGGCCAGAACTGGAACTTCGGCGAAACACTAGTATTCGAGTTGTGTTTACTATTAGGGTGGGGGGTTGCTTTGGAGAGGGGGTTTTGCTTTCTTATATTGGGGGGTTTACTTTGGAGGTATCACCTAGTTACTAAAGCTGTCCAAGACCGAAAATTTACCAAGACTTGAGACCAAGACTACACCCCAAGATCAAGACTTGACACCAAGACTCAAGTTCAAGAGTCTTGGACATCGCTACTAGTTGCCCAGTGCAGTGACCGGCTAAATTAGAAAGGATACCCTTAAATAGAAGGTGTATCTAGTATTGGGGTGTATCTTATAAAGAGGATCAAGTTGTACTTAATAAAAAAAATAAATTTTTCAAAAATTAAGCTCAACTCGAATTACTCAAATCAAAAGGCTTTGCTTATTTAGTACGCGATTATGAAAAGTTCTGGTTACATACAAACGAACAAGTTTCAATTAGCCTGGCTTCTGGGATTCAAGAAAAGGTTACAATAAAAGGGCTAGATGAAAATGGTTATTTGTTGGTACTTAAAGAATCTGGAGAATATGAAAGTGTAATGGATAATGGTAGGCATAAAGCTTTGAGTTTTATTCTTAAGTTTGTTAAGTTTACTCTTAAGTTTGTTAGTATACTTAATTATTCAAGTTTATTTTTATATTTCAAGTTTTTAAGTTGCTTAAGTTTTCAAGTTTAAGTTCAAGTTTACAATTGTAATCTTATGTTTTCAAGTTTTAATTTAGCTTAAGTTTATTTTTGCTAAAATTATTTTTAAGTTTATAAGTTTATTTATGTATCTTAAGTTTAGGTTAAGTTTGCAAACTTATGTGTTTTGTATTTTCAAGTTTTAAGCTTTACAATTGCAATCTAAAATATCAAGTTTATTTTCAGGTTTTAAGTTAGCTCAAGTTTATTTTTGCTAAAACCTTTTAAGTTTATAAGTTTATTTCCGTATTTTAAGGTTAGGTTAAGTTTGCAAACTTATGTATTTTATTTGAATTTTCAAGTTTTAAGTTTTACAATTTTAGTCTTAAATCTTAAGTTTATTTCCAAGTTTATTTTTTATATTTTACTTAACTAGTTATTTTGTATTTTAAGTTTGCAAGTTTAATTTTGTATTTTCTTTTTAATTTGCAAGTTTTAAGTTTACAATTATTATTTTCAATCTTAAGTTATTTATTAAATTTCTTAAGTTTTCAAAAGTAACTTAAATACTCATTTCTATTTAAGGAAATCGTTTTGACCTCCTTCAAGGACTTATCTTCCAGAGAAGGAACTGAATTGAGAGCTTGATTATTTAATTGTTTTTTTTGTTAAAATTTTATTTAAAAAATATTTTTTGTCGCAATATTTTGAATTTTATATTTTGCATAATTTTATTTGGAACAAATAAATTTAAATTGAAAAAAGAGAGGTAAAAACAGAAAAATACATTAAACTTCAAAAAGACCTAATTAAAGTATACGCCTTCTTAAGCTTTAAAAACTTATAATTTATTACGAGATATGCCCAACCAATTTTAAAAAAATGCCTCTTAAATTAAGATTTTCAATAATGATGCCTCTCTTAATAATGATCCCCCTCTTATTTATTTTAGGAAAGGGTCAGGATTTCGGGTATCGAATTTCGAGTAATTCTATCCTTCTCTGCTAGTAGATACACCTGAATTTAAGAGGCATTAGGTTGAAAACCTGCCCCGAAACCCGATTCGATTTTTTTCTTTCTAAACCCGACGTATCTCTGATATATTGTATTTGGTTTATCTTAGATATATTGAGGTCTGAGAATTTAATAAAAATAAAAATTAAATTTCAAAAATAAAATAAATTTCAAAATAAAATCGTTTCATAAAAAAAAGTTACTACTAAAAAATTCATTCACAAAACAACATGTAAATAAATGCCTTAAAAACGTGCAAAACACCCTCAAACCTATCGATATATAGATTTATTTAACTGATAAACTAGTTGTGCCCATTGGGGTATGGCGGTAAGTTACGTATGCAATTCCTATTAGGATACTCTGGCGGTAAAATTTTGCTCTGCCCGTTGGAAAGCCTAACGGCTTTGGGGCGCGCTTCGCGCGCTGCTAGAAACGGTAAAGATTGCCCTGCCTTTTCATTGCTTCGGGCCTTCGGCCATCGCCGGTGAAGTTTAGCTCTGCCTTTTCATTGCTTCGGGCCTTCGGCCCTCGCGATTAATTTTGGGATGGATCTTAAGCTCGGGCCTTCGGCCCTCGCGATTCGTTTTGGGATGGGTCTTAAGCTCGGGCCTTCGGCCCTCGCTATTCGTTTTGGGATGGATCTTAAGCTCGGGCCTTCGGCCCTCGCGACCCATTTTGGGATGGATCTTAAGCTCGGGCCTTCGGCCCTCGCGACCCATTTTGGGATAGATCTTAAGCTCGGGCCTTCGGCCCTCGCGACCCATTTTGGGATGGATCTTAAGCTCGGGCCTTCGGCCCTCGCCGTAACTCCTCGGCCTTAGGCATCGAGCGCTCGGGCCTTCGGCCCTCGCACGGCAGGCCTCCGGCCCGCCGTTTGGGGGCCTTCGACCCCCAAACCCCCCTCACCCGAAATTTCGACCTTTTGTAACTTTGTACAAAATGGTCAGAAAATTTTGCAAAAAATATTTTTAAGCTCAGCTTGATGAGAGCTTTCGATTGATATAAAATTTGGCCCTATATTTCGATTTTTCCAAAAAAAATTTTTTTGGCCGAAAATTTCTTCCGAAAAATTCACGTAATTTTTCAAAAATTCATAACTCCCCAAAAAGTGACCCTTTTGAAACATTTTAAAAGCTTAATATATAGTAAAAATTCTGCTCTATTTTATAAAAATATTTACAACCACCCTCAGCCTCGATATACCCCAGAAAATTTAAAAAACCGAAAAATT
The DNA here is from genome assembly GCA_963681835.1 of Meloidogyne enterolobii. Classification (NCBI taxonomy): domain Eukaryota; kingdom Metazoa; phylum Nematoda; class Chromadorea; order Rhabditida; family Meloidogynidae; genus Meloidogyne; species Meloidogyne enterolobii. The sequence goes on along the minus strand of CAVMJV010000025.1, from coordinate 153,941 downwards.
TTGAATTTTCAAAAAATCGACCCTACCAGGCTTCGGGTTAAATTTTTCAAAAATTTAAATAGCTCAAAAAATTTGTAATATTTTGCTCTATTTTATAACCCTTATTTCGTTTGGCTATGACAAAAACATACAAAGTTATGCCCAATTTAAATTTCACCAAAAAATTTCAAAAGGGGTACCCCTTCAAAAATGGGTCAAAAATTCGACCTCGAGAAAAATATGTTTTATGGTACTCCAAAGGGTGCTGAACACGAATCCGAACTCCGTTTATTTTTAAAAATTTTTAAAAAAAAGTTACACTCAAAAAACCGACCAATTTTTGCCCCAAAAATGCCACTTTTTGCCCTATAACTTTCCCAGACTCAAGTGTACCCCCAACAAAGTATATATTTTTAGAGGTTTCAAAGGACGCTCTACAAGATAGGATACTAAAATCGAGTTTCAATTCACGCGTTAAAAAGTCGGTTTTGGCGTGGTCACTTTGGTGCCCATAACTATGTCAGGAAAAAATCCCAGACTCAAGTGTCCCCCAACAAAATTGTAGTACACTTAGTGCCCTATTATGCCAAAAAAGAGTTGAAACCGTTTGCCCAAGTTTAACCACTTTTATAATTACACTCGATGGGAGCCACCCTTCACGGTAGGGGTTCGGGACATTTTGGACCTTTTGAGTCTCATAACTTTACCCAAAATGGTCAGAAAAATTTGAACCAAATTTTTCCAGAACCTACTCATGGAGCTCTATCGATAGGCATATAGTTTGAAAATTGTCGGTGATTTTCGTCGGACACCATGTGTCATTTTGGGACGAGATGTACAATTTTTAGCCAAGGCCACAGCCTCAGGCGTTGATCCCAGGCCTCCAAGATTTTTCCTACGATATAGTACATATCCCAACTGGAGTTCCTCCCAGCAAGCACTTTTTGCTCACACTTCACCCCTCCGCGCTATTTCCATTTGAAAAACCACCCATGGCCGTTTCAGTGCGAAAACGACGTTTCAGCGCCGAGGTCATAATTTTCCTGAATAGAGCGCAAAAAGTTACAGGACAAATCCACCTTTGAAAAAATTCCTCGGCCTTCGGCCGGGGCGCAGGACTTTTTTGAAAGGATTTTACCCCCAAAAATAGGGACAAGTTGGGGTTTTTTATATAAGTATTAAACTAGTTGTGCTCATTGGGGTATGGCGGTAAGTTACGTATGCACTGGAATTTAATAGGCGGAGCCTTAAGTTACGATACTTTTGCCCGTTGGAAAGCCTAACGGCTTTGGGGCGCGCTTCGCGCGCTGCTAGAAACGGTAACATTTGCTCTGCCTTTTCATTGCTCCGGGCCTTCGGCCCTCGCGATTCGTTTTGGAATGGATCTTAAGCTCGGGCCTTCGGCCCTCGCCGGTAAAGTTATTAATTGCCTTTTAATTGCTCCGGGCCTTCGGCCCTCGCGATTCGTTTTGGAATGGATCTTAAGCTCGGGCCTTCGGCCCTCGCGATTCGTTTTGGAATGTATCTTAAGCTCGGGCCTTCGGCCCTCGCGATCCATTTTGGGATGGATCTTAAGCTCGGGCCTTCGGCCCTCGCGATTCGTTTTGGAATGGATCTTAAGCTCGGGCCTTCGGCCCTCGCGTTTCGTTTTGGGATGGATCTTAAGCTCGGGCCTTCGGCCCTCGCGATCCATTTTTAGATGGATCTTAAGCTCGGGCCTTCGGCCCTCGCGACCCATTTTGGGATGGATCTTAAGCTCGGGCCTTCGGCCCTCGCGATCCATTTTGAGATGGATCTTAAGCTCGGGCCTTCGGCCCTCGCGATCCATTTTTAGATGGATCTTAAGCTCGGGCCTTCGGCCCTCGCGACCAATTTTGGGATGGATCTTAAGCTCGGGCCTTCGGCCCTCGCGATCCATTTTTAGATGGATCTTAAGCTCGGGCCTTCGGCCCTCGCGACCCATTTTGGGATGGATCTTAAGCTCGGGCCTTCGGCCCTCGCGATCCATTTTGAGATGGATCTTAAGCTCGGGCCTTCGGCCCTCGCGATCCATTTTTAGATGGATCTTAAGCTCGGGCCTTCGGCCCTCGCGACCCATTTTGGGATGGATCTTAAGCTCGGGCCTTCGGCCCTCGCACGGCGGGCCTTCGGCCCCCAAACCCCCCACACCCAAAACTTCGACCTTTTGTAACTTTGGACAAAATGGTCATAAAATTTTACAAAAAATATTTTTAAACTCGGCTCGACGAGAGCTTTCGATTGATATAACATTTGCCCTATTTTAAGTCATTTTGTAAAAAATAAATTTTCGGCCGAAAATTTCGACCGAAAAATTTACGTCATTTTTCAAAAAATCATAACTCCCCAAAAATAAACAATTTTGAAACATTTTAAAAGCTTATTATATAGTAAAAATTATGCTCTATTTTATAAAAATATATTCAACCACCCTCGGCCTCGATATACCCCTAAAAATTTAAAAAAACCGAAAAATTTTGAATTTTCAAAAAATCGACCCTACCAGGCCTCGGGTGAAATTTTTCAAAAATTTTAATAGCTCAAAAAATTTGTAATTTTTTGCTCTATTTTATAACTTTTAATTCGTTTGGCTACGACAAAAACTTACAAAGTTATGCCCAATCTAAATTTCACCCAAAAATTTCAAAAGGGGTACCCCTTCAAAAAGGGGTCAAAAATTCGACCTCGAGATAAATATGTTTTATGGTGCTCCAATAGGTGCTGAACACGAATCCGAACACCGTTTATTTTTAAAAATTTTTTAAAAAAAGTTATAGCCAAAAAACCGACCATTTTTGGCCCCAAAAATGCCACTTTTTGCCCTATAACTTTCCCAGACTCAAGTGTACCCCCAACAAAGTATATATTTTTAGAGGTTTCAAGGGACGCTCTATAAGATAGGATACTCAAATCGAGTTTCAATTCACGCGTTAAAAAGTCGGTTTTGGCGAGGTCACTTTGGTGCCCATAACTATGTCAGGAAAAAATCCCAGACTCAAGTGTCCCCCAACAAAATTGTAGTACATTTAGTGCCCTATTATACCAAAAAAGAGTTGAAACCATTCGCCCTCTCTTAAGCAATTTTATAATTACATTCGATGGGAGCCACCCTTCACGTTAGGGGTTCTGGACATTTTGGACCTTTGGCATTCTGTAACTTTGCCCAAAATGGTCAGAAAAATTTGAACCAAATTTTCCCAGAACCTACTCATGGAGCTCTATCGAATGGCATATAGTTTGAAAATTGTCGGTTAATTTCATCGGACACCATGGGTCATTTTAGGACGAGATGTACAATTTTTAGCCAAGGCCACAGCCTCAGGCGTTGATCCCAGGCCCCTCAAATTTTTCCTACGATATAGTACACATCCCAACTTAAAATCCTCCCAGCAAGCACTTTTTGATCCAACTTCACCCCTCCGCGCTATTTCCATTTGAAAAACCACCCATGGCCGTTTCAGTGCGAAAACGACGTTTCAGTGCCGAGGTTAGAGTTTTCCTGAATAGAGCGTAAAAAGTTGCAGGACAAATGTACCCTTCAAAAAATTCCAGCCGCCGGCCTACGGCCGGCGGAATTTTTGAAAGCAATTTTCTCCCATAAAAAAATCGAACATCAAGATTTTTATTAAATATATAACTAGCTGTGGGTTACGTATGCGATGGCGGTTAGTTACAGCACTCTGGCAGTTGATTACAGTACTCTGGCAGTAAAATTTTGGGGTGCCCGTTGGAAAGCCTAACGGCTTTGGGGCGCGCTTCGCGCGCTGCTAGAAATAGTTACATTTTTATAATTTGAACCATCCCGTTTTTTACCGTGCTTAGCCATTGTTGTATAACATTTTATAATTATACAACAATGCCCAGGGTACACCACGTGGAGGTGCACGGAGGTAAACGGGCAAACCCTGTACCCCGTGGGAGGGACCCACCCCAAAAAGAAATAATAAAAAAATAGATAATAAAAATCCCCCAAATATAATTAATATAATTAAAATAAACTTAAAAACAAACAAAAAACAATGAAATACTAAATCGGTTGGCAGAAGCCTTCCGTACGATTATGCCTCTATTAGGCATAAAAGTGAATAAATAATAAAAAACAAAAGAAATTGCTCAACCGGTTGGCATAAAGCCTCCCGTGCGATTATGCCCCTATTGGACATAAAAGTGAATAAATAATAAAAAAACAAATTAAATGCTAAATCGGTCGGCAGAAGCCTTCCGTACGATTATGTCTCTATTAGACATAAAAGTGAAAAAAAAAACAAAAGAAATTGCTCAACCGGTTGGCATAAAGCCTCCCGTGCGATTATGCCCCTATTGGACATAAAAGTGAATAATAAATAAAAAAAATAAATCATTAAACAACAATGAAATACTTAACCGGTTGGCATAAAGCCTCCCGTGCGATTATGCCCCTATTGGACATAAAAGTGAAAAAAAATAAAATTAAAACTCAAACTATAAAAATAATTAAATAAATAAAATTCTGTTTAAAAAACACCCAAAAAACTAATTTTTAAATAATACAACCCCAAAAATACTATTATTTAATAATACAACCCCAAAAAACGTCGCACAAAAAATAATATAAACAGAACAACATTACACCAATATTACGAAATATATAACCATTTCTATCAATACATTCAAAAATCTAATCAACCCCTAATTAAATGAAAACAAAACGAATCTTACTTTATATAACATAATTAAACACTCCACTAAAAATACCAACAATACTTAAAACGCCAACGAAAAACATAAATGTAACATATCTTCAATGCAAAAAAAAAATAAGTGTCACAAACAAATAAATAAATTATAAATGCAAAACCATTCCGGGTAAAAAGAAAATAATTCAGACTCCAAATAAAATACTAAATATAAAACCAAAAAAAACCATTCCACAACAAACAATATATAAATAATAAAAACTCAACCAAAAGTAACACCAAAATACAGCTTTCAAGAACAAATCAAAAAACCCCTACAAAAAAGAATATTTTATATTAAATTTAATCAAAAGAAATTCCATTAGCAACAACATTTCTTATAGAAATACTTCCATCATTATTTGGTTTTTTCGGAGCAAAAATTTTAATAAAATCGCCACTTCGGGCACGTGATAAGGCTGTATATAATTGCCCATGGGCAAAGGGCTCGTCATTAAAATCAATACCCAAACGTTCACAAGTTTGCCCTTGAGCCTTTGTGATAGTCATACAAAAAGCAACCCTCACAGGAAACTGAAATCGTTCAAAGCTTACTGCGTCAGGATTATTATCAACAAATTGATTTCTTGTACGACAAATGCCAACTCTAATACCATGATCAGATCCAATATTTATTGTCTCTGCTTCTATAAGATTTGATTGTAAATTAGTCACAATTAGTCTTGTTCCATTACACAAAGATTTTTGTGTGTTTAAATTCTGAAGCAATACGATTACGGAGCCTACTTTAAGCTTGAGACTATGAGCTGGCATACCATTTGGAGTGAGACGATTTAATGTTGAGACGTCATATTCAGCAGCATTATAAGCTAAAGGATTTTCACTTGTTGGGTTGTCAATAGATAAATATTCGACCTCTGGTGAATCAATCATATCTATGATTTCAGAGTTGATAGAATCAACAACCCTATTTGTTGGGGCTAAAATTAATCTTTTTAACAGTTCATTACTTGCTACTGCAAACCCTTGATCAAAAACAAATTCATATAATTCTTGACGCGAATTAACTATCATGTTTGGTGGAATATTAACTGAATCACCGATAGTTCCGGTACCAATACTATAAAGCCAATCCTTAAATTGAATTTCAGAAGGAATAACTCTCATATTCTGTACAAGCCTAAATTTGAGGAAAAGGGGATACAAATGTGAGGATTGAATGCAAGCAGCAACAGAAGCACCAGGGGAAGCAGAATCAGCAACAGGTAAAGACTGCTTCCAGTCTCCTGAAAGTATTACAACTTTCCCAGCAAAAGGAAGTTTTTTATTTTGAGGAACCATATTACGACACAAAAGGTCTACATTTTCAAACACAGTCTTATTTAACATGGTTATCTCATCAATAATAATGACATCACATTCTATAATTCTTCTCCCAAAAAAGCTGTCAAACTTTACTAAAGGAAGTTTGCCTGGTTCTACATCAATCCCGAAACGAAAAGCAGAGTGAAATGTCATACCACCTGCATAAAACTTTGTCGAAGCAATACCCGTCGAGGCGGTTGGTAAAACTTTTAAATTTAATTGCCTAAGTTGATAAAGAACATAATTTAATAAGAATGTTTTGCCTGTACCCCCATCTCCCGACAAATAAAAATATTTATTAACAGAATTAGTGTCAAAAACCGCATCACGAATCATATTAAAGAAAGCATTTTGTTCAGCATTTAAATTTGCCCTTTCTAAATTAGAGGTATCTAATGTTTCATCGGGATCGTCACTATTAACGTTGTTCGGGAAGAAAAAGTCATCTAATGCTCTATCTGGGTCATTCAAGATTGAATTATTAGGCGAAGGAAGACCAAAATCATCCATAGAACGACCATTGCTTAACAAATATCTCTCAATGATAGCTAATGCTCTATCAATACGTAAAAGTTTTTCAGCCTCGGTACATCGCCTCCTATCATACATCTGATCCTTAAACATTTCCCACAAAACATAACCATCAATAACACACCGCTCTGTTCCCCCAAATACAAGAATATTTGCGAACAATTGCCTCATCTGTGAGGGGTTTAATGAAAAAGAGGCCTCCCTTAACGTACGTTCCCAAACACCATTATCTTCAAAAAGCCCCCTTAAGCGTGCAGCATCGGCAAAAGTTGAGCATACATGTCCATTAAAGGTTTTTAGCTCTTCTGGATCCCCGGGAAAATGTTTAGTTAGAATATACAAAGCAAAAAGTTCTGGTTCACGTGGTGAGACTGGATAAATTCTCCCGATAATTGGTTTAGTTATTTTTCTAATTTCAGCCATTCTCCTTTTATGCCACACTTTTTCTTTGCTATCAAATGCATATGTTTCAGGCAAAACTTCAAAGAGCATGTTTTTAATAAGGGGATTATTTATATTCTTTCGCCATAAATTCCAGTAAGCAGTAAGATGTGTATCTGGAAGAATGCCTTGTTCAACGTTAGCAAGAACCTCAGGAGCAGTTTTAGAATTAAAAACTAATTTTTGATTACCCGGCAAATGAATTTTCAAACCTATAACAGTATGTGAAAGAAAGGCATACTTATATCCCATTACTCGCGAAAAAGCCTCGGTTGGACTACGATAAATCATTTTTGCGTATTGTGCAGGTTCATCAACATTGATTAGACCATCTACAGCACTACGGACATAGGAAAAACTGTTACCTTTAAATGGATATTTTAAGGCATATTTTAAATTGTCAGACTGTCCATAAGAGAATTCAAGATTATGGTGAGTTTGAAACATGACAAGAATAAATGGGTTATAAGCTACTACACGCGAATTATCATATTTAACTGTAATTCTGCCCCGTTTAATTTCTAACGTTTCGCCGCCGTCTTCCGGACTCGGGCGCTTATATTCGGCTGGTTTGTTAGCGTGTAAAATGGTAAATTTACTAAAAGGTTTTGGAAAGCCTTTCTTACAGTTACCCCTAATATTACGACAATGTGACCCACAATCATGAAACTGATGCTTAGGTAACAATTCACGTACTTTACGTAAAAAATTTGCCCAAGAAGACTTATCATTTGCAGGTGGTTCTGGAGGAATATGTGCCCAAATTAAATTTTCAACGTTTTCAGGCGTAGCAGGAATATCAGTACAATATACTCTATGCAAATGTGGACCGCCTACTCTTTTCTGAAACTCACGACTTTCACCAAAGCCTAAAATGTTACCAAGAATATGCTTCTTTTCTAATAGATAGTGGAGTTTTCTAAGTTTATCTTCGTAAATACGACAAATAATATCAAACCTATCAACAATTTTCTGATTAGCGCGTAATAAATTTCTTTTTATTTCGGGCCAATTTGGATTACAAGTAAATGTAAACATAAACGAACAAACCCCAGCTTTACGAGTTCGGGCCATAATTGCAGTTGCATTATAAAACATCTCCTGAAAATAAGGACGTGTCCCAGGGTGATATTTCCTAAACGCAACAATGTGACCAAGGTCATTAACAGATTTAGCACCGCAATCCCTTTGCAACCATCTAAGAGCATCTGGAGGATATGTAGCACGCAAATCCATATCGTCTCTCCTTAAATAATTAGCAACAGAGGAATCTATTCTAGCATTATAATCTAACACAAGTTTTTGACTCAAGCCGCCACCTGCGTTCCAAATATTATGGTAATCTTCATTTCTACGCAAAGCAAGGCGATATTTAATGTAAGCTCTAACAGAAATATTTTTTTTATCAGAATTTTCAACATCATCATCAGACGAAGCATCGTTTATAGTATTTAAATTATTTTTATTCAAAGGTATTTTTGCATGATAACCATCATCCCCACAAGGAAAAAGAATGGGATAACATAATGTGTCTGTTAAAGGATGATTAGGAGCAAAAGTAAACAAATGACCTTCAAGATCTGTTATAAAAATACCTTTAACTTGTGGTAATTCGTCGGCTTCAGTACAAATCGAAAATAAAGTCTCTTCTGTAGGAAGATTAACTTGCCTAGGATGATCAGAAGGATCTCGAACATTAACAGGCGCAGCCCTTTCTTCTAACAATACAAGCCTATAAAACTTAACAGAATCAAGACCATCCGAGTGTAATTTATCCAGGTATTGAGTATGGAAATTTTTATAAATAGTTGCCAAAGGATGGGTTTGACGCAAAAGTGTATCTAAATTTCTAAGTGTTTCCTGGTCTACTCTATCGCCACCATAAGAAACATTATTAACCCTATTTTCAAAGGCTGTATTTGCATCCAAAATATATAATTGTGAAAAAGAAGGGCCATTATTACCAGGCGTGATCGAGCTAAGTTTACGAACAAACTCTCCGTTAAGAAGAAAACAAATTCCACCGTCAAGATTTGATTCTCTATGGCCGACATAAACTGACGCAAAAGCCAATAATGAGTTATATATATTCTGGTGTTGCAAAAACTCTAACGAATCTTGAGAATCACCATTACTTAAATCTTTTAAAAGTTGTGGATGTGGACTATAAGGCGGAAGAGTAACTAAACCACACTTACAACAAAAAGAAGAAGTAATTTTTTTATATTTCTGGCGAAAAGCCTCGTTAACTTCTGTGTTTAACAATAAAGCCCCACAAAAACAACACTCTTTATCACCAAAATTACCGGAATCATAATAAGGCTCATAATGCATAGACCTAACATCTGCACACGGATAAAGCTTATGAGACCTCCCACAGTGAGACGAAATCTTAAAAAACACATCTTCATTACATTCAGTTTCAGAAATTTCAGAAACAGAATTAGTTTTTTTAGCAGCAATTCTTTCAGACCTCCTTAATGGTGGGTCTGGCTCTAAATCCAAAACTGGATAATTATTAACAACACAATTATCTATTATCTCATTACCAAGATCTAAATTAAAATTAAAAAAATTTTCTTGCACTGGAGCAATTCTAGGATTATAATCAAAAACCCCAAAATATTCAATATCATTAGAAAGAATCAATTGCGATAAGTTCCACAAAATACGCTTCCTTTCATATTGAATGTTTAAAAAAGGAATAATTAACGATTTATTATTAAACAAAAATAACTCCGAATACAGGCAAACAAAAAATCCACAATTAGTCCCATCTCTTTGTTCAGTAAATTGAGAACGGGGCAAAACTTGAATATTAATATTTTCAACAAAAAGTCCAGGTGTCAAATCACAAATACACCTTTTAATTAAATCGACACGCCTTTGATCAAAAACACCACAAGAAACATCGGTTAAACGATTAACAGATGGCAAAGAATCAACAAAAATGCAAGAAAAATTAGCACGATCAGAACGATCAAAAATTACCAAACCAAAATGACCAGGAAAAATAATCGGAATTAATAAAATATCATAATCCTGGTTATAATTATAACAACAATCAAAAATATTAAGAGGATCAACACCCTCCCCAAAATGGTGCTCAACAACAGCAAAATGAGGCGAAACAACAACAACATTTAAATTGGAACGATATAATAAAAATTTTAAATAAATAAAAACAAAACTATCCGATAACCACACATTAGGATCAGACCACAAACTAATAATTTCGGGCCTTGAAAAACCAATATCATCGGTAAAAATTCTATTTTCAATATTAGGCATTGGACCAAAAGGAACATCTAACAAATCAATAGATAAAAATTCAGGAACAATATCCACATTCATATTCTCATTAGAAAAATTTTCATTTAAAACGACTTTTTTAGGTCTACCAACAACTCTCCGTTTTTTAGGTCTCCCCCCACGTGAAACAGAAGAAATACTATTAGGGGAAACACTACGCGAAACAATAGAATCATTTAAAGAAATATTAAAAACATTATCACACAAAGAAACCCCTTCCCCTTTACTACCCACTTCAACAAAACTACTACCGACAACAGACATATTATTACCATCCAATGATCCATCAATTGAACCAACATCCATAGAAAGACCATCATTAACAATACGCCGTTGACGATATTCTTTACCCAATTTTCTTTTATTTTGTTGTTTTGAAGGCATTTTAATAAATTATCAATAAAATTGAATATTAAAATTTATCTAAAAAAGAAAAAATTTGAAATAATATAACTTTATATAGGCGTTTTAAACTAATAAGAGGGATTTTAAGTCAAATATAAAAAATTTTTTATTTTTTCAGATATAACTTTAGGCAGGGAGCGACTGCATCAACTTTTCGTCACTATGGTTAAATCGTATGCAGTGTTTTGAGTAGAGTAAAAGTGGATTTAATGTTTTAAAAATATTTAGATTCCCCAAATTGTCTGCCATTTATAACCAAAAGAAAAATTTTGATGGGATTGACCCAGAAGTCAAAGTAAAAACGGACGAAAAAAAATTTTGGCATGACCCCTCCGCACAAGTGGAGCATCAATACGCGTATTTGTTCTCCCCCGCGTATTGGTGCTCCACACTCTCCCCATACGGGGGTACAAGATCTCCTTCCCCCGACAGGGAAGGAGACCAAAGTGGGGACTCTAAATATTTTTAAAAAATTAAACCCACCTTTCCAATACAAAAAACACTGCACACGATCCAACAACATCAACACAATTTTCTCAACAACCAACAAAAACAATTCTTCCTCCACCCCTCGGTCAAAAGAGTTTCTCCTTACTAATCAGAGGAGTTCTTTGATTAAGTGGACTTTTTATTGAGCAAGAAATGCAAGATTTTTTTGCGAAATCGGTTATGAAACTCGTTTAATTAAGAGGACACTATAAGGAGCATTTTCTGGTTAGGTTTCACTGTGTATAGAGGGGAATACCGATAAAAAAACCGGCATGACCCGTCTATCCAAAGTGAAACCTAATCAGAAAATACTCCCTGATTAGTGTACTCTTAATTAAGCAAGTTTCATACCCGATTTTACGAAAAAATCGGGCATGACCCCTACTCAATAAAGAGTAAACTAATCAGAGAACATCCTCTGATTAGTAGGGAACACTCCCTTAGCCGAGGGAGAGGGAAGAACTAACCTTGTTGTTCGTTGATTGTTGATGCAGCCACCAGGAACTAAAAGTTATAACTGAAAAAAACAAAAAATAATAAAAATTAAATAAATTAAAAAAGCCCTGATCACACCCCAAACACGAGTTTTTGAAATTTCATAAAACCCAAAAAATCTCAAATCATTTTGGTAAACTTAACATAAATATGATCAACGGGCCCCAACTTATAATTTACAACAAACTAAACCCAACTAAAATCCCGAAAACCCAAAAAAATCGTAAAAAACTGAAAAAATCGCAAAAAAACGCAAAAAGCGAGTTTTTGCAATTTTCGAGCTTTTTTTCGTGATTTTTCAGGGAAAAAGGCTTGGAGTGTGATCAGGACGCGTAAATAACGAAAAAATAAAAAAAAATTAAAAAGGAACCCAGAAATTTTCCGAAAAAACCCCAAAAAACAAAAAACGCCCAAATTAAAAACTTGTAAATGGAAGGACAAAATGCCTACAAGCCACTTTGGTCAGAAAGGATGTTTGATCTGAGTATCCGAACGCTATGAGAATTGAAGGAAAATTAAACATATGGGGTAATAGGCAATCGATAACTAGCTGTAATAACTAGCTGTAGTTACGTATGCGATGGCGGCGTAGTGCGTATGCAAATCTTTGATGTATGCTTTGGGTTTCAATTTGGCAATGGCGGTAAAATTTTTGGGTGCCCGTTGGAAAGCCTGTCGGCTTTGGGGCGCGCTTCGCGCGCTGCTAGAATGTTTGGATGCTTGAAAAGAAAGTTTTGCCATGCCTTTTCATTGCTCCGGGCCTTCGGCCCTCGCCAGTAAAGTTTAGCCCTGACTTTTAATTGCTTCGGGCCTTCGGCCCTCGCCGGCAAGGTTTAGCCCTGTCTTTTCATTGCTTCGGGCCTTCGGCCCTCGCCGGTAAAGTTTGCCCTGCCTTTGACTTTGCTCTGCCTTTTAGATGTAATGAAAGCTCGGGCCTTCGGCCCTCGCCGTTAAAGTTTGCCCTGCCTTTTCATTGCTCCACGGCGGGCCTCCGGCCCGCCGTGCCCTGCTTTGACAATTGCTCTGCCTTTTAGATGTAATGAAAGCTCGGGCCTTCGGCCCTCGCCGTTAAAGTTTGCCCTGCCTTTTCATTGCTCCACGGCGGGCCTCCGGCCCGCCGTGCCCTGCTTTGACAATTGCTCTGCCTTTTAGATGTAATGAAAGCTCGGGCCTTCGGCCCTCGCCGTTAAAGTTTGCCCTGCCTTTTCATTGCTCCACGGCGGGCCTCCGGCCCGCCGTGCCCTGCTTTGACAATTGCTCTGCCTTTTAGATGTAATGAAAGCTCGGGCCTTCGGCCCTCGCCGTTAAAGTTTGCCCTGCCTTTTCATTGCTCCACGGCGGGCCTCCGGCCCGCCGTGCCCTGCTTTGACAATTGCTCTGCCTTTTAGATGTAATGAAAGCTCGGGCCTTCGGCCCTCGCCGTTAAAGTTTGCCCTGCCTTTTCATTGCTTCGGGCCTCCGGCCCTCGCCGGTAAAGTTTGGCCATGCCTTTTCATTGCTTCGGGCCTTCGGCCCTCGCCGGTAAAGTTTGCCCTGCCTTTGACTATTGCTCTGCGTTTTAGATGTAATGAAAGCTCGGGCCTTCGGCCCTCGCTTACGGCTGGCCTCTGGCCCGCCGTGCCCTACCTTTGACTATTGCTCTGCGTTTTGGATGTAATGAATGCTCGGGCCTTCGGCCCTCGCCAACGGCGGGCCTCCGGCCCGCCGTGCCCTGCCTTTGACTATTGCTCTGCGTTTTAAATGTAATAAATGCTCGGGCCTTCGGCCCTCGCCTACGGCGAGCCTCCGGCCCGCCGTGCCCTACCTTTGACTATTGCTCTGCGTTTTGGATGTAATGAATGCTCGGGCCTTCGGCCCTCGCCTTGGGGGCCTTCGGCCCCCAAACGCCAATGTTAGACTCTTGCTTTGGGTTTGACCGCTGTGGTGTATTTGGCTACGGCGGTGGGTTGTCCCGAGGCGTTTGGGGGCCTTCGGCCCCCAAACGCCAATGTTAGACTCTTGCAATGGGTTTGACCGCTTTGGTGCATTCGGCAACTTTGGTGGGTTATCCCGAGGCGTTTGGGGGCCTTCGGCCCCCAAACGCCAATGTTAGACTCTTGCTTTGGGTTTGACCGCTGTGGTGCATTTGGCTACGGCGGTGGGTTGTCCCGAGGCGTTTGGGGGCCTTCGGCCCCCAAACGCCAATGTTAGACTCTTGCAATGGGTTTGACCGCTTTGGTGCATTCGGCAACTTTGGTGGGTTATCCCGAGGCGTTTGGGGGCCTTCGGCCCCCAAACGCCAATGTTACTCTTACTTTGTGAGTTTTTTTACCTCAGTGTTTTTATGACTTTTGGCCGTTTCAGTGCCACACTCAAGTGCGGCACCAAAACGTCTCGGGCCTTCGGCCCTCGCCTACGGGGCCCCCCTATAAACTACCTGGCCTAACTACAGTTTCCGTACCAGGCTCAGAATTGGACGATTTATATGTCATTCGAAAGAGCTCGTCGAGCTGAGTCGAACGACACCAAAATTATTCAGCGGAAAAAATTCTGAGCCGAGTTACAGGCCCCCGAAAATCGAAAAACCATAGGGGGGACCAAGCTGATTTTTGGGGTGAAAAATTCGAATATGCAATTAATAGCTCATTTGAAAGAGCTCTTCAAGCCGAGTCGAATGACAACAAAATCGCCGTGATTGGTCATGTTTGTTCAAAGTTATGACAGAAAAAACAAACAACGTAAACCTATGGGGCGTCGGCGAGGCGCTTGTGCAAAACTCCGCGCTTCGCGCGGAGTTTTGCGGCACGCGCCTCGCGGGGAGTCTACGGGCTCTGGGTCTGGGCTCGTAACTTAATCCTATTCCAATTATCGCTGTGATGGGCATGCCCAGCTTCCTCCGCAGCAGCAAGAACATCCACGGAGAACAAAGGTAAGGAGCTAAAACAAACGAGCATAACTTTGTCAAATCAAGTCTGATTTCATTGATTTTGGTGTCATTCGACTCAGCTCGATGAGCTCTTTCGAATGAGGTATAATTTGCATATTCGAATTTTTCACCCCCAGAAAACAGCTTGGTCCCCCCTATGGTTTTTTGAACTTTAGTGGTCTGTAACTCGGCTCAAAATTTTTTCCGCTGAAAAATTTTGGTGTCATTCGACTCAGCTCGACGAGCTCTTTCGAATGACATATAAATCGTCCAATTCTGAGCCTGGTACGGAAACTGTAGTTTAGCCAACTACCTATAACCCTTTTGGTACCTATAACCCTTTTGGTCCCATTCAATTCGGCCCATCCGTTCCAAAGATAAAAATTTAGTCCGACACAATTGGACATTTCACCGAAAATCGGTGAATTTTTGCGCACCCATAAGTGCCCGGGGGTTCAACGGATTTTCAAAATTTTTTTTTTGTTGGATTACCCTTGGTCCAACTTAGTTTCCTCCCAGCAAGCGTTTTTCGATCCGACGGACGGTTCAGGATTTGGCCACTTCGCCATGGTCGTTTCAGTGCCAAAAGTTCATCGTATGGTCCCAGCGGTATTTTTCCCAAATAGCCCATTAAAAGTACCCCCCAAGATGTCGCACTCTCAGAAAGCGGCCGGCCTTCGGCCGGCCGATATTTTTTTTTCTAAAAAAATTTTCTATTTATTATAGGTATAATGCTATTTATTATAGGTATAATGCTATTTATTATAGGTATAATGTGCCCTACCTTTGACTATTGCTCTGCGTTTTGGATGTAATGAATGCTCGGGCCTTCGGCCCTCGCCTTGGGGGCCTTCGGCCCCCAAACGCCAATGTTAGACTCTTGCTTTGGGTTTGACCGCTGTGGTGTATTTGGCTACGGCGGTGGGTTGTCCCGAGGCGTTTGGGGGCCTTCGGCCCCCAAACGCCAATGTTAGACTCTTGCAATGGGTTTGACCGCTTTGGTGCATTCGGCAACTTTGGTGGGTTATCCCGAGGCGTTTGGGGGCCTTCGGCCCCCAAACGCCAATGTTAGACTCTTGCTTTGGGTTTGACCGCTGTGGTGCATTTGGCTACGGCGGTGGGTTGTCCCGAGGCGTTTGGGGGCCTTCGGCCCCCAAACGCCAATGTTAGACTCTTGCAATGGGTTTGACCGCTTTGGTGCATTCGGCAACTTTGGTGGGTTATCCCGAGGCGTTTGGGGGCCTTCGGCCCCCAAACGCCAATGTTACTCTTACTTTGTGAGTTTTTTTACCTCAGTGTTTTTATGACTTTTGGCCGTTTCAGTGCCACACTCAAGTGCGGCACCAAAACGTCTCGGGCCTTCGGCCCTCGCCTACGGGGCCCCCCTATAAACTACCTGGCCTAACTACAGTTTCCGTACCAGGCTCAGAATTGGACGATTTATATGTCATTCGAAAGAGCTCGTCGAGCTGAGTCGAACGACACCAAAATTATTCAGCGGAAAAAATTCTGAGCCGAGTTACAGGCCCCCGAAAATCGAAAAACCATAGGGGGGACCAAGCTGATTTTTGGGGTGAAAAATTCGAATATGCAATTAATAGCTCATTTGAAAGAGCTCTTCAAGCCGAGTCGAATGACAACAAAATCGCCGTGATTGGTCATGTTTGTTCAAAGTTATGACAGAAAAAACAAACAACGTAAACCTATGGGGCGTCGGCGAGGCGCTTGTGCAAAACTCCGCGCTTCGCGCGGAGTTTTGCGGCACGCGCCTCGCGGGGAGTCTACGGGCTCTGGGTCTGGGCTCGTAACTTAATCCTATTCCAATTATCGCTGTGATGGGCATGCCCAGCTTCCTCCGCAGCAGCAAGAACATCCACGGAGAACAAAGGTAAGGAGCTAAAACAAACGAGCATAACTTTGTCAAATCAAGTCTGATTTCATTGATTTTGGTGTCATTCGACTCAGCTCGATGAGCTCTTTCGAATGAGGTATAATTTGCATATTCGAATTTTTCACCCCCAGAAAACAGCTTGGTCCCCCCTATGGTTTTTTGAACTTTAGTGGTCTGTAACTCGGCTCAAAATTTTTTCCGCTGAAAAATTTTGGTGTCATTCGACTCAGCTCGACGAGCTCTTTCGAATGACATATAAATCGTCCAATTCTGAGCCTGGTACGGAAACTGTAGTTTAGCCAACTACCTATAACCCTTTTGGTACCTATAACCCTTTTGGTCCCATTCAATTCGGCCCATCCGTTCCAAAGATAAAAATTTAGTCCGACACAATTGGACATTTCACCGAAAATCGGTGAATTTTTGCGCACCCATAAGTGCCCGGGGGTTCAACGGATTTTCAAAATTTTTTTTTTGTTGGATTACCCTTGGTCCAACTTAGTTTCCTCCCAGCAAGCGTTTTTCGATCCGACGGACGGTTCAGGATTTGGCCACTTCGCCATGGTCGTTTCAGTGCCAAAAGTTCATCGTATGGTCCCAGCGGTATTTTTCCCAAATAGCCCATTAAAAGTACCCCCCAAGATGTCGCACTCTCAGAAAGCGGCCGGCCTTCGGCCGGCCGATATTTTTTTTTCTAAAAAAATTTTCTATTTATTATAGGTATAATGTAACTAGTTGTGCCCATTGGGGTATGGCGGCGTAGTGCGTATGCAATTCCTATTAGGATACTTTAGGTTTAATAGCGTTCTGCCCGTTGGAAAGCCTAACGGCTTTGGGGCGCGCTTCGCGCGCTGCTAGAATGTTTGGATGCCTGTAAAGAAAGGTTTAGCCATGCCTTTTCATTGCTTAGGGCCTTCGGCCCTCGCCGGTAAAGTTTTGCTTTGCCTTTTCATTGCTTCGGGCCTTCGGCCCTCGCCGGTAAAGTTTTGCTTTGCCTTTTCATTGCTTCGGGCCTTCGGCCCTCGCCGGTAAAGTTTTGCTTTGCCTTTTCATTGCTTCGGGCCTTCGGCCCTCGCCGGTAAAGTCTTGCTTTGCCTTTTCATTCCTTCGGGCAGAAGTTTTCCGCTATAACCCCCCGT
Source organism: Meloidogyne enterolobii (assembly GCA_963681835.1). NCBI lineage: Eukaryota > Metazoa > Nematoda > Chromadorea > Rhabditida > Meloidogynidae > Meloidogyne > Meloidogyne enterolobii. The sequence goes on along the minus strand of CAVMJV010000025.1, from coordinate 136,295 downwards.
TAAAAAGATAGCCCCGGCGCTTAAGCGATTTAGGTACCAGGGGGTAATTATTTTGACTTCTCGATAATTTTCCTGGATGCCCCGTCCCAAACTACCCCCCGAATGTCAAACTCCCATAACCGTGCCGGCCTTCGGCCGGCCGTTATTTTTTTTCTTAGAAAAAACACTCCCTGAATTATAGGTATATAGTAACTAGCTGTGGGTTACGTATGCGATGGCGGTTATATTATATTCTTATAGGTATATTATATTCTTATAGGTATTATATTCTTATAGGTATACCTATAAGAATTATAGGTATACCTATTAGCCCTGCCTTTGACTATTGCTCTGCCTTTTAGATGTAATGAATGCTCGGGCCTTCGGCCCTCGCACGGCGGGCCTCCGGCCCGCCGTGCCCTGCCTTTGACTATTGCTATGCCTATTAGATGTAATGAATGCTCGGGCCTTCGGCCCTCGCCTACGGCGGGCCTTCGGCCCGCCAACTCCTCGGCCTTCGGCCTCTTGCTTTGGGTTTGACCGCTGTGGTGCATTTAGCAACTGTGGTAGCTTGTCACGAGGCATTTGGGGGCCTTCGGCCCCCAAACGCCAATGTTAGACTCTTGCTTTGGATTTAACCGCTGTGGTGCATTTGGCAACTGTGGTGGGTTGTCCCGAGGCGTTTGGGGGCCTTCGGCCCCCAAACTCCAATGTTAGACTCTTGCTTTGGGTTTAACCGATGTAGTGCATTCGGCAACTGTGGTGAGTTGTCCCGAGGCGTTTGGGGGCCTTCGGCCCCCAAACGCCAATGTTTGACTTTTACTTTGGGTTTGACGCCAATGTTAGACTCTTGCTTTAGACTCTTTTGACGCCAATGTTAGACTCTTGCTTTGGGTTTAACCGATGTGGTGCATTCGGCAACTGTGGTGGGTACTATTGCTCTGCGTTTTAGATGTAATGAAAGCTCAGGCCTTCGGCCCTCGCTAACGGCGGTCCTCAGGCCCGCCGTGCATTGTCTTTGACTGTTGCTGTGCCTTTTAGATGTAATGAATGCTCTGGCCTTCGGCCCTCGCCTACGGCGGGCCTCTGGCCCGCCGTGCCCTACCTTTGACTATTGCTCTGCGTTTTGGATGTAATGAATGCTCGGGCCTTCGGCCCTCGCCTTGGGGGCCTTCGGCCCTTAAACGCCAATGTTTGACTTTTACTTTGGGTTTAACCAATGTGGTGCATTCGGCAACGTGGTGGGTTGTCCCGAGGCGTTTGGGGGCCTTCGGCCCCCAAACGCCAATGTTAGACTCTTGCTTTGGGTTTGACCGCTGTGGTGCATTCGACAATTGTTGTGGGTTGTCCCGAGGCGTTTGGGGGCCTTCGGCCCCCAAACGCCAATGTTTGACTTTTACTTTGGGTTTGACCGCTGTGGTGCATTTGGCAACTGTGGTGGTTTGTCCCGAGGCGTTTGGGGGCCTTCGGCCCCCAAACGCCAATGTTAGACTCTTGCGATGGGTTTGATCGCTGTGGTGCATTCGACAACTGTTGTGGGTTGTCCCGAGGCGTTTGGGGGCCTTCGGCCCCCAAACGCCAATGTTAGACTCTTGCTCGGGCCTTCGGCCCTCGCCTACGGCGGGCCTTCGGCCCGCCCAACTCTTCCTCTCGGCGTTTTTTTGACTTTTGGCCGTTTCGGTGCCACACTCAAGTGCGGCACCAAAACGTCTCGGGCCTCCGGCCCTCGCCAACGGCGGGCCTTCGGCCCGCCCAACTTCTCCTTTCGGCGTTTTTTGACTTTTGGCCGTTTCAGTGCCACACTCAAGTGCGGCACCAAAACGTCTCGGTCCTTCGGCCCTCGCCTACGGCGGGCCTTCGGCCCGCCAAACTCCTCGGCCTTCGGCCTCGGTGTTTTTTTGATTTTTGGCCGTTTCAGTGCCACACTTGAGTGCGGCACCAAAACGACCTAACACAAAAAATTCCCCATGGTCGATTACCTATAACCCCTTTGGTCCCATTCAATTCGGCCCATCCGTTCCAAAGATAAAAATTTGGTCCGACACAATTGGACATTTCACCGTCAATCGGTGAATTTTTGCGCACCCATAAGTCCCCGGGGGTTCATCGGATTTTCGAAATTTTTTTTTTGTTGGATTAGCCTTAGTCCAACTTAGTTTCCTCCCAGCAAGCGTTTTTCGATCCGACGGACGGTTCAGGATTTGGCCACTTCGCCACGGCCGTTTCAGTGCCAAAAGTTCATCGTATGGTCCCAGCGGTATTTTTCCTGAAAAGCCCATTAAAACTACCCCCCAAGATGTCATACTCTCAGGAAGCGGCCGGCCTTCGGCCGGCCGATATTTTTTTTTCTAAAAAAATTTTCTATTTATTATAGGTATAATGTAACTAGCTGTAGTTACGTATGCGATGGCGGCGTAGTGCGTATGCAAATCTTTGATGTATGCTTTGGGTTTCAATTTGGCAATGGCGGTAAAATTTTTGGGTGCCCGTTGGAAAGCCTGTCGGCTTTGGGGCGCGCTTCGCGCGCTGCTAGAATGTTTGGATGCTTGAAAAGAAAGTTTTGCCATGCCTTTTCATTGCTCCGGGCCTTCGGCCCTCGCCAGTAAAGTTTAGCCCTGACTTTTAATTGCTTCGGGCCTTCGGCCCTCGCCGGCAAGGTTTAGCCCTGTCTTTTCATTGCTTCGGGCCTTCGGCCCTCGCCGGTAAAGTTTGCCCTGCCTTTGACTTTGCTCTGCCTTTTAGATGTAATGAAAGCTCGGGCCTTCGGCCCTCGCCGTTAAAGTTTGCCCTGCCTTTTCATTGCTCCACGGCGGGCCTCCGGCCCGCCGTGCCCTGCTTTGACAATTGCTCTGCCTTTTAGATGTAATGAAAGCTCGGGCCTTCGGCCCTCGCCGTTAAAGTTTGCCCTGCCTTTTCATTGCTCCACGGCGGGCCTCCGGCCCGCCGTGCCCTGCTTTGACAATTGCTCTGCCTTTTAGATGTAATGAAAGCTCGGGCCTTCGGCCCTCGCCGTTAAAGTTTGCCCTGCCTTTTCATTGCTCCACGGCGGGCCTCCGGCCCGCCGTGCCCTGCTTTGACAATTGCTCTGCCTTTTAGATGTAATGAAAGCTCGGGCCTTCGGCCCTCGCCGTTAAAGTTTGCCCTGCCTTTTCATTGCTCCACGGCGGGCCTCCGGCCCGCCGTGCCCTGCTTTGACAATTGCTCTGCCTTTTAGATGTAATGAAAGCTCGGGCCTTCGGCCCTCGCCGTTAAAGTTTGCCCTGCCTTTTCATTGCTTCGGGCCTCCGGCCCTCGCCGGTAAAGTTTGGCCATGCCTTTTCATTGCTTCGGGCCTTCGGCCCTCGCCGGTAAAGTTTGCCCTGCCTTTGACTATTGCTCTGCGTTTTAGATGTAATGAAAGCTCGGGCCTTCGGCCCTCGCTTACGGCTGGCCTCTGGCCCGCCGTGCCCTACCTTTGACTATTGCTCTGCGTTTTGGATGTAATGAATGCTCGGGCCTTCGGCCCTCGCCAACGGCGGGCCTCCGGCCCGCCGTGCCCTGCCTTTGACTATTGCTCTGCGTTTTAAATGTAATAAATGCTCGGGCCTTCGGCCCTCGCCTACGGCGAGCCTCCGGCCCGCCGTGCCCTACCTTTGACTATTGCTCTGCGTTTTGGATGTAATGAATGCTCGGGCCTTCGGCCCTCGCCTTGGGGGCCTTCGGCCCCCAAACGCCAATGTTAGACTCTTGCTTTGGGTTTGACCGCTGTGGTGTATTTGGCTACGGCGGTGGGTTGTCCCGAGGCGTTTGGGGGCCTTCGGCCCCCAAACGCCAATGTTAGACTCTTGCAATGGGTTTGACCGCTTTGGTGCATTCGGCAACTTTGGTGGGTTATCCCGAGGCGTTTGGGGGCCTTCGGCCCCCAAACGCCAATGTTAGACTCTTGCTTTGGGTTTGACCGCTGTGGTGCATTTGGCTACGGCGGTGGGTTGTCCCGAGGCGTTTGGGGGCCTTCGGCCCCCAAACGCCAATGTTAGACTCTTGCAATGGGTTTGACCGCTTTGGTGCATTCGGCAACTTTGGTGGGTTATCCCGAGGCGTTTGGGGGCCTTCGGCCCCCAAACGCCAATGTTACTCTTACTTTGTGAGTTTTTTTACCTCAGTGTTTTTATGACTTTTGGCCGTTTCAGTGCCACACTCAAGTGCGGCACCAAAACGTCTCGGGCCTTCGGCCCTCGCCTACGGGGCCCCCCTATAAACTACCTGGCCTAACTACAGTTTCCGTACCAGGCTCAGAATTGGACGATTTATATGTCATTCGAAAGAGCTCGTCGAGCTGAGTCGAACGACACCAAAATTATTCAGCGGAAAAAATTCTGAGCCGAGTTACAGGCCCCCGAAAATCGAAAAACCATAGGGGGGACCAAGCTGATTTTTGGGGTGAAAAATTCGAATATGCAATTAATAGCTCATTTGAAAGAGCTCTTCAAGCCGAGTCGAATGACAACAAAATCGCCGTGATTGGTCATGTTTGTTCAAAGTTATGACAGAAAAAACAAACAACGTAAACCTATGGGGCGTCGGCGAGGCGCTTGTGCAAAACTCCGCGCTTCGCGCGGAGTTTTGCGGCACGCGCCTCGCGGGGAGTCTACGGGCTCTGGGTCTGGGCTCGTAACTTAATCCTATTCCAATTATCGCTGTGATGGGCATGCCCAGCTTCCTCCGCAGCAGCAAGAACATCCACGGAGAACAAAGGTAAGGAGCTAAAACAAACGAGCATAACTTTGTCAAATCAAGTCTGATTTCATTGATTTTGGTGTCATTCGACTCAGCTCGATGAGCTCTTTCGAATGAGGTATAATTTGCATATTCGAATTTTTCACCCCCAGAAAACAGCTTGGTCCCCCCTATGGTTTTTTGAACTTTAGTGGTCTGTAACTCGGCTCAAAATTTTTTCCGCTGAAAAATTTTGGTGTCATTCGACTCAGCTCGACGAGCTCTTTCGAATGACATATAAATCGTCCAATTCTGAGCCTGGTACGGAAACTGTAGTTTAGCCAACTACCTATAACCCTTTTGGTACCTATAACCCTTTTGGTCCCATTCAATTCGGCCCATCCGTTCCAAAGATAAAAATTTAGTCCGACACAATTGGACATTTCACCGAAAATCGGTGAATTTTTGCGCACCCATAAGTGCCCGGGGGTTCAACGGATTTTCAAAATTTTTTTTTTGTTGGATTACCCTTGGTCCAACTTAGTTTCCTCCCAGCAAGCGTTTTTCGATCCGACGGACGGTTCAGGATTTGGCCACTTCGCCATGGTCGTTTCAGTGCCAAAAGTTCATCGTATGGTCCCAGCGGTATTTTTCCCAAATAGCCCATTAAAAGTACCCCCCAAGATGTCGCACTCTCAGAAAGCGGCCGGCCTTCGGCCGGCCGATATTTTTTTTTCTAAAAAAATTTTCTATTTATTATAGGTATAATGCTATTTATTATAGGTATAATGCTATTTATTATAGGTATAATGTGCCCTACCTTTGACTATTGCTCTGCGTTTTGGATGTAATGAATGCTCGGGCCTTCGGCCCTCGCCTTGGGGGCCTTCGGCCCCCAAACGCCAATGTTAGACTCTTGCTTTGGGTTTGACCGCTGTGGTGTATTTGGCTACGGCGGTGGGTTGTCCCGAGGCGTTTGGGGGCCTTCGGCCCCCAAACGCCAATGTTAGACTCTTGCAATGGGTTTGACCGCTTTGGTGCATTCGGCAACTTTGGTGGGTTATCCCGAGGCGTTTGGGGGCCTTCGGCCCCCAAACGCCAATGTTAGACTCTTGCTTTGGGTTTGACCGCTGTGGTGCATTTGGCTACGGCGGTGGGTTGTCCCGAGGCGTTTGGGGGCCTTCGGCCCCCAAACGCCAATGTTAGACTCTTGCAATGGGTTTGACCGCTTTGGTGCATTCGGCAACTTTGGTGGGTTATCCCGAGGCGTTTGGGGGCCTTCGGCCCCCAAACGCCAATGTTACTCTTACTTTGTGAGTTTTTTTACCTCAGTGTTTTTATGACTTTTGGCCGTTTCAGTGCCACACTCAAGTGCGGCACCAAAACGTCTCGGGCCTTCGGCCCTCGCCTACGGGGCCCCCCTATAAACTACCTGGCCTAACTACAGTTTCCGTACCAGGCTCAGAATTGGACGATTTATATGTCATTCGAAAGAGCTCGTCGAGCTGAGTCGAACGACACCAAAATTATTCAGCGGAAAAAATTCTGAGCCGAGTTACAGGCCCCCGAAAATCGAAAAACCATAGGGGGGACCAAGCTGATTTTTGGGGTGAAAAATTCGAATATGCAATTAATAGCTCATTTGAAAGAGCTCTTCAAGCCGAGTCGAATGACAACAAAATCGCCGTGATTGGTCATGTTTGTTCAAAGTTATGACAGAAAAAACAAACAACGTAAACCTATGGGGCGTCGGCGAGGCGCTTGTGCAAAACTCCGCGCTTCGCGCGGAGTTTTGCGGCACGCGCCTCGCGGGGAGTCTACGGGCTCTGGGTCTGGGCTCGTAACTTAATCCTATTCCAATTATCGCTGTGATGGGCATGCCCAGCTTCCTCCGCAGCAGCAAGAACATCCACGGAGAACAAAGGTAAGGAGCTAAAACAAACGAGCATAACTTTGTCAAATCAAGTCTGATTTCATTGATTTTGGTGTCATTCGACTCAGCTCGATGAGCTCTTTCGAATGAGGTATAATTTGCATATTCGAATTTTTCACCCCCAGAAAACAGCTTGGTCCCCCCTATGGTTTTTTGAACTTTAGTGGTCTGTAACTCGGCTCAAAATTTTTTCCGCTGAAAAATTTTGGTGTCATTCGACTCAGCTCGACGAGCTCTTTCGAATGACATATAAATCGTCCAATTCTGAGCCTGGTACGGAAACTGTAGTTTAGCCAACTACCTATAACCCTTTTGGTACCTATAACCCTTTTGGTCCCATTCAATTCGGCCCATCCGTTCCAAAGATAAAAATTTAGTCCGACACAATTGGACATTTCACCGAAAATCGGTGAATTTTTGCGCACCCATAAGTGCCCGGGGGTTCAACGGATTTTCAAAATTTTTTTTTTGTTGGATTACCCTTGGTCCAACTTAGTTTCCTCCCAGCAAGCGTTTTTCGATCCGACGGACGGTTCAGGATTTGGCCACTTCGCCATGGTCGTTTCAGTGCCAAAAGTTCATCGTATGGTCCCAGCGGTATTTTTCCCAAATAGCCCATTAAAAGTACCCCCCAAGATGTCGCACTCTCAGAAAGCGGCCGGCCTTCGGCCGGCCGATATTTTTTTTTCTAAAAAAATTTTCTATTTATTATAGGTATAATGTAACTAGCGATGGGTTTGGCCACTGGGGTGGATATCAGGACACTGTGGCGGTAAAATACATTGGGGGGTTCTTTAAATTACAAAACTTCTGCGCATTGGAAAGCCTAACGGCTTTGGGGGCGCGCTTCGCGCGCCGCTAGCGATTTTTTTTGCCTGGAACAAAAGATTGCATTCATTGGGACTCATCCTTCCACTTAGAGTCAATTCGGGCCTTCGGCCCTCGTCTTCACCTCAATTGGACTCATCCTTCCACTTAGAGTCACTTCGGGCCTTCGGCCCTCGTCTTCACCTCAATTGGACTCATCCTTCCACTTAGAGTCACTTCGGGCCTTGGGCCCTCGTCTACCCCTCGATTGGACTCATCCTTCCACTTAGAGTCACTTCGGGCCTTCGGCCCTCGTGTTCCCTCTGTTTGGACTCATCCTTTCACTTAGAGTCACTTCGGGCCTTCGGCCCTCGCCCTCTCCCTTCCTTTTAGATGTGTGTCAGCTCGGGCCTTCGGCCCTCGCCCTTCCTTTTAGATGGGTGTCAGCTCGGGCCTTCGGCCCTCGCCCTCCCTTTTAGATGGGTGTCAGCTCGGGCCTTCGGCCCTCGCCCTCTCCCTTCCTTTTAGATGTGTGTCAGCTCGGGCCTTCGGCCCTCACCCTCTTTTTTAGATGGGTGTCAGCTCGGGCCTTAGGCACTCGCCATTCCATTTAGATGTGTGTCAGCTCGGGCCTTCGGCCCTCGCCCTCCCTTTTAGATGGGTGTCAGCTCGGGCCTTCGGCCCTCGCCCTCTCCCTTCCTTTTAGATGTGTGTCAGCTCGGGCCTTCGGCCCTCGCCCTTCCTTTTAGATGGGTGTCAGCTCGGGCCTTCGGCCCTCGCCCTCCCTTTTAGATGGGTGTCAGCTCGGGCCTTCGGCCCTCGCCCTCTCCCTTCCTTTTAGATGTGTGTCAGCTCGGGCCTTCGGCCCTCACCCTCTTTTTTAGATGGGTGTCAGCTCGGGCCTTAGGCACTCGCCATTCCATTTAGATGTGTGTCAGCTCGGGCCTTCGGCCCTCGCCCTCCCTTTTAGATGGGTGTCAGCTCGGGCCTTCGGCCCTCGCCCTCTCCCTTCCTTTTAGATGGGTGTCAGCTCGGGCCTTCGGCACTCGCCATTCCATTTAGATGTGTGTCAGCTCGCTTTATTCGGACTCATCCTTTCACTTAGAGTCACTTCGGCTCATCTTTCCACATAGACCCTTGTCTTTCTTTTATTCGGACTCATCCTTTCACTTAGAGTCACTTCGGACTCATCCTTCCACATAGACCCTTGTCTTTCCTTTATTCGGACTCATCCTTTCACTTAGAGTCAATTCGGACTCATCCTTCCACTTAGAGTCACTTCGGGCCTTCGGCCCTCGTGTTTCTTTCATTCGGACTCATCCTTCCACTTTGGTCCACTAAAAACAAAATTTTATAAAAGTTGAAGCAAAACTGCTTCGAAATCAAAAATTTGGAAAACTTGAAGCAAATTTGCTTCAAGTTTCGAAAATTCAAAACTCGAAGCAAATTTGCTTCAAGTTTCAAAAATTCGAAACTGAAGCAAAAATGTGAAGCAGAAGCATGCTTCTGCTTCGGATCCATAACAGGATCCAGCTTATCACCCCACAAAATTTTTCCCAATATACAAAATTCACCCCTAAGTTCTTCGCCGGTTTGCCCGGCATGGTCAGAGACGGAGAAAAATTTCTCCTCTCTTCCTTACATTTGACCTGTCAATCATTTTTCTTCCCTCTCTCCCATCATTCTCCGGGTACTGTACTCAGCCCCACAAATTTTCGAAGCTCTGTACATTCGTCAAAATGTACCGAAAAAGTTCGAAAAAAATATTTTTATATCCAGCTCGATGAGAGCTTTCGATAGATATCTCATTTGCCCTATTTATACCCACTTTGAAAAAATATTTTTTTCGGCCGAGAATTTCAGCCGAAAAAAATCACTGAAATTTTTAAAAAATCATATCTCGCCCAAAGTAAACCTTTTTTAAAAATTTTAAAATTCTATAAGATGCAGAAAATTCTGCTCTATCCAAGAAAAATACTGTCGGCCAGAACTGCCGGCAAAAATCCCGAAAAAATTTCGAAAAATCAAAAAATTTGGGGTTTTTCGAAATTAGACCCCTACACCTCCAATTTCGAATTTTTTCGAAATTTTTTAGGCTCAAAAAATTTCTAATTTTTTACTCTATTTTATAAAGCAAACCCCATCACATTCCGATAATCCCACAAAAAGTTATGATCCCCTAAAAAATCCCTCATATCCCCCAAAAGGGGTACCCCTTTTGAAAAATTCGAGGGGTCAAAAATTTTCAAATTTTGACCCAAAAATATCCTATATGGTGCATTGATACGCGCTGAATCCATATCCGTTGACAGAAAAATTTTTAAAAAATTTTAAAAAAAGTTATAGTCCAAAAAATTTCGCGACATTTGCGAACATTGGCCATAACTTTTTCTTTTTTTTTCTTCGGGCCTTCGGCCCTCGTGTTCCCTCTGTTTGGACTCATCCTTTCACTTAGAGTCACTTCGGGCCTTCGGCCCTCGCCCTCTCCCTTCCTTTTAGATGGGTGTCAGCTCGGGCCTTCGGCACTCGCCATTCCATTTAGATGTGTGTCAGCTCGCTTTATTCGGACTCATCCTTTCACTTAGAGTCACTTCGGCTCATCTTTCCACATAGACCCTTGTCTTTCTTTTATTCGGACTCATCCTTTCACTTAGAGTCACTTCGGACTCATCCTTCCACATAGACCCTTGTCTTTCCTTTATTCGGACTCATCCTTTCACTTAGAGTCAATTCGGACTCATCCTTCCACTTAGAGTCACTTCGGGCCTTCGGCCCTCGTGTTTCTTTCATTCGGACTCATCCTTCCACTTTGGTCCACTAAAAACAAAATTTTATAAAAGTTGAAGCAAAACTGCTTCGAAATCAAAAATTTGGAAAACTTGAAGCAAATTTGCTTCAAGTTTCGAAAATTCAAAACTCGAAGCAAATTGCTTCAAGTTTCAAAAATTCGAAACTGAAGCAAAAATGTGAAGCAGAAGCATGCTTCTGCTTCGGATCCATAACAGGATCCAGCTTATCACCCCACAAAATTTTTCCCAATATACAAAATTCACCCCTAAGTTCTTCGCCGGTTTGCCCGGCATGGTCAGAGACGGAGAAAAATTTCTCCTCTCTTCCTTACATTTGACCTGTCAATCATTTTTCTTCCCTCTCTCCCATCATTCTCCGGGTACTGTACTCAGCCCCACAAATTTTCGAAGCTCTGTACATTCGTCAAAATGTACCGAAAAAGTTCGAAAAAAATATTTTTATATCCAGCTCGATGAGAGCTTTCGATAGATATCTCATTTGCCCTATTTATACCCACTTTGAAAAAATATTTTTTTCGGCCGAGAATTTCAGCCGAAAAAAATCACTGAAATTTTTAAAAAATCATATCTCGCCCAAAGTAAACCTTTTTTAAAAATTTTAAAATTCTATAAGATGCAGAAAATTCTGCTCTATCCAAGAAAAATACTGTCGGCCAGAACTGCCGGCAAAAATCCCGAAAAAATTTCGAAAAATCAAAAAATTTGGGGTTTTTCGAAATTAGACCCCTACACCTCCAATTTCGAATTTTTTCGAAATTTTTTAGGCTCAAAAAATTTCTAATTTTTTACTCTATTTTATAAAGCAAACCCCATCACATTCCGATAATCCCACAAAAAGTTATGATCCCCTAAAAAATCCCTCATATCCCCCAAAAGGGGTACCCCTTTTGAAAAATTCGAGGGGTCAAAAATTTTCAAATTTTGACCCAAAAATATCCTATATGGTGCATTGATACGCGCTGAATCCATATCCGTTGACAGAAAAATTTTTAAAAAATTTTAAAAAAAGTTATAGTCCAAAAAATTTCGCGACATTTGCGAACATTGGCCATAACTTTTTCAGACTCAAACGGACCCCCGACATATTATACCTTTTTCGGACCGTCAGGGGACGCTCTATAACATAGGATATTGAAATCGAGTTTCAATTCAGTTTTCGCTCCGAACTTCGACTTTCAGCTTGATCCTTTATCCCACTAAGTTCCCCTCATTATCCCCTCTTGAATGAGTACTCATTCGACCCCACTTCCCAATCCCGAAAATACCGGATTTCGAAGTTCGAACTCCGAACTTCGACTTTAGGCTTAATCCCTTATCCCATTAGACTCCCCTCAGTCCCAGCTCTTGAATGACTACCCACTCACCCATATCCCCCAACCTCGTAAATCCGGGATTTCGAAGTTCGAACGCGAAACTTCGAATTTAGACTTTATCTTTTATCCAGATAGACTCCCCTGATAATCCCCTCTTGAATGACTACACACTTGCGAATATCCCCAAACCCCGAAAATCCCGGATTTCGAAGTTCGAACACCGAACTTCGAATTTCGACATTATCCCTTATCCCATTAGACTCCCCTCATTATCCCCTCTTGAATGAATACTCATTCGACCATGCTTCCCAATCCCGAAAATACCGGATTTCGAAGTTCGAACTCCTAACTTTGACTTTCATACTTATCCCTTATCCCATTAGACTCCCCTAATTATCCCCTCTTGAATGACTACCCACTCATCCACATCCACAAATCCCGAAAATCCCGGATTTCGAAGTTCGACTTCGAAATTGGACTTTAATCCTTATCCTTTATCCCTTTAGACTCCCCTCACTCCCAGCTCTCGATTGACTACCCACTCACCCATATCCGAAAAACCCGGATTTCGAAGTTCGAACTCCAACTTCGACTTTTATACTTATCATATATCCCATTCAACTCCCCTCATTATTCGCTTTCGAATGACTACTCATTCGACCATATTCGAAAATCCCTAAAAATCCCGAAATCCCGGATCCCTAATTTCGAAATCCCCATATAATTCCCCCCAACTAACCTTCACTCAACTCGAAACTTGCTTAAGTTTCGAAATCCAAAAATTTAAACTCGAAATTTCTTCCCATCAATCAAAATTTCTCTCTCAACTATGAGATTTGCCCCCTGGCTTTCCTCAATTTAGAGAAATCCGACAGTTATCGGTAAGACAATTTTCTTACAAAAATTTTTGCCCCCCTATAAGTACCCCTAAAGTTCGAATTTCGAATTTGAAATTTTTCCTACCTATATCTACCTGTTCTAACTTAATTTCCTACCAGCAGAAATTTTCCGCTAGCTTTATCCGTTTTCGAGTTATTTTCGAAAAACTCGAATTTTAAATACCGACACATGCGACAATTCACCGGAAATGTCTGAATTTTGTGTCAAGCATAACTACCCTCCAAATTCGAATTTCGACTTTGAATTTTTTCCTACATATATTAGCTTGGTCTAACTTAAAATCCTACCAGCAGAAATTTTCCTCTAAGTCCACTCAGTCCCGAGATAGCCCCGGCACCTATTTTTGGGCCTGAAATTTAGGCCAGAAAAAATCCCTGAAATTTTCAAAAAATCATATCTCGCCCAAAGTATACCTTTTTAAAAATTTTAAAATCCCATAATATGTAGAAAAATCTGGTTAATCCAGGAAAAATACAATCGGCCCGAACAGATACAAAAAACCCGAAAAAATTTCGAAAAACCGAAAAATTTTGGGTTTTTCGAAATTCGACCCCTACACCTCCAATTTCGAATTTTTTAAAAATTTTTTGGGCTCAAAAAATTTCTAATTTTTTATTTAATTTAATAAAGGAAACCCCATCCCAATCTGACAATCCCAAAAAAAGATATTTCAAATTTAAAAATCCCTAAAATCCCCCAAAAGGGGTACCCCTTTGAAAAAATTCGAATGGACAAAATTTTCGAATTTTGACCTATAAAACGGCCTATATGGTACTCTGACATGCGCTGAGTACGAATCCGGTGTCAGAAAAATTCTAAAAAAATTTTCGACAAAGTTAGAGACAAAAAAAGTTTCGCGACATTTGCGAACATTGGCCATAACTTTTTCAGACTCAACCGGACCCCCGACATATTATACCTTTTTCGGACCGTCAGGGGACGCTCTATAACATAGGATATCGAAAACGGGTTTCAATTCACTTTTGAGAATTGGAGCCACTCTTCCCAATTTTACATAAAAATATTTTGAAACTTTGGGCTACTGTAACTTGGTCCAAAGTGGTCCAAAAAAAAATAAACTAAATTTTATCAGACTCAGCTCGTCGAGAGCTTTCATTTGACATATCACACGTGATTTGTCGATAAGTTTCGTAAATTTCGAAATTTGCGAAACTGGGATTTTGGGATTTTTGCGCAGGCATATCTACCCTTCAAGTTGGGATTTAGACTTCGGGTTTTTTCCTACATATATCAGCTTATTCCAACTTGCGTGCCTCCCGTTGGAAGTTTTTTGATATCTCCCCCCAGTCCCGAGATACTCCCGGTACCAATTCAATATAGGTACCAGGGGGTAATTATTTCTTAACTTTGGTATTTTTCCCAAATGCCCCATCAAATAGTACCACGGATACAAAAAGTTTCAGACTTCTAACTCATCCCTAAACTGAGTTAGAATTTTTCAGCCTGGGGGCATAACCATTTGGGAAGGCATAAGTACCCTCCAAGTTGGTATTTCGGGTCCGGGTTTTTTTCCATTCATATCCCCATATACCGGCGCACGTGCCTCCCAGCAGACATTTTCCGCTATCTCCACACGTTAAAAAGATAGCCCCGGCACTTAAGCAATTTAGGTACCAGGGGGCAATTATTTCGACTTCTCGATAATTTTCCTGGATGCCCCGTCCCAAACTACCCCCCGAATGTCAAACTCCCAAATCCGTGCCGGCCTTCGGCCGGCCGTTATTTTTTTTCTTAGAAAAAACACTCCCTGAATTATAGGTATATAGTAACTAGCTGTGGGTTACGTATGCGATGGCGGTAACTTACGTATGCAATGGCAGTTTAATTTTGCTTTGGTTTCAATTTAGTTCTGGGTTTTCGAAAGCCTAACGGCTTTGGGGCGCGCTTCGCGCGCTGCTAGAATGTTTAAATGCTTGGAATATATTTGATTACCTCTGCCTTTTCATTGCTTCGGGCCTTCGGCCCTCGCCAACTCGTCTTCCCCCCATTGGGACTCATCTTTACACTTAGAGTCACTTCTGGCCTTCGGCACTCGTCTTCCCTTCGAGTGGACTCCTCCTTCCATTTAGAGTCACTTCGGGCCTTCGGCCCTCGTCTTCCCTCCGTTTGGACTCATCCTTCCACTTAGAGTAACTTAGGGCCTTCGGCCCTACTTTCATTCGATTGGACTCTTTCTTGCACTTAGAGTCACTTCGGGCTTCGGGCCTTAGGCCCTCGCCAACTCCTTAGCTTCGGCCTCGGTCGTTCTTTGTTCTGCCTTTTAGATGGGTTGAAGTTCGGGCCTTCGGCCCTCGCCAACCTCCTCCCCTCGATTGGACTCATCCTTCCAATCAGACTGCTCTGCATTTTAGATGGGCTGAGGCTCGGGCCTTCGGCCCTCGCCTACTCTTCGGCCTTCGGCCTCGGAAGATCTACGCTCTGCCTTTGACTATTGCTCTGCCTTTTAGATGTAATAAAAGCTCGGGCCTTCGGCCCTCGCATACTCCTCGGCCTTCGGCCTCGGAGGATCTATGCTCTGCCTTTGACTATTGCTCTGCCTTTTAGATGTAATAAAAGCTCGGGCCTTCGGCCCTCGCATACTCCTCGGCCTTCGGCCTCGGAGGATCTATGCTCTGCCTTTGACTATTGCTCTGCCTTTTAGATGTAATGAAGGCTCGGGCCTTCGGCCCTCGCCTACTCCTCGGCCTTCGGCCTCGGAGGATCTATGCTATGCCTTTGACTATTGCTCTGCCTTTTAGATGTAATGAAAGCTCGGGCCTTCGGCCCTCGCATACTCCTCGGCCTTCGGCCTCGGAGGATCTATGCTCTGCCTTTGACTATTGCTCTGCCTTTTAGATGTAATAAAAGCTCGGGCCTTCGGCCCTCGCATACTCCTCGGCCTTCGGCCTCGGAGGATCTATGCTCTGCCTTTGACTATTGCTCTGCCTTTTAGATGTAATGAAAGCTCGGGCCTTCGGCCCTCGCCTACTCCTCGGCCTTTGGCCTCGGAGGATCTATTCTCTGACTTTGACTATTGCTCTGCCTTTTAGATGTAATAAAAGCTCAGGCCTTCGGCCCTCGCCTACTCCTCGGCCTTTGGCCTCGGAGGATCTATTCTCTGACTTTGACTATTGCTCTTCGGGCCTTCGGCCCTCGTCTTCTACTCGATTGGACTAATTCTTCCACTTAGAGTCACTTCGGGCCTTCGGCCCTCGTCTTCGACAATTGGGACTCTTCCTTCCACTTAGAGTCACTCCGGGCCTTCGGCCCCTCGATTGGACTCATCCTTTCAATTAGAAGGATGATCGGACTCATCCTTTCAATTAGAAGGATGATTGGACTCATCCTTTCAATTAGAAGGATGATTGGACTCATCCTTTTAATTAGAAGAATGAGTCCAATCCAAAACAAAAATTCGAAGCAGAAACTGCTTCAAGAAGCGTTGCTGCTTTGGATCCACAACAGGATCCAGCTTATCCCTCCACAAAATTTTCCCCAATATACAAAATTCACATTTAAGTTCTTTTACGGTTTGCCCCTCATGGTTAGAGACGGAGAAAAATTTCGCTCTCTGCCATCAACTGCACCTGTCAATCATTTTTCCTCTCTCCCTACCATAATTCTCCGGGTACGGTACTCACCCCCACAAATTTTCGAACCTCTGTACGTTCGTCAAAATGTACCGAAAAAAATTGAAAAAAATATTTTTATATCCAGCTCGATGAGAGCTTTCGAATGATATCTCATTTGCCATATTTATATCCATTTAAAAAAAAATAGTTTTTGGGCCTGAAATTTAGGCCAGAAAAAATCCCTGAAATTTTCAAAAAATCATATCTCGCCCAAAGTATACCTTTTTAAAAATTTTAAAATCCCATAATATGTAGAAAAATCTGGTTAATCCAGGAAAAATACAATCGGCCCGAACAGATACAAAAAACCCGAAAAAATTTCGAAAAACCGAAAAATTTTGGGTTTTTCGAAATTCGACCCCTACACCTCCAATTTCGAATTTTTTAAAAATTTTTTGGGCTCAAAAAATTTCTAATTTTTTATTTAATTTAATAAAGGAAACCCCATCCCAATCTGACAATCCCAAAAAAAGATATTTCAAATTTAAAAATCCCTAAAATCCCCCAAAAGGGGTACCCCTTTGAAAAAATTCGAATGGACAAAATTTTCGAATTTTGACCTATAAAACGGCCTATATGGTACTCTGACATGCGCTGAGTACGAATCCGGTGTCAGAAAAATTCTAAAAAAATTTTCGACAAAGTTAGAGACAAAAAAAGTTTCGCGACATTTGCGAACATTGGCCATAACTTTTTCAGACTCAACCGGACCCCCGACATATTATACCTTTTTCGGACCGTCAGGGGACGCTCTATAACATAGGATATCGAAAACGGGTTTCAATTCACTTTTGAGTATTGGAGCCACTCTTCCCAATTTTACATAAAAATATTTTGAAACTTTGGGCTACTGTAACTTGGTCCAAAGTGGTCCAAAAAAAAATAAACTAAATTTTATCAGACTCAGCTCGTCGAGAGCTTTCATTTGACATATCACACGTGATTTGTCGATAAGTTTCGTAAATTTCGAAATTTGCGAAACTGGGATTTTGGGATTTTTGCGCAGGCATATCTACCCTTCAAGTTGGGATTTAGACTTCGGGTTTTTTCCTACATATATCAGCTTATTCCAACTTGCGTGCCTCCCGTTGGAAGTTTTTTGATATCTCCCCCCAGTCCCGAGATACCCCCGGTACCAATTCAATATAGGTACCAGGGGGTAATTATTTCTTAACTTTGGTATTTTTCCCAAATGCCCCATCAAATAGTACCACGGATACAAAAAGTTTCAGACTTCTAACTCATCCCTAAACTGAGTTAGAATTTTTCAGCCTGGGGGCATAACCATTTGGGAAGGCATAAGTACCCTCCAAGTTGGTATTTCGGGTCCGGGTTTTTTTCCATTCATATCCCCATATACCGGCGCACGTGCCTCCCAGCAGACATTTTCCGCTATCTCCACACGTTAAAAAGATAGCCCCGGCACTTAAGCGATTTAGGTACCAGGGGGCAATTATTTCGACTTCTCGATAATTTTCCTGGATGCCCCGTCCCAAACTACCCCCCGAATGTCAAACTCCCGAATCCGTGCCGGCCTTCGGCCGGCCGTTATTTTTTTTCTTAGAAAAAACACTCCCTGAATTATAGGTATATAGTAACTAGCGATGGGTTTGGCCACTGGGGTGGATATCAGGACACTGTGGCGGTAAAATACATTGGGGGGTTCTTTAAATTACAAAACTTCTGCGCATTGGAAAGCCTAACGGCTTTGGGGGCGCGCTTCGCGCGCCGCTAGCGATTTTTTTTGCCTGGAACAAAAGATTGCATTCATTGGGACTCATCCTTCCACTTAGAGTCAATTCGGGCCTTCGGCCCTCGTCTTCACCTCAATTGGACTCATCCTTCCACTTAGAGTCACTTCGGGCCTTCGGCCCTCGTCTTCACCTCAATTGGACTCATCCTTCCACTTAGAGTCACTTCGGGCCTTGGGCCCTCGTCTACCCCTCGATTGGACTCATCCTTCCACTTAGAGTCACTTCGGGCCTTCGGCCCTCGTGTTCCCTCTGTTTGGACTCATCCTTTCACTTAGAGTCACTTCGGGCCTTCGGCCCTCGCCCTCTCCCTTCCTTTTAGATGTGTGTCAGCTCGGGCCTTCGGCCCTCGCCCTTCCTTTTAGATGGGTGTCAGCTCGGGCCTTCGGCCCTCGCCCTCCCTTTTAGATGGGTGTCAGCTCGGGCCTTCGGCCCTCGCCCTCTCCCTTCCTTTTAGATGTGTGTCAGCTCGGGCCTTCGGCCCTCACCCTCTTTTTTAGATGGGTGTCAGCTCGGGCCTTAGGCACTCGCCATTCCATTTAGATGTGTGTCAGCTCGGGCCTTCGGCCCTCGCCCTCCCTTTTAGATGGGTGTCAGCTCGGGCCTTCGGCCCTCGCCCTCTCCCTTCCTTTTAGATGTGTGTCAGCTCGGGCCTTCGGCCCTCGCCCTTCCTTTTAGATGGGTGTCAGCTCGGGCCTTCGGCCCTCGCCCTCCCTTTTAGATGGGTGTCAGCTCGGGCCTTCGGCCCTCGCCCTCTCCCTTCCTTTTAGATGTGTGTCAGCTCGGGCCTTCGGCCCTCACCCTCTTTTTTAGATGGGTGTCAGCTCGGGCCTTAGGCACTCGCCATTCCATTTAGATGTGTGTCAGCTCGGGCCTTCGGCCCTCGCCCTCCCTTTTAGATGGGTGTCAGCTCGGGCCTTCGGCCCTCGCCCTCTCCCTTCCTTTTAGATGGGTGTCAGCTCGGGCCTTCGGCACTCGCCATTCCATTTAGATGTGTGTCAGCTCGCTTTATTCGGACTCATCCTTTCACTTAGAGTCACTTCGGCTCATCTTTCCACATAGACCCTTGTCTTTCTTTTATTCGGACTCATCCTTTCACTTAGAGTCACTTCGGACTCATCCTTCCACATAGACCCTTGTCTTTCCTTTATTCGGACTCATCCTTTCACTTAGAGTCAATTCGGACTCATCCTTCCACTTAGAGTCACTTCGGGCCTTCGGCCCTCGTGTTTCTTTCATTCGGACTCATCCTTCCACTTTGGTCCACTAAAAACAAAATTTTATAAAAGTTGAAGCAAAACTGCTTCGAAATCAAAAATTTGGAAAACTTGAAGCAAATTTGCTTCAAGTTTCGAAAATTCAAAACTCGAAGCAAATTTGCTTCAAGTTTCAAAAATTCGAAACTGAAGCAAAAATGTGAAGCAGAAGCATGCTTCTGCTTCGGATCCATAACAGGATCCAGCTTATCACCCCACAAAATTTTTCCCAATATACAAAATTCACCCCTAAGTTCTTCGCCGGTTTGCCCGGCATGGTCAGAGACGGAGAAAAATTTCTCCTCTCTTCCTTACATTTGACCTGTCAATCATTTTTCTTCCCTCTCTCCCATCATTCTCCGGGTACTGTACTCAGCCCCACAAATTTTCGAAGCTCTGTACATTCGTCAAAATGTACCGAAAAAGTTCGAAAAAAATATTTTTATATCCAGCTCGATGAGAGCTTTCGATAGATATCTCATTTGCCCTATTTATACCCACTTTGAAAAAATATTTTTTTCGGCCGAGAATTTCAGCCGAAAAAAATCACTGAAATTTTTAAAAAATCATATCTCGCCCAAAGTAAACCTTTTTTAAAAATTTTAAAATTCTATAAGATGCAGAAAATTCTGCTCTATCCAAGAAAAATACTGTCGGCCAGAACTGCCGGCAAAAATCCCGAAAAAATTTCGAAAAATCAAAAAATTTGGGGTTTTTCGAAATTAGACCCCTACACCTCCAATTTCGAATTTTTTCGAAATTTTTTAGGCTCAAAAAATTTCTAATTTTTTACTCTATTTTATAAAGCAAACCCCATCACATTCCGATAATCCCACAAAAAGTTATGATCCCCTAAAAAATCCCTCATATCCCCCAAAAGGGGTACCCCTTTTGAAAAATTCGAGGGGTCAAAAATTTTCAAATTTTGACCCAAAAATATCCTATATGGTGCATTGATACGCGCTGAATCCATATCCGTTGACAGAAAAATTTTTAAAAAATTTTAAAAAAAGTTATAGTCCAAAAAATTTCGCGACATTTGCGAACATTGGCCATAACTTTTTCAGACTCAAACGGACCCCCGACATATTATACCTTTTTCGGACCGTCAGGGGACGCTCTATAACATAGGATATTGAAATCGAGTTTCAATTCAGTTTTCGCTCCGAACTTCGACTTTCAGCTTGATCCTTTATCCCACTAAGTTCCCCTCATTATCCCCTCTTGAATGAGTACTCATTCGACCCCACTTCCCAATCCCGAAAATACCGGATTTCGAAGTTCGAACTCCGAACTTCGACTTTAGGCTTAATCCCTTATCCCATTAGACTCCCCTCAGTCCCAGCTCTTGAATGACTACCCACTCACCCATATCCCCCAACCTCGTAAATCCGGGATTTCGAAGTTCGAACGCGAAACTTCGAATTTAGACTTTATCTTTTATCCAGATAGACTCCCCTGATAATCCCCTCTTGAATGACTACACACTTGCGAATATCCCCAAACCCCGAAAATCCCGGATTTCGAAGTTCGAACACCGAACTTCGAATTTCGACATTATCCCTTATCCCATTAGACTCCCCTCATTATCCCCTCTTGAATGAATACTCATTCGACCATGCTTCCCAATCCCGAAAATACCGGATTTCGAAGTTCGAACTCCTAACTTTGACTTTCATACTTATCCCTTATCCCATTAGACTCCCCTAATTATCCCCTCTTGAATGACTACCCACTCATCCACATCCACAAATCCCGAAAATCCCGGATTTCGAAGTTCGACTTCGAAATTGGACTTTAATCCTTATCCTTTATCCCTTTAGACTCCCCTCACTCCCAGCTCTCGATTGACTACCCACTCACCCATATCCGAAAAACCCGGATTTCGAAGTTCGAACTCCAACTTCGACTTTTATACTTATCATATATCCCATTCAACTCCCCTCATTATTCGCTTTCGAATGACTACTCATTCGACCATATTCGAAAATCCCTAAAAATCCCGAAATCCCGGATCCCTAATTTCGAAATCCCCATATAATTCCCCCCAACTAACCTTCACTCAACTCGAAACTTGCTTAAGTTTCGAAATCCAAAAATTTAAACTCGAAATTTCTTCCCATCAATCAAAATTTCTCTCTCAACTATGAGATTTGCCCCCTGGCTTTCCTCAATTTAGAGAAATCCGACAGTTATCGGTAAGACAATTTTCTTACAAAAATTTTTGCCCCCCTATAAGTACCCCTAAAGTTCGAATTTCGAATTTGAAATTTTTCCTACCTATATCTACCTGTTCTAACTTAATTTCCTACCAGCAGAAATTTTCCGCTAGCTTTATCCGTTTTCGAGTTATTTTCGAAAAACTCGAATTTTAAATACCGACACATGCGACAATTCACCGGAAATGTCTGAATTTTGTGTCAAGCATAACTACCCTCCAAATTCGAATTTCGACTTTGAATTTTTTCCTACATATATTAGCTTGGTCTAACTTAAAATCCTACCAGCAGAAATTTTCCTCTAAGTCCACTCAGTCCCGAGATAGCCCCGGCACCTATTTTTGGGCCTGAAATTTAGGCCAGAAAAAATCCCTGAAATTTTCAAAAAATCATATCTCGCCCAAAGTATACCTTTTTAAAAATTTTAAAATCCCATAATATGTAGAAAAATCTGGTTAATCCAGGAAAAATACAATCGGCCCGAACAGATACAAAAAACCCGAAAAAATTTCGAAAAACCGAAAAATTTTGGGTTTTTCGAAATTCGACCCCTACACCTCCAATTTCGAATTTTTTAAAAATTTTTTGGGCTCAAAAAATTTCTAATTTTTTATTTAATTTAATAAAGGAAACCCCATCCCAATCTGACAATCCCAAAAAAAGATATTTCAAATTTAAAAATCCCTAAAATCCCCCAAAAGGGGTACCCCTTTGAAAAAATTCGAATGGACAAAATTTTCGAATTTTGACCTATAAAACGGCCTATATGGTACTCTGACATGCGCTGAGTACGAATCCGGTGTCAGAAAAATTCTAAAAAAATTTTCGACAAAGTTAGAGACAAAAAAAGTTTCGCGACATTTGCGAACATTGGCCATAACTTTTTCAGACTCAACCGGACCCCCGACATATTATACCTTTTTCGGACCGTCAGGGGACGCTCTATAACATAGGATATCGAAAACGGGTTTCAATTCACTTTTGAGAATTGGAGCCACTCTTCCCAATTTTACATAAAAATATTTTGAAACTTTGGGCTACTGTAACTTGGTCCAAAGTGGTCCAAAAAAAAATAAACTAAATTTTATCAGACTCAGCTCGTCGAGAGCTTTCATTTGACATATCACACGTGATTTGTCGATAAGTTTCGTAAATTTCGAAATTTGCGAAACTGGGATTTTTGCGCAGGCATATCTACCCTTCAAGTTGGGATTTAGACTTCGGGTTTTTTCCTACATATATCAGCTTATTCCAACTTGCGTGCCTCCCGTTGGAAGTTTTTTGATATCTCCCCCCAGTCCCGAGATACCCCCGGTACCAATTCAATATAGGTACCAGGGGGTAATTATTTCTTAACTTTGGTATTTTTCCCAAATGCCCCATCAAATAGTACCACGGATACAAAAAGTTTCAGACTTCTAACTCATCCCTAAACTGAGTTAGAATTTTTCAGCCTGGGGGCATAACCATTTGGGAAGGCATAAGTACCCTCCAAGTTGGTATTTCGGGTCCGGGTTTTTTTCCATTCATATCCCCATATACCGGCGCACGTGCCTCCCAGCAGACATTTTCCGCTATCTCCACACGTTAAAAAGATAGCCCCGGCACTTAAGCAATTTAGGTACCAGGGGGCAATTATTTCGACTTCTCGATAATTTTCCTGGATGCCCCGTCCCAAACTACCCCCCGAATGTCAAACTCCCAAATCCGTGCCGGCCTTCGGCCGGCCGTTATTTTTTTTCTTAGAAAAAACACTCCCTGAATTATAGGTATATAGTAACTAGTTGTGCCCATTGGGGTATGGCGGCGTAGTGCGTATGCAATTCCTATTAGGATACTTTAGGTTTAATAGCGTTCTGCCCGTTGGAAAGCCTAACGGCTTTGGGGCGCGCTTCGCGCGCTGCTAGAATGTTTGGATGCCTGTAAAGAAAGGTTTAGCCATGCCTTTTCATTGCTTAGGGCCTTCGGCCCTCGCCGGTAAAGTTTTGCTTTGCCTTTTCATTGCTTCGGGCCTTCGGCCCTCGCCGGTAAAGTTTTGCTTTGCCTTTTCATTGCTTCGGGCCTTCGGCCCTCGCCGGTAAAGTTTTGCTTTGCCTTTTCATTGCTTCGGGCCTTCGGCCCTCGCCGGTAAAGTCTTGCTTTGCCTTTTCATTCCTTCGGGCCCTCGGCCCTCGCCGGTAAAGTTTAGCCCTGCCTTTGACTATTGCTCTGCCTTTTAGATGTAATGAATGCTCGGGCCTTCGGCCCTCGCACGGCGGGCCTCCGGCCCGCCGTGCCCTGCCTTTGACTATTGCTATGCCTATTAGATGTAATGAATGCTCGGGCCTTCGGCCCTCGCCTACGGCGGGCCTTCGGCCCGCCAACTCCTCGGCCTTCGGCCTCTTGCTTTGGGTTTGACCGCTGTGGTGCATTTAGCAACTGTGGTAGCTTGTCACGAGGCATTTGGGGGCCTTCGGCCCCCAAACGCCAATGTTAGACTCTTGCTTTGGATTTAACCGCTGTGGTGCATTTGGCAACTGTGGTGGGTTGTCCCGAGGCGTTTGGGGGCCTTCGGCCCCCAAACTCCAATGTTAGACTCTTGCTTTGGGTTTAACCGATGTAGTGCATTCGGCAACTGTGGTGAGTTGTCCCGAGGCGTTTGGGGGCCTTCGGCCCCCAAACGCCAATGTTTGACTTTTACTTTGGGTTTGACGCCAATGTTAGACTCTTGCTTTAGACTCTTTTGACGCCAATGTTAGACTCTTGCTTTGGGTTTAACCGATGTGGTGTATTCGGCAACTGTGGTGGGTACTATTGCTCTGCGTTTTAGATGTAATGAAAGCTCAGGCCTTCGGCCCTCGCTAACGGCGGTCCTCAGGCCCGCCGTGCATTGTCTTTGACTGTTGCTGTGCCTTTTAGATGTAATGAATGCTCTGGCCTTCGGCCCTCGCCTACGGCGGGCCTCTGGCCCGCCGTGCCCTACCTTTGACTATTGCTCTGCGTTTTGGATGTAATGAATGCTCGGGCCTTCGGCCCTCGCCTTGGGGGCCTTCGGCCCTTAAACGCCAATGTTTGACTTTTACTTTGGGTTTAACCAATGTGGTGCATTCGGCAACGTGGTGGGTTGTCCCGAGGCGTTTGGGGGCCTTCGGCCCCCAAACGCCAATGTTAGACTCTTGCTTTGGGTTTGACCGCTGTGGTGCATTCGACAATTGTTGTGGGTTGTCCCGAGGCGTTTGGGGGCCTTCGGCCCCCAAACGCCAATGTTTGACTTTTACTTTGGGTTTGACCGCTGTGGTGCATTTGGCAACTGTGGTGGTTTGTCCCGAGGCGTTTGGGGGCCTTCGGCCCCCAAACGCCAATGTTAGACTCTTGCGATGGGTTTGATCGCTGTGGTGCATTCGACAACTGTTGTGGGTTGTCCCGAGGCGTTTGGGGGCCTTCGGCCCCCAAACGCCAATGTTAGACTCTTGCTCGGGCCTTCGGCCCTCGCCTACGGCGGGCCTTCGGCCCGCCCAACTCTTCCTCTCGGCGTTTTTTTGACTTTTGGCCGTTTCGGTGCCACACTCAAGTGCGGCACCAAAACGTCTCGGGCCTCCGGCCCTCGCCAACGGCGGGCCTTCGGCCCGCCCAACTTCTCCTTTCGGCGTTTTTTGACTTTTGGCCGTTTCAGTGCCACACTCAAGTGCGGCACCAAAACGTCTCGGTCCTTCGGCCCTCGCCTACGGCGGGCCTTCGGCCCGCCAAACTCCTCGGCCTTCGGCCTCGGTGTTTTTTTGATTTTTGGCCGTTTCAGTGCCACACTTGAGTGCGGCACCAAAACGACCTAACACAAAAAATTCCCCATGGTCGATTACCTATAACCCCTTTGGTCCCATTCAATTCGGCCCATCCGTTCCAAAGATAAAAATTTGGTCCGACACAATTGGACATTTCACCGTCAATCGGTGAATTTTTGCGCACCCATAAGTCCCCGGGGGTTCATCGGATTTTCGAAATTTTTTTTTTGTTGGATTAGCCTTAGTCCAACTTAGTTTCCTCCCAGCAAGCGTTTTTCGATCCGACGGACGGTTCAGGATTTGGCCACTTCGCCACGGCCGTTTCAGTGCCAAAAGTTCATCGTATGGTCCCAGCGGTATTTTTCCTGAAAAGCCCATTAAAACTACCCCCCAAGATGTCATACTCTCAGGAAGCGGCCGGCCTTCGGCCGGCCGATATTTTTTTTTCTAAAAAAATTTTCTATTTATTATAGGTATATAGTAATTAATAAGGAAATATATACTAGGCATGGCGTGATTTCCAAAAAATAATTGACGCGGAAAATCGCCGACATTGAGAAGGGTAAAAAAAGGGAAAAATAAAAATTGGAGAATATAATTTAAAAATCCTTATATTTTGTTTAAAAGATAGGAGGAAACTGGAAATGGTTGGCCTATCTGATTTTTGGGAGGTTAAAGTGTTTTGGGTTAAAAGTAATACAAGTTTGTGATCTAACTTGTTGCTTATAATGTGCACAAATTTTATTTAAACAATTAAAAATAGTATTTTTTCATTTCAACTTTAATTAAAACTTATTTTAATATTTCAAGTTTGTAAGTTTCTAAGTTTATTTTTTCAAGTTTCAAGTAAACTTTTTCAGGTTTGGTATTTTCAAAATAATTTTTTGCTTATAATATCCTCATTTTTATTTAGTGTAATTTTTATAACTTATTTTAATATTTCAAGAATTGTAATTTCGCAAACTTAAGTTCATTATATTTCCAAGTTTATTTTAAAACTTAAGTTTAAAAATACAAGTTTTTACAATTACGTAGTAAAATAAACTTGAAAATATAATTAACTTAAGTTTGCGATTTTTATTTTCAAGTTTATTTTTGCAAAATAATTGTAAAAACTTGCTTTCAAGTTTATTATTTTGTAAACTTAAGTTTAATATATTTTCAAGTTTTATTTTTAATAAAATTACAAAGGCGAATTCGCAAACTTAAGTTTAATATATTTTCAAGTTTTATTTTTAAACATAAGTTTAAAAATGCAAGTTAAAGCTTAAAAATACATTTATTTAGTAAAAATAAACTTGAAAATATAATAATATCAAGTTTGCGATTTTTATTTGTAAAAACTTGCTTTCAAGTTTGTTGTTTTGTAAACTCAAGTTTAATATATTTTCAAGTTTTATTTTTAATAAAATTACAAAGGCGATTTTATTTCAAGTTTATTTATCAATCTAACGTCTTTAAAAGGAATAAATAAAAAATAAATATGTAATTAGACTTTCAAGTTGATTTTTTTCTAAATATCACAATTTACTCTTCATCTTTTTACGAGTAGAGATCATTATTTTTTGAAGTTTTAGAAGTAAAGTCAGCCTTCCTTTGATTTTAAGTCGACCGGTCAGGAAAGCCTTAAAATACATATTTTAAAATTAAAAATTGTAATTTAAAAATTGTGTATGTTAAAATTCTATTAAAAAACTACAATTACAATTAATTTTTCTATCTCGAATTGCCTTGCTTTTTGATATCTATATTTTTCAATTTAGCTAAAACTAGTTATTTTGTAATTTAAGTTTGTAATTTTATGTTTTTAAGTTTAATTTGTAAGTAGTATATTATGTATTTTACTTCTAATTTTCAACTTTTCAAGTTTACAAACGTTTCTATTTTTTCAATTGTAATTTTAAAGCTCAAGTTTTATTTCAAGTTTATTTTTATTAAAACTTTTTTTTTAAGTTTGCAAGTTTTTTTATTTTTATTTCTGGTTTCAATTTTAGTACAATTTAAGTTCGCACTTAAGTTTATTATTCTTCAAATTTATTTAAATTTGTTTATATTTTGAGTTTGTAATCTCAAGTTTACAATATTTTTAAGTATATTTTTAATTTTTAATATCTAAAAAATAATGTTTTATTTAAAGTTATATCTATCACTCTTCTAAAATATAAATTTTTTCTAAAAAAATTCAAAAATATTTTTGCGTCGATTCTTCTAGTTTTCTTTTCATTCTCCTCCAAACAGAGTTTTAAAGCCAAGCAGGCGCCCTAGCATTTGCACAAGTGTTTCAGTTTTGTCTTTTTCCTCGGTCTCAACCTTTACATTCACAATTTTTGAATAAATTACAAATAAATTTACAAACTTGTGTTAAATTAAACTTTACACAAATTTAAAAGTTTATTTTTAAGTTTATTTAAATTTAATTTCAAACTTAACTTACACATACTAAGTTTATTATTTTCACGCCTATTCTTAAATGCTTAAGTTTTTAAGTTTATTTTTAGCAAGTTTATTTTATTTTCAAGTTTATTTTAATTTAAGTTCATACTTAAAGATACTAAGTTTATTATTTCTATGTTTACTCTTAAACGCTTAAGTTAAGTTTTTTAATTCAAGTTCGTACTACAAAACTTGAATTCAAGTTACTTCTAATTTTCAACTTTTTAAGTTTACAAACGTTTCTATTTTTTCAATTGTAATTTTAAAGCTCAAGTTTTATTTCAAGTTTATTTTTATTAAAACTTTTTTTTTCAAGTTTGCATTTCTTAAATTTTATTTCAAGTTTATTTTACAATTATAAGTTCGAACTTAAGTTTATTATTTTTCTTATTTTTTATTATTTTTTAAGTTCAGACTTAACTTATAAATAATAAGTTTATTATTTTCAAGTTTATTATTAAACGCTTAAGTTAAGTTTTCAAATTCAAGTTCGAACTAAAAAAGTTGAATTCAAGTTCAGACTTAACGTAAGCTACACCTTTTACTTTATTTAATTCTCCCACCTTTGTACCATCCAAATCCCCATTAACTAGCCTAACAAAGTCTTCATCTGTAATAGAAACAGTCACCTTAGTAGGCTTCTTATCTTGTCTTTCAGCTTGTTTTTGATCTCCACTTGGCTCTCTTTGATAAACTTTACCCTTTCCGTCTCCAGTTAATTCTATAGCTAAAATTATGATTTTAGAAGAATTTTATTTTTAATTAAGTTTACTATATTTTGTAATAGACTTGCTTCCATCCTCCCCCTCACTGCTTATTTCATATAAAATCAAAGCATTGCCCAGAGGTTTGAGGGACTCATTTGTCTCTGCTAACTCCTTCCCCATTACATCAAAAACTGCTTTTGATTTTAGGGGTTGACTTAACTTTGTGTTAATCTTGGAAGATTTTTCACTCAAATTTTGAATAACTAAAACTTCGTTTAATTCAATGCATCCATTGGAAATGGCAACTTTTTCTGTTTCTTTAATCTTAAAAAGTTGGATAATTAATAGAGCATTTTATTCTTTGAGTACTTAAGTTTATTTTTTATTTTCAAGTTTATTAAACCTTCAAGTTTAACAAGTTTAGTCTGTGAATTTAAGTTTATAATCTTAAGTTCATATTTGTATTTTCCAAGTTTTTAAGCTTAACAAGTTTATTTTTTATTATTTTCAAGTTTATTAAATTAATTGTATTTTGTATTTTCAAACTTGAAAAGTTTATTTGATGTTTTTAAGTTTACAAGTTTATTTTCAAGTTTATTTTTTATGTGTTTTTAAGATTGTGAATTCAAGTTTATTATTTAAAGTTGTTATTTGTATTTTTTGTATTTTCAAACCTAACAAGTTTAATTAATTTCTTAGAGCATTTTTATTCCTTAAGTACTTAGGTTTATTTTTATTTTCAAGTTATTAAACTAATTGTATTTTCTACGTTTTTAAGCTTAACAAGTTTATTTTTTAATCTTAAGTTTGCGAATCCAAGTTTTAAGTTTATTATTTGTATTTTCGTATTTTCAACAAGTTTATTTATTTTTAAGTCTGTGAATTTAAGTTTATTATCTTAAGTTTATATTCGTATTTGTTTGTGTTTTCAAGCTAGACAGGATTATTTATTATTTTTAAGCTTGCAAATTGGATTCAAGTTTATTTTCTTAAGTTTATATTTGTATTTTTTTGTGTTTTCAAACGAGTACTCAAGTTTTTTCAAGTTTATTTATTTTTAAGTTCGCGAATTATTCTAACTACATTGAGCGTTACAAAATTACAAAACACAATTTGTAAGTTCATAATGATTTTTGTTCTCATCGTTTTTCGGGCCCCTTACAATTTTACGAATTTCTACCTTTGCAGTAAACAAAATTTGTTTTTGGTTCTGCCACATTTCCACAATCAAAGTCTGTCCAGGAATTACAGGGGAAGAAAAACGACAACGAACTGAACGCAAATTCTTGGCTTGTTTATTGCCATAAACACGCAAAACAAGGCGAGTAGCAAAACCAAGAGAACAGAGCCCGTGAAGTATCGGGGTAGAAAAGCCAGCTATTTGGGCAAAGTCTGGGTCGATATGTAAAGGATTTAGATCACCAGAGCCGATACGGTAAAGGGCTGCCTGAAAAATGTTAAGGGTTAAATTTTAAAAAAACTTTAAATTTATAACCTGATCAGGATGTATTCGATCTTCTAAAATTGTATCTGGTGGTCTTTCTAGAAATGGAGGCGATTTACGTTCATAAGGCGATGTGCGGTTGCCCTTTTAATAGAATATTATTTTTTAGTTTTTTTAAATTAGCTAATTTATTTTTAAGTTTTAAGTATTCAGCCTTATTATTCTATTTTAAGTTTGTAAACATTTTAAAGTTTTTTTTTATTTCTAAGCATTTTAAGTTTAAATAAACTTGAATTATAAATAATTTTAATAAATAACGCTAAGTTTACAAATCAGGTCCAAACTTGAGAAAAATAAACTTGATTTGTAGAATTAAAGTTTATTTTCTTATGATTATCAAGTTTATTATTTAAGTTATAAAATGCAAAATTTATAAACCTAAGTTTACAATTCAGGTTTATTTTTGTAATTTAAGTTAATTTTATTAATCAAGCTTAATATTAAAAAACAAGTTTATAAATTTTAATTTTTACAAACTTAAGTTTACAATTCAAACTTAATAAATTGAAAAAATAAACTTTGTAAAATTAAGGTTTATTTCACTAATTATCAAGTTTACAATTCAAGTTTATTTTAGATGCTTCATAAAATGCAGTCAATAAATTTTAAGATTACAAACCAAGTTTATTTTTGTAATTCAAGTTTATTTTATTAATCAAGCCTAATCTTACAAAATAAAGTTCATAAGCTTAATTATGTAATATCAAGTTTATAAACTTAAGTTTACAACCCCAACTTTATTTTTGTAATTCAAGTTTAAACTTATTTCTAAACTTATTTTAAGTTCGTCAAGTTTATTTTTATATTCTTAAGTTTGTAAACTTTAATTAACTTTAAAGAAAAATATAAAATAAATACCCCGAAACCACCCGCTCCTGTTAGAAAAATACCAAATTCTTGGACTGCCAATTTCTCAATAGTTTGACAATCATAAGTTGTAACTGGAAAATTTTTTTATTAATTTAAGTTTGTAAATTAAGTTTATTTATTTATTTTAAGTTTCTAAGTTTCCGATGTATTTTTAAGTTTATAATGTTAATATTTGTATTTTCTTGTATTTTCGAACTTGACAAGTTTATTTTTGTATTTTCAAGTTTGCGAATAATGCATTTTTTGTATTTTGTGTATTTTAAAGTTTCTTTTAATATTTTTAAGTTTGTAAATTATTTCAAGTTTATTTTTCCATTTTTAAATCTGCAAAGCAAATCCAAGTTTATTTAATTATATTTTTTGTATTTTCAAACTTGACAAGCATATTTTTGTATTTCAAGTTTGTGAATATTGTATTTTCAAGTTTTATTTATATTTTTGTATTTACAATCTTAACAAGTTTATTTTTGGTGTTTTAAGCTTTAAACATTTTTCAAGTTTATTTTTATATTTTTCAAGTTTGTAAATTAATTTAAAGTTTATTTATTTTACTCTTCTTATATTTATCTTGTATTTTCAAGTTTGTAATTTTACCTTCTTTAATAATTAAAGCAGCCTTTCCTTTATCTAAAATATCAAGAACCCTAGTTTCCGTTCTTAATTTGCCCCCATCTGCAGGAATTGAATTAAACAGTTCAATATAATGTTCTCCATGAAGAAGACGGCTAAAATCCAAATTAGCGCCAGGCCAGTCACTTGCATTACTAGTTTGGGCTAAAAAGCCGGGAACTACCACAAATGTAGGGAAGACTTGAAATTCTGGATGCCCCTCATAAATGAAGTGTAATTCTTCTTTTGTGGTGGCACCAACTAGGAAAATTAAGAAATAAGTGTTTATTAAATTGGAAAAAATTGTAAACTCACTTCCTAAAGCATAAACAATAGCATCTTCTGATTTGTAATTAAAAAAGGACGGCTCAGGAATAAATTGTTTAGCGGTTTCGGGGTCCATTTATTTTTTAAGCGTTCGAAGTTTAATTAATTGATTGATATGATACAGTGTTAATAAACTTAAAGTTTACAAATATAGATTAAACTTGAATTACAAAGATTAATCTTAAAAATAAAAGTTTAAATTTTAATTATAAAAATAAACTTTAATTGCAAACTTGAATTATTTAATTAATTAAACTTAATCTAAAAATTAGGCTTAAACTTGAATTACAAAAACAACTTGGTTTTGCAATCTTAAAATTCATTAGACAATGTATTTTGTAAAACATCTAAATAAACTTGAATTGTAAACTTGATAATTTCAGCAAAATAAACTTTAATTTTACAAATCAAGTTTATTTTTGCATCTCAAGTTTGAACTTGATTTTTAAAGTTTATTTTTGCATTTCAAGTTTGAACTTGTAAAGTTTATTTTTTCGATTCAATCTTAAACTTAATTTGTAAACTTAAAGTTTATTTAATTATAATTATTTATAATTCAAGTTTGTAATTCAAGTTTATTTACCAAATCAAGCTTAAACTTACTTTTGTAAACTTAATTTTATAATTTTATTTTACAACTTTTTACAAATCAAGTTTATTTATTAAATTAAAGTTTTTTGAAATGCATTTGTATTTACATATGTAAAGGAACAAAATTATTTGACCTTGCAAAACGACGAATGATTTTTACCTTATCGCTAGTTTTATTTTTCTACTAATATTTCTCTAAATACATATAATATTGATTTGCAATAATTTTTAAATGGTCTCATTATAAAGGAAAATCGAGAAATTTATTTTTAAATAGAATATTATTTTACAAACTTAAGTTTGTAATTCAAGCTTAAACTTCAAATGCAAAAATAAACTTTAAAAATCAAGTTTAAACTTGAATTGGAAAAATAAACCTGATTAAAATTAAGGTTAATTTCACTAATTATCAAGTTTACAATTCAAATCTATATCGATGGTTTATAAAATACAAAATTTATAAACCTAAGTTTACAATTCAGGTTTATTTTTGTAATTTAAGTTTTTTCCTAATCAAGCTTAATATTAAAAAACAAGTTTTAAATTTTAATTTTTACAAACTTAAGTTTACAATTCAAACTTTAAACTTGAATTAGAAAAATAAACTTGAGTTGTAAAATTAAGATTATTTCACTAATTATCAAGTTTACAATTCAAGTTTATTTATATGCTTTTAAAATGCAGTCTATAATAAACTTAAGGTCACAAATCAAGTTTATTTTTGTAATTCAAGCTTATTTTCACAAATCAAGCTTGATCTTGTAAAATAAAGTTTATAAGCTTAATTTTGTAATACCAAGCTTACAAACTTAACTTTACAAAAAAGTTATAAGCTTAATCTTACAAACCAAATTTATTTTTTGTAAATCAAGTTTATTTAACAAATAAAGCTTAATCTTAAAAAATCAAGTTTATAAACTTAAGTTTACTTAAAAATTTAAAATTTTAATTTTACAAAACTTGATTTTATAGCTTAAACTTAAAATTATGTTCTATATACTAAGCTTACAACCCCAACTTTCTTTTTGTAATTTAGGTTTATTTTCTAAAAATTTGCAATATAAATTCTGAATAAAAAATATGAGATCTTCAAAATAAAAAAAATTTTTACAATTGTAAAATAATATATAATATCATTTTTTAATCATCATTCAAAAGTTCATTAATCATTTCCAACTGAGCCGAAATTTTAGGCGATAATTTCTCTCCATTATTTGAATTCATTAATTGTTGACATTCTGTATATTCCTTGTGAGCTGTCTAAAAAATAAAAAAATTTTTTGCTTCTTGAAAAAACAGAATCTATTTTTGTGTGTCGAAAACTGAGTAATACAATACACCAAAAATATCTCATTCTTAAAGAAATGACTAGGGGATGTTTCAGTATAGCCGTTTTCCAGTCTCGAAGCCATATTTTGGGCCGTAACTTTTTTTATTCTTAACCGATTTAAATAATTTGCATATCAATCGAAAGCTCTGGATGAGAGAAATATTCTATCTAGCAGGATTGAGTTGATCAGACCAATTTACAAAAAGTTATAGCTAGTTAATTGCGTGCAATCGTGATTTTTCATAGTTATTCGGCTATAACTTTTGGTAGGATGGTCTGATCAAATCAATCCTGTTAGCTAAAATAATCAAATTCGGAAAAAGGAGAAAAAGGAAAATGCTTAGAGTATAGAGAATAATATTGTGAATTTTTTGAGAGTTGGATAATCTAAGGTCTTAATTAGAGATCTGACTATTTAATAAATGTTATTTTAATTTAAATTTGTATAAAGTTTAAATAAAATAACATCAAGTTGCAGTCGCGTCGAATACATCATTTATTTTTGCAAGTTGGAGAATTCAACTAAAATTTTAAGCGTATGTACTAGGGTTGGCGGATAGTTGGAAATCTTCGGATATCCGGATTAGAACCGATATCCGAACCTGAAATCTCCGGATATCCGGCCTTTTTCGGATCCGGATATCCGGACCCGCCAACCTTAATATGTACTTATATGTAGAGTTTTCGTACAGGACGATCCTGCAGGATTAATCCTGAAAACTGAAATAAAGGCAGGATTTCGGACACGATCCTGAAAAATCCTGTGCAGGATCCTGTCGTGCGTCGACCTCTACTTATATGTAAGACTGTAAGGCGCTAAAAGTTCTTTCCGTCGATACAGCTACTTTGACGCAAAGGTAACTTTTGATAGGATGGTCTGATAAAATCAGTCCTGCTAGCTAAAATAATCCCCACATCCAGAGCTTTCGATTGATATAAAAATTATTCAAATCTGTTAACTACAAAAAAAGATATGGCCCAAAATATGCCTTAGGATTGAGACAGACTACTTAATAAATGTTATTTTAATTTAAATTTGTATAAAGTTTAAATAAAATAACATTAAGTCACAGCCACGACAACAACGTCTCTTATTTTTGTAAGTTGGAGAGTCCAACTATAATTTTAAGTGTATGTTTCGGAGCAGGACTAAGAGTCGTAATTAACTAACACCTACCATAATAAGTCTATTCAATTGTTGAATAATTCCAATATATTTAGTTCCACACGTTAACAAGCCTCTACTCAAATATTTTTGAAAAAGTTGATTATTCGAAGAGACTGGAGCATTCCCAACAATTCTTCCCCCACTTCTCCCCTCTTGTGATGATTTTTGGGGAGCGTCTTGAGGGGCTTCTCGAGGAGTCTCCTGAGCTTCCTGAGGAGCTTCCTCCAAAATTTCAAACAGCAAAGGGTGCCCATTCAAACTTGATTCACTGTTTACTGTCTCGTACTCACTCCCTCCTAGTTGTTTGCCTGTTTTTTGGGGTAAACTTGGGTGTAAACTTTGCTTTAAACTGTGCCGATGTTGTTGGGATTTGTCACTAATTGCTAATACAATGGAGATGATTAATAGGGAAGAGTTGAGTTTAATGAAATATTTCATATTTTGTATTTTTTAAATAATTTATATGGCGGGGTAAGCAAACTGAAAATACTGTAATAATTTTAAAAAAATTGTAAAATTTGTATGGAGAGATGAAACGGGCACATAAATATATAAAGGAAATGGGTACACCTCAGTTCAGTCCCGAGCCCTATAACTTATCAAGGGGTTGATGATTTTTTATGTTATTAGCACCGTTGGATAGAGCATTAAATAAGCTACAATATACCTTAAAATCAAAATTCTTGACTAACTGGTAAAAAAGTTATGATAGAAAAAGTGCCAAAAGATCACGTTTTTTGAACAGTTGGTTTTTAGCTCATAACTTTTTTATCAATCGTTCGAAAATTCTGATTTTTTGATATGTTGTAGATCTTATAATTCTCTATCCAATGGTACGTCCATCCCTTCACGATTATAGCTCGGAATGAACTGAGCCTGGACTGAAATGGACTGCTCCGAAAGGGAATGACCAGAGGTGTGCAACCAGGCCCAACCAATTTTGATCGACCATAACT
The DNA here is from genome assembly GCA_963681835.1 of Meloidogyne enterolobii. NCBI lineage: Eukaryota > Metazoa > Nematoda > Chromadorea > Rhabditida > Meloidogynidae > Meloidogyne > Meloidogyne enterolobii. The sequence continues at coordinate 100,747 of CAVMJV010000025.1, read as the reverse complement.
TTTTTAGTCTTAATCCATTCCATATAAATATTATACCATTCGAAAGCACTCGAAAAGCGACATCTTTTTTCCAATAGGTTGGATCGAGTCTGATCATCCATTAAAAAGCTACGCCACGATAAGTGTGATAAAGGACGATTTTTTGCACTTATCAAGCTGTAACTTTTTAATGGTTGATCCGACTTGATCCGTCTAATTGGAAAAAAGATAGCGCTTTTCGAGAGCTTTCGAAAGGTATAAGATTTGCTCGGGTCGGATCAAGAATAAAAAAGTTATGGTCGATCAAAGTTGGCTGACGCTCTCCAACCTTTGGAGATACAGTACTTGTACATTTTTAAATTTTCGTTTTAAAATTTTAAAAAGAACTAAAAAGGATGTCATGAAAATGATGAAAAATGAATCTAAAATAATCCTATTTGTAATTCGAACTCATAATTAAAAATATTAATTGAGAGGATATACAGGATACACCTCAAGTACATAGCGTGAGGGGCAAAACAGCGTCCGACAATAAACCGACAAGACAGTTGAGGTAAAAAACCTGTCAAGACATTTGACCAAGTGGAAACAAATTCGATTTTTGTCGATGATATGAAGTCTGAAGACTTCAAAGCTACTCTAAGCGAACTCTAAATCCAAGCGAAATGGACGGCAATTTTACACTAATATCTGGACGGTGTAAAGTCGGACGATGTATTGTCCCTATAACACATCTCAAAAATTTAACTCACTGAAAAATTTAATCTTATTTATATACCAAAAAATGTAAATAATATACAACAAAAAAATTTTTCTAAAAAATATTTGTGGGTGTGTATGTCAAAAACAGTGGGGTGAGTAAGCACGGGAAGGCGCAATCCGGCTTAATTTTAAAATAAAGGAAAGGGTTTTTTGCTTTGTTTTTGAGGTAATAATAGTTATTATTATTACTTTTGCCTTAAGCGAATCGGGAAATGAAATGGAGGATTTTTTTAAAAAAGTAAAAAAATAATATTATTAAAATCCAGGATATGTGGGCGAGGGGAAGGGGAAGTGCGTGAGCGTTGTGTTTTTTACTCCGTGTTTATTGTTTATTTGCTCATTGACCTTATTAAATACTCTAGTGGGGTGGGAAAACGTGGGGGTAGTAATAAAAATGTATAAGTTTTACGAACATTCCGGAATGTTTTCACAAAGTTTTTAATGGGATGTGGACGGTGTTTCGGTGTATTGCCGGTGTATTGTCAGTTCAGTGTGGAAAATTGTCAGTTCAGTTGTGGAAAAGATTTTTAATTACAACATTACGGAAAGCTAAGTTGAACAATGTTTTTATTGAATGACAGTGTTTTAAAAACATTCCGGAAAACATTTTATTTTTCCGGAAAGCTTGTCTTGTTTATTTCTTAGTTAATTTCGGAAAGTTTTAATGTTTGTCTGAAAAATGTTTTTGTTTACATGTTTTTATGGAATGTTGTAATGTTTTTCCGGAAATTTGGAAGGTGTTAAGTATGTTTTATTTATGTTTTACTCATGTTTTTCCGGAAGAATGTTTCTTGTGTTAAGGATGTTTTTGTATGCTTTTCCGGAAATTAGTAATGTTTTTACGGAAAACATTCAAGAAATAGTGATCGAAGAAACATGTTTTTAAGTTTCTCCGGAATGTTTTAACGAAGTTGGTTGTTGTGTTTAGAGGTTTCCGGAAGGCAGTAAATGTTAAGCCAGGCATTAAAACTTGGCCGTATTGATGTTTACTTAAAGTACAGTGTTTTGATGTTTTTCCGGAAGGGTTGTCTTTTTTATTTCTCGCATACTTTCCTAAATATTTTAATGTTTGGCTGAACAATGTTTCATAATAATATCCTCAAAACATTTTCTAAACTTTCTACAAGTTTTAATATAATTTATAAACAATAAAAATATTATTAAGTAAATAAGCCTCCCTCGCCTTTAAGCTTACAAAAATGGGTTTTACTATATTAAATTAAGCAAATTAATGTAAATTGAATTTTATTTGATTTTTTATTTTTATTATGAAATTAAATTTATTTATTTAATATTTGTATAAATATAGAAAATTCGTCATTAAAAATTTTTTTTAAATTAAATAAATTAATTTTAAACCAAAATTATTAAGAATTCAGACCTTAGAGTCAAGATAAGAAAGTCCATACCAGGGCCGGGCCCGTGTCCATGTTTCCGGGCCCGGTAGCCCAGAAACCGGGTATTTTGATAAAATCAGATTTTTCGGGGTTGTTAGCCTGGAAAACCCAGCCCGGGTCGGATTGGATGAAAAAACCCGGATATCGGGCCCGGCAAATTGAAAATGTCACACCTCTACTTTAAATTACAAAGTATTAAATAATTTATTAATTTTGAGATAAGAGTTAATTTAATTCAAATTTACCATGCATGTACCAGAATAACCAATAACTGTTTATTTTTGTAAGCCAGGCAACGCCCAGGCTAATTTATTTAAATAGAAAGTAGCTGGGCTGAGCGTCACGGCGTTTTGAGTGATTTTCGTTTATTGGTACTAAGTTGATTTTGGAAGGATATCAGGAGATTTAGAGTGATCAAGAGTAGTGCTGGCCTGATAGCTCTCATCTCTTCTTTCAGTTCCCCCTTCGTTTCATTTTTTTGCCCATCCCTGATTGGGACTCATCCTCAGGTTCTGTTTAGATCTTAGTTAATTGATTCATATTTGGGCTTATTATGACAAAATATATTTCGAAAAATATATTTCAATACAAATCCGTGCCCTAAATAATAATTAACAAAATGAATTTAAAATAAATGAGGGATTCTACAAAATATATAATAATTCAATTTTAATTTGTTAAGACTTAGACTAATACAATGCTGATCATTCGCAAAAATTGGTGTAATTCCGTTATATTTTTGTAAGTTGGATATTCCAACTAATAAAAGTCTTGTGAACTTTCACAAGCTAGAGTAAACTATGTGAAAATTTTGTATTTATTTTTGCATCATCGTGTAGAGCATGGTCGATAACTTATTGCCAATTTTTGGCTTTTTGGCCTCGAAAAATTATCTTCGTTGCGCTTAATTATTCCAAGCACCCTATCGGCACTATCCTTAATAATAATTTTTGGACAAATTCCAAGAATTTAAACCATAATAATATCAAAAATTTATTAAAATTTTAAAATTCTTCTACACAATATATAATTTTAAATACCTCGTTTTCATAAATTCTTAAAGTATTTCTTATTTTTGACTGTTTCTGCGATCCATTTTCTATTTTTTGGATGCTGAACGATTTTCAGCTAATCTCAGTTCAAAGGACGTACTATAGGAACCAAGCATTTCAGTCCTCTATTATCAACGTTCTCCAAAAATTTCAGAATTTTTGGACCAGAATTTCAGAAATTATGTCCAAAAATGTTTTAATTTTCCACAAAATGACCAATTTTTCGAGGCCTATCGACCGTAACTCAAACGCAGTCACGCTTATTCTATTGTATTGTTACCTTCGTGATAAAACTTATTATTAGTCAAATCTTCCTGTTAACATCGGACAGTTTGCATGACTGACTTAGGTTCTCATGCTTGATTCCTATTCGAAGCTGAACTTCTACCAAACTCTAGCTTTACATATTTGCTGAATAATTTCAGCATCCAAAAAATAAACTCCATCATACCTGAAAACACTATCTGACTGCTAAATTGATTGGAACGAATTAATAAATTAAATATTGTGTAAAAATAGTGTAAAAATCTGGGTTACAGGAAGCTGAATTTTTCAGCTTTCTGAAAACTGGAGGAGCTCCTGAAGTCGAGAAGCTCCTGAAAAATGATAGAATGGTTTTTTGATTAATTAGCTTGAACGTTGTTCAAGCTTCCAAAAAATTACAAAGATGTCATGCAAGGCCACGATCAAAACAAAAAAATATTTCAGTATTTATCAAAACAAAAATTTAATTAATATTATGCTACGTTCACATAAAGTCGGCTCTTTCAACATAATGATAGCAAGGACAGAGGAGTCTCCCAAAAAATTTCAAATTCTTGGACGAAAATTTCAGAATTTATGGCCAAAAATGTTGATTTTCCGAAAAAAATTGATTTTTCAAGGTCCGATCATTAGAATAAACATGATAAGACAGTAATTACTCCAGGTATCACACTAACCAATTCCCTTTAGTCAGTTTTTATGTTTGATTACTGCACGGAGCTTACCTCTAACTTTACATATTTGCTGAATAATTTCAGCATCCAAAAAATAAACCCTCTCCTAAATGGAACGCCTATGTGACTGTTAAATTGAGTGGAATTAATAAAAACGAATTAATAAATTAAATATTGTGTAAAAAAGTCTGGGTCCCAGTAATCTAGAAGTTCACGTCCAAAGCCGAGAGGCTCAAGAAAAATGATAGAATGAATTTTTTTGATTAATTAGCTATGAACGTTGTTCAGGCTTCCAAAAAATTACATCCAAAGGATTCGAAGAAACAAAGACAGGATCAAAAAATATTTCAGTATTTATCAAAACAAAAATTTAATTAATTAATATTATGCTACGGTCACATAAATTCGCTATCCCAATAGAAAGATAACAAGAAGAGAGGAAATTTGTCTCTTGAAATAATGTTATTTTCCTCTTACTCCCATAATCCTGCTATACCCTTTTAATCCCCAAATACCCTATATCCTCCAAATCAACAAATATCCTCTTAATCCTCTGTATCATCTCTAATGGGCTATAGACCAGCTCTCGCTATTGTAAAGCATATAGCTTTACAATTGTTGTTAGTCAAGACTTCCGGTTAGTATCGGACACACCGCAAGTCAATACACAACACAAATCCCCAAATATACTCTTAATACACCAAATATATAATCCTACGACATCATCTCTAATGAGACTATTAGTAAGGACCAGATTTTCATAACGATAAAAATAGCTATGAACAAATGTTCAAGCTCCCAAAAATAAAACATCAAGGGAATGCCTTTACACGTAACTACTATGTTAAACATTCAGAATTTATAAAAATTAAAAATGAAATAACTAATATTAAGAAAAGATTAGAGCAGCATAAATCAGATTTATTTTCTATAAGGTGGACTTTGTTTTTCACTCAAATTACCTAACAATCATTTGTCCGGACGGTGTTCTTGGTTTAACAATGCTGTTTTAAAAGAACGTTTCTTGGATTGAAGTGGGATATATTATTGGGGATATATTATTGAGAGGCCCTTAAATTTGTCTTACCTGTGTTTTTATCAGTAAACATGTCATTTTACTACAACATATCATTTATTAGATTAAAATATGTTTAAATGTTTTTATTAAGTTGCATCTATAAGTAGGCCTTCTTTGATGTTCGGTATATTTTTGGAAGCCATCAGAGATGGTTAATAAATGTAAGGCAAATAGCTATTTAAGTCCTATGGCTGTGCAGTAAAAGCTGGTGTAATGGATAACAAATCCGTCTGGTCAGCTGAGCTTTTTGGTCGCTCCCAGCCGCTGATTAACCTTTTGCACTATCGAAGGAGTGAAATGGCTATAGCTCACCGATAAATACGCAAAAATACCGAGAAATTTTTATCTGTACCATATTACGGTACGGAAAAAATACAAAATTACATAGTTCGGTATTCCTTACCATACTACAGATACGGAATACTAATAAAGTATACCTTAAATTCCGTTGTAGTACGGTATCGTCCGAACTCTACTTACTACTCCAAATCTATAATCCTTCGATATCATCTCTAATGAGACTATCACCAAAGAAAGAATAGAATATAAAACAATGAAAATAGTAGCTATGAACGAATGTTCAAGCTCCCAAAAATATAGAACCACAGTAAGAAAAATATACAATTACATCTAAAACATTAAGAATAATTTATAAAAATTAAAAATAAAATATTTAATATGAAGAAAAGATTAGAGCAGCATAAATCATATTTATTTTCTGTAAGATGTACTTTGTTTTTCAGTCTACTTACCTAACGATGATTTGTTCGGACGGTGTTCTTTTTAACAATGCTGTTTTAAAAGAACGTATCTTGAATCGAAGTTGAGCTATTATTGGGGATATATTATAGTGAGGACTTTAAGTGTGTCTTAAATGTGTTTTTATCAGTTAACATGTCATTTTAATACAACATATAATTTATTAGATTAAAATATGGTTAAATGTTTTTATTAAGTTCTATCTAGATGTTGAAGACCTGGTGTATATTGTGTATTTTTGTAAGCCATCAGAGATGGTTGATGAGTAAAACATATATAGCTATTGAATTCCTAAGGCTGTCCAATAGTCGGCGTGACGTAATGGATAACACATCAGTCCTGTCAGCTAAAAATGTCGGTTCTCTCACAACCGCTAATTAACCTTTGCACTAGCTCTCATCAGTCAGATAACTCATATCGCCGAATAGAAGACGATTCAGTATTCAAGGGCATATTTTGTGCCATAGCTTTTTTGATTCTTAACCGATTTAAATAATTTTTATATCAATCTAAAGCTCTAAAATTGCCGATATTTTACTAAGCAGGGTTGATTTGATCAGATCATCTTACTCAAAGTTACAGCCGAATAGGTGAGGTCAATCGTGATTTTCGCTATTTATTTGACTAACTTTTAGTAGAACGTTCAGATCAGATCAGTTCATTATTAAAAAGATGTCGCGTCTCGAGACCTTTTGAATGATATATGAATTATCGAATCGGAGGAAGACAAAGAAAGTTATGACACAAAAGATGACCTATAATCTGAGTCGTCCTTATTCGGGGTATATGATAGTGAGGGCCTTTTTGAGATCGAATCTACTTTCATTGCGCAAACCTATCATATGTATAGTAAAACGATCTTTAGTTGGTATCTCCAACTTACAAAAAATAAAGTTAAATCCGGACAGAACAAGTAATTAAATGCTTTTTCACGACTCATATTAATGAATTTAAATTAAAAAATATTTATGTTGTAATAATGTCAAATAATAATTATAAACTTATTCCTATTATAAGGAAACAGTGAGATAAGCATTCATAATCGTCTAATACCGGGGAAGCTATCAAAAGTGTGCTGAAACAGATTTTAAAAGCTAAAGGCGAAAGTGCTCTTTTAGTTGAATGGGTCTATGAGTTTTAACGAGTTATAGGTCAACCAAATACACCGTATTCATTTTTTAAAAACAAAACAATCTTATATCGCGACAAAATTAAATAATTATCGATGAATTTGGATCTATGTTGGGATATTTTTGGAAGTCTTGTAGTCCAAGACTATTTAATAATCACTAAAAACTAATACCACATCAAATCTACCCCCAACGTTAAACATCAAATTATATCTAATGGGACTATCACATAAGAAGATTAAATTTTCATAGCATTAAAAATTAGTAAGCGGACCTTAGTTCTTTCGATAATATATGCATCGATATATCGATATTTTCATCGCTATATCCTATCCATCCGATCTCTAATAAAAATCCCTAGCTATGAACAAATGTTCAAGCTTCCAAAAATAAAGTACCGCTTAATAAAGTAAACATCTTCGAGTATATTAAACATTCAGAATTTATAAAAATTAAAAATGAAATAACTAATATTAAGAAAAGATTAGAGCAGCATAAATCAGATTTATTTTCTATAAGGTGGACTTTGTTTTTCACTCAAATTACCTAACAATCATTTGTCCGGACGGTGTTCTTGGTTTAACAATGCTGTTTTAAAAGAACGTATCTTGGATTTAAGTTAGCTATTATTAGGGATATATTATTGAGAGGCCCTTAAATTTGTCTTAAATGTGTTTTTATCAGTAAACATGTCATTTTACTACAACATATAATTTATTAGATTAAAATATGCTTAAATGTTTTTATTAAGTTGTATCTAGAAGAAGAAGCTCTGTTGTAGTGGTTGTATTTTTGGAAGCCATCAGAGATGGTTAATGGGTATAGCATAAAATGCACAGAATAGATGTGTAGCTATTATTGGGGATATATTATAGCGAGGCATTTAAATGTGTTTTTATCAGTAAACATGTCATTTTAGTTTTTCTGAAGCAATCTATTAAAGATTGCTTCAGTACTCGGCACAGACTCTTGGGAGAGAGGAATTCGAAAGTTTTTGAAGCGCTGGAGACTTGTAGTGTTACAACAAGGAGATTATATCATTGATTGCATTTGTTTTTGTTTATTTATTGCGGTTTGTATATGAACGCCAAAAATAGCTATGAACATTGTTCAAGCTGCCAAAAAATGAACATTGCCGTCATAATGCACTGCTAACGGATTACCCTTCCAGAATTTTAAAATTACAAATAAAATAGTTAAATAATATTAAGTAGATATTCGTTTAAATTCACCCTTTTACAAGCTTATTAAAAAATCCCATACTTCACATTGCTTCTTAACCATGTTCAATGTCACGTCGCTTTTCGTCTCCTCCTCTTTTTCTAAAATGGCCTAAAAATAATTTATTTACACCATGTTTTTAAGTATATTATAGGATGTTTAAACGTGTTTATTAGATTACTTCAACTAAGTAGTTCTTGTCGGGCGTTTGTATATTTTTGAAAGCCAATATAATGGCTATTTAATGTAACATCCTCTGACTGATTTGATCAGATCATCCTACTGAAATTACAGCCAAATAAGTGAGTTCAATCGTGATTTTCGCACTTTATTTGGCTTTAACTTTTAGTAGAATGTTCTGATCAGATTAATTTATTATTATGAACATGCCGCACCTCGAAACCTTTCGAATGATATGAGAATTATTCGAATTGGAGGAAAATCAAGAAAGTTATGACCCTAAATATGACCCACATACTGAATCGGCGATACTGAATCCTCCTTATACGCATAACAACAATGGAGGTTATATGATAGTGAGGCAATATCTTTGAGATGAGCTCAAACTCTCAGCAATAAACATATCACATAGTAAAGGATCTTTAGTTGGTATCTCCAACTTCCAAAAAATTAAGCAAATTGTTATGGGCTATGGCAATTAAGTAGTTATTTCAGGACTTATATTAATGAATTTGAATTGAAAAATATTTATGTTGTATCTAATAGCGAATAAAAATTATAAACATATTGCTAGTACATCAGGCTGTCTATAAATTCCAGCTAATACCGGAATAACTACCAGGAATCTGCCGGAACAGCTTTAAAAAGCGAAAGACTTATCTAACAAATTCTATGATAAAACCTATTGACAAAATTTTTACGATTTTGCGGAATACTTTCAAATAAAGCACGAATCTGACCCCTGAATTAATCTAATTTTTTTTAATATTAATTATTTCATTTTTAATTTTTATAACTTCCGTTAACTAGAGCGACATTGCTCTTCACGTGTTTTTAGCATGATATCCGCCTTACAATAGCTATCTTTATCGTTATGAAAATCTAGTCAGTTTTTTAGCCAAGAGGCATAAATAAAGATGAATAAAAACGATGCTATTATTACGACATTGCTATTGCCTGTTTCAATTATTATAAAATGTCACTAAAGTTTTTTGTTAAATGTGTCGATGTACACATCAGGATAGAGAACATTTACGAATGCAGAGATATTTATAATATTTTTCATATTTGTTGGTGTAAAGAAGAGAAAGAGAGAAAAGATCCCTAGCATTTAAAACGCTCACTAGGCGGGGGTTTAAGATCTAATAAAAAAGAAGGTGAAAGCAGCGTCCCGGTAGCTCAGTAGGTAGAGCACCTGTAGGTGGTGAGCATTAATGCCTAGCAACAACTGCCAGGAGGTCTCAGGATCGAAGCCTGCCCGGGATTAAACTTTTACCTCGCTCTTACTTTGGCTTTCTTTTAATTTCTCTAATAATTAGTTTGTCCAACAAAAGATCGAATCGCAAAATATCAATTTTCTAAAAATGAAATTTATATTTTTTCCTTTGCTATTTCTTCTTTTCTTTGTTTTCTTTTTTTTCTTGAAATTAAATTTGTATTTGAAATTAAATGGGAATGAAAAAATAAATGCCTAAGGATCAGGGCTGGGCTTATTTCGCACTTTCTCGTTTCGCATCTTTCGCATTCTCGCATTTTTTAGCGCGAAAAATTTCGTATTTCGCATTTTATTAAAAGGTTAATTATTTGCTTTCTCTAGATAAAAAAATCAACGTTATTTGAATTTGTTTCAACATATGTTGAAATTACTCGATTTTGTGTGGGGCACGAATGCCCCCACGGTCCAAAAATTGGTTAAGGCCCAGAGACCCACAACCACCCAACACCGACCCCTCTTTCCAAAATTTTCTTTGGTTTTAGGCGCAGGCCAACCAAGAGCGCCTAAGGCGGCGGCTCAGGCGCAACACGATAACGTTGCGCACGTATTCGGCGAAGCGCCGCTAAGCGACTTCGCCACCGCTGGCGACGAAGCACACGAAGGCGCCTTCGGCACCAGCGAACGTTCGCCGCCGCCCAACGAAGAGTTAATCGTAAGAATAGCATCGTAAGTGATTTGGTAGTTGACCAACGAGATGGAAACTTTGAATTTAATAAAATTATAAAATTTAAGAAAATCAATGGGATGTACTTTAATACTAAAGAAATAATACATAATTTGCATAAACTTTTGTCTAATCTCTAAATCTATTCTACTGATCTTCTTCTCTTCCTTTGTTTTTTATTTAATCTTTTGCATACTAGCTTACAGTCTATTTATTTGTCTATATCTCTGTTACAGTCAGACATGCACGAAACTTTTCATTTCGTAAATTTATAATTCATTTATTGTATATGGAGCAGTTTTACTTGAGCAGTTTGGGAAATTAAAGTTATATAGGAAATCAAGGATTAACAGTTGGGAAATTACTAGAAACATAGGGTATATTTGTGAATTAAGACTATCTGTAAGAAGGACTAGATTTTTATAAAGATAACTATGAACAAATGTTCAAGCTCACAAAAATAAAAAAACTTAAATATAAATTATTCCGAATACATTTTTTAATTTTCAAAATTTATAAAATTGAAAATGAAATAATTAATATTAAGAAAAGATTAGAGCAGCATCAGATCAGATTTATTTTCTGTAAAGTGGACTTTGTTTTTCAGTCTACTTACCTAACGATGATTTGCTGGGACGGTGTTCTTGGTTTAACAATGCTGTTTCAAAAGAACGTATCTTCGATTAAAGTGTAGCTATTATTGGGGATATATTATGGCGAGGCCCTTAAATGTGTCTTAAATGTGTTTTTATCAGTAAAGATGTCATTTTACTACAACATATAATTTATTAGATTAAAATATGCTTAAATGTTTTTATTGAGTTGTATCTAGAAGAAGAAGCTCTGTTGTAGTGGTTGTATTTTTGGAAGCCATCAGCGATGGTTAATGGGTATAGCATATAGCTAATTAATTCCTAAGGTTGTGCAGTAGGGGGCGTGGTGTAGTTGATAACAAAATGGTGTAGTTGATAACCTTAACAAAACCAATACTCAAAATGGATTTTCTCTATGGTGATAAATGATAATGAAATATTTTAAACAGTTTTAGAAAGGGCACTAAATATTGTATCTAAATTACGAGCCCGACCTGTACCCGATAAGTATACCATAAGATATAGTAACTTTTAAAATTTGTACTTTCGTCAATTTATTTAATGCTATTTTAGATTATATCATCAGTGACTTTGCTAATTTATTCTATCTAATTAAATAATCACATTATCAAATTTTCTAAAATTATAATTAAGGAAAGTCAGACGTAAAACAAAAATAAAAATATCCTCTTATACTAATTAGCTTGTATTTAACATATCGCTTTTTGAAATTTGAAGTCAATTATAAACAACAACTTCCGCTTCTCGCAAATGTTAAATGTGTGAGAACACACATTTCCCCCACAATTTGCATAAAAGTATATATTTTTAACGAAGGACACGAAAAAAAATATGACAATTGCATGTATCACTAAATGAGTACTTAATAAAAATTTTTTCAAATTATTCATATTAAGTAATTTAACATTTAGAATTTTATTCGTTGTGCAATATACAGGTGTTTTTGTTTTACAAGATAAAAAATTATAAGTAAAAGTGGTTTCCTGTCAATTAAGTAATCTTGATTCATTTTATAGCATAAAAAAGTTTTTGTATAACGCTCATCTGCATACTATTTGTTTATTAAATTATATTTCGGTTTTTACTAAGCTCGTTCTATTTAATTTTGTCGTCTGAAGAGCACTTCCATTTCCGAGTTATTTTTTGGATACTGAACATTATTCAGTAAATAACCTGATGATATCTAGCCCTTTCTGAATTTTTTATTTTAAAAAGCCATCGTTCTCGATTCGTGCCTTACTACTTTAAGTTGTTGTCAATAAACAATTGTGAGTTTAATTAGTTTATTGTACATATTAATACTCATCTACATAATATTAGTTTTTTTATTATTTCATTCTTATCAAATCCGTTCAATTTTGTTTTATAGTGGATTATTGAATACAAGTTGATTTATTTTTGGATGCTGTTTATTTTACAGCAAATAACCTGTAATAGACTTAAAAAATTCCTCGCTTCCTCCACGTCTTTCCGCATGTCCCAATCCTAAATTATCTAATTGTGGGCGTTGCCGATTATTCCGACTCGTAATTCTTAACCTTGTTTACCTGCTTTGTATGAAATTTATAAAACACGTCATACCCTTTCTTGGTTCATTTATGTGATATCCACACCTTAGTTTAAATTAAAGAGTAAGGGAAAAAAAGGGTCTAGGTAATTTAATTTTTTTAACTTCTACCCATTTCTTTTTAATTGTCAGCCAAGCTGCCACATTTTTTAAAACTGCCACGCTTTTCAAGTTATTACTTAAAAGTAAAAATCTCGTGCCAATCAATATTTGCCTTACTTTGCTTTAAGGCACGCAATTAAAATTGTAATTGCCTTCGTTAAAATGTCACACATTTCAAATATTTTGTGTTTGTACTTAATATATATTAATTTGTTTGCTTGGTTGGCTTTTAAAAATTCTTTATATTTTCCCATTAATTTGAGTTGCGAGATATTTTACATACAAATTTTACTTAATATATAATTTTAATTAATAATAATATAAATTAATGCTGTGTTCGACGTTGTCGATCTGATAGAATGATTTGATATCCTAAATTTCAGATATTGTCATGCTTATAGAGGCATTCTTTGGATTTTTGTTATGGCCAAAAGACAATGATGTGTTATTTCTTGTCTAAGAAATAACCGGGCCTAACTACAGTTTCCGTACCAGGCTCAGAATTGGACGATTTATATGTCATTCGAAAGAGCTCGTCGAGCTGAGTCGAACGACACCAAAATTATTCAGTCTCCGCAGCGGCAAAAACTTTTTTCCGCGAAACCCTTGTGGAAGGGGCTAAAACAAACGGTCATAACTTTGTCAAATGACGTCTGATTTCATTGATTTTGGTGTCATTCGACTCAGCTCGATGAGCTCTTTCGAATGAGGCATAATTTGCATATTCGAATTTTTCACCCCCAAAAAACAGCTTGGTCCCCCCTATGGTTTTTTGAACTTTAGGGGTCTGTAACTCGGCTCAGAATTTTTTCCGCTGAAAAATATTGGTGTCGTTCGACTCAGCTCGACGAGCTCTTTCGAATGACATATAAAACGTCCAATTCTGAGCCTGGTACGGAAACTGTAGTTTAGCCAATAACCGGTACACCTCAATTGAGTCCCGGACTTATAACTTATGAAGCGATGGTCACTTTTTTGCTCTTGGTACCATTGGAAAGGGCATTAATTAGTTTATGGATCATAACTTTTTTACCAATCAATCGAAAATTTTAATTTTTTGGTATGTTGTAGTCCATCTAATGCTTTATCTAATTACCAAAAACAGAAAAAAATATCAACCCGAACTTGAGTTATAGAGCCGGGACTCAATTGAACTGCTCGTTAAATAACACAATGAAACTCTAACTGCCAACTATGTTTTATCACAAAATTAGTACATTAAATTGAACAATAGGAAATAAGACTAGATTGTAGTAGCTTGAATAAAACTAACTGGCTGAACTCGTACCTGTGTAAGAAGTACAAGGGAAAAATTTAGCCTGACGAGTGTATGACAAGCAACTTATAGTTGGACTTTCCAACTTCCAAAAAATGAATTCAGAAACCCATGTCCAAGCACATCATATATATTTTTATGCACTTTACTAATTTACAATTAAATTAATTTATATTTTGTAAATTCGATTCTACTTGTATGACACAAAACTTTGAGAATTACCGATTTACGGAAGTCAGGGCAACACTATATTTTATTTTTTTGAACTAATAGAGTAGAATTGTAGAATCCGGATCTGAAAACGATGTCCAATAAAGTAGCTTTATATGGATTCTATTCAGATTTTTTTCGTGAGACAGTTATAGTTCGTGACCATAATAACTAGAGATCGGACCGTACCGTACTACGGCCGTATTTTTCGGTATTTATCGGTATTCCGTATTGGTAGTACGGTACGGAGTACGGTACGGAAAAATTTTGAAAAAAATACGATACGTATACGGTACCGATGAAAAACATCGGTTAACTTTTTAAGATTTTTCAAAACTAAGCCTTTAAAATTAAAAGACTCAACTAATGTAATTTGTAAAATTAAGCACGAAAAAAATTGTGTATATTTACTTGTTTTTAATTTGTTTTTGTCCAATTTCCTATGTACTTTTCATTCTTTTAAACTTTTGTGTTACCCTCTGTATAATTTTATTTTAAGTTTTACATAATATATATTATTTAAATCGTATAACATTAAATATGGGAAATTGTGAAAGTGGAGAACAACAGAAAAATAGGGAGCTTGACAAAAAATTGTTTGATGTGAGTTTGTTTTGTTTGAGTGGGCTAATTTTATTAGGAAAGTTCGTGACCTTATCTCAAAATTTCAAGTCTACATATGACTGGTTATAACTGCAGGGTGATCGGTTCTCGAAGGCATGTCATGTTCCTCAATTATAAACCTATGGAATATGGACACCTTATTTTCTAATAATTTGTTAATAAACTTGAAGCTCCATTAGTTACCCACGTGCACAAGTTTTCAAACAAAGATCTATGATTAGAAAAATTATAAACTAAATGGTAGTGTTTTGGTGAATTTCTATTTGGTAATTTTCTAAGACATGGGTGTATTAATGTATCAAATTATCCTTAATACCAATTAGTTTATAATTATTAAAATAAATTAGGAAAATTAAGTACAAGTATTAGAGTCGAACCAGATAATCGCCTTTATTTTTGTAAGCTTGGACACGTCCATAGCTATAAAAGCAGAGTAAATGATTAGTCAGATAGGCAACGATTATGTCACTCTGCCAGTTTTTTCTTGGCAGCTGACAATTGAGCTTGTAGCGGGTGCTGGTCTCGACCTCTCTTACTAGATATTAAACCTCCGGCCTATTAGGCATTTTTAATAACCAATCGGGTCTTCCATTCATTATAATATTTTTTTCTTTTCTGTAATTCATTAAAATTTTCAGGATTTTGAGGCTCAAAAGAAAATTGTAAAGCTACTGCTTTTAGGCAAGTCTGAAAAATTTCTAATTAATCTGAAGAATCTATTATTTAATTTTGTTAAGGTGCTGCCGAGGGTGGCAAAAGTACACTGCTTAAACAAATGAAGTGAGTTTGATAAAAAAAACAAGTGGATGTCATCTAGGTGGTGTACATCTTGGGGCAGTTGGGGTACAATGCAGTTGGGTCTTCTTCCTTTAAAAATGTGTTAGGTCCCTCCCTTTGTACATCTAGGTATCGGAGCATTTAACTCAATAAAGTCAACAAAAGATCGAACACAAAGCATAAAAAATTAATTTTAAAAAACAGAATAATCCATGACAACGGCTATAACGAAGTGGAAAGGCTAGAACGGAGACAGGCAATATATAGAAACATATTAAGCGGAGTGGAATCATTAATAATAGCAATGCAGAAAATGGAATTGAGATATTCTACAAAGGAAATAGAGGTTAGAGATTTGAAATAATAGCACAAGCAATGATTGTGCTTACAAAAATAGAAAAAGCGATTTATTTCCCTTGATTTATAATTTACTATATAGCTTAATTTTTATCCTTAAATTAATAATTTTTAAGATACGGAGCAAAAACAGGCGCAGTTTCCATTCCATTTGGTGTTATTTAAATAGGGGCATATAATCCTAAATAAAAATCGTCTTCCAAAAATAAGCGGGCCCAAGGTAGAAAGGTTACAATGTAGGATAAACGTGAAATTTTCCTTTAGCACATTTATTAGCCTGTGCAAAGCACGGCTTACAAAAATAAGATGTTACTTGCCTAAAAATTCTCTTCACTTATAAATTAAATTATGTAAAATTTGCTATTTTTTAAAACTAGATTATTAAAGTAAACGGAAATGCGTTGAGAAAGAATAATGTAACCTTACAATTGAAGCGCCAGTTAATAGCAAATATATTCTAGAATATAAGCTAAGGAAAGAATCAGTCAGAATAATAGTTAGTCACAAAGTTCGAAAAGAGACATTGAAAAAAGTAATGTAGAAGATGTATGGGTTGAGTCGGCTTCTTTTTACTTTTTCTGATACCCGGAAGTCTAAAGTAGAAAGGTTACAATGCAGGTACCCTCCAAAGTCAGAGTGACTATAGGAAGGGGGAGGCTCTAATACTGACGAGCTTGTCGAGACTGAAACGGCCTTGGCCTTTTATACTAACATAAGCATGTAACCAACTATATTAGCCTAAGCAATGCTTGGCTTACAAAAATAAAACAAAACAGATGCAAAGGCAAAACTCATAGCTAAAGAAAATCCAAGCTTCTTTTATGGATGGGGTTAATTAAAAATTTGATATTATTAAAACATAACTTGAACTAATTAAAAAATTATTTTTAGGATTGTGCCGATAGAGTGACTGAAATAATTAAACGGAACGACGAGAAGATTAAACTTCATCCAGAATTGAAAAATGCCATTGCAAATATTTGGGCAGATCCAATTATTCAAAAGGAAATAGCTCCTAGAGGGAATGAATTCAATTTTAACGAGAGCTGTCCTTAGTGAGTTTAAAATTAATTTTTCTCAAGTTTGAGTATAAAAGGTTTAACTCAGTTCAATACTTAATATTAATTATTAGATTATTTTATACCTAATTTAATGCCGATATAAACTTCATTTGAACAGGTCGTCCAACGTGTTGTCATTTTTTGGAAGTTGAATCGAGAATTCAACTAAATTTTTTAACAAAGTTGTTCTGTTGGAGTGTGTGTTGATATCGTGACCCCTAAAAATCTGATATCCCCAACAGCTCCAAAAAATCTGGCTTCATTTTCAAATTTCAACTAATCCTAACCGACTTTTTTCTGATCCCGGCCCATCCCTGTTTAAATATACAAACACACTTATACTATGTGTGGATTTTTCCTCAATTGTGTTTTTATAAGTCGATGAGAATTATTTTTAAAAATGCGGATTTTTTGGTCATTTGTAATTATGAGGATTTTTTGTCATTTTCTTGTAGTTCCTTGCAGCTTACACGTTAGGATGTGGTGTAGGCGGCGTGGTGTAATGGCTAACACATCAGTCCGGTCAACTGAAGATGCTGGTTCGCTCCCAGCGCCGATTAACCTTTAGTACTAGCTGAGGGAGTGAACTCGTTATAACTCAGCTCTGTTTTACTTTCGGTTATAAATGGTTTAACTCCACTCTAGGCGTTTTATTTTAGGCGAATCATTTTTAAACTGATAATCTTTGGGGTTATAAATATCGTAAATTCTAATTAGGAGTATCTAATGCTGGGGGAGGGGTATCTTAAAGTGAGTCAATTATGATTGTTTGAAGTTCTGCGCGAGTATCCGGTGTCAACTCTCATTCAATACTTAATATTAATTATTATATTATCTTATACATAATTTAATGTATACATACAAGATTTGGTTGAGCGCAGATGCGGGTTGTTATTTTTTGGAAGTTGAATCGGGAATTCAACTAATAATTTAATCTTCGGGCTCGCATATAAACTAGTGTTTATGACGAATCCCTCTTTGTTAGTCTTTTTCTTACCTTACATATTTGTTGAAAATATTCAACATCCAAAAAATAACAACAGGACCGTATTTATTCGATTTTAGTGTTACATGGACAAATTAATAAATACCAAATAATCTAATAATTGATATGGAAACTCATGTTCTGAAAGGGTAGAAGTATTCGTTAAAAATTTTACTGTTTCCTCAACGCCCTTGACTGAATAACTGCTCACACAGATGTGCCCAAATTCTGAACCTAACCTAAGAATCATACAGAAAGGTTGATTCGGTTATGGCGATTTTGGATGGCCGTAAGAGAAAAAATGACAATTTTATAACAATACTATAAGAAAATGTAAAAAAAATCCTCATAATCTTCAAAAGACCAGAAAAATTCTCAAATCTGCATTTTTAAAAATAATCCTCATCGGCCTATCAAAAACACAACATGGCTAAAATCTGCACATATCGGAGCATGATTAAACGTTAATTAGTCAGTTCTAGATTTGTCGAATTATTTATTCAACACCCAAAAATACACCATAACTAGAAAACAACTGCTCAGTCAGTAGTTTTTCTGACGGGTTAATAAATTGAAAATTAATATAATAATTAATATTTTGTGGAATCATGTCGGGAAGGAAGGGTGATTATTTAAAATTTTTTCCAGTTTTCTCAACGCACTTGACAGAATAACTGCTCATACATATGTGCCAACAACTCAAGATATTCTAATGCTTAGAATTACTACTACTGGCATTATTGAGGTTAAAAAATTTTTCTGACAGCTAGGGACCGGTAAAATCGTATTTGCGGGATCCAATATGCGGGAGTAACTTCTAAAGACGTTTACAGGACTAATCCCGCAAAATCATGCACTCCCTTAATATCCCGCAAAACGAAAAAAGTGCGGGATTGCGGGCGCGGGCTAAATGCACTGTATTAATCAACTAAATGCACCGTATTAATTTTATGAAAATATAAATCATTTTAAAATTATCTTCACGATAAGCTTCTATTAGCTTCATTCTGTGACTTCTTGATTATTTTTTGTAAGTCTTATATCCTAAGACTAGTAAATAGTACATAGAGCCAGGCTTGATAAGATATTTTTCCGATATTTTTAGATATATGTCTAAATTTATATACCGACCCCTCAGTCCGGGCTCTAGTAAATAATTATTAAAAGCTAATACCATATTAAATCTACAACCAATGTGACACCAGAGCCAGCTCCCGTAGCCATGCCTAGCCCGGCAATTTCATATTTAGCAATTAACAATACATTCATTGCCTCTATTTTAGGTAAAGTTCGAAATCAAAGGTGTCAATTTTCGCGTTTTTGATGTTGGCGGGCAAAGAAGTGAAAGGAAAAAGTGGATTCATTGTTTTGACGTAAAATTGGGATTTAAAGTCTCCAAATTTTTAAAATTATTTAGGACGTTCATGCCATAATATTCGTAGTTGCATTAAGTGAATATGATCAAGTGCTGTTTGAGGATACAAGAACGGTTTGGATTTTTATTAAAAGGGCTTAGATGATAGAATCATCACAAATTATATACTACGAGGAAGTTGTGCCACAAGTGCGCGAATTTGTTGTTACAGTTGACACAACTTCCCCATGTTCGTGAAAAACCTACCCGTAGTACTTAATATGGGATGATTTCTGTTTTAAAATATGTACTTGTATTATTTTATTTAAATGGCATTCCTCAAATATTAGTCCTCAAAGGTCCGTCCCCAAACGTCCCACTACGATACCATCTCGCACTCAGTGAAATAGCATATTATAAGTTATATATTATTATATTTTTATTAGATATAAGAGTATTTTTAATAATAGTACTTGCTATGTATTCGATAAATTCTTCCATTTTTATTTTTGTAAGTCCACAATAGTGGACTAAATAATTAATATTAAGTAAAATTTATTTTCAGAATCGAATGATTGAATCCCTGCGTTTGTTTCGTTCAGTCTGTAATTCAAGATGGTTCTACAATACAGCAATGATTCTTTTCCTTAACAAAAAAGATATATTCGAAGAAAAAATTAAAACAACTTCAATTCAATGCCTATTCAAAAATTATATGGGTAAATTATTCTTGTTTATAGAAAGCTTGATAAACGATCAGTTATTGATGGGATGGCTAGCGGTTAAAAAGCTCGAATCAGAGAGCCATATAAGAATCCTCCCAGCACTAACAATTAAGCGAAAATGAAAACGATTAGACGGTGGTAGTCTGGTTGATGTTGTGCATCGACTTGCGAGGTGTCCGATACTAACAGAAAGACTAGACTAACTAACAAGGCTTATCACGAAGGTAACAATACAATAGAATAAGCGAGACTATGCACTGGAGTAGAATATAGTCTGACTACGGAATAAGACGGACAACTGCAACTGACTAACACACACGACATCTAAAACACTGGCTTTTTATATTAGCTTACGCTACCCTTACACTTGGGCTGTTAATAAACATGGGAGAGCTCTCAACAAGTTCTTCCTAACTTTTGGTATTTTTGGAGTATCGCTTTACTCTTTGTCCAATAATAGATTTAATTGTTCATACCCAAAGACAAACCAATTAGCCAAAGTTATTTCTCGGCTTACAAAAATAAAAAAAACATCGAAACAAATAATTGGATTCCATCGGGTAAAGTCTTGTTATGTATTTAGCACTATCCTTACAATTATAATTGATACGTATCATATCACTAAGAAAAATTTAAGAGAAATATGGTGACAGATTTAAAAGCGTATCCTCAGTTAGAATTGGAAGGTCCTTTTGTTCTGTTACAGATATCAGAACAAAAGTTCGGGTTATTCGAATCTGGATGCCATTACCCGGCAACCGTATCCAATTTTGTAAGAGTCAAGTTAGCGTTACCCACGAAGCAGGGAATAAACAGCGGCCTTCTGCTTGTTTATATTCGCTTTCATTTTTACAGACTTGGGTAATGATTTGGCTCCGAGTAGTAAGGAAACTAATTTGATTGTGTTAAATCAATTGAGAAAGAAGGGAAAATGTTAAGCTTTATATTAGCAGAGTAAATTCTCGGCTTGCAAAAATAACGCTGGAAACAATGGTGTCATATAATTGACATCCAAATGCCTATACATATTTAATCACTTTTTATTTAAATTAATTAATATGTTTCAAATTCAGTTTTTAAATTTAAAAGGTTCAAATTCATATGAAGACCAAGTCAAATATATCGAAGAAAAATTTGAATCTCTCAATTCCAATCCAAACAAAACTGTTTATATTCACGAAACTTGTGCTACAGATACTAATCAGGTAATTAAATTGTACAATTTAGTAAAGCAGCTGCGCTATAGCTATTTCTCTCCTTTAGCTAGTGCAAAAGGTTAATCGGCGGACCTTTTGCATGGAAGCGAACCAGCATCTTCAGTAGACCGGACTGATGTGTTAAACGTTACACCACGCCGCCTACTGCATAGCCTTAGGACTTAAATAGCTGTATGCTTTACAATGTGTTTTATTAATCCAACCGTAGGGAAGTGTCAAAGACAAATCTTCTTTGTCTGAAAAATATATCATAATTTTTAATTATTCTACTAAAGTTCAAAAGTTAACACACCATTGATGTTGCTTCACGTTCGATTTGATTTATTTTTGCAAGTCCAATCATATACTTGGATTACATAATTAACAAATTTAATTCAAACAAAAGAGCACGCGTAAAAGAAAAATCTTTCGTTTGAAAGATATATAATTTCCCATTATTCTAATATATTAAAAATTGAACTAGTTACGTTGCCTTGTAATCGATTTAATGCAAACTATATATTTTTGCAAGTCCAAATTTTTGGACTAAATTAGAAGCTTAAGATAAAAGTTCTCTGTAGATAAAGACACAGCCCTGCTGCGATCAAGCAGAAAAACTAAAAAATTTCAATTTAAGATTCAATTGATACTTGACAACGTGATTGATGCGCTTTTACAAAAAATTCTACACGGTTACGGGCTTTGTTGACGATTTTTAATTTTAAAATTTAAATTTTTATATATTGAAGTTAGAATAAAATTTTTATGAAAACTACTTTAATGCTTTTTTGATTAACATATAGAGGGAGCAGGCCAGTATACTGAGAGCCCATCGTACCGCAGAGCTATAGCTTCGTTCATAATAGTCGAATCCGGGACGCCTTGGTATGGTTCGATGCATCTCGGCGAGCTAATAAGAACCATATCATTTAGTCTAAGCGTTGCTTGACTTCCAAAAATATTAGAACGACAATACGCAAAACACAACAACAAAAAAACCTTCAAATCAGCGAGTTTTAATTAATCGAGAAAATAAAACTTTTTATATTTTTGTGTAGTAATGTAGGTTCGATACCCATAAATATTGAAAATGCCGTCCGGGTTCTAGTTAATATTAATTATTAGATTATTCTATACTTAATTCAATATAAATTCTTTCAATGCTGTCATCACTTTGTAAACGTTGTTGTTTATTTTTGAAAGTTGAATAAATAATTCAACATTAACTTCAAGCAAGAAATTAGCGACGAGACAGCTCTTCTGGCTTTCATAATAAATTAGTGTTTAAGCTTCCTTTTTGTTTGTTTTTTTTTGCTTGTTGAAAATACTCTTTCAACATCCAAAAAATAAGCCGTTGGCACGCTGGAACAAGGCGATTCTTTGGGCTACATGGACATATAAATAAATACCAAATAATCTAATAATTGATAGGGAAAACTCAAGTTCGGGAAGGCAAGACGTATACATACTTTAAAAATTTTATGATTCCTCAACGCCCTTAACTGAATTTCTGCTCATACAGTGACCAAATCCTTAACCTAACCGAAGAACCAAACAGAAAGCTCGATTCTGTTAGGTTTCGACTCAGAACTCTAGTCAACTGTAAATTGAGGGGGGTTATCCGCGACCTATTAACAATATTAATTATTAGATTATTCTATATTTATTAGTATTAATATATTTTATGAAACATGGTCCAATGTTGCTTACTGTGATATTTTTTGGATGTTGATTCAATGACTCAACAAATAAAGCTAAGCGAAATAACGTTAGTTTCTAAGTGGGTAATCACATCCTGAACATAACCTAAGAACAAAAAAGAAAGCTTGATTCTGTTATATTTTGAAACTAGAACTCTAGTCAACTGTAGGATTATTGGGGTTATCCGAGACCTATTAACAATATTAATTATTTAATTATTCTATGTTTATTATTATTTATATATTTATGAAACCCGCGGGGCTTCTGTTATGGTTCACGTTATTTTTTGGATGTTGATTCGATGACTCAACAAATAAAGCTAAGGAAGATAACGTTAGTATCTTACTAAGTAGATCGTTATTTACAAGAAAACCCAATAAACTCGACTACAATAAACTCGACCTCTTCATCCCCCAGCTAACCCCCCAATCATGCGGCTTCTTCTCTATATGTAACAACTTCTTTCCTTCCTATACCCAACTCCTTAGAGAAACAAACTAAACTAAGTTCTAGTTCACTTTACCTCTTTTGTGTTAATTTAATTTTCACACATCCTCCTACGTATCCTCATTAATTTTTGGCTTAATTCTGTTATTTAAATTATTAAATTAATGACAGCTGTACTTTTTGTTCCCACCATATATTTTTCTTTATTTACCTTAACATAAAACTAAATTATTAATTTATTGTTGCCATAGCATTTGACTACATTGTGAAAATTATTTTAGCTTTCGAGTAAAGTTGGTGTTTATAACAACCTGTCAAAAAACGAATAAACATTCTTAAGAGCCAACAACATTTTTTTTGTGTTTTACGTAATAAATATTGCGGTTTATTGAACTGGGATAATTCAGGCAATGAAGATAAATAGGCGATTTTTTCGAATTGAGATTCCTGAGATAATTTTAATTAACGATTTCGGAATCAAGACGTTAGGACCACTCTTAAACCCGAGTATTTTATGATGCACAAATGGGCAGTCATACGATATGCTATGGATTATATCATTGTACTATTTTTTAAACTAACCACCTTGATCCATCGATCAGACGGATAATAGCACTCGAACACATAACTCAGTTTCGCTCCTAACAATTTGTCCTATACTTGAATTGTTTCAAGGTACTAAATTATTGATGGTAATAAAAGGAAAATTAATCTGAGACTCAAATAGGTGTGGGTTAGGTATATTAATAACGTACCTTTGATTCTCATACCTCAATCATTGTCCAATCTTAAAACTAAATTATTAGCTGAATCTAGGTTCAGCTTCCAAAAAAAGAATGAACTTTAACGACTTGTGCAATAATCAGCTAAACACCAATTGATTAATAAATACAATTTAATAAAATACTTAATACTTTTCAAATATTAGGATTGTACTCAACTTAAGATAGACATACAGTGCCCAATCTTATAATCATATTATTAGCTGAATCTAGATTCAGCTTCCAAAAATATAGCGTATTCAATGGTTGATTACATGTATACTAAACATCCCCTAATTAATTAATAAATACATTTTAATAAAAAATTTAATACTTTTCACCTATAAGGGTTGCACTTAACCTAGACATACGTACTTCCGTAAGATTACATAGGTAATGCTCATTATTTTCCCACTACAATTTATACTCATTATTTTTTGTTTAAGTTCAATTAGAGCTCGGAGCTAGACTAGAGAACCGAATAAAATTCGGTTCTCTAGAATTGAGATTTTCTGAGATATCACGTATGAGTAGCGCACGGGCATAACAGCGCAAAGACATAACTAACTGGAAATTTTTTGTTCCTTATTAATTTTGGTACCTATCTCCTTAGCTCTATGAGAGGAATCGTTTAATACTAAATTTGTTAAGATTCGTAAATCTTGAAGCAAGTTATATTTGCGCCTTATGGACGCGCACCTACTTGGTATGTACCACGCGTTTGATTATCCTACGACCCTTCCAGTCGGTGCTCTGTATGTAGTCTCGTCAGAGATTAGTGTCGTTAGAGGACATCTTCGTCAGAATTAGTGACGAGACTGGTCTCTGACGAGAAGGACCTCTGACGAAACTGTCCTCTGACGAGACTACCGGACACGTTCCAGTCAGATCTCTAATTTTAAGTATACGTTTTTAGACCACAATTTTTAATTTTTATATTTTTAAGAATTTTAATAATTTAATTTATCAGTCTCTATTGACAGCAAAAACCCTTATTAATCTGACAGCCTATACACTAAACATTAAAAAATATAAAAATGGGAATATGCCAAAGCCAAGAAGAGAAAGAGTCGGAGTCAAAAACGAAACAAATTGATAAAGACTTATTGCAGGTATTTATGCTTAAATATACATAGCTTAAAGGGTTAATGTATTTCCTTGATTAATCTCCCTTCCATCGACTGCCTTGATTAATCAACCTGTCTAGTAAGTGGTTGAAATAACAACTAACCTTACTCAAATGATCTACCCCAAGGTAAAATTTCAAAACTCGAATACTAGCCCTCCCTCGAACGAGAGAGAGGGCAAGGTGGATCATTTTAGTATAAGAGGTATAGAGATAATAAAATTACGGTAAAAATATAATTTTGAGATACCTTTGTTAATATGATTTATATGATTTCTTCTATTTTAAAAAGAATCTAAGTAATCACTAAGTTATTCCAACGGCTTCCATTGTTCCTTCATCTTATTTTTGTAAGCCGGTCCTAAATCCGGCTAAAACTAAATGTAACCTAAATATTGTCCTAACCAAAATTCTGTACAAAATTCCCTCCTTTAAGTGCCCTCCCTCGAACGAGAAGGAGGGCAAGTTCGATCTCCTTCTAGCAAGAGTGAGCTTCTAGCAAGTGTCTTTGAACCAGAAATTGTTATTTTTTGGAACCAGAAATTTTTGGAACCAGAAATTGTTAACTATTCAAAAATACTGTAAAATCTAATTATGAGAAAAATCTAACTTTGTTTAATATAATTTATTTAACTAATTCTTTTTAAAAAAGAATTTAAGTAACCTTAAATTATGGCAGAGGGGTTATGGCTGTTTTCATATTTTTGTAATCCGGTCCTAAATCCGGCTAAAACCAAAATGTAACCTAATCATAATACCAAAATTCTGTCCCAAAAATATGCATCTAATTCAATGGTAATAATAAATTTTCCTTTCAGGCTCATATTGCTCATCAAAAGATAGTTAAATTGCTTTTGTTAGGTCAGTCTTTGAATTTTTCAAGCAGGAAATTGTTAATCTTTATTAATTTTAGGCGCTGGAGAATGCGGAAAGAGTACAATATTGAAGCAAATGAGGTTAGTAATTTCAATATTTGCAGCCCGAGTTTAAAAAAGACTTCTAATACTAAATCAGAGCGGTTAAATGTCTCTAAATTGTTAATAACTTGCCTAAGCTTTGCCAGGCATCCAAAAAATTAACCGAAGGACCGACAATAGGCGTTTGCCTAAATTATAGAGTTCTTTAAATAAATTATTATTTTAATTATTTGACACCTTTCAAATCCTGCCGACACTACAATAAATTTCGGATCATTGGGAGTTGATACGACGAGAAGTCTAATAGACATGTTAATTTTATGGCTTGCTTGGAAAGACTTTATATTTATGGTTCCAAGACAGACTTTAAGATAGACTTTTCTAATAGAGACTTCACTGTAGAATCTATATAACCGAACTTTTTGTTAGAGAACTCGCCGCAATCCAATCTCTATTTCTAACAGAAACTTAACGAAAGCAGCAAGGGAAGGCCCCTAAATCTCGGTATTATATTGCCTAGGCTTTGCCTGGCATCCAAAAAATAACATTGTACTAAATTTCCCTTTTCTATTTGACCAATCATAAAGTTCCTTACACAAATTATTATTTTAATTATTTGACACCTTTCAAATCCTGCCGACACTACAATAAATTTCGGATCATTGGGAGTTGATACGACGAGAAGTCTAATAGACATGTTAATTTTATGGCTTGCTTGGAAAGACTTTATATTTATGGTTCCAAGACAGACTTTAAGATAGACTTTTCTAATAGAGACTTCACTGTAGAATCTATATAACCGAACTTTTTGTTAGAGAACTCGCCGCAATCCAATCTCTATTTCTAACAGAAACTTAACGAAAGCAGCAAGGGAAGGCCCCTAAATCTCGGTATTATATTGCCTAGGCTTTGCCTGGCATCCAAAAAATAACATTGTACTAAATTTCCCTTTTCTATTTGACCAATCATAAAGTTCCTTACACAAATTATTATTTTAATTATTTGACACCTTTCAAATCCTGTCAAAATCAAAATAAATTTCCGATCAATGAAAATTGATACCTTCAAATAGAGACCGGGCTGGGAGAGTACTATCTAATTGCCTAGGCTCTGCTGGCATCCAAAAAATTACACTGTACTTAATTGACCTGTAATTTGACCAAATATAGAGTACTTTACATAAATTATTATATTAATTACTTGACACCTTTCAAATCCTGCCGACACCTAAACAAATTCCTGTCATCTGGAATTTACCCCTTCAAATAAAGACCATACTGTGAGAGTGCTATTTAATTGCCTAGGCCTTGCCTGGCATCCAAAAAATATAAGTGTGCTGTAATTTCTGCCACGTAATTCACCAAAAGAAGTCCTTTACATAATTCATTATTTTAATTCTCAATACCTTTCAAATTCTTCGAACATAAACAATATACCTATTAGCAATTCCATTGGCTGCATTCCCTTTTGAGATACTTCAGTCCAATTTATTTGGTACATCCCACTCCTTTGTGAGTCACTTTATTAATAGTTTTCGAATCCATGATATCCAAGTAGTTTGTTATGGCAACTTTAGAGTACACCATATCACGTTCTTCTTACACCCCTCCTTGCCCATTTATTCCATTGCGTGGCCTAGAAGTTGCGTGGCCTCTATTATCCTCTTTAGGCATTCGCGATTCTAATTTTTAACCTATTTTATGATAATGCGTCTTCGCCCGACGCAATGTAAGCGAAATAGGGCTTTAGTCCCGAAGTAGTATTCCATAGCGTAGTGATATGACTAGTCTTGTTGTACTCATAAATCAAAAAAATTAATTTAAGAATTTTGCACGACCACGGATTTACCGAGGAAGAAAAGGAAAAACAAAAATTTGCTGTTTATAATAATACAGGCAAATTTAAAAATTTGTATTAAATTATAGTTGTGTCTTTTCAGTTCTCGCAATGGCAACATTACTTCATGGAATGTCTAAATTAAATATACCGTTTGAGAATAAAGGACTAGAGGTATTTTTATTTATAAGAATGGTGGCAATGCGTCTCGCGGGATTAAGGGACGCTGGGTAATCTGTAGGGATCAACAGGGATATCGAGGAATTTGTGGAAATTATGAAGGATTAAGAGTTTTTAAAGAGAATCGAGCGATCAAGGTAGATATCAGTTGATTTTGATACATTAAGGCGGATAGAGGGATAGAGGACTAGAGGTACTTATTTTAATTAAGGATCGGGCCCTGGCAATGCGTCTCGTGGGATTAAGGGACATGGGATTAAGGGACATCTCGTGGGATTAAGGGACATCTAAGACACTGTCTTGAGGGGGAGTGAATCTTTGTGATAATTTAGCTGGATAAATCCAACTTCCAAAAAATAAAGATTGATAATTCTGACCTTCTAGTAGGCTTAAAATAATTCACTAATTAACAAAAATAAATTGATATAATAGATATTTTTATTTTGTTCAATTCCGAAAGTATAATTTAACGAACCGACATGTCTAAGCATTTTAATTGCGGTAGCAGGCTCGCGTGACGCAAGCGCTCCGCACCACAGAGATATAACTTTGTTAAAAATTGGAGTTCATAAATTAGGCTACACATTTGGCGTCCGGAGATGACATTTAGAGGGTTTTGTGAATTACCAGGATATCGAGGGATATTACCTTTTAAATGCTTATAGGTAAAAATCCTTACAGTATGCGTGCAACTTATTAAATAATTATAAAAACAAGACATATTTATCTCGGACAAGACAAAGTTATCTAGCCGATTTTGACTCGTTCTTTCGCTATTTTTTGGAAGCCAAGAATACCTTGGCTATCATTTCTCTAATATTCTCTGAAGATTTACACAGATTTTCCACTATTTTTGATTTTTTCAGTCAGCCGCTCGCATTGTACTCGATATAGTCAGAAAGGGAGAAGAATCAGAACCTTATACGGATGAGTTGGTACAAGCAATCAAGGCGCTTTGGGCAGATAAAAATATTAAAGAAAAAGTGCTTCCGCGCGGGCAAGAATTTCAATTAGTTGAAAACAGCAAATAGTAAGTTTAATTAAACTTCTGCATAACACACATGTTTTCCGAGCCATTATTTGAAACTTATAAACTAAATGGATTTTATTTATTAAAAAGACTTAAGTAATAAGCTTAGCTGGCCGATTCGATTTGAAGTTCGAAAATTTTTGGAAGCCGAGAATCTCTTTGGCTAATTTATCTATAAACATTCTTTGGGAGAGAATCTAGATCGAGTCTAAGGATTTGGGAGAGAGATATGGTTGATATTAAAGGATCAAGGCTGATATCGAGGGATTTGGAAATAAAGATCTAAGTCCGGGGATCAAAAGGATTTGGGGGTGACGTCGAGAGGTTTGTGAATTAAGAGGGACCTCCTCCTTACAAACTGTAATAGGGTATTAGTCTTAGCAACAGATAAGACTTGCAAAAATATGTCAACACAGGCAGTAACGCTAGCTGTGTCGTTATTACTTATAAACTCTCATAAAAATCAAATTTACTTTTTTAATACTAAGCAAATTAATTATCGCAAACCAATTCAATTTAAAAATTACTTTACAGTTTTCTTGACGCAATCGACCGTACTTCAAACCCAGATTATAGGCCTACAGAACAAGACATTCTTCTAAGCAGGATCAAAACTACTGGAATAATCGAGGTGAATTTTGATTAAAAAGGACTGGAATAGTTTGATAATGGAGTTGCCGAAGTAATGGAGTCCATTAAAAACGAGAGACGGGACCGAGCGAGATTTGCAAGATACTTGAGTCATTATTAGTTCCAAGAGGTTTAGGCAAATGGCTGTTTTTCCCTAATAAATTTCCCTAATGAACCTAAAAATTCTAGCTCTAGTTATATTAGAAAGTGTATCTGCATACTATTGAATATTTAAAATAGTAACTGAGATAAATGAAAAATTAAAGTTAGAAGATATGTGTTGAGCATCGCAGGTTTTAATTTTTTGGAAGTCATCTCTAGCTGACTAATAATTAATTTCAATTCATAATTGACAACATGGCAAGTCTAGCCTAGACAGATCGAAATTTCTCAATGTACCTCATGAGATTATTATGTATGACCCTCCCAGTCTCGTCTAAATAATAACATTATACGAAGCTACAACTAAGACTCGTCCTTGTATCTAGAGACCGGACCAAGATGAGATTTTAAACATAATTGAGTTATTGCAGGAAGCTGTACATAATATAAAATATTGAAAATAGTATCACAAATATATTGAAAATTAGTATGAGAAAATATGCAGTGAGTTGGTGAGGTTGTAATTTTTTGGAAGTCGACTCGATCCGACTAATAATCAAAATTGAATTAACTTTTGTCCACCAAAGACAGTCTATGGTTTGCATCAGGGCTGTGCGTCATGGCGTTTGGTGTTTTGCGTTTTGGCGTTAATTTTGGCCGATTTTTGGCGTTTTGCGTTTGGCGTGATTTTCCGATTTTGGCGCGCCAAACGCCAAAAATATACACCCCTAATGATGGAATTTTTTTTAAATAAATGGAGAAAGGGTTGATCGAAAAAGGACATTTTTCTGCATACAGTCATCCAAAATTCTCAAAATTTTCGCCTGCGGCGCATAAAAAATGAATAAATCTACTGCTTGGACTTCCAAAATTTTCAAAATTTTCGCCTACGGCGCTTAAAGGAGGATCTTAAACTAATAGATGGTAGAAAAAAACTTTAGTCCCGTCAATCGTTTACTCTCTTCATGACCTCTGTTATACTCATTACTCCCTTTATCCCTTCATATCCACCTTAATCTCAAGGAGTTCTATGGATTTTTTTATTTTTTTTAAATTTTTTAAAGGATGAATTTCAGCATCTTTGACTCCAAAATTCTCAAAAATTTCGCTCCGGCGGCAAAAAAGGATGAATTCTGGCTTCTGGGAATCTTGAAAATTCAAAAAATTTCGCCTGCGGCGCTAAAATGAGATGAACAGTGGTTTTTAAGTCTTTATAGACTCTAAAAATTTTGGCGTTTGGCGTTGATTTTGGCCGATTTTTGGCGTTTGGCGTTTGGCGTGTTTTTAAAATTTAAAAAATTGGCGTTTGGCGCGCCACGCGAAAATTTTTGCGCACAGCCCTGGTTTGCATACATTTTTCAGTACATCACGTACTTTTCTGTTATGACCTTAGAAGTCCTGCCTGTATAATAAAATTTAATCTTAGCAGCAGCTAGGACTTCCAAAAATACACAAGATGTGTCACTGTATGCAAGAATTAAATTATATGCTTCATCCAAAAATATAACATTTAATTTTTTATTTAATATTAAGCAAATTTATTTAAAAATTTTAAATTTAGGTTGCTTTCAAAATGAAAACTGTTGACTTTTTGGTATTTGATGTTGGTGGACAAGTTGGGAATTAAAAAATAATTCTTAAAAATATTTAAAAAAATATTTAGCGATCGGAAAGGAAAAAATGGATCCACTGCTTTGAGAATGTAAATTCCATCATTTTTATTACAGCAATTAGCGAATTTGATCAAGTTTTGTTCGAAGATGAGGCTACGGTAAAATTTTTTTGGGTTTATTTTTTTACTCTAGATTCCTAGTGTGTGGAAAAAAAATGCCGAGGGATAAACCTAAATTAATATACACGTTATAACCCAGTACTCATGGGTTTCCAAAAAATTACGGCGGAAAACGACACTAAGCAAAGATCATTTAAAAGTTAATACTTATGAATAGATTGAATTTTAATATATTATATCTATCAAATTTATAGATTAATATCAGAAAAGGGAGGTTTGGCGGGTTGACCTACAAAAGTGGATCAGTTCACTCATTTTGAAAGCTAAATTTTTTTGATGTCAAATTATACGTTGACAAATTAATTTTTATTTTCCTCGATCTATCTCTCAACTATTCTTTGCACAATTTTAAACTTGAATTTTCCAGAACCGAATGTTAGAATCAATGCGCCTCTTCGAAAGTATTTGCAATTCTAGATGGTTCATAAATACTTCAATGATTGTTTTTCTCAACAAGACTGATTTATTTATCGAAAAAATTAAAAGGAAAACAATTAAAGTTTGCTTCAATGATTATAAAGGTAAAGAGGATTTTTGAAAATTCTAAACCGATACAAGTTACGGTAACATGTGTTTAGCCAAAGTCAAGCTTTGGCTCCCAAAAAATGACAAATGCAGAACCAGAAGCTGCGTCCCTCAACCACATTAGAACAATTATTATAATTTCTATCATTTATAATCAATTATTAAGTAAAATTGAGGTCGGTTCTTGGGGAAGTTCTTAAAAATTTCAAGGTAGAAATTTACGGCCACAAATGTTTGGCCAAAGTCAAGCTTTGACTCGCAAAAAATGAAAAACAGCAATAATCTTATAACCGGACATAGTCAACCGATTTACGTATACTTTAATCAATCCTTAAACAATTATTAAGATATTGTGTAAAGTAGGGATCGTGTCGACCCAGAAGACCCACAGACAAATGACCCAAAACCAAGTGTTTAGCCAAAGGCAAGCTTCGGCTCCCAAAAATAAAACTAAGAAAACGAAGAAGATACCTCAATCACATTCAACGATTATTGTAATCTTTATAATTTATAAATAATTATTAAGTATAATTGAGGTTGGTTCTTGGGGAAATTGTGATTATCGACGGCAGATAAACACTCTTGACTAAAAACCGAAACACTAAAACTCTCTTGTATGCTTGTTTTACTAGGAATCATGAAGAATTATGAAATAAAATGTCAAATTAGTCAAATTGAGTTGACTTCCAAAAAATGAAGAAGTTCCGATGATATGGCTCATGATCAACAGAATTACTTATCTTTAATCAATTCTTAAACAATTATTAAGATATAGTGTAACCTAGAGATTGACCTAGGTTACACTATTTAAACAAACTAACTTGAAATTACAGATCGGACCGAGCGGGATCTCGATGGAAAATCTGTTATCGAGAGCGAAAATTTTTCGAGATCTCGATTCTAGTACGTCACTGTCAGTCCGGTCTATGCTTGAAACTCAAAATTAAAAGCTATCTATATAAATTAGTCATACTAGCCATAGTTTAGCTCCGACTCGCAAAAAATCTAATCCAGTACACCCTCTAAACCTCTAAACACACTCAAACTCTAACATATGTAATTAGAGACAATGAAATGAAAAATTAGTCAAATTGAGTTGACTTCCAAAAAATTACGCAGCTCATCTCCTGAGACCATGTTTTACATTCAATTCTCAATATATGTATATCTGTTAATATTTTAAATATCAAATATTATGTACACTTATTCATATTTCAACTCAATTTTCTTTTTAAATCAGTATAAATTTCAATTTAAGGTTCTGACTCTTACGAAGAACAAGTCAAATTTATCGAGGAAAAATTCGAAGCATTGAATGCGAATCCTGACAAAACACTTTATATGCATCAAACTTGTGCTACTGATACTAATCAAGTAAATAAATTATAGAAAAATTTCTCTATTATGGCACACTTTTCTGTGTCTCTTTATTATGTTACCCAATTCAACGGCGCGCCCAAGTGGGACAGTAGGTTGCCACTCTTTGGGTGTCGTTAAATAAAGACTCCTTTGTATATACCGTATTATCTCTATTAGAATGCCCCTCTCCATTTGAATGCCCCTCTAGCGGAAGATCGAAAAATACAATGCCCCCCTCCATTTGAATGCCCCCTCTAATAGAATGCCCCCCCCCCCATTTTTTTTTGCTGAAATTTTTCTAAATAAAAAAGATATTACAATTTATATTTAAAACGTTTACTACATATTCACTTTTAATCGTAGTAGGAATTTTCCGAGTTCGAGTAATCCGAGTATTATTATCCCGAGTTCCGAGTCGAGTAATTACGCAAAAAAACCGAGCGGTCGAGTCGAGTAACTCGAACTCGCTCGAACTCGACTTACTCTATTTTATATTATAGATAAAAATTTTTGATAAAAATTTTTTCAAACTTTAAAATTTAGTCATCGAAAAATACAATGCCCCCCTCCATTTGAATGCCCCTCTCTAATAGAATGCCCCTTTGGAAGGTGATTGAAAAATAGAATGCCCGGGCATTCTATTAGAGATAATACGGTAAGTTCATAAATAATTTTGGAAAATCGCTAGAACTATCCATAACTTTCGGATAGTCTCAGATAGCTCGGAGACTAAGGCGCTGATTATCTGGAAATCCTTGATTATCCAGAACCTAAAGAAAAATATTTTTGTTCGTCGATTCAGTTATGAAACGAGTACCAAATTCCAGACAACTCTACCTCTACATAATCTTGTGGGATGTTCGAATCCCTTATGAAATATACTAGGAAGCTGTATATTTAAACGATTTTATTTAGGTCCAGCTCATTCTTGATTCTGTCATCGACTTGATTATTCAAAACAATCTGCAGGGATGTGGTTTATATTAATTTTTATTTTGTGATATTATTAAATATTTCTTTAACTATACAAAATAATTTTTAATTAAAAATTTGAATAAATTTTATATTTAGAAGACTTCAAAGTAAACAAAACTCTTAGTTGGCGTTAGTGCAGAGGAGGGTCGGATTTCCGATGTTTTTTCCTTCCGATTTCCGAAATAATTTTTATTTCTGGTTTCCAAGTTCCGTCTTTTCAGCAAGTTCCAATTTCTGGCTCTTCCGATTTCCCACACCTCTGAATGTTCCGACCTACCTTTGCTCTATTGTTTTAGGCACTAGTGTAGGCCTTTTGATTACTAACCATTATTTGAAACTTATTAGCTAAAAAAATTGTAATTAAAGAGTTGAGTAAAAACTCAGCTACTTGTGTCCATCATCGTGTCATCCGTCATCTATCATTTTTTGGGAGCCGAGAATTTCTTAGGCTAGTCTATTTAAGTTTCTTTAGGACTGAGAGGGGTGTTTCTCCGCGAATACATGACATATTTGGATATACTATAGCTCATTCGAAACTACATTAAAAACAGCCAATAAAACTTGTTCTAAGCGGATTCTACAGTAACCCTAACTATTTGAGAAAATTTTTGAAAAAAATTTTTTGAATATTTTTGGGACATGGAAGACTTAGAGGGGTGTTTCTCCGCGAATACATGACATATTTGGATATACTATAGCTCATTCAAAACTACATTAAAAACAGCCAATAAAACTTGTTCTAAGCGGATTCTACAGTAACCCTAACTATATGAGAAAATTTTTGAAAAAAATTTTTTGAATATTTTTGGGACATGGAAGACTTAGAGGGGTGTTTCTCCGCGAATACATAACTTATTTGGATATACTATAGCTCATTCGAAACTACATTAAAAACAGTCTATAAAACTTGTTCTAAGCGGATTCTACAGTAACCCTAACTATATGAGAAAATTTTTGAAAAAAATTTTTTGAATATTTTTGGGACATGGAAGACTTAGAGGGGTGTTTCTCCGCGAATACATGACATATTTGGATATACTATAGCTCATTCAAAACTACATTAAAAACAGCCAATAAAACTTGTTCTAAGCGGATTCTACAGTAACCCTAACTATTTGAGAAAATTTTTGAAAAAAATTTTTTGAATATTTTTGGGACATGGAAGACTTAGAGGGGTGTTTCTCCGCGAATACATGACATATTTGGATATACTATAGCTCATTCGAAACTACATTAAAAACAGCCAATAAAACTTGTTCTAAGCGGATTCTACAGTAACCCTAACTATTTGAGAAAATTTTTGAAAAAAATTTTTTGAATATTTTTGGGACATGGAAGACTTAGAGGGGTGTTTCTCCGCGAATACATGACATATTTGGATATACTATAGCTCATTCGAAACTACATTAAAAACAGCCAATAAAACTTGTTCTAAGCGGATTCTACAGTAACCCTAACTATTTGAGAAAATTTTTGAAAAAAATTTTTTGAATATTTTTGGGACATGGAAGACTTAGAGGGGTGTTTCTCCGCGAATACATGACATATTTGGATATACTATAGCTCATTCGAAACTACATTAAAAACAGCCAATAAAACTTGTTCTAAGCGGATTCTACAGTAACCCTAACTATTTGAGAAAATTTTTGAAAAAAATTTTTTGAATATTTTTGGGACATTGAAGACTTAGAGGGGTGTTTCTCCGCGAATACATGACATATTTGGATATACTATAGCTCATTCGAAACTACATTAAAAACAGCCAATAAAACTTGTTCTAAGCGGATTCTACAGTAACCCTAACTATTTGAGAAAATTTTTGAAAAAAATTTTTTGAATATTTTTGGGACATGGAAGACTTAGAGGGGTGTTTCTCCGCGAATACATGACATATTTGGATATACTATAGCTCATTCGAAACTACATTAAAAACAGCCAATAAAACTTGTTCTAAGCGGATTCTACAGTAACCCTAACTATTTGAGAAAATTTTTGAAAAAAATTTTTTGAATATTTTTGGGACATGGAAGACTTAGAGGGGTGTTTCTCCGCGAATACATGACATATTTGGATATACTATAGCTCATTCGAAACTACATTAAAAACAGCCAATAAAACTTGTTCTAAGCGGATTCTACAGTAACCCTAACTATTTGAGAAAATTTTTGAAAAAAATTTTTTGAATATTTTTGGGACATGGAAGACTTAGAAGGGTGTTTCTCCGCGAATACATGACTTATTTGGATATACTATAGCTCATTCAAATCTACATTAAAAACAGCCAATAAAACTTGTTCTAAGCGGATTCTACAGTAACTCTAACTATTTGAGAAAATTTTTGAAAAAAATTTTTTGAATATTTTTGGGACATGGAAGACTTAGAGGGGTGTTTCTCCGCGAATACATAACTTATTTTGATATACTATAGCTCATTCGAAACTACATTAAAAACAGCCAATAAAACTTGTTCTAAGCGGATTCTACAGTAACTCTAACTATATGAGAAAATTTTTGAAAAAAATTTTTTGAATATTTTTGGGACATGGAAGACTTAGAGGGGTGTTTCTCCGCGAATACATAACTTATTTTGATATACTATAGCTCATTCGAAACTACATTAAAAACAGCCAATAAAACTTGTTCTAAGCGGATTCTACAGTAACTCTAACTATATGAGAAAATTTTTGAAAAAAATTTTTTGAATATTTTTGGGACATTGAAGACTTAGAGGGGTGTTTCTCCGCGAATACATGACATATTTGGATATACTATAGCTCATTCGAAACTACATTAAAAACAGCCAATAAAACTTGTTCTAAGCGGATTCTACAGTAACCCTAACTATTTGAGAAAATTTTTGAAAAAAATTTTTTGAATATTTTTGGGACATGGAAGACTTAGAGGGGTGTTTCTCCGCGAATACATGACATATTTGGATATACTATAGCTCATTCGAAACTACATTAAAAACAGCCAATAAAACTTGTTCTAAGCGGATTCTACAGTAACCCTAACTATTTGAGAAAATTTTTGAAAAAAATTTTTTGAATATTTTTGGGACATGGAAGACTTAGAAGGGTGTTTCTCCGCGAATACATGACTTATTTGGATATACTATAGCTCATTCAAATCTACATTAAAAACAGCCAATAAAACTTGTTCTAAGCGGATTCTACAGTAACTCTAACTATTTGAGAAAATTTTTGAAAAAAATTTTTTGAATATTTTTGGGACATGGAAGACTTAAAGGGGTGTTTCTCCGCGAATACATAACTTATTTTGATATACTATAGCTCATTCGAAACTACATTAAAAACAGCCAATAAAACTTGTTCTAAGCGGATTCTACAGTAACTCTAACTATATGAGAAAATTTTTGAAAAAAATTTTTTGAATATTTTTGGGACATGGAAGACTTAGAGGGGTGTTTCTCCGCGAATACATGACATATTTGGATATACTATAGCTCATTCGAAACTACATTAAAAACAGTCTATAAAACTTGTTCTAAGCGGATTCTACAGTAACCCTAACTATTTGAGAAAATTTTTGAAAAAAATTTTTTGAATATTTTTGGGACATGGAAGACTTAGAAGGGTGTTTCTCCGCGAATACATGACTTATTTGGATATACTATAGCTCATTCAAATCTACATTAAAAACAGCCAATAAAACTTGTTCTAAGCGGATTCTACAGTAACCCTAACTATTTGAGAAAATTTTTGAAAAAAATTTTTTGAATATTTTTGGGACATGGAAGACTTAGAAGGGTGTTTCTCCGCGAATACATGACTTATTTGGATATACTATAGCTCATTCAAATCTACATTAAAAACAGCCAATAAAACTTGTTCTAAGCGGATTCTACAGTAACTCTAACTATTTGAGAAAATTTTTGAAAAAAATTTTTTGAATATTTTTGGGACATGGAAGACTTAGAGGGGTGTTTCTCCGCGAATACATAACTTATTTTGATATACTATAGCTCATTCGAAACTACATTAAAAACAGCCAATAAAACTTGTTCTAAGCGGATTCTACAGTAACTCTAACTATATGAGAAAATTTTTGAAAAAAATTTTTTGAATATTTTTGGGACATGGAAGACTTAGAGGGGTGTTTCTCCGCGAATACATGACATATTTGGATATACTATAGCTCATTCGAAACTACATTAAAAACAGTCTATAAAACTTGTTCTAAGCGGATTCTACAGTAACCAGAACTATTTGAGAAAATTTTTTTAAAAAATTTTTTTAATATTTTTTGAGAAATGGAAGACTTAGAGGGGTGTTTCTCCGCGAATACATGACTTATTTGGCTATAATATAGCTCATTCGAAACTACATTAAAAACAGTCTATAAAACTTGTTCTAAGCGGATTCTACAGTAACCCTAACTATTTGAGAAAATTTTTGAAGGAAATTTTTTGAATATTTTTTGG
Source organism: Meloidogyne enterolobii (assembly GCA_963681835.1). Lineage (NCBI taxonomy): Eukaryota > Metazoa > Nematoda > Chromadorea > Rhabditida > Meloidogynidae > Meloidogyne > Meloidogyne enterolobii. The sequence goes on along the minus strand of CAVMJV010000025.1, from coordinate 61,638 downwards.
GACATGGAAGACTTAGAGGGGCGTTTCTCCGCGAATACATGACTTATTTGGCTATACTATAGCTCATTCGAAACTACATTAAAAACAGTCTATAAAACTTGTTCTAAGCGGATTCTACAGTAACCCTAACTATTTGAGAAAATTTTTGAAGAAAATTTTTTGAATATTTTTTGGGACATGGAAGACTTAGAGGGGCGTTTCTCCGCGAATACATGACTTATTTGGCTATACTATAGCTCATTCGAAACTACATTAAAAACAGTCTATAAAACTTGTTCTAAGCGGATTCTACAGTAACCAGAACTATTTGAGAAAATTTTTGAAGGAAATTTTTTGAATATTTTTTGGGACATGGAAGACTTAGAGGGGCGTTTCTCCGCGAATACATGACTTATTTGGCTATACTATAGCTCATTCGAAACTACATTAAAAACAGTCTATAAAACTTGTTCTAAGCGGATTCTACAGTAACCCTAACTATTTGAGAAAATTTTTGAAGAAAATTTTTTGAATATTTTTGGGACATGGAAGACTTAGAGGGGTGTTTCTCCGCGAATACATGACATATTTGGATATACTATAGCTCATTCGAAACTACATTAAAAACAGCCAATAAAACTTGTTCTAAGCGGATTCTACAGTAACCCTAACTATTTGAGAAAATTTTTGAAAAAAATTTTTTGAATATTTTTGGGACATGGAAGACTTAGAGGGGTGTTTCTCCGCGAATACATGACATATTTGGATATACTATAGCTCATTCGAAACTACATTAAAAACAGTCTATAAAACTTGTTCTAAGCGGATTCTACAGTAACCAGAACTATTTGAGAAAATTTTTTTAAAAAATTTTTTTAATATTTTTTGAGAAATGGAAGACTTAGAGGGGTGTTTCTCCGCGAATACATGACTTATTTGGCTATAATATAGCTCATTCGAAACTACATTAAAAACAGTCTATAAAACTTGTTCTAAGCGGATTCTACAGTAACCCTAACTATTTGAGAAAATTTTTGAAGGAAATTTTTTGAATATTTTTTGGGACATGGAAGACTTAGAGGGGCGTTTCTCCGCGAATACATGACTTATTTGGCTATACTATAGCTCATTCGAAACTACATTAAAAACAGTCTATAAAACTTGTTCTAAGCGGATTCTACAGTAACCCTAACTATTTGAGAAAATTTTTGAAGAAAATTTTTTGAATATTTTTTGGGACATGGAAGACTTAGAGGGGCGTTTCTCCGCGAATACATGACTTATTTGGCTATACTATAGCTCATTCGAAACTACATTAAAAACAGTCTATAAAACTTGTTCTAAGCGGATTCTACAGTAACCAGAACTATAGCTCATTCGAAACTACATTAAAAACAGTCTATAAAACTTGTTCTAAGCGGATTCTACAGTAACCCTAACTATTTGAGAAAATTTTTGAAGAAAATTTTTTGAATATTTTTTGGGACATGGAAGACTTAGAGGGGCGTTTCTCCGCGAATACATGACTTATTTGGCTATACTATAGCTCATTCGAAACTACATTAAAAACAGTCTATAAAACTTGTTCTAAGCGGATTCTACAGTAACCCTAACTATTTGAGAAAATTTTTGAAGAAAATTTTTTGAATATTTTTTGGGACATGGAAGACTTAGAGGGGTGTTTCTCCGCGAATACATGACTTATTTGGCTATACTATAGCTCATTCGAAACTACATTAAAAACAGTCTATAAAACTTGTTCTAAGCGGATTCTACAGTAACCCTAACTATTTGAGAAAATTTTTGAAGAAAATTTTTTGAATATTTTTTGGGACATGGAAGACTTAGAGGGGCGTTTCTCCGCGAATACATGACTTATTTGGCTATACTATAGCTCATTCGAAACTACATTAAAAACAGTCTATAAAATTTGTTCTAAGCGGATTCTACAGTAACCCTAACTATTTGAGAAAATTTTTGAAGAAAATTTTTTGAATATTTTTTGGGACATGGAAGACTTAGAGGGGTGTTTCTCCGCGAATACATGACTTATTTGGCTATACTATAGCTCATTCGAAACTACATTAAAAACAGTCTATAAAACTTGTTCTAAGCGGATTCTACAGTAACCCTAACTATTTGAGAAAATTTTTGAAGAAAATTTTTTGAATATTTTTTGGGACATGGAAGACTTAGAGGGGCGTTTCTCCGCGAATACATGACTTATTTGGCTATACTATAGCTCATTCGAAACTACATTAAAAACAGTCTATAAAACTTGTTCTAAGCGGATTCTACAGTAACCCTAACTATTTGAGAAAATTTTTGAAGAAAATTTTTTAAATATTTTTTGGGACATGGAAGACTTAGAGGGGCGTTTCTCCGCGAATACATGACTTATTTGGCTATACTATAGCTCATTCGAAACTACATTAAAAACAGTCTATAAAACTTGTTCTAAGCGGATTCTACAGTAACCCTAACTATTTGAGAAAATTTTTGAAGAAAATATTTTGAATATTTTTTGGGACATGGAAGACTCAGAGGGGTGTTTCTCCGCGAATACATGACTTATTTGGCTATACAATAGCTCATTCGAAACTACATTAAAAACAGTCTATAAAACTTGTTCTAAGCGGATTCTACAGTAACCCTAACTATTTGAGAAAATTTTTGAAGAAAATTTTTTGAATATTTTTTGGGACATGGAAGACTTAGAGGGGCGTTTCTCCGCGAATACATGACTTATTTGGCTATACTATAGCTCATTCGAAACTACATTAAAAACAGTCTATAAAACTTGTTCTAAGCGGATTCTACAGTAACCCTAACTATTTGAGAAAATTTTTGAAGAAAATTTTTTGAATATTTTTTGGGACATGGAAGACTTAGAGGGGCGTTTCTCCGCGAATACATGACTTATTTGGCTATACTATAGCTCATTCGAAACTACATTAAAAACAGTCTATAAAACTTGTTCTAAGCGGATTCTACAGTAACCCTAACTATTTGAGAAAATTTTTGAAGAAAATTTTTTGAATATTTTTTGGGACATGGAAGACTTAGAGGGGTGTTTCTCCGCGAATACATGACTTATTTGGCTATACTATAGCTCATTCGAAACTACATTAAAAACAGTCTATAAAACTTGTTCTAAGCGGATTCTACAGTAACCCTAACTATTTGAGAAAATTTTTGAAGAAAATTTTTTGAATATTTTTTGGGACATGGAAGACTTAGAGGGGCGTTTCTCCGCGAATACATGACTTATTTGGCTATACTATAGCTCATTCGAAACTACATTAAAAACAGTCTATAAAACTTGTTCTAAGCGGATTCTACAGTAACCCTAACTATTTGAGAAAATTTTTGAAGAAAATTTTTTGAATATTTTTTGGGACATGGAAGACTTAGAGGGGCGTTTCTCCGCGAATACATGACTTATTTGGCTATACTATAGCTCATTCGAAACTACATTAAAAACAGTCTATAAAACTTGTTCTAAGCGGATTCTACAGTAACCAGAACTATTTGAGAAAATTTTTGAAAAAAATTTTTTTAATATTTTTTGAGAAATGGAAGACTTAGAGGGGTGTTTCTCCGCGAATACATGACTTATTTGGATATACTATAGCTCATTCGAAACTACATTAAAAACAGTCTATAAAACTTGTTCTAAGCGGATTCTACAGTAACCCTAACTATTTGAGAAAATTTTTGAAAAAATTTTTTGAATATTTTTTGGGACATTGAAGACTTAGAAGGGTGTTTCTCCGCGAATACATAACTTATTTTGATATACTATAGCTCATTCGAAACTACATTAAAAACAGCCAATAAAACTTGTTCTAAGCGGATTCTACAGTAACCCTAACTATTTGAGAAAATTTTTGAAAAAAATTTTTTGAATATTTTTGGGACATGGAAGACTTAGAAGGGTGTTTCTCCGCGAATACATAACTTATTTTGATATACTATAGCTCATTCGAAACTACATTAAAAACAGCCAATAAAACTTGTTCTAAGCGGATTCTACAGTAACTCTAACTATTTGAGAAAATTTTTGAAAAAAATTTTTTGAATATTTTTGGGACATGGAAGACTTAGAGGGGTGTTTCTCCGCGAATACATAACTTATTTTGATATACTATAGCTCATTCGAAACTACATTAAAAAAAGCCAATAAAACTTGTTCTAAGCGGATTCTACAGTAACTCTAACTATATGAGAAAATTTTTGAAAAAAATTTTTTGAATATTTTTGGGACATGGAAGACTTAGAGGGGTGTTTCTCCGCGAATACATGACATATTTGGATATACTATAGCTCATTCGAAACTACATTAAAAACAGTCTATAAAACTTGTTCTAAGCGGATTCTACAGTAACCCTAACTATTTGAGAAAATTTTTGAAGAAAATTTTTTGAATATTTTTTGGGACATGGAAGACTTAGAGGGGCGTTTCTCCGCGAATACATGACTTATTTGGCTATACTATAGCTCATTCGAAACTACATTAAAAACAGTCTATAAAACTTGTTCTAAGCGGATTCTACAGTAACCCTAACTATTTGAGAAAATTTTTGAAGAAAATTTTTTGAATATTTTTTGGGACATGGAAGACTTAGAGGGGCGTTTCTCCGCGAATACATGACTTATTTGGCTATACTATAGCTCATTCGAAACTACATTAAAAACAGTCTATAAAACTTGTTCTAAGCGGATTCTACAGTAACCAGAACTATAGCTCATTCGAAACTACATTAAAAACAGTCTATAAAACTTGTTCTAAGCGGATTCTACAGTAACCCTAACTATTTGAGAAAATTTTTGAAGAAAATTTTTTGAATATTTTTTGGGACATGGAAGACTTAGAGGGGCGTTTCTCCGCGAATACATGACTTATTTGGCTATACTATAGCTCATTCGAAACTACATTAAAAACAGTCTATAAAACTTGTTCTAAGCGGATTCTACAGTAACCAAAACTATAGCTCATTCGAAACTACATTAAAAACAGTCTATAAAACTTGTTCTAAGCGGATTCTACAGTAACCAGAACTATAGCTCATTCGAAACTACATTAAAAACAGTCTATAAAACTTGTTCTAAGCGGATTCTACAGTAACCCTAACTATTTGAGAAAATTTTTGAAGAAAATTTTTTGAATATTTTTTGGGACATGGAAGACTTAGAGGGGCGTTTCTCCGCGAATACATGACTTATTTGGCTATACTATAGCTCATTCGAAACTACATTAAAAACAGTCTATAAAACTTGTTCTAAGCGGATTCTACAGTAACCCTAACTATTTGAGAAAATTTTTGAAGAAAATTTTTTGAATATTTTTTGGGACATGGAAGACTTAGAGGGGTGTTTCTCCGCGAATACATGACTTATTTGGCTATACTATAGCTCATTCGAAACTACATTAAAAACAGTCTATAAAACTTGTTCTAAGCGGATTCTACAGTAACCCTAACTATTTGAGAAAATTTTTGAAGAAAATTTTTTGAATATTTTTTGGGACATGGAAGACTTAGAGGGGCGTTTCTCCGCGAATACATGACTTATTTGGCTATACTATAGCTCATTCGAAACTACATTAAAAACAGTCTATAAAACTTGTTCTAAGCGGATTCTACAGTAACCCTAACTATTTGAGAAAATTTTTGAAGAAAATTTTTTGAATATTTTTTGGGACATGGAAGACTTAGAGGGGCGTTTCTCCGCGAATACATGACTTATTTGGCTATACTATAGCTCATTCGAAACTACATTAAAAACAGTCTATAAAACTTGTTCTAAGCGGATTCTACAGTAACCCTAACTATTTGAGAAAATTTTTGAAGAAAATTTTTTGAATATTTTTTGGGACATGGAAGACTTAGAGGGGCGTTTCTCCGCGAATACATGACTTATTTGGCTATAATATAGCTCATTCGAAACTACATTAAAAACAGTCTATAAAACTTGTTCTAAGCGGATTCTACAGTAACCAGAACTATTTGAGAAAATTTTTGAAAAAAATTTTTTTAATATTTTTTGAGAAATGGAAGACTTAGAGGGGTGTTTCTCCGCGAATACATGACTTATTTGGCTATACTATAGCTCATTCGAAACTACATTAAAAACAGTCTATAAAACTTGTTCTAAGCGGATTCTACAGTAACCCTAACTATTTGAGAAAATTTTTGAAGAAAATTTTTTGAATATTTTTTGGGACATGGAAGACTTAGAGGGGTGTTTCTCCGCGAATACATGACTTATTTGGCTATACTATAGCTCATTCGAAACTACATTAAAAACAGTCTATAAAACTTGTTCTAAGCGGATTCTACAGTAACCCTAACTATTTGAGAAAATTTTTGAAGAAAATTTTTTGAATATTTTTTGGGACATGGAAGACTTAGAGGGGCGTTTCTCCGCGAATACATGACTTATTTGGCTATACTATAGCTCATTCGAAACTACATTAAAAACAGTCTATAAAACTTGTTCTAAGCGGATTCTACAGTAACCCTAACTATTTGAGAAAATTTTTGAAGAAAATTTTTTGAATATTTTTTGGGACATGGAAGACTTAGAGGGGTGTTTCTCCGCGAATACATGACTTATTTGGCTATACTATAGCTCATTCGAAACTACATTAAAAACAGTCTATAAAACTTGTTCTAAGCGGATTCTACAGTAACCCTAACTATTTGAGAAAATTTTTGAAGAAAATTTTTTGAATATTTTTTGGGACATGGAAGACTTAGAGGGGCGTTTCTCCGCGAATACATGACTTATTTGGCTATACTATAGCTCATTCGAAACTACATTAAAAACAGTCTATAAAACTTGTTCTAAGCGGATTCTACAGTAACCCTAACTATTTGAGAAAATTTTTGAAGAAAATTTTTTGAATATTTTTTGGGACATGGAAGACTTAGAGGGGCGTTTCTCCGCGAATACATGACTTATTTGGCTATACTATAGCTCATTCGAAACTACATTAAAAACAGTCTATAAAACTTGTTCTAAGCGGATTCTACAGTAACCAGAACTATTTGAGAAAATTTTTGAAAAAAATTTTTTTAATATTTTTTGAGAAATGGAAGACTTAGAGGGGTGTTTCTCCGCGAATACATGACTTATTTGGATATACTATAGCTCATTCGAAACTACATTAAAAACAGTCTATAAAACTTGTTCTAAGCGGATTCTACAGTAACCCTAACTATTTGAGAAAATTTTTGAAAAAATTTTTTGAATATTTTTTGGGACATTGAAGACTTAGAAGGGTGTTTCTCCGCGAATACATAACTTATTTTGATATACTATAGCTCATTCGAAACTACATTAAAAACAGCCAATAAAACTTGTTCTAAGCGGATTCTACAGTAACCCTAACTATTTGAGAAAATTTTTGAAAAAAATTTTTTGAATATTTTTGGGACATGGAAGACTTAGAAGGGTGTTTCTCCGCGAATACATAACTTATTTTGATATACTATAGCTCATTCGAAACTACATTAAAAACAGCCAATAAAACTTGTTCTAAGCGGATTCTACAGTAACTCTAACTATTTGAGAAAATTTTTGAAAAAAATTTTTTGAATATTTTTTGAGAAATGGAAGACTTAGAGGGGTGTTTCTCCGCGAATACATGACTTATTTGGATATACTATAGCTCATTCGAAACTACATTAAAAACAGTCTATAAAACTTGTTCTAAGCGGATTCTACAGTAACCCTAACTATTTGAGAAAATTTTTGAAAAAATTTTTTGAATATTTTTTGGGACATTGAAGACTTAGAAGGGTGTTTCTCCGCGAATACATAACTTATTTTGATATACTATAGCTCATTCGAAACTACATTAAAAACAGCCAATAAAACTTGTTCTAAGCGGATTCTACAGTAACCCTAACTATTTGAGAAAATTTTTGAAAAAAATTTTTTGAATATTTTTGGGACATGGAAGACTTAGAAGGGTGTTTCTCCGCGAATACATAACTTATTTTGATATACTATAGCTCATTCGAAACTACATTAAAAACAGCCAATAAAACTTGTTCTAAGCGGATTCTACAGTAACTCTAACTATTTGAGAAAATTTTTGAAAAAAATTTTTTGAATATTTTTGGGACATGGAAGACTTAGAGGGGTGTTTCTCCGCGAATACATAACTTATTTTGATATACTATAGCTCATTCGAAACTACATTAAAAAAAGCCAATAAAACTTGTTCTAAGCGGATTCTACAGTAACTCTAACTATATGAGAAAATTTTTGAAAAAAATTTTTTGAATATTTTTGGGACATGGAAGACTTAGAGGGGTGTTTCTCCGCGAATACATGACATATTTGGATATACTATAGCTCATTCGAAACTACATTAAAAACAGTCTATAAAACTTGTTCTAAGCGGATTCTACAGTAACCCTAACTATTTGAGAAAATTTTTGAAGAAAATTTTTTGAATATTTTTTGGGACATGGAAGACTTAGAGGGGCGTTTCTCCGCGAATACATGACTTATTTGGCTATACTATAGCTCATTCGAAACTACATTAAAAACAGTCTATAAAACTTGTTCTAAGCGGATTCTACAGTAACCCTAACTATTTGAGAAAATTTTTGAAGAAAATTTTTTGAATATTTTTTGGGACATGGAAGACTTAGAGGGGCGTTTCTCCGCGAATACATGACTTATTTGGCTATACTATAGCTCATTCGAAACTACATTAAAAACAGTCTATAAAACTTGTTCTAAGCGGATTCTACAGTAACCAGAACTATAGCTCATTCGAAACTACATTAAAAACAGTCTATAAAACTTGTTCTAAGCGGATTCTACAGTAACCCTAACTATTTGAGAAAATTTTTGAAGAAAATTTTTTGAATATTTTTTGGGACATGGAAGACTTAGAGGGGCGTTTCTCCGCGAATACATGACTTATTTGGCTATACTATAGCTCATTCGAAACTACATTAAAAACAGTCTATAAAACTTGTTCTAAGCGGATTCTACAGTAACCAAAACTATAGCTCATTCGAAACTACATTAAAAACAGTCTATAAAACTTGTTCTAAGCGGATTCTACAGTAACCAGAACTATAGCTCATTCGAAACTACATTAAAAACAGTCTATAAAACTTGTTCTAAGCGGATTCTACAGTAACCCTAACTATTTGAGAAAATTTTTGAAGAAAATTTTTTGAATATTTTTTGGGACATGGAAGACTTAGAGGGGCGTTTCTCCGCGAATACATGGCTTATTTGGCTATACTATAGCTCATTCGAAACTACATTAAAAACAGTCTATAAAACTTGTTCTAAGCGGATTCTACAGTAACCCTAACTATTTGAGAAAATTTTTGAAGAAAATTTTTTGAATATTTTTTGGGACATGGAAGACTTAGAGGGGTGTTTCTCCGCGAATACATGACTTATTTGGCTATACTATAGCTCATTCGAAACTACATTAAAAACAGTCTATAAAACTTGTTCTAAGCGGATTCTACAGTAACCCTAACTATTTGAGAAAATTTTTGAAGAAAATTTTTTGAATATTTTTTGGGACATGGAAGACTTAGAGGGGCGTTTCTCCGCGAATACATGACTTATTTGGCTATACTATAGCTCATTCGAAACTACATTAAAAACAGTCTATAAAACTTGTTCTAAGCGGATTCTACAGTAACCCTAACTATTTGAGAAAATTTTTGAAGAAAATTTTTTGAATATTTTTTGGGACATGGAAGACTTAGAGGGGTGTTTCTCCGCGAATACATGACTTATTTGGCTATACTATAGCTCATTCGAAACTACATTAAAAACAGTCTATAAAACTTGTTCTAAGCGGATTCTACAGTAACCCTAACTATTTGAGAAAATTTTTGAAGAAAATTTTTTGAATATTTTTTGGGACATGGAAGACTTAGAGGGGCGTTTCTCCGCGAATACATGACTTATTTGGCTATACTATAGCTCATTCGAAACTACATTAAAAACAGTCTATAAAACTTGTTCTAAGCGGATTCTACAGTAACCCTAACTATTTGAGAAAATTTTTGAAGAAAATTTTTTAAATATTTTTTGGGACATGGAAGACTTAGAGGGGCGTTTCTCCGCGAATACATGACTTATTTGGCTATACTATAGCTCATTCGAAACTACATTAAAAACAGTCTATAAAACTTGTTCTAAGCGGATTCTACAGTAACCCTAACTATTTGAGAAAATTTTTGAAGAAAATTTTTTGAATATTTTTTGGGACATGGAAGACTTAGAGGGGCGTTTCTCCGCGAATACATGACTTATTTGGCTATACTATAGCTCATTCGAAACTACATTAAAAACAGTCTATAAAACTTGTTCTAAGCGGATTCTACAGTAACCCTAACTATTTGAGAAAATTTTTGAAGAAAATTTTTTGAATATTTTTTGGGACATGAAAGACTTAGAGGGGCGTTTCTCCGCGAATACATGACTTATTTGGCTATACTATAGCTCATTCGAAACTACATTAAAAACAGTCTATAAAACTTGTTCTAAGCGGATTCTACAGTAACCCTAACTATTTGAGAAAATTTTTGAAGAAAATTTTTTGAATATTTTTTGGGACATGGAAGACTTAGAGGGGCGTTTCTCCGCGAATACATGACTTATTTGGCTATACTATAGCTCATTCGAAACTACATTAAAAACAGTCTATAAAACTTGTTCTAAGCGGATTCTACAGTAACCCTAACTATTTGAGAAAATTTTTGAAGAAAATTTTTTGAATATTTTTTGGGACATGGAAGACTTAGAGGGGCGTTTCTCCGCGAATACATGACTTATTTGGCTATACTATAGCTCATTCGAAACTACATTAAAAACAGTCTATAAAACTTGTTCTAAGCGGATTCTACAGTAACCCTAACTATTTGAGAAAATTTTTGAAGAAAATTTTTTGAATATTTTTTGGGACATGGAAGACTTAGAGGGGCGTTTCTCCGCGAATACATGACTTATTTGGCTATAATATAGCTCATTCGAAACTACATTAAAAACAGTCTATAAAACTTGTTCTAAGCGGATTCTACAGTAACCAGAACTATTTGAGAAAATTTTTGAAAAAAATTTTTTTAATATTTTTTGAGAAATGGAAGACTTAGAGGGGTGTTTCTCCGCGAATACATGACTTATTTGGATATACTATAGCTCATTCGAAAATACATTAAAAACAGTCTATAAAACTTGTTCTAAGCGGATTCTACAGTAACCCTAACTATTTGAGAAAATTTTTGAAAAAATTTTTTGAATATTTTTTGGGACATGGAAGACTTAGAGGGGTGTTTCTCCGCGAATACATGACTTATTTGGCTATACTATAGCTCATTCGAAACTACATTAAAAACAGTCTATAAAACTTGTTCTAAGCGGATTCTACAGTAACCAGAACTATTTGAGAAAATTTTTGAAAAAATTTTTTGAATATTTTTTGGGACATGGAAGACTTAGAGGGGTGTTTCTCCGCGAATACATGACTTATTTGGCTATACTATAGCTCATTCGAAACTACATTAAAAACAGTCTATAAAACTTGTTCGAAGCGGATTCTACATTAACCCTAACTATTTGAGAAAATTTTTGAAAAAAATTTTTTGAATATTTTTTGGGACATGGAAGACTTAGAGGGGTGTTTCTCCGCGAATACATGACTTATTTGGCTATACTATAGCTCATTCGAAACTACATTAAAAACAGTCTATAAAACTTGTTCTAAGCGGATTCTACAGTAACCCTAACTATTTGAGAAAATTTTTGAAAAAAATTTTTTGAATATTTTTTGGGACATGGAAGACTTAGAGTGGTGTTTCTCCGCGAATACATGACATATTTGGCTATACTATAGCTCATTCGAAACTACATTAAAAACAGTCTATAAAACTTGTTCGAAGCGGATTCTACATTAACCCTAACTATTTGAGAAAATTTTTGAAGAAAATTTTTTGAATATTTTTTGGGACATATAAGACTTAGAGGGGCGTTTCTCCGCGAATACATGACTTATTTGGCTATACTATAGCTCATTCGAAACTACATCAAAAACAGTCTATAAAACTTGTTCTAAGCGGATTCTACAGTAACCCTAACTATTTGAGAAAATTTTTGAAGAAAATTTTTTGAATATTTTTTGGGACATGGAAGACTTAGAGGGGTGTTTCTCCGCGAATACATGACTTATTTGGATATACTATAGCTCATTCGAAACTACATTAAAAACAGTCTATAAAACTTGTTCTAAGCGGATTCTACAGTAACCCTATCTATTTGAAAAAATTTTAGAAAAAAAATTTTTGAATATTTTTTGGGACATGGAAGACTTAGAGGGGCGTTTCTCCGCGAATACATGACTTATTTGGCTATACTATAGCTCATTCGAAACTACATTAAAAACAGTCTATAAAACTTGTTCTAAGCGGATTCTACAGTAACCCTAACTATTTGAGAAAATTTTTGAAGAAAATTTTTTGAATATTTTTTGGGACATGGAAGACTTAGAGGGGTGTTTCTCCGCGAATACATGACTTATTTGGCTATACTATAGCTCATTCGAAACTACATTAAAAACAGTCTATAAAACTTGTTCTAAGCGGATTCTACAGTAACCCTAACTATTTGAGAAAATTTTTGAAGAAAATTTTTTGAATATTTTTTGGGACATGGAAGACTTAGAGGGGTGTTTCTCCGCGAATACATGACTTATTTGGCTATACTATAGCTCATTCGAAACTACATTAAAAACAGTCTATAAAACTTGTTCGAAGCGGATTCTACATTAACCCTAACTATTTGAGAAAATTTTTGAAAAAAATTTTTTGAATATTTTTTGGGACATGGAAGACTTAGAGGGGTGTTTCTCCGCGAATACATGACTTATTTGGCTATACTATAGCTCATTCGAAACTACATTAAAAACAGTCTATAAAACTTGTTCTAAGCGGATTCTACAGTAACCCTAACTATTTGAGAAAATTTTTGAAGAAAATTTTTTGAATATTTTTTGTGACATGGAAGACTTAGAGGGGCGTTTCTCCGCGAATACATGACTTATTTGGCTATACTATAGCTCATTCGAAACTACATTAAAAACAGTCTATAAAACTTGTTCTAAGCGGATTCTACAGTAACCCTAACTATTTGAGAAAATTTTTGAAAAAAATTTTTTGAATATTTTTTGGGACATGGAAGACTTAGAGGGGTGTTTCTCCGCGAATACATGACTTATTTGGCTATACTATAGCTCATTCGAAACTACATTAAAAACAGTCTATAAAACTTGTTCTAAGCGGATTCTACAGTAACCCTAACTATTTGAGAAAATTTTTGAAGAAAATTTTTTGAATATTTTTTGGGACATGGAAGACTTAGAGGGGCGTTTCTCCGCGAATACATGACTTATTTGGCTATACTATAGCTCATTCGAAACTACATTAAAAACAGTCTATAAAACTTGTTCTAAGCGGATTCTACAGTAACCCTAACTATTTGAGAAAATTTTTGAAGAAAATTTTTTGAATATTTTTTGGGACATGGAAGACTTAGAGGGGTGTTTCTCCGCGAATACATGACTTATTTGGCTATACTATAGCTCATTCGAAACTACATTAAAAACAGTCTATAAAACTTGTTCTAAGCGGATTCTACAGTAACCCTAACTATTTGAGAAAATTTTTGAAAAAAATTTTTTGAATATTTTTTGGGACATGAAAGACTTAGAGGGGTGTTTCTCCGCGAATACATGACTTATTTGGCTATACTATAGCTCATTCGAAACTACATTAAAAACAGTCTATAAAACTTGTTCTAAGCGGATTCTACAGTAACCCTAACTATTTGAGAAAATTTTTGAAGAAAATTTTTTGAATATTTTTTGGGACATGGAAGACTTAGAGGGGCGTTTCTCCGCGAATACATGACTTATTTGGCTATACTATAGCTCATTCGAAACTACATTAAAAACAGCCTATAAAACTTGTTCTAAGCGGATTCTACAGTAACCCTAACTATTTGAGAAAATTTTTGAAGAAAATTTTTTGAATATTTTTTGGGACATGGAAGACTTAGAGGGGCGTTTCTCCGCGAATACATGACTTATTTGGCTATACTATAGCTCATTCGAAACTACATTAAAAACAGTCTATAAAACTTGTTCTAAGCGGATTCTACAGTAACCCTAACTATTTGAGAAAATTTTTGAAAAAAATTTTTTGAATATTTTTTGGGACATGGAAGACTTAGAGGGGTGTTTCTCCGCGAATACATGACTTATTTGGCTATACTATAGCTCATTCGAAACTACATTAAAAACAGTCTATAAAACTTGTTCTAAGCGGATTCTACAGTAACCCTAACTATTTGAGAAAATTTTTGAAGAAAATTTTTTGAATATTTTTTGTGACATGGAAGACTTAGAGGGGCGTTTCTCCGCGAATACATGACTTATTTGGCTATACTATAGCTCATTCGAAACTACATTAAAAACAGTCTATAAAACTTGTTCTAAGCGGATTCTACAGTAACCCTAACTATTTGAGAAAATTTTTGAAAAAAATTTTTTGAATATTTTTTGGGACATGGAAGACTTAGAGGGGTGTTTCTCCGCGAATACATGACTTATTTGGCTATACTATAGCTCATTCGAAACTACATTAAAAACAGTCTATAAAACTTGTTCTAAGCGGATTCTACAGTAACCCTAACTATTTGAGAAAATTTTTGAAGAAAATTTTTTGAATATTTTTTGGGACATGGAAGACTTAGAGGGGCGTTTCTCCGCGAATACATGACTTATTTGGCTATACTATAGCTCATTCGAAACTACATTAAAAACAGTCTATAAAACTTGTTCTAAGCGGATTCTACAGTAACCCTAACTATTTGAGAAAATTTTTGAAGAAAATTTTTTGAATATTTTTTGGGACATGGAAGACTTAGAGGGGTGTTTCTCCGCGAATACATGACTTATTTGGCTATACTATAGCTCATTCGAAACTACATTAAAAACAGTCTATAAAACTTGTTCTAAGCGGATTCTACAGTAACCCTAACTATTTGAGAAAATTTTTGAAAAAAATTTTTTGAATATTTTTTGGGACATGAAAGACTTAGAGGGGTGTTTCTCCGCGAATACATGACTTATTTGGCTATACTATAGCTCATTCGAAACTACATTAAAAACAGTCTATAAAACTTGTTCTAAGCGGATTCTACAGTAACCCTAACTATTTGAGAAAATTTTTGAAGAAAATTTTTTGAATATTTTTTGGGACATGGAAGACTTAGAGGGGCGTTTCTCCGCGAATACATGACTTATTTGGCTATACTATAGCTCATTCGAAACTACATTAAAAACAGCCTATAAAACTTGTTCTAAGCGGATTCTACAGTAACCCTAACTATTTGAGAAAATTTTTGAAGAAAATTTTTTGAATATTTTTTGGGACATGGAAGACTTAGAGGGGCGTTTCTCCGCGAATACATGACTTATTTGGCTATACTATAGCTCATTCGAAACTACATTAAAAACAGTCTATAAAACTTGTTCTAAGCGGATTCTACAGTAACCCTAACTATTTGAGAAAATTTTTGAAAAAAATTTTTTGAATATTTTTTGGGACATGGAAGACTTAGAGGGGTGTTTCTCCGCGAATACATGACTTATTTGGCTATACTATAGCTCATTCGAAACTACATTAAAAACAGTCTATAAAACTTGTTCTAAGCGGATTCTACAGTAACCCTAACTATTTGAGAAAATTTTTGAAGAAAATTTTTTGAATATTTTTTGGGACATGGAAGACTTAGAGGGGCGTTTCTCCGCGAATACATGACTTATTTGGCTATACTAT
This sequence comes from Meloidogyne enterolobii, assembly GCA_963681835.1. Lineage (NCBI taxonomy): Eukaryota > Metazoa > Nematoda > Chromadorea > Rhabditida > Meloidogynidae > Meloidogyne > Meloidogyne enterolobii. The sequence continues at coordinate 45,769 of CAVMJV010000025.1, read as the reverse complement.
AGCTCATTCGAAACTACATTAAAAACAGTCTATAAAACTTGTTCTAAGCGGATTCTACAGTAACCCTAACTATTTGAGAAAATTTTTGAAGAAAATTTTTTGAATATTTTTTGGGACATGGAAGACTTAGAGGGGCGTTTCTCCGCGAATACATGACTTATTTGGCTATACTATAGCTCATTCGAAACTACATTAAAAACAGTCTATAAAACTTGTTCTAAGCGGATTCTACAGTAACCCTAACTATTTGAGAAAATTTTTGAAGAAAATTTTTTGAATATTTTTTGGGACATGGAAGACTTAGAGGGGTGTTTCTCCGCGAATACATGACTTATTTGGCTATACTATAGCTCATTCGAAACTACATTAAAAACAGTCTATAAAACTTGTTCTAAGCGGATTCTACAGTAACCCTAACTATTTGAGAAAATTTTTGAAGAAAATTTTTTGAATATTTTTTGGGACATGGAAGACTTAGAGGGGCGTTTCTCCGCGAATACATGACTTATTTGGCTATACTATAGCTCATTCGAAACTACATTAAAAACAGTCTATAAAACTTGTTCTAAGCGGATTCTACAGTAACCCTAACTATTTGAGAAATTTTTGAAGAAAATTTTTTGAATATTTTTTGGGACATGGAAGACTTAGAGGGGCGTTTCTCCGCAATTACATAACATATTTGGATATACTATAGCTCATTCGAAACTACATTAAAAACAGTCTATAAAACTTGTTCTAAGCGGATTCTACAGTAACCCTAACTATTTGAGAAATTTTTGAAATAAATTTTTTGAATATTTTTTGGGACATGGAAGACTTAGAGGGGCGTTTCTCCGCGAATACATGACTTATTTGGCTATACTATAGCTCATTCGAAACTACATTAAAAACAGTCTATAAAACTTGTTCTAAGCGGATTCTACAGTAACCCTAACTATTTGAGAAAATTTTTGAAGAAAATTTTTTGAATATTTTTTGGGACATGGAAGACTTAGAGGGGCGTTTCTCCGCGAATACATGACTTATTTGGCTATACTATAGCTCATTCGAAACTACATTAAAAACAGTCTATAAAACTTGTTCTAAGCGGATTCTACAGTAACCCTAACTATTTGAGAAAATTTTTGAAGAAAATTTTTTGAATATTTTTTGGGACATGGAAGACTTAGAGGGGCGTTTCTCCGCGAATACATGACTTATTTGGCTATACTATAGCTCATTCGAAACTACATTAAAAACAGTCTATAAAACTTGTTCTAAGCGGATTCTACAGTAACCCTAACTATTTGAGAAAATTTTTGAAGAAAATTTTTTGAATATTTTTTGGGACATGGAAGACTTAGAGGGGCGTTTCTCCGCGAATACATGACTTATTTGGCTATACTATAGCTCATTCGAAACTACATTAAAAACAGTCTATAAAACTTGTTCTAAGCGGATTCTACAGTAACCCTAACTATTTGAGAAAATTTTTGAAGAAAATTTTTTGAATATTTTTTGGGACATGGAAGACTTAGAGGGGTGTTTCTCCGCGAATACATGACTTATTTGGCTATACTATAGCTCATTCGAAACTACATTAAAAACAGTCTATAAAACTTGTTCTAAGCGGATTCTACAGTAACCCTAACTATTTGAGAAAATTTTTGAAGAAAATTTTTTGAATATTTTTTGGGACATGGAAGACTTAGAGGGGCGTTTCTCCGCGAATACATGACTTATTTGGCTATACTATAGCTCATTCGAAACTACATTAAAAACAGTCTATAAAACTTGTTCTAAGCGGATTCTACAGTAACCCTAACTATTTGAGAAAATTTTTGAAGAAAATTTTTTGAATATTTTTTGGGACATGGAAGACTTAGAGGGGTGTTTCTCCGCAATTACATAACATATTTGGATATACTATAGCTCATTTGAAACTACATTAAAAACAGTCTATAAAACTTTTTCTAAGCGGATTCTACAGTAACCCTAACTATTTGAGAAAATTTTTGAAAAAAATTTTTTGAATATTTTTTGGGACATGGAAGACTTAGAGGGGTGTTTCTCCGCAATTACATGACATATTTGGATATACTATAGCTCATTTGAAACTACATTAAAAACAGTCTATAAAACTTGTTCTAAGCGGATTCTACAGTAACCCTAACTATTTGAGAAAATTTTTGAAAAAAATTTTTTGAATATTTTTTGGGACATGGAAGACTTAGAGGGGTGTTTCTCCGCAATTACATGACTTATTTGGCTATACTATAGCTCATTCGAAACTACATTAAAAACAGTCTTCAAAACTTGTTCTAAGCGGATTCTACATTAACCCTAACTATTTGAGAAAATTTTTGAAGAAAATTTTTTGAATATTTTTTGGGACATGGAAGACTTAGAGGGGTGTTTCTCCGCGAATACATGACATATTTGGCTATACTATAGCTCATTCGAAACTACATTAAAAACAGTCTTCAAAACTTGTTCTAAGCGGATTCTACATTAACCCTAACTATTTGAGAAAATTTTTGAAAAAAATTTTTTGAATATTTTTTGGGACATGGAAGACTTAGAGGGGTGTTTCTCCGCGAATACATGACATATTTGGCTATACTATAGCTCATTCGAAACTACATTAAAAACAGCCAATAAAACTTGTTCTAAGCGGATTCTACAGTAACCCTAACTATTTGAGAAAATTTTTGAAGAAAATTTTTTGAATATTTTTTGGGACATGGAAGACTTAGAGGGGCGTTTCTCCGCGAATACATGACTTATTTGGCTATACTATAGCTCATTCGAAACTACATTAAAAACAGCCAATAAAACTTGTTCTAAGCGGATTCTACAGTAACCCTAACTATTTGAGAAAATTTTTGAAGAAAATTTTTTGAATATTTTTTGGGACATGGAAGACTTAGAGGGGCGTTTCTCCGCGAATACATGACTTATTTGGCAATACTATAGCTCATTCGAAACTACATTAAAAACAGCCAATAAAACTTGTTCTAAGCGGATTCTACAGTAACCCTAACTATTTGAGAAAAGTTTTTTAAAAAATTTTTTGAATATTTTTTGGGACATGGAAGACTTAGAGGGGTGTTTCTCCGCGAATACATAACTTATTTGGATATACTATAGCTCATTCGAAACTACATTAAAAACAGCCAATAAAACTTGTTCTAAGCGGATTCTACAGTAACCCTAACTATTTGAGAAAATTTTTGAAGAAAATTTTTTGAATATTTTTTGGGACATGGAAGACTTAGAGGGGCGTTTCTCCGCGAATACATGACTTATTTGGCTATACTATAGCTCATTCGAAACTACATTAAAAACAGCCAATAAAACTTGTTCTAAGCGGATTCTACAGTAACCCTAACTATTTGAGAAAATTTTTGAAGAAAATTTTTTGAATATTTTTTGGGACATGGAAGACTTAGAGGGGTGTTTCTCCGCGAATACATGACTTATTTGGCTATACTATAGCTCATTCGAAACTACATTAAAAACAGTCTATAAAACTTGTTCTAAGCGGATTCTACAGTAACCCTAACTATTTGAGAAAATTTTTGAAGAAAATTTTTTGAATATTTTTTGGGACATGGAAGACTTAGAGGGGTGTTTCTCCGCGAATACATGACTTATTTGGCTATACTATAGCTCATTCGAAACTACATTAAAAACAGTCTATAAAACTTGTTCTAAGCGGATTCTACAGTAACCCTAACTATTTGAGAAAATTTTTGAAGAAAATTTTTTGAATATTTTTTGGGACATGGAAGACTTAGAGGGGCGTTTCTCCGCGAATACATGACTTATTTGGCTATACTATAGCTCATTCGAAACTACATTAAAAACAGTCTATAAAACTTGTTCTAAGCGGATTCTACAGTAACCCTAACTATTTGAGAAAATTTTTGAAGAAAATTTTTTGAATATTTTTTGGGACATGGAAGACTTAGAGGGGTGTTTCTCCGCAATTACATAACATATTTGGATATACTATAGCTCATTTGAAACTACATTAAAAACAGTCTATAAAACTTTTTCTAAGCGGATTCTACAGTAACCCTAACTATTTGAGAAAATTTTTGAAAAAAATTTTTTGAATATTTTTTGGGACATGGAAGACTTAGAGGGGTGTTTCTCCGCAATTACATGACATATTTGGATATACTATAGCTCATTTGAAACTACATTAAAAACAGTCTATAAAACTTGTTCTAAGCGGATTCTACAGTAACCCTAACTATTTGAGAAAATTTTTGAAAAAAATTTTTTGAATATTTTTTGGGACATGGAAGACTTAGAGGGGTGTTTCTCCGCAATTACATGACTTATTTGGCTATACTATAGCTCATTCGAAACTACATTAAAAACAGTCTTCAAAACTTGTTCTAAGCGGATTCTACATTAACCCTAACTATTTGAGAAAATTTTTGAAGAAAATTTTTTGAATATTTTTTGGGACATGGAAGACTTAGAGGGGTGTTTCTCCGCGAATACATGACATATTTGGCTATACTATAGCTCATTCGAAACTACATTAAAAACAGTCTTCAAAACTTGTTCTAAGCGGATTCTACATTAACCCTAACTATTTGAGAAAATTTTTGAAAAAAATTTTTTGAATATTTTTTGGGACATGGAAGACTTAGAGGGGTGTTTCTCCGCGAATACATGACATATTTGGCTATACTATAGCTCATTCGAAACTACATTAAAAACAGCCAATAAAACTTGTTCTAAGCGGATTCTACAGTAACCCTAACTATTTGAGAAAATTTTTGAAGAAAATTTTTTGAATATTTTTTGGGACATGGAAGACTTAGAGGGGCGTTTCTCCGCGAATACATGACTTATTTGGCTATACTATAGCTCATTCGAAACTACATTAAAAACAGCCAATAAAACTTGTTCTAAGCGGATTCTACAGTAACCCTAACTATTTGAGAAAATTTTTGAAGAAAATTTTTTGAATATTTTTTGGGACATGGAAGACTTAGAGGGGCGTTTCTCCGCGAATACATGACTTATTTGGCAATACTATAGCTCATTCGAAACTACATTAAAAACAGCCAATAAAACTTGTTCTAAGCGGATTCTACAGTAACCCTAACTATTTGAGAAAAGTTTTTTAAAAAATTTTTTGAATATTTTTTGGGACATGGAAGACTTAGAGGGGTGTTTCTCCGCGAATACATAACTTATTTGGATATACTATAGCTCATTCGAAACTACATTAAAAACAGCCAATAAAACTTGTTCTAAGCGGATTCTACAGTAACCCTAACTATTTGAGAAAATTTTTGAAGAAAATTTTTTGAATATTTTTTGGGACATGGAAGACTTAGAGGGGCGTTTCTCCGCGAATACATGACTTATTTGGCTATACTATAGCTCATTCGAAACTACATTAAAAACAGCCAATAAAACTTGTTCTAAGCGGATTCTACAGTAACCCTAACTATTTGAGAAAATTTTTGAAGAAAATTTTTTGAATATTTTTTGGGACATGGAAGACTTAGAGGGGTGTTTCTCCGCGAATACATGACTTATTTGGCTATACTATAGCTCATTCGAAACTACATTAAAAACAGTCTATAAAACTTGTTCTAAGCGGATTCTACAGTAACCCTAACTATTTGAGAAAATTTTTGAAGAAAATTTTTTGAATATTTTTTGGGACATGGAAGACTTAGAGGGGCGTTTCTCCGCGAATACATGACTTATTTGGCTATACTATAGCTCATTCGAAACTACATTAAAAACAGTCTATAAAACTTGTTCTAAGCGGATTCTACAGTAACCCTAACTATTTGAGAAAATTTTTGAAGAAAATTTTTTGAATATTTTTTGGGACATGGAAGACTTAGAGGGGTGTTTCTCCGCGAATACATGACTTATTTGGCTATACTATAGCTCATTCGAAACTACATTAAAAACAGTCTATAAAACTTGTTCTAAGCGGATTCTACAGTAACCCTAACTATTTGAGAAAATTTTTGAAGAAAATTTTTTGAATATTTTTTGGGACATGGAAGACTTAGAGGGGCGTTTCTCCGCGAATACATGACTTATTTGGCTATACTATAGCTCATTCGAAACTACATTAAAAACAGTCTATAAAACTTGTTCTAAGCGGATTCTACAGTAACCCTAACTATTTGAGAAAATTTTTGAAGAAAATTTTTTAAATATTTTTTGGGACATGGAAGACTTAGAGGGGCGTTTCTCCGCGAATACATGACTTATTTGGCTATACTATAGCTCATTCGAAACTACATTAAAAACAGTCTATAAAACTTGTTCTAAGCGGATTCTACAGTAACCCTAACTATTTGAGAAAATTTTTGAAGAAAATTTTTTGAATATTTTTTGGGACATGGAAGACTTAGAGGGGTGTTTCTCCGCGAATACATGACTTATTTGGCTATACTATAGCTCATTCGAAACTACATTAAAAACAGTCTATAAAACTTGTTCTAAGCGGATTCTACAGTAACCCTAACTATTTGAGAAAATTTTTGAAGAAAATTTTTTGAATATTTTTTGGGACATGGAAGACTTAGAGGGGCGTTTCTCCGCGAATACATGACTTATTTGGCTATACTATAGCTCATTCGAAACTACATTAAAAACAGTCTATAAAACTTGTTCTAAGCGGATTCTACAGTAACCCTAACTATTTGAGAAAATTTTTGAAGAAAATTTTTTGAATATTTTTTGGGACATGGAAGACTTAGAGGGGTGTTTCTCCGCGAATACATGACTTATTTGGCTATACTATAGCTCATTCGAAACTACATTAAAAACAGTCTATAAAACTTGTTCTAAGCGGATTCTACAGTAACCCTAACTATTTGAGAAAATTTTTGAAAAAAATTTTTTGAATATTTTTTGGGACATGGAAGACTTAGAGTGGTGTTTCTCCGCGAATACATGACATATTTGGCTATACTATAGCTCATTCGAAACTACATTAAAAACAGTCTATAAAACTTGTTCGAAGCGGATTCTACATTAACCCTAACTATTTGAGAAAATTTTTGAAGAAAATTTTTTGAATATTTTTTGGGACATATAAGACTTAGAGGGGCGTTTCTCCGCGAATACATGACTTATTTGGCTATACTATAGCTCATTCGAAACTACATCAAAAACAGTCTATAAAACTTGTTCTAAGCGGATTCTACAGTAACCCTAACTATTTGAGAAAATTTTTGAAGAAAATTTTTTGAATATTTTTTGGGACATGGAAGACTTAGAGGGGTGTTTCTCCGCGAATACATGACTTATTTGGATATACTATAGCTCATTCGAAACTACATTAAAAACAGTCTATAAAACTTGTTCTAAGCGGATTCTACAGTAACCCTATCTATTTGAAAAAATTTTAGAAAAAAAATTTTTGAATATTTTTTGGGACATGGAAGACTTAGAGGGGCGTTTCTCCGCGAATACATGACTTATTTGGCTATACTATAGCTCATTCGAAACTACATTAAAAACAGTCTATAAAACTTGTTCTAAGCGGATTCTACAGTAACCCTAACTATTTGAGAAAATTTTTGAAGAAAATTTTTTGAATATTTTTTGGGACATGGAAGACTTAGAGGGGTGTTTCTCCGCGAATACATGACTTATTTGGCTATACTATAGCTCATTCGAAACTACATTAAAAACAGTCTATAAAACTTGTTCTAAGCGGATTCTACAGTAACCCTAACTATTTGAGAAAATTTTTGAAAAAAATTTTTTGAATATTTTTTGGGACATGGAAGACTTAGAGTGGTGTTTCTCCGCGAATACATGACATATTTGGCTATACTATAGCTCATTCGAAACTACATTAAAAACAGTCTATAAAACTTGTTCGAAGCGGATTCTACATTAACCCTAACTATTTGAGAAAATTTTTGAAAAAAATTTTTTGAATATTTTTTGGGACATGGAAGACTTAGAGGGGTGTTTCTCCGCGAATACATGACTTATTTGGCTATACTATAGCTCATTCGAAACTACATTAAAAACAGTCTATAAAACTTGTTCGAAGCGGATTCTACATTAACCCTAACTATTTGAGAAAATTTTTGAAAAAAATTTTTTGAATATTTTTTGGGACATGGAAGACTTAGAGGGGTGTTTCTCCGCGAATACATGACTTATTTGGCTATACTATAGCTCATTCGAAACTACATTAAAAACAGTCTATAAAACTTGTTCTAAGCGGATTCTACAGTAACCCTAACTATTTGAGAAAATTTTTGAAGAAAATTTTTTGAATATTTTTTGTGACATGGAAGACTTAGAGGGGCGTTTCTCCGCGAATACATGACTTATTTGGCTATACTATAGCTCATTCGAAACTACATTAAAAACAGTCTATAAAACTTGTTCTAAGCGGATTCTACAGTAACCCTAACTATTTGAGAAAATTTTTGAAAAAAATTTTTTGAATATTTTTTGGGACATGGAAGACTTAGAGGGGTGTTTCTCCGCGAATACATGACTTATTTGGCTATACTATAGCTCATTCGAAACTACATTAAAAACAGTCTATAAAACTTGTTCTAAGCGGATTCTACAGTAACCCTAACTATTTGAGAAAATTTTTGAAGAAAATTTTTTGAATATTTTTTGGGACATGGAAGACTTAGAGGGGCGTTTCTCCGCGAATACATGACTTATTTGGCTATACTATAGCTCATTCGAAACTACATTAAAAACAGTCTATAAAACTTGTTCTAAGCGGATTCTACAGTAACCCTAACTATTTGAGAAAATTTTTGAAGAAAATTTTTTGAATATTTTTTGGGACATGGAAGACTTAGAGGGGTGTTTCTCCGCGAATACATGACTTATTTGGCTATACTATAGCTCATTCGAAACTACATTAAAAACAGTCTATAAAACTTGTTCTAAGCGGATTCTACAGTAACCCTAACTATTTGAGAAAATTTTTGAAGAAAATTTTTTGAATATTTTTTGGGACATGGAAGACTTAGAGGGGCGTTTCTCCGCGAATACATGACTTATTTGGCTATACTATAGCTCATTCGAAACTACATTAAAAACAGTCTATAAAACTTGTTCTAAGCGGATTCTACAGTAACCCTAACTATTTGAGAAAATTTTTGAAAAAAATTTTTTGAATATTTTTTGGGACATGAAAGACTTAGAGGGGTGTTTCTCCGCGAATACATGACTTATTTGGCTATACTATAGCTCATTCGAAACTACATTAAAAACAGTCTATAAAACTTGTTCTAAGCGGATTCTACAGTAACCCTAACTATTTGAGAAAATTTTTGAAGAAAATTTTTTGAATATTTTTTGGGACATGGAAGACTTAGAGGGGCGTTTCTCCGCGAATACATGACTTATTTGGCTATACTATAGCTCATTCGAAACTACATTAAAAACAGCCTATAAAACTTGTTCTAAGCGGATTCTACAGTAACCCTAACTATTTGAGAAAATTTTTGAAGAAAATTTTTTGAATATTTTTTGGGACATGGAAGACTTAGAGGGGCGTTTCTCCGCGAATACATGACTTATTTGGCTATACTATAGCTCATTCGAAACTACATTAAAAACAGTCTATAAAACTTGTTCTAAGCGGATTCTACAGTAACCCTAACTATTTGAGAAAATTTTTGAAAAAAATTTTTTGAATATTTTTTGGGACATGGAAGACTTAGAGGGGTGTTTCTCCGCGAATACATGACTTATTTGGCTATACTATAGCTCATTCGAAACTACATTAAAAACAGTCTATAAAACTTGTTCTAAGCGGATTCTACAGTAACCCTAACTATTTGAGAAAATTTTTGAAGAAAATTTTTTGAATATTTTTTGGGACATGGAAGACTTAGAGGGGCGTTTCTCCGCGAATACATGACTTATTTGGCTATACTATAGCTCATTCGAAACTACATTAAAAACAGTCTATAAAACTTGTTCTAAGCGGATTCTACAGTAACCCTAACTATTTGAGAAAATTTTTGAAGAAAATTTTTTGAATATTTTTTGGGACATGGAAGACTTAGAGGGGCGTTTCTCCGCGAATACATGACTTATTTGGCTATACTATAGCTCATTCGAAACTACATTAAAAACAGTCTATAAAACTTGTTCTAAGCGGATTCTACAGTAACCCTAACTATTTGAGAAAATTTTTGAAGAAAATTTTTTGAATATTTTTTGGGACATGGAAGACTTAGAGGGGTGTTTCTCCGCGAATACATGACTTATTTGGCTATACTATAGCTCATTCGAAACTACATTAAAAACAGTCTATAAAACTTGTTCTAAGCGGATTCTACAGTAACCCTAACTATTTGAGAAAATTTTTGAAGAAAATTTTTTGAATATTTTTTGGGACATGGAAGACTTAGAGGGGCGTTTCTCCGCGAATACATGACTTATTTGGCTATACTATAGCTCATTCGAAACTACATTAAAAACAGTCTATAAAACTTGTTCTAAGCGGATTCTACAGTAACCCTAACTATTTGAGAAATTTTTGAAGAAAATTTTTTGAATATTTTTTGGGACATGGAAGACTTAGAGGGGCGTTTCTCCGCAATTACATAACATATTTGGATATACTATAGCTCATTCGAAACTACATTAAAAACAGTCTATAAAACTTGTTCTAAGCGGATTCTACAGTAACCCTAACTATTTGAGAAATTTTTGAAATAAATTTTTTGAATATTTTTTGGGACATGGAAGACTTAGAGGGGCGTTTCTCCGCGAATACATGACTTATTTGGCTATACTATAGCTCATTCGAAACTACATTAAAAACAGTCTATAAAACTTGTTCTAAGCGGATTCTACAGTAACCCTAACTATTTGAGAAAATTTTTGAAGAAAATTTTTTGAATATTTTTTGGGACATGGAAGACTTAGAGGGGCGTTTCTCCGCGAATACATGACTTATTTGGCTATACTATAGCTCATTCGAAACTACATTAAAAACAGTCTATAAAACTTGTTCTAAGCGGATTCTACAGTAACCCTAACTATTTGAGAAAATTTTTGAAGAAAATTTTTTGAATATTTTTTGGGACATGGAAGACTTAGAGGGGCGTTTCTCCGCGAATACATGACTTATTTGGCTATACTATAGCTCATTCAAACTACATTAAAAACAGTCTATAAAACTTGTTCTAAGCGGATTCTACAGTAACCCTAACTATTTGAGAAAATTTTTGAAGAAAATTTTTTGAATATTTTTTGGGACATGGAAGACTTAGAGGGGTGTTTCTCCGCGAATACATGACTTATTTGGCTATACTATAGCTCATTCGAAACTACATTAAAAACAGTCTATAAAACTTGTTCTAAGCGGATTCTACAGTAACCCTAACTATTTGAGAAAATTTTTGAAGAAAATTTTTTGAATATTTTTTGGGACATGGAAGACTTAGAGGGGCGTTTCTCCGCGAATACATGACTTATTTGGCTATACTATAGCTCATTCGAAACTACATTAAAAACAGTCTATAAAACTTGTTCTAAGCGGATTCTACAGTAACCCTAACTATTTGAGAAAATTTTTGAAGAAAATTTTTTGAATATTTTTTGGGACATGGAAGACTTAGAGGGGTGTTTCTCCGCAATTACATAACATATTTGGATATACTATAGCTCATTTGAAACTACATTAAAAACAGTCTATAAAACTTGTTCTAAGCGGATTCTACAGTAACCCTAACTATTTGAGAAAATTTTTGAAAAAAATTTTTTGAATATTTTTTGGGACATGGAAGACTTAGAGGGGTGTTTCTCCGCGAATACATGACTTATTTGGCTATACTATAGCTCATTCGAAACTACATTAAAAACAGTCTATAAAACTTGTTCTAAGCGGATTCTACAGTAACCCTAACTATTTGAGAAAATTTTTGAAGAAAATTTTTTGAATATTTTTTGGGACATGGAAGACTTAGAGGGGCGTTTCTCCGCGAATACATGACTTATTTGGCTATACTATAGCTCATTCGAAACTACATTAAAAACAGTCTATAAAACTTGTTCTAAGCGGATTCTACAGTAACCCTAACTATTTGAGAAAATTTTTGAAGAAAATTTTTTGAATATTTTTTGGGACATGGAAGACTTAGAGGGGCGTTTCTCCGCGAATACATGACTTATTTGGCTATACTATAGCTCATTCGAAACTACATTAAAAACAGTCTATAAAACTTGTTCTAAGCGGATTCTACAGTAACCCTAACTATTTGAGAAAATTTTTGAAGAAAATTTTTTGAATATTTTTTGGGACATGGAAGACTTAGAGGGGTGTTTCTCCGCGAATACATGACTTATTTGGCTATACTATAGCTCATTCGAAACTACATTAAAAACAGTCTATAAAACTTGTTCTAAGCGGATTCTACAGTAACCCTAACTATTTGAGAAAATTTTTGAAGAAAATTTTTTGAATATTTTTTGGGACATGGAAGACTTAGAGGGGCGTTTCTCCGCGAATACATGACTTATTTGGCTATACTATAGCTCATTCGAAACTACATTAAAAACAGTCTATAAAACTTGTTCTAAGCGGATTCTACAGTAACCCTAACTATTTGAGAAATTTTTGAAGAAAATTTTTTGAATATTTTTTGGGACATGGAAGACTTAGAGGGGCGTTTCTCCGCAATTACATAACATATTTGGATATACTATAGCTCATTCGAAACTACATTAAAAACAGTCTATAAAACTTGTTCTAAGCGGATTCTACAGTAACCCTAACTATTTGAGAAATTTTTGAAATAAATTTTTTGAATATTTTTTGGGACATGGAAGACTTAGAGGGGCGTTTCTCCGCGAATACATGACTTATTTGGCTATACTATAGCTCATTCGAAACTACATTAAAAACAGTCTATAAAACTTGTTCTAAGCGGATTCTACAGTAACCCTAACTATTTGAGAAAATTTTTGAAGAAAATTTTTTGAATATTTTTTGGGACATGGAAGACTTAGAGGGGCGTTTCTCCGCGAATACATGACTTATTTGGCTATACTATAGCTCATTCGAAACTACATTAAAAACAGTCTATAAAACTTGTTCTAAGCGGATTCTACAGTAACCCTAACTATTTGAGAAAATTTTTGAAGAAAATTTTTTGAATATTTTTTGGGACATGGAAGACTTAGAGGGGTGTTTCTCCGCAATTACATAACATATTTGGATATACTATAGCTCATTTGAAACTACATTAAAAACAGTCTATAAAACTTGTTCTAAGCGGATTCTACAGTAACCCTAACTATTTGAGAAAATTTTTGAAAAAAATTTTTTGAATATTTTTTGGGACATGGAAGACTTAGAGGGGTGTTTCTCCGCGAATACATGACTTATTTGGCTATACTATAGCTCATTCGAAACTACATTAAAAACAGTCTATAAAACTTGTTCTAAGCGGATTCTACAGTAACCCTAACTATTTGAGAAAATTTTTGAAGAAAATTTTTTGAATATTTTTTGGGACATGGAAGACTTAGAGGGGCGTTTCTCCGCGAATACATGACTTATTTGGCTATACTATAGCTCATTCGAAACTACATTAAAAACAGTCTATAAAACTTGTTCTAAGCGGATTCTACAGTAACCCTAACTATTTGAGAAAATTTTTGAAGAAAATTTTTTGAATATTTTTTGGGACATGGAAGACTTAGAGGGGCGTTTCTCCGCGAATACATGACTTATTTGGCTATACTATAGCTCATTCGAAACTACATTAAAAACAGTCTATAAAACTTGTTCTAAGCGGATTCTACAGTAACCCTAACTATTTGAGAAAATTTTTGAAGAAAATTTTTTGAATATTTTTTGGGACATGGAAGACTTAGAGGGGTGTTTCTCCGCGAATACATGACTTATTTGGCTATACTATAGCTCATTCGAAACTACATTAAAAACAGTCTATAAAACTTGTTCTAAGCGGATTCTACAGTAACCCTAACTATTTGAGAAAATTTTTGAAGAAAATTTTTTGAATATTTTTTGGGACATGGAAGACTTAGAGGGGCGTTTCTCCGCGAATACATGACTTATTTGGCTATACTATAGCTCATTCGAAACTACATTAAAAACAGTCTATAAAACTTGTTCTAAGCGGATTCTACAGTAACCCTAACTATTTGAGAAATTTTTGAAGAAAATTTTTTGAATATTTTTTGGGACATGGAAGACTTAGAGGGGCGTTTCTCCGCGAATACATGACTTATTTGGCTATACTATAGCTCATTCGAAACTACATTAAAAACAGTCTATAAAACTTGTTCTAAGCGGATTCTACAGTAACCCTAACTATTTGAGAAAATTTTTGAAGAAAATTTTTTGAATATTTTTTGGGACATGGAAGACTTAGAGGGGCGTTTCTCCGCGAATACATGACTTATTTGGCTATACTATAGCTCATTCGAAACTACATTAAAAACAGTCTATAAAACTTGTTCTAAGCGGATTCTACAGTAACCCTAACTATTTGAGAAAATTTTTGAAGAAAATTTTTTGAATATTTTTTGGGACATGGAAGACTTAGAGGGGCGTTTCTCCGCGAATACATGACTTATTTGGCTATACTATAGCTCATTCAAACTACATTAAAAACAGTCTATAAAACTTGTTCTAAGCGGATTCTACAGTAACCCTAACTATTTGAGAAAATTTTTGAAGAAAATTTTTTGAATATTTTTTGGGACATGGAAGACTTAGAGGGGTGTTTCTCCGCGAATACATGACTTATTTGGCTATACTATAGCTCATTCGAAACTACATTAAAAACAGTCTATAAAACTTGTTCTAAGCGGATTCTACAGTAACCCTAACTATTTGAGAAAATTTTTGAAGAAAATTTTTTGAATATTTTTTGGGACATGGAAGACTTAGAGGGGCGTTTCTCCGCGAATACATGACTTATTTGGCTATACTATAGCTCATTCGAAACTACATTAAAAACAGTCTATAAAACTTGTTCTAAGCGGATTCTACAGTAACCCTAACTATTTGAGAAAATTTTTGAAGAAAATTTTTTGAATATTTTTTGGGACATGGAAGACTTAGAGGGGTGTTTCTCCGCAATTACATAACATATTTGGATATACTATAGCTCATTTGAAACTACATTAAAAACAGTCTATAAAACTTGTTCTAAGCGGATTCTACAGTAACCCTAACTATTTGAGAAAATTTTTGAAAAAAATTTTTTGAATATTTTTTGGGACATGGAAGACTTAGAGGGGTGTTTCTCCGCAATTACATAACATATTTGGATATACTATATCATTTGAAACTACATTAAAAACAGTCTATAAAACTTGTTCTAAGCGGATTCTACAGTAACCCTAACTATTTGAGAAAATTTTTGAAAAAAATTTTTTATATTTTTTGGGACATGGAAGACTTAGAGGGGTGTTTCTCCGCAATTACATGACATATTTGGATATACTATAGCTCATTTGAAACTACATTAAAAACAGTCTATAAAACTTGTTCTAAGCGGATTCTACAGTAACCCTAACTATTTGAGAAAATTTTTGAAAAAAATTTTTTGAATATTTTTTGGGACATGGAAGACTTAGAGGGGTGTTTCTCCGCAATTACATGACATATTTGGATATACTATAGCTCATTTGAAACTACATTAAAAACAGTCTATAAAACTTGTTCTAAGCGGATTCTACAGTAACCCTAACTATTTGAGAAAATTTTTGAAAAAAATTTTTTGAATATTTATTGGGACATGGAAGACTTAGAGGGGTGTTTCTCCGCAATTACATGACATATTTGGATATACTATAGCTCATTTGAAACTACATTAAAAACAGTCTATAAAACTTGTTCTAAGCGGATTCTACAGTAACCCTAACTATTTGAGAAAATTTTTGAAGAAAATTTTTTGAATATTTTTTGGGACATGGAAGACTTAGAGGGGTGTTTCTCCGCAATTACATAACATATTTGGATATACTATAGCTCATTTGAAACTACATTAAAAACAGTCTATAAAACTTGTTCTAAGCGGATTCTACAGTAACCCTAACTATTTGAGAAAATTTTTGAAAAAAATTTTTTGAATATTTTTTGGGACATGGAAGACTTAGAGGGGTGTTTCTCCGCAATTACATGACATATTTGGATATACTATAGCTCATTTGAAACTACATTAAAAACAGTCTATAAAACTTGTTCTAAGCGGATTCTACAGTAACCCTAACTATTTGAGAAAATTTTTGAAAAAAATTTTTTGAATATTTTTTGGGACATGGAAGACTTAGAGGGGTGTTTCTCCGCAATTACATGACTTATTTGGCTATACTATAGCTCATTCGAAACTACATTAAAAACAGTCTTCAAAACTTGTTCTAAGCGGATTCTACATTAACCCTAACTATTTGAGAAAATTTTTGAAGAAAATTTTTTGAATATTTTTTGGGACATGGAAGACTTAGAGGGGTGTTTCTCCGCGAATACATGACATATTTGGCTATACTATAGCTCATTCGAAACTACATTAAAAACAGTCTTCAAAACTTGTTCTAAGCGGATTCTACATTAACCCTAACTATTTGAGAAAATTTTTGAAAAAAATTTTTTGAATATTTTTTGGGACATGGAAGACTTAGAGGGGTGTTTCTCCGCGAATACATGACATATTTGGCTATACTATAGCTCATTCGAAACTACATTAAAAACAGCCAATAAAACTTGTTCTAAGCGGATTCTACAGTAACCCTAACTATTTGAGAAAATTTTTGAAGAAAATTTTTTGAATATTTTTTGGGACATGGAAGACTTAGAGGGGCGTTTCTCCGCGAATACATGACTTATTTGGCTATACTATAGCTCATTCGAAACTACATTAAAAACAGCCAATAAAACTTGTTCTAAGCGGATTCTACAGTAACCCTAACTATTTGAGAAAATTTTTGAAGAAAATTTTTTGAATATTTTTTGGGACATGGAAGACTTAGAGGGGCGTTTCTCCGCGAATACATGACTTATTTGGCTATACTATAGCTCATTCGAAACTACATTAAAAACAGCCAATAAAACTTGTTCTAAGCGGATTCTACAGTAACCCTAACTATTTGAGAAAAGTTTTTTAAAAAATTTTTTGAATATTTTTTGGGACATGGAAGACTTAGAGGGGTGTTTCTCCGCGAATACATAACTTATTTGGATATACTATAGCTCATTCGAAACTACATTAAAAACAGCCAATAAAACTTGTTCTAAGCGGATTCTACAGTAACCCTAACTATTTGAGAAAATTTTTGAAGAAAATTTTTTGAATATTTTTTGGGACATGGAAGACTTAGAGGGGCGTTTCTTCGCGAATACATGACTTATTTGGCTATACTATAGCTCATTCGAAACTACATTAAAAACAGCCAATAAAACTTGTTCTAAGCGGATTCTACAGTAACCCTAACTATTTGAGAAAATTTTTGAAGAAAATTTTTTGAATATTTTTTGGGACATGGAAGACTTAGAGGGGCGTTTCTCCGCGAATACATGACTTATTTGGCTATACTATAGCTCATTCGAAACTACATTAAAAACAGCCAATAAAACTTGTTCTAAGCGGATTCTACAGTAACCCTAACTATTTGAGAAAAGTTTTTTAAAAAATTTTTTGAATATTTTTTGGGACATGGAAGACTTAGAGGGGTGTTTCTCCGCGAATACATAACTTATTTGGATATACTATAGCTCATTCGAAACTACATTAAAAACAGCCAATAAAACTTGTTCTAAGCGGATTCTACAGTAACCCTAACTATTTGAGAAAATTTTTGAAGAAAATTTTTTGAATATTTTTTGGGACATGGAAGACTTAGAGGGGCGTTTCTCCGCGAATACATGACTTATTTGGCTATACTATAGCTCATTCGAAACTACATTAAAAACAGCCAATAAAACTTGTTCTAAGCGGATTCTACAGTAACCCTAACTATTTGAGAAAAGTTTTTTAAAAAATTTTTTGAATATTTTTTGGGACATGGAAGACTTAGAGGGGTGTTTCTCCGCGAATACATAACTTATTTGGATATACTATAGCTCATTCGAAACTACATTAAAAACAGCCAATAAAACTTGTTCTAAGCGGATTCTACAGTAACCCTAACTATTTGAGAAAAGTTTTTTAAAAAATTTTTTGAATATTTTTTGGGACATGGAAGACTTAGAGGGGTGTTTCTCCGCGAATACATAACTTATTTGGATATACTATAGCTCATTCGAAACTACATTAAAAACAGCCAATAAAACTTGTTCTAAGCGGATTCTACAGTAACCCTAACTATTTGAGTTGAAGAAAATTTTTTGAATATTTTTTGGGACATGGAAGACTTAGAGGGGCGTTTCTCCGCGAATACATGACTTATTTGGCTATACTATAGCTCATTCGAAACTACATTAAAAACAGCCAATAAAACTTGTTCTAAGCGGATTCTACAGTAACCCTAACTATTTGAGAAAATTTTTGAAGAAATTTTTTGAATATTTTTTGGGACATGGAAGACTTAGAGGGGCGTTTCTCCGCGAATACATGACTTATTTGGCTATACTATAGCTCATTCGAAACTACATTAAAAACAGCCAATAAAACTTGTTCTAAGCGGATTCTACAGTAACCCTATCTATTTGAGAAAAGTTTTTTAAAAAATTTTTTGAATATTTTTTGGGACATGGAAGACTTAGAGGGGTGTTTCTCCGCGAATACATAACTTATTTGGATATACTATAGCTCATTCGAAACTACATTAAAAACAGCCAATAAAACTTGTTCTAAGCGGATTCTACAGTAACCCTAACTATTTGAGAAAAGTTTTTTAAAAAATTTTTTGAATATTTTTTGGGACATGGAAGACTTAGAGGGGTGTTTCTCCGCGAATACATAACTTATTTGGATATACTATAGCTCATTCGAAACTACATTAAAAACAGCCAATAAAACTTGTTCTAAGCGGATTCTACAGTAACCCTAACTATTTGAGAAAATTTTTGAAGAAAATTTTTTGAATATTTTTTGGGACATGGAAGACTTAGAGGGGCGTTTCTCCGCGAATACATGACTTATTTGGCTATACTATAGCTCATTCGAAACTACATTAAAAACAGCCAATAAAACTTGTTCTAAGCGGATTCTACAGTAACCCTAACTATTTGAGAAAAGTTTTTTAAAAAATTTTTTGAATATTTTTTGGGACATGGAAGACTTAGAGGGGTGTTTCTCCGCGAATACATAACTTATTTGGATATACTATAGCTCATTCGAAACTACATTAAAAACAGCCAATAAAACTTGTTCTAAGCGGATTCTACAGTAACCCTAACTATTTGAGAAAATTTTTGAAGAAAATTTTTTGAATATTTTTTGGGACATGGAAGACTTAGAGGGGCGTTTCTCCGCGAATACATGACTTATTTGGCTATACTATAGCTCATTCGAAACTACATTAAAAACAGCCAATAAAACTTGTTCTAAGCGGATTCTACAGTAACCCTAACTATTTGAGAAAAGTTTTTTAAAAAATTTTTTGAATATTTTTTGGGACATGGAAGACTTAGAGGGGTGTTTCTCCGCGAATACATAACTTATTTGGATATACTATAGCTCATTCGAAACTACATTAAAAACAGCCAATAAAACTTGTTCTAAGCGGATTCTACAGTAACCCTAACTATTTGAGAAAAGTTTTTTAAAAAATTTTTTGAATATTTTTTGGGACATGGAAGACTTAGAGGGGTGTTTCTCCGCGAATACATAACTTATTTGGATATACTATAGCTCATTCGAAACTACATTAAAAACAGCCAATAAAACTTGTTCTAAGCGGATTCTACAGTAACCCTAACTATTTGAGAAAAGTTTTTTAAAAAATTTTTTGAATATTTTTTGGGACATGGAAGACTTAGAGGGGTGTTTCTCCGCGAATACATAACTTATTTGGATATACTATAGCTCATTCGAAACTACATTAAAAACAGCCAATAAAACTTGTTCTAAGCGGATTCTACAGTAACCCTAACTATTTGAGAAAATTTTTGAAGAAAATTTTTTGAATATTTTTTGGGACATGGAAGACTTAGAGGGGCGTTTCTCCGCGAATACATGACTTATTTGGCTATACTATAGCTCATTCGAAACTACATTAAAAACAGCCAATAAAACTTGTTCTAAGCGGATTCTACAGTAACCCTAACTATTTGAGAAAATTTTTGAAGAAAATTTTTTGAATATTTTTTGGGACATGGAAGACTTAGAGGGGCGTTTCTCCGCGAATACATGACTTATTTGGCTATACTATAGCTCATTCGAAACTACATTAAAAACAGCCAATAAAACTTGTTCTAAGCGGATTCTACAGTAACCCTATCTATTTGAGAAAAGTTTTTTAAAAAATTTTTTGAATATTTTTTGGGACATGGAAGACTTAGAGGGGTGTTTCTCCGCGAATACATAACTTATTTGGATATACTATAGCTCATTCGAAACTACATTAAAAACAGCCAATAAAACTTGTTCTAAGCGGATTCTACAGTAACCCTAACTATTTGAGAAAAGTTTTTTAAAAAATTTTTTGAATATTTTTTGGGACATGGAAGACTTAGAGGGGTGTTTCTCCGCGAATACATAACTTATTTGGATATACTATAGCTCATTCGAAACTACATTAAAAACAGCCAATAAAACTTGTTCTAAGCGGATTCTACAGTAACCCTAACTATTTGAGAAAATTTTTGAAGAAAATTTTTTGAATATTTTTTGGGACATGGAAGACTTAGAGGGGCGTTTCTCCGCGAATACATGACTTATTTGGCTATACTATAGCTCATTCGAAACTACATTAAAAACAGCCAATAAAACTTGTTCTAAGCGAATTCTACAGTAACCCTAACTATTTGAGAAAAGTTTTTTAAAAAATTTTTTGAATATTTTTTGGGACATGGAAGACTTAGAGGGGTGTTTCTCCGCGAATACATAACTTATTTGGATATACTATAGCTCATTCGAAACTACATTAAAAACAGCCAATAAAACTTGTTCTAAGCGGATTCTACAGTAACCCTAACTATTTGAGAAAATTTTTGAAGAAAATTTTTTGAATATTTTTTGGGACATGGAAGACTTAGAGGGGCGTTTCTCCGCGAATACATGACTTATTTGGCTATACTATAGCTCATTCGAAACTACATTAAAAACAGCCAATAAAACTTGTTCTAAGCGGATTCTACAGTAACCCTAACTATTTGAGAAAAGTTTTTTAAAAAATTTTTTGAATATTTTTTGGGACATGGAAGACTTAGAGGGGTGTTTCTCCGCGAATACATAACTTATTTGGATATACTATAGCTCATTCGAAACTACATTAAAAACAGCCAATAAAACTTGTTCTAAGCGGATTCTACAGTAACCCTAACTATTTGAGAAAATTTTTGAAGAAAATTTTTTGAATATTTTTTGGGACATGGAAGACTTAGAGGGGCGTTTCTCCGCGAATACATGACTTATTTGGCTATACTATAGCTCATTCGAAACTACATTAAAAACAGCCAATAAAACTTGTTCTAAGCGGATTCTACAGTAACCCTAACTATTTGAGAAAATTTTTGAAGAAAATTTTTTGAATATTTTTTGGGACATGGAAGACTTAGAGGGGCGTTTCTCCGCGAATACATGACTTATTTGGCTATACTATAGCTCATTCGAAACTACATTAAAAACAGCCAATAAAACTTGTTCTAAGCGGATTCTACAGTAACCCTATCTATTTGAGAAAAGTTTTTTAAAAAATTTTTTGAATATTTTTTGGGACATGGAAGACTTAGAGGGGTGTTTCTCCGCGAATACATAACTTATTTGGATATACTATAGCTCATTCGAAACTACATTAAAAACAGCCAATAAAACTTGTTTTAAGCGGATTCTACAGTAACCCTAACTATTTGAGAAAAGTTTTTTAAAAAATTTTTTGAATATTTTTTGGGACATGGAAGACTTAGAGGGGTGTTTCTCCGCGAATACATAACTTATTTGGATATACTATAGCTCATTCGAAACTACATTAAAAACAGCCAATAAAACTTGTTCTAAGCGGATTCTACAGTAACCCTAACTATTTGAGAAAATTTTTGAAGAAAATTTTTTGAATATTTTTTGGGACATGGAAGACTTAGAGGGGCGTTTCTCCGCGAATACATGACTTATTTGGCTATACTATAGCTCATTCGAAACTACATTAAAAACAGCCAATAAAACTTGTTCTAAGCGGATTCTACAGTAACCCTAACTATTTGAGAAAATTTTTGAAGAAAATTTTTTGAATATTTTTTGGGACATGGAAGACTTAGAGGGGCGTTTCTCCGCGAATACATGACTTATTTGGCTATACTATAGCTCATTCGAAACTACATTAAAAACAGCCAATAAAACTTGTTCTAAGCGGATTCTACAGTAACCCTATCTATTTGAGAAAAGTTTTTTAAAAAATTTTTTGAATATTTTTTGGGACATGGAAGACTTAGAGGGGTGTTTCTCCGCGAATACATAACTTATTTGGATATACTATAGCTCATTCGAAACTACATTAAAAACAGCCAATAAAACTTGTTCTAAGCGGATTCTACAGTAACCCTAACTATTTGAGAAAAGTTTTTTAAAAAATTTTTTGAATATTTTTTGGGACATGGAAGACTTAGAGGGGTGTTTCTCCGCGAATACATAACTTATTTGGATATACTATAGCTCATTCGAAACTACATTAAAAACAGCCAATAAAACTTGTTCTAAGCGGATTCTACAGTAACCCTAACTATTTGAGAAAATTTTTGAAGAAAATTTTTTGAATATTTTTTGGGACATGGAAGACTTAGAGGGGCGTTTCTCCGCGAATACATGACTTATTTGGCTATACTATAGCTCATTCGAAACTACATTAAAAACAGCCAATAAAACTTGTTCTAAGCGAATTCTACAGTAACCCTAACTATTTGAGAAAAGTTTTTTAAAAAATTTTTTGAATATTTTTTGGGACATGGAAGACTTAGAGGGGTGTTTCTCCGCGAATACATAACTTATTTGGATATACTATAGCTCATTCGAAACTACATTAAAAACAGCCAATAAAACTTGTTCTAAGCGGATTCTACAGTAACCCTAACTATTTGAGAAAATTTTTGAAGAAAATTTTTTGAATATTTTTTGGGACATGGAAGACTTAGAGGGGCGTTTCTCCGCGAATACATGACTTATTTGGCTATACTATAGCTCATTCGAAACTACATTAAAAACAGCCAATAAAACTTGTTCTAAGCGGATTCTACAGTAACCCTAACTATTTGAGAAAAGTTTTTTAAAAAATTTTTTGAATATTTTTTGGGACATGGAAGACTTAGAGGGGTGTTTCTCCGCGAATACATAACTTATTTGGATATACTATAGCTCATTCGAAACTACATTAAAAACAGCCAATAAAACTTGTTCTAAGCGGATTCTACAGTAACCCTAACTATTTGAGAAAATTTTTGAAGAAAATTTTTTGAATATTTTTTGGGACATGGAAGACTTAGAGGGGCGTTTCTCCGCGAATACATGACTTATTTGGCTATACTATAGCTCATTCGAAACTACATTAAAAACAGCCAATAAAACTTGTTCTAAGCGGATTCTACAGTAACCCTAACTATTTGAGAAAATTTTTGAAGAAAATTTTTTGAATATTTTTTGGGACATGGAAGACTTAGAGGGGCGTTTCTCCGCGAATACATGACTTATTTGGCTATACTATAGCTCATTCGAAACTACATTAAAAACAGCCAATAAAACTTGTTCTAAGCGGATTCTACAGTAACCCTATCTATTTGAGAAAAGTTTTTTAAAAAATTTTTTGAATATTTTTTGGGACATGGAAGACTTAGAGGGGTGTTTCTCCGCGAATACATAACTTATTTGGATATACTATAGCTCATTCGAAACTACATTAAAAACAGCCAATAAAACTTGTTCTAAGCGGATTCTACAGTAACCCTAACTATTTGAGAAAAGTTTTTTAAAAAATTTTTTGAATATTTTTTGGGACATGGAAGACTTAGAGGGGCGTTTCTCCGCGAATACATGACTTATTTGGCTATACTATAGCTCATTCGAAACTACATTAAAAACAGCCAATAAAACTTGTTCTAAGCGGATTCTACAGTAACCCTAACTATTTGAGAAAAGTTTTTTAAAAAATTTTTTGAATATTTTTTGGGACATGGAAGACTTAGAGGGGTGTTTCTCCGCGAATACATAACTTATTTGGCTATACTATAGCTCATTCGAAACTACATTAAAAACAGCCAATAAAACTTGTTCTAAGCGGATTCTACAGTAACCCTAACTATATGAGAAAATTTTTGAAAAAAATTTTTTGAATATTGTTGGGACATGGAAGACTTAGAGGGGTGTTTCCCGCGAATACATAACTTATTTGGATATACTATAGCTCATTCGAAACTACATTAAAAACAGCCAATAAAACTTGTTCTAAGCGGATTCTACAGTAACCCTAACTATTTGAGAAAAGTTTTTTAAAAAATTTTTTGAATATTTTTTGGGACATGGAAGACTTAGAGGGGTGTTTCTCCGCGAATACATAACTTATTTGGCTATACTATAGCTCATTCGAAACTACATTAAAAACAGCCAATAAAACTTGTTCTAAGCGGATTCTACAGTAACCCTAACTATATGAGAAAATTTTTGAAAAAAATTTTTTGAATATTGTTGGGACATGGAAGACTTAGAGGGGTGTTTCTCCGCGAATACATAACTTATTTGGATATACTATAGCTCATTCGAAACTACATTAAAAACAGCCAATAAAACTTGTTCTAAGCGGATTCTACAGTAACCCTAACTATATGAGAAAATTTTTGAAAAAAATTTTTTGAATATTTTTGGGACATGGAAGACTTAGAGGGGTGTTTCTCCGCGAATACATGACATATTTGGATATACTATAGCTCATTCGAAACTACATTAAAAACAGCCAATAAAACTTGTTCTAAGCGGATTCTACAGTAACCCTAACTATATGAGAAAATTTTTGAAAAAAATTTTTTGAATATTTTTGGGACATGGAAGACTTAGAGGGGTGTTTCTCCGCGAATACATAACTTATTTGGATATACTATAGCTCATTCGAAACTACATTAAAAACAGTCTATAAAACTTGTTCTAAGCGGATTCTACAGTAACCCTAACTATATGAGAAAATTTTTGAAAAAAATTTTTTGAATATTTTTGGGACATGGAAGACTTAGAGGGGTGTTTCTCCGCGAATACATGACATATTTGGATATACTATAGCTCATTCGAAACTACATTAAAAACAGCCAATAAAACTTGTTCTAAGCGGATTCTACAGTAACCCTAACTATATGAGAAAATTTTTGAAAAAAATTTTTTGAATATTTTTGGGACATGGAAGACTTAGAGGGGTGTTTCTCCGCGAATACATAACTTATTTGGATATACTATAGCTCATTCGAAACTACATTAAAAACAGTCTATAAAACTTGTTCTAAGCGGATTCTACAGTAACCCTAACTATATGAGAAAATTTTTGAAAAAAATTTTTTGAATATTTTTGGGACATGGAAGACTTAGAGGGGTGTTTCTCCGCGAATACATGACATATTTGGATATACTATAGCTCATTCGAAACATCATTAAAAACAGTCTATAAAACTTGTTCTAAGCGGATTCTACAGTAACCCTAACTATATGAGAAAATTTTTGAAAAAAATTTTTTGAATATTTTTGGGACATGGAAGACTTAGAGGGGTGTTTCTCCGCGAATACATGACATATTTGGCTATACTATAGCTCATTCGAAACTACATTAAAAACAGCCAATAAAACTTGTTCTAAGCGGATTCTACAGTAACCCTAACTATATGAGAAAATTTTTGAAAAAAATTTTTTGAATATTTTTGGGACATGGAAGACTTAGAGGGGTGTTTCTCCGCGAATACATGACATATTTGGATATACTATAGCTCATTCGAAACTACATTAAAAACAGCCAATAAAACTTGTTCTAAGCGGATTCTACAGTAACCCAATACATGACATATTTGGATATACTATAGCTCATTCGAAACTACATTAAAAACAGCCAATAAAACTTGTTCTAAGCGGATTCTACAGTAACCCTAACTATTTGAGAAAATTTTTGAAAAAAATTTTTTGAATATTTTTGGGACATGGAAGACTTAGAGGGGTGTTTCTCCGCGAATACATGACATATTTGGATATACTATAGCTCATTCGAAACTACATTAAAAACAGTCTATAAAACTTGTTCTAAGCGGATTCTACAGTAACCAGAACTATTTGAGAAAATTTTTGAAGAAAATTTTTTTAATATTTTTTGAGAAATGGAAGACTTAGAGGGGTGTTTCTCCGCGAATACATGACATATTTGGATATACTATAGCTCATTCGAAACTACATTAAAAACAGTCTATAAAACTTGTTCTAAGCGGATTCTACAGTAACCAGAACTATTTGAGAAAATTTTTTTAAAAAATTTTTTGAATATTTTTTGGGACATGGAAGACTTAGAGGGGCGTTTCTCCGCGAATACATGACTTATTTGGCTATACTATAGCTCATTCGAAACTACATTAAAAACAGCCAATAAAACTTGTTCTAAGCGGATTCTACAGTAACTCTAACTATTTGAGAAAATTTTTGAAAAAAATTTTTTGAATATTTTTGGGACATGGAAGACTTAGAGGGGTGTTTCTCCGCGAATACATAACTTATTTTGATATACTATAGCTCATTCGAAACTACATTAAAAACAGCCAATAAAACTTGTTCTAAGCGGATTCTACAGTAACTCTAACTATATGAGAAAATTTTTGAAAAAAATTTTTTGAATATTTTTGGGACATGGAAGACTTAGAGGGGTGTTTCTCCGCGAATACATGACATATTTGGATATACTATAGCTCATTCGAAACTACATTAAAAACAGTCTATAAAACTTGTTCTAAGCGGATTCTACAGTAACTCTAACTATTTGAGAAAATTTTTTTAAAAAATTTTTTTAATATTTTTTGAGAAATGGAAGACTTAGAGGGGTGTTTCTCCGCGAATACATGACATATTTGGATATACTATAGCTCATTCGAAACTACATTAAAAACAGTCTATAAAACTTGTTCTAAGCGGATTCTACAGTAACCAGAACTATTTGAGAAAATTTTTTTAAAAAATTTTTTGAATATTTTTTGGGACATGGAAGACTTAGAGGGGTGTTTCTCCGCGAATACATGACTTATTTGGCTATACTATAGCTCATTCGAAACTACATTAAAAACAGTCTATAAAA
Organism: Meloidogyne enterolobii; assembly: GCA_963681835.1. Classification (NCBI taxonomy): domain Eukaryota; kingdom Metazoa; phylum Nematoda; class Chromadorea; order Rhabditida; family Meloidogynidae; genus Meloidogyne; species Meloidogyne enterolobii. Next base: position 18,355 of record CAVMJV010000025.1, on the reverse strand, counting down.
CTTGTTCTAAGCGGATTCTACAGTAACCCTAACTATTTGAGAAAATTTTTGAAAAAAATTTTTTGAATATTTTTTGGGACATGGAAGACTTAGAGGGGTGTTTCTCCGCGAATACATGACTTATTTGGCTATACTATAGCTCATTCGAAACTACATTAAAAACAGTCTATAAAACTTGTTCTAAGCGGATTCTACAGTAACCCTAACTATTTGAGAAAATTTTTGAAAAAAATTTTTTGAATATTTTTTGGGACATGGAAGACTTAGAGGGGTGTTTCTCCGCGAATACATGACTTATTTGGCTATACTATAGCTCATTCGAAACTACATTAAAAACAGTCTATAAAACTTGTTCTAAGCGGATTCTACAGTAACCCTAACTATTTGAGAAAATTTTTGAAGAAAATTTTTTGAATATTTTTTGGGACATGGAAGACTTAGAGGGGCGTTTCTCCGCGAATACATGACTTATTTGGCTATACTATAGCTCATTCGAAACTACATTAAAAACAGTCTATAAAACTTGTTCTAAGCGGATTCTACAGTAACCCTAACTATTTGAGAAAATTTTTGAAGAAAATTTTTTGAATATTTTTTGGGACATGGAAGACTTAGAGGGGCGTTTCTCCGCGAATACATGACTTATTTGGCTATAATATAGCTCATTTGAAACTACATTAAAAACAGTCTATAAAACTTGTTCTAAGCGGATTCTACAGTAACCCTAACTATTTGAGAAAATTTTTGAAATAAATTTTTTGAATATTTTTTGGGACATGGAAGACTTAGAGGGGTGTTTCTCCGCAATTACATAACATATTTGGATATACTATAGCTCATTTGAAACTACATTAAAAACAGTCTATAAAACTTGTTCTAAGCGGATTCTACAGTAACCCTAACTATTTGAGAAAATTTTTGAAAAAAATTTTTTGAATATTTTTTGGGACATGGAAGACTTAGAGGGGTGTTTCTCCGCAATTACATGACTTATTTGGCTATACTATAGCTCATTCGAAACTACATTAAAAACAGTCTATAAAACTTGTTCTAAGCGGATTCTACAGTAACCCTAACTATTTGAGAAAATTTTTGAAGAAAATTTTTTGAATATTTTTTGGGACATGGAAGACTTAGAGGGGCGTTTCTCCGCGAATACATGACTTATTTGGCTATACTATAGCTCATTCGAAACTACATTAAAAACAGTCTATAAAACTTGTTCTAAGCGGATTCTACAGTAACCCTAACTATTTGAGAAAATTTTTGAAGAAAATTTTTTGAATATTTTTTGGGACATGGAAGACTTAGAGGGGCGTTTCTCCGCGAATACATGACTTATTTGGCTATAATATAGCTCATTTGAAACTACATTAAAAACAGTCTATAAAACTTGTTCTAAGCGGATTCTACAGTAACCCTAACTATTTGAGAAAATTTTTGAAATAAATTTTTTGAATATTTTTTGGGACATGGAAGACTTAGAGGGGTGTTTCTCCGCAATTACATAACATATTTGGATATACTATAGCTCATTTGAAACTACATTAAAAACAGTCTATAAAACTTGTTCTAAGCGGATTCTACAGTAACCCTAACTATTTGAGAAAATTTTTGAAAAAAATTTTTTGAATATTTTTTGGGACATGGAAGACTTAGAGGGGTGTTTCTCCGCAATTACATGACATATTTGGATATACTATAGCTCATTTGAAACTACATTAAAAACAGTCTATAAAACTTGTTCTAAGCGGATTCTACAGTAACCCTAACTATTTGAGAAAATTTTTGAAAAAAATTTTTTGAATATTTTTTGGGACATGGAAGACTTAGAGGGGTGTTTCTCCGCAATTACATGACTTATTTGGCTATACTATAGCTCATTCGAAACTACATTAAAAACAGTCTATAAAACTTGTTCTAAGCGGATTCTACATTAACCCTAACTATTTGAGAAAATTTTTGAAGAAAATTTTTTGAATATTTTTTGGGACATGGAAGACTTAGAGGGGTGTTTCTCCGCGAATACATGACATATTTGGCTATACTATAGCTCATTCGAAACTACATTAAAAACAGTCTATAAAACTTGTTCTAAGCGGATTCTACATTAACCCTAACTATTTGAGAAAATTTTTGAAAAAAATTTTTTGAATATTTTTTGGGACATGGAAGACTTAGAGGGGTGTTTCTCCGCAATTACATGACTTATTTGGCTATACTATAGCTCATTCGAAACTACATTAAAAACAGTCTATAAAACTTGTTCTAAGCGGATTCTACATTAACCCTAACTATTTGAGAAAATTTTTGAAGAAAATTTTTTGAATATTTTTTGGGACATGGAAGACTTAGAGGGGTGTTTCTCCGCGAATACATGACATATTTGGCTATACTATAGCTCATTCGAAACTACATTAAAAACAGTCTATAAAACTTGTTCTAAGCGAATTCTACATTAACCCTAACTATTTGAGAAAATTTTTGAAAAAAATTTTTTGAATATTTTTTGGGACATGGAAGACTTAGAGGGGTGTTTCTCCGCGAATACATGACATATTTGGCTATACTATAGCTCATTCGAAACTACATTAAAAACAGCCAATAAAACTTGTTCTAAGCGGATTCTACAGTAACCCTAACTATTTGAGAAAATTTTTGAAAAAAATTTTTTGAATATTTTTTGGGACATGGAAGACTTAGAGGGGTGTTTCTCCGCAATTACATGACTTATTTGGCTATACTATAGCTCATTCGAAACTACATTAAAAACAGTCTATAAAACTTGTTCTAAGCGGATTCTACATTAACCCTAACTATTTGAGAAAATTTTTGAAGAAAATTTTTTGAATATTTTTTGGGACATGGAAGACTTAGAGGGGTGTTTCTCCGCGAATACATGACATATTTGGCTATACTATAGCTCATTCGAAACTACATTAAAAACAGTCTATAAAACTTGTTCTAAGCGGATTCTACATTAACCCTAACTATTTGAGAAAATTTTTGAAAAAAATTTTTTGAATATTTTTTGGGACATGGAAGACTTAGAGGGGTGTTTCTCCGCGAATACATGACATATTTGGCTATACTATAGCTCATTCGAAACTACATTAAAAACAGCCAATAAAACTTGTTCTAAGCGGATTCTACAGTAACCCTAACTATTTGAGAAAATTTTTGAAAAAAATTTTTTGAATATTTTTTGGGACATGGAAGACTTAGAGGGGTGTTTCTCCGCAATTACATGACTTATTTGGCTATACTATAGCTCATTCGAAACTACATTAAAAACAGTCTATAAAACTTGTTCTAAGCGGATTCTACATTAACCCTAACTATTTGAGAAAATTTTTGAAGAAAATTTTTTGAATATTTTTTGGGACATGGAAGACTTAGAGGGGTGTTTCTCCGCGAATACATGACATATTTGGCTATACTATAGCTCATTCGAAACTACATTAAAAACAGTCTATAAAACTTGTTCTAAGCGGATTCTACATTAACCCTAACTATTTGAGAAAATTTTTGAAAAAAATTTTTTGAATATTTTTTGGGACATGGAAGACTTAGAGGGGTGTTTCTCCGCAATTACATGACTTATTTGGCTATACTATAGCTCATTCGAAACTACATTAAAAACAGTCTATAAAACTTGTTCTAAGCGGATTCTACATTAACCCTAACTATTTGAGAAAATTTTTGAAGAAAATTTTTTGAATATTTTTTGGGACATGGAAGACTTAGAGGGGTGTTTCTCCGCGAATACATGACATATTTGGCTATACTATAGCTCATTCGAAACTACATTAAAAACAGTCTATAAAACTTGTTCTAAGCGGATTCTACATTAACCCTAACTATTTGAGAAAATTTTTGAAAAAAATTTTTTGAATATTTTTTGGGACATGGAAGACTTAGAGGGGTGTTTCTCCGCGAATACATGACATATTTGGCTATACTATAGCTCATTCGAAACTACATTAAAAACAGCCAATAAAACTTGTTCTAAGCGGATTCTACAGTAACCCTAACTATTTGAGAAAATTTTTGAAAAAAATTTTTTGAATATTTTTTGGGACATGGAAGACTTAGAGGGGTGTTTCTCCGCAATTACATGACTTATTTGGCTATACTATAGCTCATTCGAAACTACATTAAAAACAGTCTATAAAACTTGTTCTAAGCGGATTCTACATTAACCCTAACTATTTGAGAAAATTTTTGAAGAAAATTTTTTGAATATTTTTTGGGACATGGAAGACTTAGAGGGGTGTTTCTCCGCGAATACATGACATATTTGGCTATACTATAGCTCATTCGAAACTACATTAAAAACAGTCTATAAAACTTGTTCTAAGCGGATTCTACATTAACCCTAACTATTTGAGAAAATTTTTGAAAAAAATTTTTTGAATATTTTTTGGGACATGGAAGACTTAGAGGGGTGTTTCTCCGCGAATACATGACATATTTGGCTATACTATAGCTCATTCGAAACTACATTAAAAACAGCCAATAAAACTTGTTCTAAGCGGATTCTACAGTAACCCTAACTATTTGAGAAAATTTTTGAAGAAAATTTTTTGAATATTTTTTGGGACATGGAAGACTTAGAGGGGCGTTTCTCCGCGAATACATGACTTATTTGGCTATACTATAGCTCATTCGAAACTACATTAAAAACAGCCAATAAAACTTGTTCTAAGCGGATTCTACAGTAACCCTAACTATTTGAGAAAATTTTTGAAGAAAATTTTTTGAATATTTTTTGGGACATGGAAGACTTAGAGGGGTGTTTCTCCGCGAATACATGACATATTTGGCTATACTATAGCTCATTCGAAACTACATTAAAAACAGTCTATAAAACTTGTTCGAAGCGGATTCTACATTAACCCTAACTATTTGAGAAAATTTTTGAAAAAAATTTTTTGAATATTTTTTGGGACATGGAAGACTTAGAGTGGTGTTTCTCCGCGAATACATGACATATTTGGCTATACTATAGCTCATTCGAAACTACATTAAAAACAGTCTATAAAACTTGTTCTAAGCGGATTCTACAGTAACCCTATCTATTTGAGAAAATTTTTGAAAAAATTATTTTGAATATTTTTTGGGACATGGAAGACTTAGAGGGGTGTTTCTCCGCGAATACATGACATATTTGGCTATACTATAGCTCATTCGAAACTACATTAAAAACAGTCTATAAAACTTGTTCTAAGCGGATTTTACATTAACCCTAACTATTTGAGAAAATTTTTGAAGAAAATTTTTTGAATATTTTTTGGGACATGGAAGACTTAGAGGGGTGTTTCTCCGCGAATACATGACATATTTGGCTATACTATAGCTCATTCGAAACTACATTAAAAACAGTCTATAAAACTTGTTCTAAGCGGATTCTACATTAACCCTAACTATTTGAGAAAATTTTTGAAAAAAATTTTTTGAATATTTTTTGGGACATGGAAGACTTAGAGGGGCGTTTCTCCGCGAATACATGACTTATTTGGCTATACTATAGCTCATTCGAAACTACATTAAAAACAGTCTATAAAACTTGTTCTAAGCGGATTCTACAGTAACCCTAACTATTTGAGAAAATTTTTGAAGAAAATTTTTTGAATATTTTTTGGGACATGGAAGACTTAGAGGGGTGTTTCTCCGCGAATACATGACATATTTGGCTATACTATAGCTCATTCGAAACTACATTAAAAACAGTCTATAAAACTTGTTCTAAGCGGATTCTACATTAACCCTAACTATTTGAGAAAATTTTTGAAAAAAATTTTTTGAATATTTTTTGGGACATGGAAGACTTAGAGGGGCGTTTCTCCGCGAATACATGACTTATTTGGCTATACTATAGCTCATTCGAAACTACATTAAAAACAGTCTATAAAACTTGTTCTAAGCGGATTCTACAGTAACCCTAACTATTTGAGAAAATTTTTGAAGAAAATTTTTTGAATATTTTTTGGGACATGGAAGACTTAGAGGGGCGTTTCTCCGCGAATACATGACTTATTTGGCTATACTATAGCTCATTCGAAACTACATTAAAAACAGCCAATAAAACTTGTTCTAAGCGGATTCTACAGTAACCCTAACTATTTGAGAAAATTTTTGAAGAAAATTTTTTGAATATTTTTTGGGACATGGAAGACTTAGAGGGGTGTTTCTCCGCGAATACATGACATATTTGGCTATACTATAGCTCATTCGAAACTACATTAAAAACAGTCTATAAAACTTGTTCTAAGCGGATTCTACATTAACCCTAACTATTTGAGAAAATTTTTGAAGAAAATTTTTTGAATATTTTTTGGGACATGGAAGACTTAGAGGGGTGTTTCTCCGCGAATACATGACATATTTGGCTATACTATAGCTCATTCGAAACTACATTAAAAACAGTCTATAAAACTTGTTCTAAGCGGATTCTACATTAACCCTAACTATTTGAGAAAATTTTTGAAAAAAATTTTTTGAATATTTTTTGGGACATGGAAGACTTAGAGGGGCGTTTCTCCGCGAATACATGACTTATTTGGCTATACTATAGCTCATTCGAAACTACATTAAAAACAGTCTATAAAACTTGTTCGAAGCGGATTCTACATTAACCCTAACTATTTGAGAAAATTTTTGAAAAAAATTTTTTGAATATTTTTTGGGACATGGAAGACTTAGAGGGGTGTTTCTCCGCGAATACATGACTTATTTGGCTATACTATAGCTCATTCGAAACTACATTAAAAACAGTCTATAAAACTTGTTCGAAGCGGATTCTACATTAACCCTAACTATTTGAGAAAATTTTTGAAAAAAATTTTTTGAATATTTTTTGGGACATGGAAGACTTAGAGTGGTGTTTCTCCGCGAATACATGACATATTTGGCTATACTATAGCTCATTCGAAACTACATTAAAAACAGTCTATAAAACTTGTTCTAAGCGGATTCTACAGTAACCCTAACTATTTGAGAAAATTTTTGAAAAAAATTTTTTGAATATTTTTTGGGACATTGAAGACTTAGAGGGGTGTTTCTCCGCGAATACATGACATATTTGGATATACTATAACTAATTCGAAACTACATTAAAAACAGCCAATAAAACTTGTTCTAAGCGGATTCTACAGTAACCCTAACTATTTGAGAAAAGTTTTAAAAATTTTTTAATATTTTTGGGACATTGAAGACTTAGAGGGGTGTTTCTCCGCGAATACATGACATATTTGGATATACTATAACTCATTCGAAACTACATTAAAAACAGCCAATAAAACTTGTTCTAAGCGGATTCTACAGTAACCCTAACTATTTGAGAAAAGTTTTGAAAAATTTTTTGAATATTTTTTGGGAATGGAAGACTTAGAGGGGTGTTTCTCCGTGAATACATAACTTATTTGGATATACTATAACTCATTCGAAACTACATTAAAAACAGCCAATAAAACTTGTTCTAAGCGGATTCTACAGTAACCCTAACTATTTGAGAAAAGTTTTGAAAAATTTTTTGAATATTTTTTGGGAATGGAAGACTTAGAGGGGTGTTTCTCCGTGAATACATAACTTATTTGGATATACTATAACTCATTCGAAACTACATTAAAAACAGCCAATAAAACTTGTTCTAAGCGGATTCTACAGTAACCCTAACTATTTGAGAAAAGTTTTGAAAAATTTTTTGAATATTTTTTGGGAATGGAAGACTTAGAGGGGTGTTTCTCCGTGAATACATAACTTATTTGGATATACTATAACTCATTCGAAACTACATTAAAAACAGCCAATAAAACTTGTTCTAAGCGGATTCTACAGTAACCCTAACTATTTGAGAAAAGTTTTGAAAAATTTTTTGAATATTTTTTGGGAATGGAAGACTTAGAGGGGTGTTTCTCCGTGAATACATAACTTATTTGGATATACTATAACTCATTCGAAACTACATTAAAAACAGCCAATAAAACTTGTTCTAAGCGGATTCTACAGTAACCCTAACTATTTGAGAAAAGTTTTGAAAAATTTTTTGAATATTTTTTGGGAATGGAAGACTTAGAGGGGTGTTTCTCCGTGAATACATAACTTATTTGGATATACTATAGCTGATTCGAAACTACATTAAAAACAGCCAATAAAACTTGTTCTAAGCGGATTCTACAGTAACCCTAACTATTTGAGAAAAGTTTTGAAAAATTTTTTGAATATTTTTTGGGAATGGAAGTATATCCATATCCAATAACTTATTTGGATATACTATAGCTCACTTAGAGGGGTGTTTCTCCGTGAATACATAACTTATTTGGATATACTATAGCTCATTCGAAACTACATTAAAAACAGCCAATAAAACTTGTTCTAAGCGGATTCTACAGTAACCCTAACTATTTGAGAAAAGTTTTGAAAAATTTTTTGAATATTTTTTGGGAATGGAAGACTTAGAGGGGTGTTTCTCCGTGAATACATAACTTATTTGGATATACTATAGCTCATTCGAAACTACATTAAAAACAGCCAATAAAACTTGTTCTAAGCGGATTCTACAGTAACCCTAACTATTTGAGAAAAGTTTTGAAAAATTTTTTGAATATTTTTTGGGAATGGAAGACTTAGAGGGGTGTTTCTCCGTGAATACATAACTTATTTGGATATACTATAACTCATTCGAAACTACATTAAAAACAGCCAATAAAACTTGTTCTAAGCGGATTCTACAGTAACCCTAACTATTTGAGAAAAGTTTTGAAAAATTTTTTGAATATTTTTTGGGAATGGAAGACTTAGAGGGGTGTTTCTCCGTGAATACATAACTTATTTGGATATACTATAGCTCATTCGAAACTACATTAAAAACAGCCAATAAAACTTGTTCTAAGCGGATTCTACAGTAACCCTAACTATTTGAGAAAAGTTTTGAAAAATTTTTTGAATATTTTTTGGGAATGGAAGACTTAGAGGGGTGTTTCTCCGTGAATACATAACTTATTTGGATATACTATAACTCATTCGAAACTACATTAAAAACAGCCAATAAAACTTGTTCTAAGCGGATTCTACAGTAACCCTAACTATTTGAGAAAAGTTTTGAAAAATTTTTTGAATATTTTTTGGGAATGGAAGACTTAGAGGGGTGTTTCTCCGTGAATACATAACTTATTTGGATATACTATAACTCATTCGAAACTACATTAAAAACAGCCAATAAAACTTGTTCTAAGCGGATTCTACAGTAACCCTAACTATTTGAGAAAAGTTTTGAAAAATTTTTTGAATATTTTTTGGGAATGGAAGACTTAGAGGGGTGTTTCTCCGTGAATACATAACTTATTTGGATATACTATAGCTCATTCGAAACTACATTAAAAACAGCCAATAAAACTTGTTCTAAGCGGATTCTACAGTAACCCTAACTATTTGAGAAAAGTTTTGAAAAATTTTTTGAATATTTTTTGGGAATGGAAGACTTAGAGGGGTGTTTCTCCGTGAATACATAACTTATTTGGATATACTATAACTCATTCGAAACTACATTAAAAACAGCCAATAAAACTTGTTCTAAGCGGATTCTACAGTAACCCTAACTATTTGAGAAAAGTTTTGAAAAATTTTTTGAATATTTTTTGGGAATGGAAGACTTAGAGGGGTGTTTCTCCGTGAATACATAACTTATTTGGATATACTATAGCTCATTCGAAACTACATTAAAAACAGCCAATAAAACTTGTTCTAAGCGGATTCTACAGTAACCCTAACTATTTGAGAAAAGTTTTGAAAAATTTTTTGAATATTTTTTGGGAATGGAAGACTTAGAGGGGTGTTTCTCCGTGAATACATAACTTATTTGGATATACTATAACTCATTCGAAACTACATTAAAAACAGCCAATAAAACTTGTTCTAAGCGGATTCTACAGTAACCCTAACTATTTGAGAAAAGTTTTGAAAAATTTTTTGAATATTTTTTGGGAATGGAAGACTTAGAGGGGTGTTTCTCCGTGAATACATAACTTATTTGGATATACTATAACTCATTCGAAACTACATTAAAAACAGTCAATAAAACTTGTTCTAAGCGGATTCTACAGTAACCCTAACTATTTGAGAAAAGTTTTGAAAAATTTTTTGAATATTTTTTGGGAATGGAAGACTTAGAGGGGTGTTTCTCCGTGAATACATAACTTATTTGGATATACTATAACTCATTCGAAACTACATTAAAAACAGCCAATAAAACTTGTTCTAAGCGGATTCTACAGTAACCCTAACTATTTGAGAAAAGTTTTGAAAAATTTTTTTAATATTTTTTGGGAATGGAAGACTTAGAGGGGTGTTTCTCCGTGAATACATAACTTATTTGGATATACTATAACTCATTCGAAACTACATTAAAAACAGCCAATAAAACTTGTTCTAAGCGGATTCTACAGTAACCCTAACTATTTGAGAAAAGTTTTGAAAAATTTTTTGAATATTTTTTGGGAATGGAAGACTTAGAGGGGTGTTTCTCCGTGAATACATGACTTATTTGGATATAATATAGCACATTTGAAACTACATTAAAAACAGCCAATAAAACTTGTTCTAAGCGGATTCTACAGTAACCCTAACTATTTTAGAAAAGTTTTGAAAAATTTTTTTCAATATTTTTGGGACATGGAAGACTTAGAGGGGTGTTTCTCCGTGAATACATAACTTATTTGGATATAATATAGCACATTTGAAACTACATTAAAAACAGCCAATAAAACTTGTTCTAAGCGGATTCTACAGTAACCCTAACTATTTTAGAAAAGTTTTGAAAAATTTTTTTCAATATTTTTGGGACATGGAAGACTTAGAGTGGTGTTTCTCCGTGAATACATAACTTATTTGGATATAATATAGCACATTTGAAACTACATTAAAAACAGCCAATAAAACTTGTTCTAAGCGGATTCTACAGTAACCCTAACTATTTTAGAAAAGTTTTGAAAAATTTTTTTCAATATTTTTGGGACATGGAAGACTTAGAGGGGTGTTTCTCCGTGAATACATAACTTATTTGGATATAATATAGCACATTTGAAACTACATTAAAAACAGCCAATAAAACTTGTTCTAAGCGGATTCTACAGTAACCCTAACTATTTTAGAAAAGTTTTGAAAAATTTTTTTCAATATTTTTGGGACATGGAAGACTTAGAGGGGTGTTTCTCCGTGAATACATAACTTATTTGGATATAATATAGCACATTTGAAACTACATTAAAAACAGCCAATAAAACTTGTTCTAAGCGGATTCTACAGTAACCCTAACTATTTTAGAAAAGTTTTGAAAAATTTTTTTCAATATTTTTGGGACATGGAAGACTTAGAGGGGTGTTTCTCCGTGAATACATAACTTATTTGGATATAATATAGCACATTTGAAACTACATTAAAAACAGCCAATAAAACTTGTTCTAAGCGGATTCTACAGTAACCCTAACTATTTTAGAAAAGTTTTGAAAAATTTTTTTCAATATTTTTGGGACATGGAAGACTTAGAGGGGTGTTTCTCCGTGAATACATAACTTATTTGGATATAATATAGCACATTTGAAACTACATTAAAAACAGCCAATAAAACTTGTTCTATTCGGATTCTACAGTAAACCTAACTATTTTAGAAAAGTTTTGAAAAATTTTTTTCAATATTTTTGGGACATGGAAGACTTAGAGGGGTGTTTCTCCGTGAATACATAACTTATTTGGATATAATATAGCACATTTGAAACTACATTAAAAACAGCCAATAAAACTTGTTCTATTCGGATTCTACAGTAACCCTAACTATTTTAGAAAAGTTTTGAAAAATTTTTTTCAATATTTTTGGGACATGGAAGACTTAGAGGGGTGTTTCTCCGTGAATACATAACTTATTTGGATATAATATAGCACATTTGAAACTACATTAAAAACAGCCAATAAAACTTGTTCTATTCGGATTCTACAGTAACCCTAACTATTTTAGAAAAGTTTTGAAAAATTTTTTTCAATATTTTTGGGACATGGAAGACTTAGAGGGGTGTTTCTCCGTGAATACATAACTTATTTGGATATAATATAGCACATTTGAAACTACATTAAAAACAGCCAATAAAACTTGTTCTATTCGGATTCTACAGTAACCCTAACTATTTTAGAAAAGTTTTGAAAAATTTTTTTCAATATTTTTGGGACATGGAAGACTTAGAGGGGTGTTTCTCCGTGAATACATAACTTATTTGGATATAATATAGCACATTTGAAACTACATTAAAAACAGCCAATAAAACTTGTTCTATTCGGATTCTACAGTAACCCTAACTATTTTAGAAAAGTTTTGAAAAATTTTTTTCAATATTTTTGGGACATGGAAGACTTAGAGGGGTGTTTCTCCGTGAATACATAACTTATTTGGATATAATATAGCACATTTGAAACTACATTAAAAACAGCCAATAAAACTTGTTCTATTCGGATTCTACAGTAACCCTAACTATTTTAGAAAAGTTTTGAAAAATTTTTTTCAATATTTTTGGGACATGGAAGACTTAGAGGGGTGTTTCTCCGTGAATACATAACTTATTTGGATATAATATAGCACATTTGAAACTACATTAAAAACAGCCAATAAAACTTGTTCTATTCGGATTCTACAGTAACCCTAACTATTTTAGAAAAGTTTTGAAAAATTTTTTTCAATATTTTTGGGACATGGAAGACTTAGAGGGGTGTTTCTCCGTGAATACATAACTTATTTGGATATAATATAGCACATTTGAAACTACATTAAAAACAGCCAATAAAACTTGTTCTATTCGGATTCTACAGTAACCCTAACTATTTTAGAAAAGTTTTGAAAAATTTTTTTCAATATTTTTGGGACATGGAAGACTTAGAGGGGTGTTTCTCCGTGAATACATAACTTATTTGGATATAATATAGCACATTTGAAACTACATTAAAAACAGCCAATAAAACTTGTTCTATTCGGATTCTACAGTAACCCTAACTATTTTAGAAAAGTTTTGAAAAATTTTTTTCAATATTTTTGGGACATGGAAGACTTAGAGGGGTGTTTCTCCGTGAATACATAACTTATTTGGATATAATATAGCACATTTGAAACTACATTAAAAACAGCCAATAAAACTTGTTCTAAGCGGATTCTACAGTAACCCTAACTATTTTAGAAAAGTTTTGAAAAATTTTTTTCAATATTTTTGGGACATGGAAGACTTAGAGGGGTGTTTCTCCGTGAATACATAACTTATTTGGATATAATATAGCACATTTGAAACTACATTAAAAACAGCCAATAAAACTTGTTCTAAGCGGATTCTACAGTAACCCTAACTATTTTAGAAAAGTTTTGAAAAATTTTTTTCAATATTTTTGGGACATGGAAGACTTAGAGGGGTGTTTCTCCGTGAATACATAACTTATTTGGATATAATATAGCACATTTGAAACTACATTAAAAACAGCCAATAAAACTTGTTCTAAGCGGATTCTACAGTAACCCTAACTATTTTAGAAAAGTTTTGAAAAATTTTTTTCAATATTTTTGGGACATGGAAGACTTAGAGGGGTGTTTCTCCGTGAATACATAACTTATTTGGATATAATATAGCACATTTGAAACTACATTAAAAACAGCCAATAAAACTTGTTCTAAGCGGATTCTACAGTAACCCTAACTATTTTAGAAAAGTTTTGAAAAATTTTTTTCAATATTTTTGGGACATGGAAGACTTAGAGGGGTGTTTCTCCGTGAATACATAACTTATTTGGATATAATATAGCACATTTGAAACTACATTAAAAACAGCCAATAAAACTTGTTCTAAGCGGATTCTACAGTAACCCTAACTATTTTAGAAAAGTTTTGAAAAATTTTTTTCAATATTTTTGGGACATGGAAGACTTAGAGGGGTGTTTCTCCGTGAATACATAACTTATTTGGATATAATATAGCACATTTGAAACTACATTAAAAACAGCCAATAAAACTTGTTCTAAGCGGATTCTACAGTAACCCTAACTATTTTAGAAAAGTTTTGAAAAATTTTTTTCAATATTTTTGGGACATGGAAGACTTAGAGGGGTGTTTCTCCGTGAATACATAACTTATTTGGATATAATATAGCACATTTGAAACTACATTAAAAACAGCCAATAAAACTTGTTCTAAGCGGATTCTACAGTAACCCTAACTATTTTAGAAAAGTTTTGAAAAATTTTTTTCAATATTTTTGGGACATGGAAGACTTAGAGGGGTGTTTCTCCGTGAATACATAACTTATTTGGATATAATATAGCACATTTGAAACTACATTAAAAACAGCCAATAAAACTTGTTCTAAGCGGATTCTACAGTAACCCTAACTATTTTAGAAAAGTTTTGAAAAATTTTTTTCAATATTTTTGGGACATGGAAGACTTAGAGGGGTGTTTCTCCGTGAATACATAACTTATTTGGATATAATATAGCACATTTGAAACTACATTAAAAACAGCCAATAAAACTTGTTCTAAGCGGATTCTACAGTAACCCTAACTATTTTAGAAAAGTTTTGAAAAATTTTTTTCAATATTTTTGGGACATGGAAGACTTAGAGGGGTGTTTCTCCGTGAATACATAACTTATTTGGATATAATATAGCACATTTGAAACTACATTAAAAACAGCCAATAAAACTTGTTCTAAGCGGATTCTACAGTAACCCTAACTATTTTAGAAAAGTTTTGAAAAATTTTTTTCAATATTTTTGGGACATGGAAGACTTAGAGGGGTGTTTCTCCGTGAATACATAACTTATTTGGATATAATATAGCACATTTGAAACTACATTAAAAACAGCCAATAAAACTTGTTCTAAGCGGATTCTACAGTAACCCTAACTATTTTAGAAAAGTTTTGAAAAATTTTTTTCAATATTTTTGGGACATGGAAGACTTAGAGGGGTGTTTCTCCGTGAATACATAACTTATTTGGATATAATATAGCACATTTGAAACTACATTAAAAACAGCCAATAAAACTTGTTCTAAGCGGATTCTACAGTAACCCTAACTATTTTAGAAAAGTTTTGAAAAATTTTTTTCAATATTTTTGGGACATGGAAGACTTAGAGGGGTGTTTCTCCGTGAATACATAACTTATTTGGATATAATATAGCACATTTGAAACTACATTAAAAACAGCCAATAAAACTTGTTCTAAGCGGATTCTACAGTAACCCTAACTATTTTAGAAAAGTTTTGAAAAATTTTTTTCAATATTTTTGGGACATGGAAGACTTAGAGGGGTGTTTCTCCGTGAATACATAACTTATTTGGATATAATATAGCACATTTGAAACTACATTAAAAACAGCCAATAAAACTTGTTCTAAGCGGATTCTACAGTAACCCTAACTATTTTAGAAAAGTTTTGAAAAATTTTTTTCAATATTTTTGGGACATGGAAGACTTAGAGGGGTGTTTCTCCGTGAATACATAACTTATTTGGATATAATATAGCACATTTGAAACTACATTAAAAACAGCCAATAAAACTTGTTCTAAGCGGATTCTACAGTAACCCTAACTATTTTAGAAAAGTTTTGAAAAATTTTTTTCAATATTTTTGGGACATGGAAGACTTAGAGGGGTGTTTCTCCGTGAATACATAACTTATTTGGATATAATATAGCACATTTGAAACTACATTAAAAACAGCCAATAAAACTTGTTCTAAGCGGATTCTACAGTAACCCTAACTATTTTAGAAAAGTTTTGAAAAATTTTTTTCAATATTTTTGGGACATGGAAGACTTAGAGGGGTGTTTCTCCGTGAATACATAACTTATTTGGATATAATATAGCACATTTGAAACTACATTAAAAACAGCCAATAAAACTTGTTCTAAGCGGATTCTACAGTAACCCTAACTATTTTAGAAAAGTTTTGAAAAATTTTTTTCAATATTTTTGGGACATGGAAGACTTAGAGGGGTGTTTCTCCGTGAATACATAACTTATTTGGATATAATATAGCACATTTGAAACTACATTAAAAACAGCCAATAAAACTTGTTCTATTCGGATTCTACAGTAACCCTAACTATTTTAGAAAAGTTTTGAAAAATTTTTTTCAATATTTTTGGGACATGGAAGACTTAGAGGGGTGTTTCTCCGTGAATACATAACTTATTTGGATATAATATAGCACATTTGAAACTACATTAAAAACAGCCAATAAAACTTGTTCTATTCGGATTCTACAGTAACCCTAACTATTTTAGAAAAGTTTTGAAAAATTTTTTTCAATATTTTTGGGACATGGAAGACTTAGAGGGGTGTTTCTCCGTGAATACATAACTTATTTGGATATAATATAGCACATTTGAAACTACATTAAAAACAGCCAATAAAACTTGTTCTATTCGGATTCTACAGTAACCCTAACTATTTTAGAAAAGTTTTGAAAAATTTTTTTCAATATTTTTGGGACATGGAAGACTTAGAGGGGTGTTTCTCCGTGAATACATAACTTATTTGGATATAATATAGCACATTTGAAACTACATTAAAAACAGCCAATAAAACTTGTTCTAGCGGATTCTACAGTAACCCTAACTATTTTAGAAAAGTTTTGAAAAATTTTTTTCAATATTTTTGGGACATGGAAGACTTAGAGGGGTGTTTCTCCGTGAATACATAACTTATTTGGATATAATATAGCACATTTGAAACTACATTAAAAACAGCCAATAAAACTTGTTCTAAGCGGATTCTACAGTAACCCTAACTATTTTAGAAAAGTTTTGAAAAATTTTTTTCAATATTTTTGGGACATGGAAGACTTAGAGGGGTGTTTCTCCGTGAATACATAACTTATTTGGATATAATATAGCACATTTGAAACTACATTAAAAACAGCCAATAAAACTTGTTCTAAGCGGATTCTACAGTAACCCTAACTATTTTAGAAAAGTTTTGAAAAATTTTTTTCAATATTTTTGGGACATGGAAGACTTAGAGGGGTGTTTCTCCGTGAATACATAACTTATTTGGATATAATATAGCACATTTGAAACTACATTAAAAACAGCCAATAAAACTTGTTCTAAGCGGATTCTACAGTAACCCTAACTATTTTAGAAAAGTTTTGAAAAATTTTTTTCAATATTTTTGGGACATGGAAGACTTAGAGGGGTGTTTCTCCGTGAATACATAACTTATTTGGATATAATATAGCACATTTGAAACTACATTAAAAACAGCCAATAAAACTTGTTCTATTCGGATTCTACAGTAACCCTAACTATTTTAGAAAAGTTTTGAAAAATTTTTTTCAATATTTTTGGGACATGGAAGACTTAGAGGGGTGTTTCTCCGTGAATACATAACTTATTTGGATATAATATAGCACATTTGAAACTACATTAAAAACAGCCAATAAAACTTGTTCTATTCGGATTCTACAGTAACCCTAACTATTTTAGAAAAGTTTTGAAAAATTTTTTTCAATATTTTTGGGACATGGAAGACTTAGAGGGGTGTTTCTCCGTGAATACATAACTTATTTGGATATAATATAGCACATTTGAAACTACATTAAAAACAGCCAATAAAACTTGTTCTATTCGGATTCTACAGTAACCCTAACTATTTTAGAAAAGTTTTGAAAAATTTTTTTCAATATTTTTGGGACATGGAAGACTTAGAGGGGTGTTTCTCCGTGAATACATAACTTATTTGGATATAATATAGCACATTTGAAACTACATTAAAAACAGCCAATAAAACTTGTTCTAAGCGGATTCTACAGTAACCCTAACTATTTTAGAAAAGTTTTGAAAATTTTTTTCAATATTTTTGGGACATGGAAGACTTAGAGGGGTGTTTCTCCGTGAATACATAACTTATTTGGATATAATATAGCACATTTGAAACTACATTAAAAACAGCCAATAAAACTTGTTCTAAGCGGATTCTACAGTAACCCTAACTATTTTAGAAAAGTTTTGAAAATTTTTTTTCAATATTTTTGGGACATGGAAGACTTAGAGGGGTGTTTCTCCGTGAATACATAACTTATTTGGATATAATATAGCACATTTGAAACTACATTAAAAACAGCCAATAAAACTTGTTCTATTCGGATTCTACAGTAACCCTAACTATTTTAGAAAAGTTTCGAAAAATTTTTTTCAATATTTTTGGGACATGGAAGACTTAGAGGGGTGTTTCTCCGTGAATACATAACTTATTTGGATATACTATAGCTCATTCGAAACTACATTAAAAACAGCCAATAAAACTTGTTCTAAGCGGATTCTACAGT